>CM071864.1:19298612-19354546 GCA_036759665.1 Gynandropsis gynandra | reverse complement strand
ACGTGATGTGATGAGACGCTCCACTATCCAATAGCCACGAGGTTGCATCATAGGAAGAGGCAGTGGCATGATAAGCTTGCGGACGTGGCTGCCAATTCGGTGAGGAATTCTGCCATGGTTGCATCGACGGGTTCTCAAGAATACCGGGTGAGGAGACAAGGCGAAAACACGGACAGCATTGAACGCTGTGGCCATGAACACCACACGCTTGACACCGACCTTGATAGCCACGGCGTGTTGGTGAACGTTGACGAGGACGGCGAGACCAATTGGATTGGCCGGACGAGCGAGAATTCGGGCGGCACCAATGCTGTGACCGTGCGGCCGTGAGGTTGGCTGTGATGGGAGCAACGGCCAAGGGAGGATGCGGCTCAGCAGTAGCCAATTTGGCCTCATGATTGAGAAGCTTTTCGTGAACTTCTTCAACGGATGCAGCAGTGTCCTTCGCTCGGATTACATCCGCAATCGGCTTGTACTCCTCGGGAAGGCCGTCAAGGATTGCATCGAGGAGATATTCATGATCCAGCGGTTTCCCTAAGAGGGCAAGTTCATCAGCGTTGGTCGTGATTGCACGCAAGTATTCATCAATGGATTGAGATCCCTTGGAGCACCGTTTGATTTTGTCACGAAGTTGAAGGAGATGGCCGCGAGACGCTTTGTCATAGGTGTTGGCGAGCGTCTTCCACGCCTCTTAGGTGGAAGGGGCGCATGCAATAAGGGGCTGAAGGGAGGCCGATATGGCTCCAAAGAGGGCTGAGAAGAAGAGGCGGTCTTGTTGTTTCCATGGCTGGAAATTAGGGTTGTCAACGGACACACCATCGCGGTGGATCTTGGCCGGAGGAACAATGGAATTGTCCTTGATGAAGCATTGGAGATTGTGGCCTTCTAGGAGGGCTCGAATCTGAACATTCCATGTGAGGAAGTTGGTCGGCGTTAGCTTGGTAATGTTGGTCATGTTGACCGTTAGAAGAGTGCTTAGCGGATGTTGTGGATCGAAAGTTGGAGCCGCATCGGAGAGACAGGCGGTAGGGTTACTGGTTTGGCCGGCCATGGATTAGGGTATAGAGGAGGCTGAGCAAGAGATGCAAGATCTAGGGTTAGGGATGCGGATCTAGGGTTAGATCTAGGGTTAGGTGATAGGCGAGCCGCGACGCGAGAACAACGGGACACGGTGCAAGACGAGCGGTGAGAGTCGAGCCACGATGCGGGAACAAGGGGCAGGGCAGCACAAGGGGAGGACGACGGCTAGGGATTCTGGATTTTGGCTTTTTGTGAGTGGTGGGACGACGGTAAGGGAAGGAAAAAGAGGGTGAACGGGCGGAGGAGAAGAGAAAAGAGGGACGGCGGCCGCGAAGGAGGAGGAGAGGCGTCGGTGACGGCGGTTTGAGGAGGAAGAGGGGCCGGCCGAGAAATTAGGGAATTAGGTTGTCGTTAGACCTAAAGCTCTGATACCATGATAATTTGAAATCTGAATAATTCATTAAAATGAGCCTAAACGGCTATATGTACAAAAGAAAACATTAGACCAAATTACAAGATTAGACCTAATTACAAAAATTACGTTTATATCATTTTTACATGTATATCCTTTACAGTTTTCCATTCATCACCCTCTTTCAATTTCATTTGATGATATCCGCTCTTAACGTCAATTTTACACAATATCATAGACGCATGAAATTCATCAAGCATATCATCTAATCTAGGAATGGGGTGTCGATATTTCACCGTAATATTGTTGATTGCTCGACAATCAACACACGTACGCCAACTACCATCCTTTTTTGGCACGAGTAAGACGGGAACGGCGCACGAGCTCATGCTCTCTCGAATGTGTCCCTTTGCCATGAGTTCCTCCACTTGTCTTTGCAACTCTTTAGTCTCAGCTGGGTTGGTACAATGAGCTGGCTGATTGTAAGTGCGGCTTTGGGGACGAAGTCTATTTGATGTTCGATGTAGCGTATAGGAGGTAATCCTGTAGGATTATCTTCGGGGAAAGCATCTTCATAATTCTGTAATAAAGTTGTGATCTCACTCGGCAGCACCAATGCAAGGTTAATCAAGCTCGAAAGAGCTTCCTTAAACACAAATAACAAAACCAATTGACTAGAGTGAAGATATTTCTTGATCTCACCCGATTTAGCGTAGAAGTTCGATGACTTTGGTACACATTCTTCTTTCTGTTTAATATGCATTTTGATGTTGTTGCACTTCTCTTGGCGTCAAAGGTATAAGGGCCGTTTTTCTGCCAATAAACTCAAACGCATCTTTATTAGTAAAACCGGCATGTAATACCTTACGATGTGATTGCCACGGTCGACCGAGAAGGATATGGCTCGCTTCCATGGGAAGAACGTCATACAAGATCTTCGTCCTCGTATTTGCCAATGGTTATAGGCACGGTCACTTGATTGGTCACATTCATTTCACCTTTGTCATTGAGCCAATGTAGTTTATAAGACTTCGGGTGTTTCATGACCTTTAAACCGAGTTTTCGAACCATGGTAACACTTGCTACATTAGTGCAACTTCCACCATCTATAATAAGGCTACACACCTTCCCTTGAATAAGGCAACGAGTATGGAACAAGTTCTCTCATTGCTCTTACCCATCGAATTTAGTTTGCACACTCAAAGACCTTCTTGCTACCAACAAATCCCCTTTAGCCGGTTCTTCTTCATACTCTTCGGTAGTAAACTCAGATTTGTCGTCCTGGGATTCAGTCTCTCTAGAATAATTGATGTGCGAACTATAAAAGCAATAAAATATGCCTAATATCCACTTATCGCAAGAGTACGGATCGGTGTAATACAAGGGTCGAACTCTGGGGACTAATGCAACCTAAGCTAAGAATACGACTAAACTAAGACGGGTTGAATTGGTAGTGATGTGGGAGTCCACAAGCCCGAGCGTGCTGGTTCTCTCCTCGACTCGTGCAACTTTTGCTGGAATATGCAGCCCGCGCGGGCTCCTTAGCCACCCGGTGCGGGGTTCTCAATGGCATCCAATCCGAGCGTGCTCCTTAGCTCCCCGAGTCGTGCAAACTTTGCTGGAAGTGCAGCCCGCACGTGGCCTCTTCCAAGCCCTAGCAGGCTGAGTTATCTTCTTGTTTTCGCTTCTTTCGCTCGATGCTCGGGTGTTTTGTTTGATTCTGGTGCTTGAAGTTGCTCTGAATGGCTTGTAGCTCCCATTATACGTGGTTGAATCCAAGAATCGACATTCTAAAGCTCGAATAGGCCTTGATGCCTTAAAACCTGAAAATCAACAAAAAGGAGTACATAAAGAATGTTCGTGTCAGTTTTTCAAAACGTGCTATGAAAATTATGCGAAAATGATATAAATGCTTAGCCTAAAACTAACAAACATTACGTGTTATCAAAAATCATAACCCTCTTGTTTGTACATTCATTCGCATAATGGTCCCTTTCTTGACACTTAAATCACTTTACATCCCGAGCTCTCGATGTAGTTACCTTGGCTTTTCCTTTGTTTCTTTGAACTGTTTGAACCACTTTTACCTCTTCTTTGGATGTTGGGATAGGCTTGTTACTTCTATAATAAGTCGGCTTTTTATCTCGTTGAAAACTGAATTTTCCAGCCCCAAAGTTACAATGAGCGTTTCCTTTCCTTTTGAGTTGTTGCTTGATTAGAATCGCTTTGTGTAGCATCTGTTCTATTTCAACATAATGCTGCATCTCCAAACTATCCTGAATTTCTTGATTTAATCCCCCAAAGAATCGAGACATGATAGTTTTCTTATCCTCCATAATGTCAGCCCTCAACATAATCAACTCCATTTCTTGATAGTACTCTTATACGGTTCGATTTCCTTCAGTGAGTTTTCTTAATTTTCTATGCAGCTCTCGATGATAATGATTTGGAATAAACCGTCTATGCATTATAGCTTTCATTTCCAGCCACGTTTCTATAGGTTCCTCTCCATTTCGTCGCCTAGAAGTTACTAACTAATCCCACCAACTCAATGCATAATCATAGAACTCCGTTGCAGCAACTCTAACCTTCTTGATCTCGGCGTAATGCTGGCGACTAAACACAAGCTAAATTTTCTTTTCCCATTCCAAATACGCATCCGGATCAGCCTTGCCATGAAAAGGAGGGATCTTGAGCTTCATACCCACAAGGTCGTTTCTCGGATTGTCCATGTTTTCCCGCATCCCTCGGCGTCGTCTTTGACTATTCCGAGAAGAGGATAAACTGCTTTGTTCATAATAATCACTATCTTCTTCTTGCTGAATCCGTTCTCTTGTATTAAGATTAGGATTTACTCTTTGTCGGCCCTAAATTTTTTTGTTAAATCTCCTGTCTAAACTCCTCCATTTTAGTGTTGAGAATTAGCTCCAAACAAGCCGCAAGAGCTTTGATTAACAGCTTGTTCACTTGGCTGGATTCTTCTTTGTTTTCTCCCATTGGAGATGACGAACACACGCACAACACAAAACGAACAGCCTACACACGCAGTACAAACGACCAGCCAAAAGCAACACACGCAGCACAACGAACAGCCAACACACGCAGCACAAACGAACAAACGACGAACAATGCACGCAACAAAACGAGCATCAACACATGCAGCTCAAACGAAGTAATGAATGACCAATAAACAACAAATTAGCTGAGAAGTTGAATAGACCTTTTCTAGAGCTAGGTCTGATACCACTTGATGTGTTCCTCGCTGAATCGACACTCCAAAATGTAGGTATTCACGGGATAATTCTTGTTGCAACTGAGCCGAGAGACTCCCCTACATAAGGCATGTGGAATGAATAGTTGCATGAGAGTGGCGGAATGTGTTGATTTAACGTGTGTAGTACAACGTGTGTACAATGTGTTGAATAGTTGTTGTTGTTGTTGATGTTGTTGTTGTTGTTGTTATTATTATTATTATTATTATTATTATTATTATTATTATTATTATTATTATTATTATTATTATTATTATTAATATTATTATATGTTGTATATACGTTATTCCAAATTTTGTATACACGGTGTACCAACATTTGTACACACGTTAAATCAACACATTGTACACACGTTGTACTACATTTTGTACACACGTTATACCAACACGTTGTACACACATCGTACCAAATTTTGTATATACGTTGTACATTATTATTGTTGTTGTTGTTATTATTATTATTATTATTATTATTATTATTATTAGATATATTAGTACTATTCATTATTATTGATATTATTATATTTTATTAACAATAATTATTATTATTATTATTATTATTGTTGAAACTAAAAATTTCTAAACTTGTTAAAGATTAGTGAATATTATTAAAAAAATATGTAATGGTATTCTTGTAATATTTATATATAATAAAATTATATAAATTAATAATTTATTTTTAGACAAAAATTAATTATTTATTAAATTAATTTTTAGACAAAAATTAATTATTTATTAAATTAATTTTTAAAACGAAATTATTTTGACAAAGTCACTTAGACCAACGCTATTTGACGCTAAACCGCTAAATATGCCTTCAATACTAACAATAATGAAAATGTTTAGAACAACTACAAGTGCTCTTGTTGGAAAAAAAAAATTAATAACTAGGATATATATATATATATGATATATGTTTGTATATATATTACAAATATGTATGTGTATGTAAGACATATATGTAGATGTTAATAACATGATATATGATATGTATATATATAATATATGGTATATTTATAAATATATTTTATATATGATATATATGTATGATATATGTATATATATCTAATGAAGTAAAATATAGGAGATTTACCAAAAATTTGAATATGAGAGAATGAAAAGATTTTTTTCGAATTTGTAAGTTGTGTATAGAAATGAATGGTTACATTGTCTATTTATAGGAAAATAAATATGACTCTTTAATTGAAGTCATAAATTCAAAAATGACCCTTCATAAAAAGTTTAAGCATTCACAATTTTATATAATTATAAATTTTATATTTATAATATTTCTCTTTGAATATCTGTTGACTATCTCGTTAAAAACCTTATAATGGAAAATCCCATTGGGATATAAACTATGATGAGGAAAAAAATAGTGTAGTCATAAAAAATCCTCCTCGATTTGACAACCCTTTATTTCTTCATTAGCTTCGAAGGTGACGCATCTCAATTTTATGAATGTGCTTTCTCAATGTTGAAGTAGAGAGCACCTTTGTGAATAGATCAACTACATTTTCATTTGATATAATGTAATGAACATCGACTTGTTTCTTCTTCTCTTGGTATATACAAATATTTTGGAGGGATATATTTTGTTCTATCGCTTTTGATGTATTCTTCCTTTGTTTGGATGAGACATGCTGCATTATCTTCATATAATATTGTTGGATCAATGTTAGTCGATAATCCACATGTTTCTTGTATATGTTGGGTTATTGCCTTGAGCCACACACATTCTTTAGTTGCTTTATGGAGTGTAATGATTTCGGTGTGATTTGAAGATGTTGCAAATAATGTTTGCTTCTGAGAGTGCATGATATTGTCATACCTCCAATTGTGAAAACATATCCAGCTTGTCATCTAGCTTCATGAGGATATGATAAATAACCTGCATCTCCAAAACCGATCAACTCATGTTTGGAATCTCTAAAATAAAATAATCTTAAATCATTTGTCCCATGTAATTGCAAGTTTTGGATGCAGTTAAACTCATAAAGTATCTAAATGTGATTGCATCCATAACAGGGGAATATGTTTCCTCATAATTAATTCCAAGGCTTTTGGAAAACCCTTGTGCGGCAAGACGTGCCCTATATCTTGTGACCTCATTATTTTCATTTCACTTTCGCACAAAACTCATTTGCATCCAACTGGTTAACACCATTAGAAGTTTGAACGATGTGTCCAAACACTTTTCTTTTATTTACTGAGTCTAATTCTATTTGCATATCTTCTTTCCATTTTAACCAATCATGTCTCTTTTGATATTTTAACGCTGATATTGATTCTAGATCTTCATAATCATTTTCAATTTTCTTGGATATAGAGAATGAGAATATTCCATCATTGTCATTTATTTCATATTTTCTTATGATCTTTTCATCATAGATATAGTTAAAGGAAATCTTTTTGTTTCTATATGCTCATGGTTATTTTCATCACTTTCCTTCTGACACTACAAAAAAACACGTCATTTTCAACGGATGGGGCAACGGATCCGTCCGTTGATAAGAAATGGCAACGGATTGTAACGGATTTACGAGAACTTTCAACGGGCATACATCCATTGCAATCCATTACAAATGTCAACGGATGTTTTACGGATACCGTCTGTTGCCTCGTCCGTTGCAATTTTTAATGGAATGTTAACGGATATCATTCGTTGGCGCTGTCCGTTGGAAGCACGTTAGAACACCAGGAAAAATATTTCAACGGGCATCCGTTGCAAATTTTATCGGATGCCCATTACAAATTGCAACGGATGCCCGTTGAAATTGTTAATTTCAAGGTTTACCAGTAGAAATAAATTTACGTGAACTTGCAACGGCCATCCGTTGGGGTTTCCAACGGATATCCGTTGGAAATTGCACTATTTAACAAACATATTTTCAACAAAATGTTGTCTTCTTCAAATTGAGAGATATATAGATCGAGAGAGTGGATGTATAGAAGAAAAGATCCTATAACCGAAGAGATTACACAAGAATTC
The DNA here is from genome assembly GCA_036759665.1 of Gynandropsis gynandra. NCBI lineage: Eukaryota > Viridiplantae > Streptophyta > Magnoliopsida > Brassicales > Cleomaceae > Gynandropsis > Gynandropsis gynandra. The sequence goes on along the minus strand of CM071864.1, from coordinate 19,346,851 downwards.
TTACACGAATTGGAGCAATTCATGAGTTTTGGATCAATGCAACCTTTGTGTGAAGAACACGGGACAATGTTATATCCATGCAAAAGATGCAAAAACATAAAGTATTGAAGTCAAGAAATTGTTTGCAAACATCTTTACAAGGTGGGTTTCGTTGAGAATTATGAAATTTGGTTTTTTCACGGCAAAAATTGCGGTGTTCGAGTTATTGTGAAAGATGCACAAGCATCAACGACCAATCTATATGTGGAAATGGTGTCAGATGCTTTTCTTGGAGTTGTTAATGAACAAACGCATGAAGAGATGTCGAACATCGATGCACGTCGATTCTTCAACCATTTGGATTTGGCGAAACATCCTATATTTGAAGGTTGTCGTGAAGACCAGTCTCGTTTATCTTTATCTTCCAGATTGATGAGTATAAAAATAGACTACAATGTTGCTGAAAATTGCATGGATTCATTTTGTAAAACCATGCGTGAATATTTCCCGGTAAATAATCAAACTCCCGAGACATACTACAAAACAAAGAATGTGTTAAAAGATTTGGGAATGCCACATGAGAAGATTGATGTTAGTAGAAACAGTTGCATGTTGTTTTGCGGAAATGATAAAGACTTGTTGGAATGCAAGTTTTGCGGTGCAAGAAAATTTCGGCCAAAAAAACCATCTCAACGTAAATATGTACCCTACAAAAAAATGTTCTATATGCCTGTAGCAAACAGGTTGAGAAGGTTATTTGAATCGAAAAAAATCGCTGTGGCAATGAGATGGCACACAAAACACTCGACGACCGATGGTATAATGCAACATCCATCGGATGGTAAAGTTTGGAAAGATTTCAATGAAATATTTCCCGAGTTTGCGTATGAAATTAGAAATGTTTATCTCTGCATGTGCACGGATGGTTTTAGTCCATATGGGCAATCTGGAAGTCAATATTCTCTGTGGCCGGTGATTTTGTCTCCATATAATTTGCCTCCCGAGATGTGTTTGAAAAGAGAGGTAATGTTTCCTTCGTTGCTAATTCCAGGACCAGAACATCTGAAGAAAAGTTTCGATGTCTTTTTGCAATCGTTAATTCATGAATTAAGACATTTGTGGAACGAAGGAATTCTTTCTTATGACGTCAGTACGAAACAAAATTTCACATTGAAAGCGGTCTTGTTGTGGACATTTAGCGACTTTCCTATCTATGGAATGTTATATGGATGGAGCACGCACGAAAGATTGGTATGTTTATATTGTATGGAGGATACATATTCATTTCAACTAGTACATGGTAAGAAACCACGTTGGTTTGATTGTCATAGAAGATTTCTTCCTCGTGGGCATGCTTTCCGGAAAGATAAAAAACATTTTCAAAAGAACGTAGTACAAAAAGAAGTGGCACTGTGCATGCAAACGGAACACAAATCCTTTACGAAAGATTGAACACAATGGGAAAATTACAAGAATCGGTAGAATGCGGTGGAGATCGTGGGCATTGTAAACAATAAGGCCAAGGTGAATGGCATAACTGGTATAAATGTAGTATCTTTTGGGAACTACAATACTGGAAATCATTGATATTACGTCATAATTTAGATGTTATGCATATCAAAAATAATTTTTTCGATAAAATCATCAATATTGTTTTGAATGTGGCGGGTAAAATTGAGGATAATATACAATCAAGAAAAGATTTGAAGACAATATGCCGACGACCTAAGTTGAAATTAAGAGATGGAAGGTCACCTGTCCCAGTTTCTATACGAATTGGGCTGCTGAAGCTCTCTCCTTTTCGCCCTCTTTCTCCTATTTCCTTTCCTCTAATCTTTCCTCTTTGGACTTCCTCTCTCTTTCCTCTTTAGCGGCTGATATTTCCTCTTTCTTACAGCAACTGCAGTTTTCCTTTTTCGAGCTTTTCCATCTCTTTTTTTCCGTTCTTGTGTAATTGTCAATGTTTCCTCTTTATTTTCCAGCCATGTAGCTCCCCTTCTTCTTCTCTAACCATATTTCCTTTTTTTTAAGCAACCAGCACGTTCCTTTTCTTGTTTTGTGAAATTTCTTTTTTTGGTTTATGCAGGTGACGAACACGACCCGTGCGGGCTGATGAGTGCCCCACGATGGCTGGCTTGGAGAAGGGAGCCCGCGCGGGTTGGTTAGGAGCCCGACTCGAGCTGAAGCTGCTGGCGCAAGGAGTTGATGGTCTTGCGCCACGCGCGCTAAGGTAGGCACCCCACGCGGGCTGTGTGGGAAAGATGATCCGCTAGTGCTTGACTTTAGCCCGAGGCGTGCTGAGATTGCTGGTCCATGCAGCCCGCACGGGCTAAGTGTCCACCCCATGCTGGTTGCCTCTCGTTTAGTGTGGAACGGTCATGTTTTGCGGCATTCGCTCGTGTTTGTGTCCTGGTATCTCCACTCGCTGCAAAACAATGGAAACGCTAAAAGACGACTATGTGATGCTTTAATGCTTGGTAAAGTTCAAAGGAATGATGAAACTAACTATAAAAAGAGACTAAAATACTATAACAAAATAGACGTTATCAATCATCAATATTTTTTTGAATAAGGCGGGTAAAACTAAGGATAATATACAATCAAGAAAAGATTTGAAGACAATATGCCGACGACCTGAGTTGGAATTAAGAGATGGAAGGTCACATGTCCCAGTATTCAGATTGTCTGGTCCGACAAAAATGGCATTATTAAGGTAGTGAAAAGAAGACGTTAAGTTTCTAGATGGACATGCATCGAACATTGCTTGGTGTGTAGATATTGTTGGTCCGAGGCTGATCGGGTTGAAAAGTCACGATTGTCACGTTTTCATGCAGCGACTCATTCCAATTGCATTGGTTGAGCTCTTACCACGGAAAGTTCACGATGTGCTATGCGGAATCAGCATATTTTTCAGAGATATATGTTCAAGGAATTTATAAAGGGGTGACTTGGAATTAATAAAAAACAATATCTCTAAAGTATTATGTGCATTGGAAAAAGTTTCCCCGTCTTCATTCTTTGATGTCATGGAGCATTTGCCAATACATTTACCATATGAGGCAATACTCGGTGAGCTAGTTCAATTCAGATGGATATATCCTTCCGAAAGGTTTTTATTTCATTTAAAGAAAAAAAGCAAAAAACAAAGAAACGGTTAAAGGATCTATTGTCAAAAATTACTTGCTGGAAGAAATCACATATTTCAGCACATTTTATTTCGAGTCGCATATTCAGACGAAAGAACGACGAGCAGCGGATGATCACACAAACTATCTGTATCAATATAATCTGCACTTTGGCACAATCACTGAAAATGTTTATACCGATTGGACGTACGAGACGTAAGTCTGAGGAATATTCGTTAACACCAGAGGAGTATAATCACGTCCACACATATATACTACTAAATTGTCAAGAATTATTACTGTTCGAAGGGTACAAAACAATATTATTCAATCTTTTAAATATATACGCATATATTTACAATATTAATGTATTTTCATTATACAGGATATTTGATGAAGAATTACTTGGTACATATCCTCATCTAAACGCAAATGAACTCACAGATATGAAAGTTCAACATTATGGCTCGTTGTTGATAGACTACGTAAGTACTCGTGTACACATCTTTTAAAATTAATTGCATTTATTATAAAGTATTTATTCGTTTTTATTATACGTACATGTGAAATGTTCTCATGAAAGACTTCCTACGTGGTTAAAAGATTTGGCTAATGGTCCTCCACAAAATATTATGTGTTGGCCAATCTTGTTTACTCGGGGCTACACGTTCCAGACATACGAACGCGGAAAACATAGGAGCACATACAATTATGGCGTTTGCGTTAATAGTGAAATAGAGGGTGATAACTTCTACGGCATTTTGCACCAAATGCTACAAGTGGAATATCTCGGTCTCGTTGGATTGAAGGTGATGATTTTTAAATGTCAGTGGTTCGACCCAACCGTAGGACGTGGAATACGAAACAACCGATAGGGAAGAATTGACATCAATCCGACACGACAATATGGTAAGTATGATCCATTCATCACAATAGATCAAGCAGATCAAGTATGTTACGTGCAATATCCAACAAAATTGAAACGTCGAAGAGAGGAGCGGTGGGTCGTAGTAAAGATCAAGCCACGAGGGATCATAGCTCTGATAATAAAGAAGATTCATTGCAACCCGATCATCCGCAGCCGATTCGTTTAATTGTTACAATCGCGAGGAGATTCTCGCAAGAACTAACATAGACAGAGAATTCATACGCGATTATGAAGACGTTGAACCGGAAGATGCTGAAGATGAAAACGGCGATGAATTCAATGAACAATCGAAGGAAGACTAGTCAATCGATGAATCTACTAAAGAAGAAATGTAAATACAATAATGTGTATGTTGTGTAATAATGTAGATGATGTGTAATATAAATTATGTGTAATGTAAATGATGTGTAATAATGTAGATGATGTGTAATCGAACAATCAAAATGTTAATACAATCGAAGAATATAAAAAGATGTTTAATGTTTTTAGAACTTCATAGAATTGCTATCCTGCCAGGTGAGGGGTTCAACGCCGCGGCAAGAAGCAGGTCTCAATTCGGATGCAACGCCGTCTAGAGGTGTTGGTGATCAGGGAGATGATATCTGCCCAGCCGATTTAAATGAAATGTAGTTTAAATGTTTTTGTAAACAAATTTATTATTTTAATGAAAAACTTTTTATTTTTATAAATTGTTTTTATTATTTTTTATATTTTTTTACAAATTTCCAACGGAAGCCCGTTGCAATTTCTAACGGGCATTTGTTGGACGTATTTTCACGCCAAATGGTATACGACGTTCAATTCCATTTCCCGCCAATTTGTAACGGACGCTCGTTGCCCTTTCCTGCCTGTTTCCAACGGATGCCCATTGAAAATTTTAAAATCCCGCTCTTTTTTCTTGATTGGATGGCAACAGACGTCTGTTAAAACTTTTTAACGGAGAACCGTTACAAAATTTCTACGCCCATCCGTTGTAATTTTGTAACGGGCATTCGTTACAAATTATTTCAACAGGTGTCCATTACAAAATTTCAACAGTGTCATCCGTTGGCCTTCCCGTTACAAATTTGCAACGGATATTATTTGTTGCCACTCCATTGCGAATTGCAACGGATTCCAATTTGCAATGAGCGATTCCCATTGACTACAGATCCGTTGTCGTCTATTGGGAAACGCTCTTTCCAACGGATTTGTCCATTGGCAAACGCCTATTTTTTTTTTTTGTAGTGTGAAGATCATCTTCCTCATTTATTTCTTTTGGGATGTTCTCTATGATCTAAGAACCAATATCTTTATCAAACTTATTTCTTTTTCGAGGATTTTTATATTTAGAACCAAGTGATCTTTCACACTTTAAACGTATTGTAGACTCATTTGAAATTCTTTCACCCGCATGACCTTTTGGTATTTCTGTACGAGCATATGCATTTGTAGTTTGTATATATGATTTTGTAACTCGTATTGTATCATTGAACCCATCTAGTTGTTGATTTTCAATATTTTGTAAATGTATGATCTTTTGCACTTCGAGATTGCATTGTTTTGTAGGAGGATCAAGATATAATAATGATTGTGTAATCAATGTTAAATCTTATGATGCTTGTTTTATTCCTCCTCCTAATGCTAGTAATTCATTCTCATTTAAATGACAATCAACAAAACGATCTGTGAGCATATTACTCGTTTGTAGTTCAAGATACCTAATGATGGATAGTGAATTTTATCCAACATAAATTCTCAATCTTCGCCGTGGGCCCATTTTTGCGGAGGAACAATCGGAACATATATTCCATAACCAAATACTCGAAGATGAGATATATTTGGTTCTTGACCATTTGCTAATTGCAATGGAGAATATTATGGTAAGCACTTGGCCTTACTTGAATTAGTGCTGCAACATGTAAAATGACATGTCCCGAAGAAAAAAAAATTGAGAGTTTTGTTCTCATTAGTAATGGTTGAATAATGAGTTGGAGATGTTTAATCAACGATTCAACCACACTATTTTATGTATGAATATGTGGTACATGATTTTCAATCTCAATGCCAATTGAAAGCTTGAGAAGTAAATTCACCAGCATTAGCAAGCCTCATTTTCTTAATAGGGTAATCGAGGAATTAAGCTCGTAAATTCTTTTGAGCAAAAAACCTCGCAAATGCAACATTCCGGGTTGATGATAGAAAAACGTGTGATCATTGATGCGTTATCAAAGTTAAATAAATAACCTAAACTACCCGCAAGTGCACGATAGATGTGTAGTACATCAGGTGTCGATCCCACAGTGACTATGCAACGCAACTTAAACTTGAGCTACGAATCAAACTTGCTAACGAACGAAATATGGTTTTAAGAATGAAATACTAAAAGAAAATAAACAAAATAGTTCTTAAGAATGAGAAAAACGTTCCAGGAAACCGGTTTCACCACAAGACTACCGAAACAAACAATCAAGCTATCTATCATGCAATCCCAGTTAAGTTATCTAAGGCAGACAATCCTAATATGATATCTATTCTCTCTCGAGGCATAGACACGTTATCTAGTCAAGTTACCCCCTACTTTCGTGGCTGACACCTTGAACTAAACCCATAAGACCTGTGATTCATCCGTATTACCCTCAACCGCTGCTATCGTACTTTCGTGGCCTAACCTCGGATGTTCTAAGCTTGATCTTCTAGGACTAGAATTCTCCTTTCGGTCCTTCTCCTAATCCCTAACACATGCATCTACGTAGCCATCACAAACACTAGTAAATTAAGCACTCAGATAAAGAATAGATAAACGAAACCGGGAAGATGCATTCAAAGATAAATCAAAAGTTGTTCCGGGATAGCCATGGGCTAGTCCCTTCTCCTAGAACAAACAAACTACTTGCTCATGCATCCGTAAACAATCATAAACGAAATAGAAGGTCTAAAGAACATGAAAACCAAACGAAACCGAAGTATGGGGTTGATCTCCAATGCTCCTTGTAAGTCTCCTTCGCAAGAACCTCCTTCTCTCTCTACTCTCTCTCTTCGATCAAGAACTGAAAACTGAGTGAATGAGCTCGACCTCTCACTCCTCTTTTCTTCTTTCCTTCCTCTTTTCTTTCCTTTTCTCTCTTCTTTCCCTTTTGGCCGTTCAGTTCTTCCTTATGTTGCAGCAGCCACCGATTGTTGTATTTTTATGAGAATATAAGTTATTCCTCTTCTCTAAAGGTGTTTTCCTTATTGTATAAGTCCCCAACAAACTCTCATTTCTTTTAAGTCAAATTAACTTATTTGGAGTTGCAGGTGACAGACGCGACCCGCGCGAGCTGGGTAAGTGACCCGATCGGGTGCGGCGAGGAAGATCGTGCAAGAACGCGATGGAGAAAGAGGCAGCCCGCTCGGGCTGTGTTGTTGTCCGCTCGAGCTGAGCTGCTGCCCACTCGGGCTGTGGTGTTGCCCGCTCGGGCTGAGGCCCCAGGCGTGGTAAATCTTGCTCGACTCGTGCTCAATTTTCTGGACAAAATCACCGTATAAATGCCTGCTCGGACTAGAGAGTTACCCCCGCGGATAGTGGCTATTCCTTGCCGATTCTCGTCCTGTTTGTCTCGTGATGATCCTCGATGTTGGTACTTTGTCTCGTGCACGTCCTTTAGCTCCGAAATGCACCGAATACGCATAAAAACCTGTAAGAACATGAAAACACGAAAATTAGTAAAATGGATACATAATCATACGTAAAGCATCGCATCTATATCATAAACATCTCTAAAATCGTGCAAGAAATACGTATGAAAACGAGATGATCAAAATTCCCCAGACTTGAATGTTTGCTTGCCCCTAAGCAAACGTAAACGTGGACCACATGGGGTATACCAAATCCCAGAATTCCCCTTTCTCCTAGAAATACAGCTAAAGCGAACCTAACCGATCATCTAGCACGTCGAGAGCAAATTCGGCCTAATTATTTTTTTAGTCTTCATCCTAGGTTCACCAAGGCTACCCACGAGAAACTAAATCAAAGGAAAACTAAACAAGCCATTGTAACTCTCTTCACCAAACAAGACTTCAGACAATGCTAAACCTAGAACAACCGAGGATACTTGTTTCTTTCTGAGCTTCTTTCTTTTTTTTTTCCTTTTTTTTTCTTTTGTTTTTATGTCTTCTGTTTCTTTTTTCTTTTTTCTTTTTATTTCTTTGCACACACACTAGGCTTCTAGGACGTCGGATTTGAAGGGATCCATTCTCTACTTAGACCCAGACTACCGATGACGGTATACTCATGCATCTCGTTCAAGAGTGCAGCGGAGTAGGCGGCGTTTTATTTGTGCCATGCCCTTAGGACGTAGAAAGATGATCGCCAACCCACCACTTAGACCCGAGCCATCGAAAGAGTATCAAGGTCGATGCACTCATATCGATTTTAGATCATTCTTTTTAGGCATTATTTCTATCGACAGCGGAGTGTTAGTGTGCGCTCTTAATCCGCAAATAAGCTCGATCTCATACGATATAGTAATGTTCATAAAAAAGTGAAGTAAAGCATTGTCTACATGAAGTATGGCCATCTGGATAGAGAGAATAAACAATAAACTAGCCTAGCAACCTCGTCTAAACCCCCCACAAGCAACCTAGGATTCCCAATGGACTACGACCTATTGTTTTTCAGCCGACTAATAAGCTCTAACGCTTAAGGAAAGCCTAGCTCAAACGTGCGAAATCTCGCGGAAAAGGCCAACTTCTTAACCATCCTAGGTTTAGGGTTTATCTCAAAACGTGGCACCAGAGAACTGCCTGGGACGACTCTGACTCACGAAAGCAAAAACAAACTAAAAACTACAAAATCAAAGAGAAAATTAAAGAAAATGAAACGAAATCATCTGACAAATGTGAGCTGCTTCCTCAGACTTGAATTGAACGGCGTCCTTGACGTGAAGCTCCGATTGAGGGTAAGGGAAGTGAAATCACGTTTGTGGTGGTAACTTTTTTTTGTTTTTCTGTTTTTTAAACGAAAACGAATAACCGAGTCCCAAACTAAAAACTAAGAAAAATAAAAGCAAACAGCTAGGTTGCCTCTCAGAAGCGCTTATTTAACGTGTTTAAGCTTTGACGTCTCCATTCCTCATGTGTGCTCGACGGGTGGATCGGAAAGGGAAATGGAGTTTCCACTTTCGATCGGTTGAGCGGTTTGGTAGAGCTTTAGCCGCTATCCATTAGCTTTGAATGTGCCACTCGTCTTGCTCCAAAGTTCTACTGCTCCATACGAGAATACTTCTCATACCTGAAAAGGACCAGACCAACGAGACCGTAGGTTGTCCGAGAAAAGCTTAGTACGAGAATTAAAAAGTAGAACTAAATCACCTGGTTGGAAGTCATGAGGTAGGATCTTTTTGTCGTGCCATTCCTTATTCATTGCTTCTTTCTTTGGCTCGTCACCCACGGGATTTACTTGTTCGATGCCGGAGGTGTGATATATGGTATCTGCATTGAAAAGTTTTATGACGTCTTTTTCCATTACCTCTTGCAAGTGCGGGTGCAACCTCCTTTGAGTTTCGGTGGAAGGTTTATGGCTGTCTTCCGTATAATTTCCGTGCATACATATTGAAGAGCTGACTCTCTTACGTTTCTTTACGCGTGTGGGTGACTTTCTCATCTCATCTGCACTCATGTTAGCATTCATAACAGCAGGGTATGTTTTATTGGATTGAATGTACTCATACCGAAAAGAAGATGTCGGTGGCTCGGGCTCAAGCTTGGACGTCTTCTCCACTGCGAAAACAGCATGCATTTCGTGTGGTATCTCCTCATGTGGGGCGTCTCCTAGTGCTGAAATACCACTCATGAATTTCGTGCACATCTCAGCTCCTTCGTCCGCAAATTCTGCATCTTTGCAAACTCGTGTTAGGCATTGCATAAGCGGATCGGAAACACTTACTGGATCATGCATGTCTTTCTCTAACTCGTCCAGCAAATCAACTGTAAAGCAAGACTCCTTGGATAAGGGTCCGTTCATGGGGCTGGACAGGTTGAATTCGACCGTTTCATCTCCGACACGTAAGGAAAGCTTTCCTTGTTGTACGTCTATCATGCAACCTGCAGTAGCTAGGATTGGTCTACCAAGAATAATAGGTATCCTAGCATCTTCCTTTATTTCAAGTATATTAAAATCAGTGGGAAAGCAAAGATTACCTACCTTGGTGGGAACGTTTTCAACATTTCCCACCGGATATCTCACCGAATGATCCGCGAGGCGTAGACACATCTTTGTAGGGTTGAGGTTCCTGAAGTCCATCCGCTTAAAAACTGAGTGTGGCATGATGCTCACGCTTGCTCCTAAATCACATAAATCATTTTCAGTATCAATATTACCTATTGTGCATGGAATGGAGAAGCTTCCGGGGTCCTTCAACTTTGGTGGCAGCTTGGTTTGAAGGATAGCGTTGCATTCCTCGGTGAGTGCTATCGTCTTGTTCTCTTCGATATGCTTCTTTTTGGAAAGTACCTCTTTGATTAGTTTGGCGTGATTAGGCATCTTTTGGAGGGCTTCCATGAATGGGATGTTGATGTCAAGCTTCTTGAGACCCTCTACGAATCTGCCCACTCGGTCTTCATTCGTACTGCTCACCAACCGTTGAGGAAACGGTATAGGAGGTTGGTACGCCGGTGGAGCAACGTATGGTTTGTCTAAATCTGGTTCGACTCCTTCTATAATGGCAATCTTACCTTTTCCTCTTTTCATGGACGTACCAGCAGCTTGCTCTCGCTCTTTGGAGGGCGGATGCTCGATCATATCACTGCTGCACACAGAAATAACATTCACATACTCTCTTCGGTTCAATTTGGGTTTACCTAGAAGCTGTTCGGGATTCCGAGAGGATGAGAAAGCTTGCTGTGATACGGAGTTCTCTAAGATTTTCACATGATTGCTCAAAGATTCAATCTGAGTTTTTGAGCTCGTTGATCGCTGTCCCCACATCCACATTGAATTTGGTTTGAGTTGAATGTTGCTGCCTTTGCTCCTTGATAAATTCGAGCAATACCGCCTCAAGGTTCGAAAAAGGGGCTTGAGGAGGTTGAGGCGCTTGTGGAACTTGCTGAGCTTGCTGGAATTGCTGGTTATTTTGCTGGTATGGCTGCTGTGGTTGCTGAAGTCCCGAATACTTTACCGGTTGAGTCGTTCGGTATGACAAGTTCGAGTGATTCCTCCAATTCGGGTTGTAGGTATTCCCGAAGTGCATGTTTCCTTGCTGCTGGGAATAATTCATGTATTCCTCATTCTCTTGCAGCGTGCATTGATAAGCCATGTCTTCTGTATCTCCACAATTCATGGAGTACATGGCGTTTGCTGCATTACCCGTTGCTCTGCTCTGATTCGGCTCGTATAGGCATCTAGTGCTGTTAGGCATACCTCTCGGTGTTGACCACATGGTGTGGTTCATGGCAAGGTTATCGATCAGCTCGTATGCCTCCTCCACACTCAGATCCATAAACGACCCTCTAGCAGCGTTATCCAATGTCATTCCTTGTTCGTCTGAAATTCCATTATAAAAGGTTTGGATAACGTATGACTGCTCAAGACCATGGTGTGGACACATCTGTAGAAGATCCTTAAATCTGCCCCACGCTTCAAATAACGTTTCTCCATCTCTGCATCCAAACGTTGTGATTTCCCCCCTCATCTGAATCGTCTTGCTCGGAGGACAGAAGCGCGGTAAGAACAATGTGCACAGCTGATCCCAAGTCGTGATCGAACCAGCAGGGAGCGATTGCAGCCAAGTTTTTGCTCGTCCCCCAATTGAGAAGGGGAAGAGACGAAGTAAGATCGCATCCTCCGAGACTCCATGTATCTTGAATGTACCGGAAAGCTCAAGGAAGTCTCTAAGATGCTGATGGGGATCCTCGTGATTTCCACCCATGAATTGCTTCTGATAAAGCATGTTGATCATCGCAAGCTTAATCTCAAACTGTTCTCTAGCAACAGTAGGCATCCTTATGGTTGTTTGCGCATTGTTCATGTTCGGCACCACGTAATCTCTGAGGCGACGTGTTGGATGAGCATGTGGTTCTCACGGTTGAGGCGCGAGTTGCTGTTGATGCATGTGCCCCTAATTACCGAGAGATAATTGAAGCTGTTTGTGGCCATTCTGATTGTCCATCTCTCGTTATCCGACGGCTCTGCGGAGGACAAATAAAGAACGATTTATGTAGAAAGAACGACAGAAACGAAAACAAAAACAAAAACAAACAAGAAAGACTCTAGGCTCGAATCTAAGACGTGTTAACAATAGTCCCCGGCAACGGCGCCAAAAACTTGATGCGTTATCAAAGTTAAATAAATAACCTAAACTACCCGCAAGTGCAACGCACGTGTGTAGTACTTCCGGTGTTGATCCCACAGAGACTATGCAATGCAACTTAAACTCGAACTACGAATCAAACTTGCTAACGAACGAAATATGGTTTTAAGAATGAAATACTAAAAGCAAATAAACAAACTAGTTCTTAAGAATGAGACAAACGTTCCAGGAAACCGGTTTCACCACAAGACTACCGAAACCAACAATCAACCTATCTATCATGCAATCCCAGTCAAGTTATCTAAGGCAGACATATATCCCTATGTACTCGTTCTAGAATGATAAATACCATAAAGTATTGAAATTGTCCACGTTGTGGATGAATTGGTCCACATATATCCCTATGTACTCGTTCTGGAACGATGTTGATTCATGCCTAACTTTGGCGAATATCTTTGAAATCCAATAAGTTTCTTTGGGATTGTTGAGAGAATAATGCATATTGTATAATTAATTTTGTCCCTCCTGATATTATAAATTTTGCTTCTCCACATCCCTCAATTATTTTTGCATTTCCAGATATCGTATTAACAATGGATTCATGTTTTCTCAATTTGGAGAAATTTTTTTATCTTTAAATATTGTGTGCGTTGCAACACAATCCGCTAGACATATATCTCCATTGTTGATATTTGGTCGTAACATATTTGATGTTACATTGATTTGATAAAGATATTGATGAACCTGAAAAATATGAAATTATAGTTGCATACAATGTATAAAAATTTAAAAAAATACTACAATAAAAGATAATATAATAAAATTAAATTAAATACCAAAAGAAAAATATATGTGAAAATAAAAGAAAAAAAGAAATTCATTGTTGATATCAAATCACTTTTCATTATTATTGTGGTCCAGAAAATCTGCGATATCGAGATGTATTCCATCCTTTTCATCATTGAGGAAATCATCAAGATCATTATAGACAAAGTTTGTTTCAATATTTTTTTCCTTTATCTTTTTATGAGTTTTGGTATAAATCTACAAAGAGTCTCGGTGTACTACACACTTGAGACCAATGTACATTCATACCACATCGATAACATATTGTATCTTTCCTCTTTTTAGTCACATTTTCATTTTCAGTCACTCCATGATCCTTCTTTTTATTATCTTCATGATGGAAATTATCTGGTGAAATGCTTCGACTTCGTCCTCTACGAATCCATGACCAAGATCGCGACCACGTCCACGGCCTTGACCACGACCACATATATATCCATAACCACGACCATTCAATGGTTATAATACAATGAAGTCATGTTCGTTTCATAGAATGATGAAAACCCACTTGGACGAGCATGATGATTTTTCACTAATAGCTTGTTTTGTTGTTCAGTAACGAGGAGAAGCTGCAACAACTCGCAGTATGTTTTGAAATCTTTCGCACGATATTGTTGGTATAAAATGACATTATCAACATGGAATGTAGATAATGTCTTCTCCAACTTATCATAATCAATAATATTTTCTCCACATAATCTCCATTCTAGAGATTATTTCGAACATCGTAGAATGATATTCATCCAGGGATTTATAATCTTAGAATCTCAAATTCAACCTGTCATTCTTTGCCTTTGGGAATATCACATATTTTTAGTGATTGAATCGATCTTTAAGAGATTCCCACAAATCTATGGGATCTTCTTTTGTTCGATATCCATTCTTTACCCCATCGACAATATTGAAGGTGTAAAAAGATCATGGCTTTTGCCTTTTCCTCTTGAGAGAAATTATTATCTTTATCAATTGTGACAATGAGCTTGTTTGTTGCCTTTTAGATGCATTTTGGCATCAAATGCCCATGTGATGTAGTTTTTCCTTGAGGCATCAAATGCCGCAATTTTGAGATTCACCATATCGACATGATAACTATATTCAAAACAAAATTCAAGTTATTCATCATCATAATAATATTTAGAAAATAATATTCAATAAAAATAAATATGTTAATAAAAATAAATTTAAAATTAAATTAGTAGGTAATATTAAATGACATAAGTAAATGACATAAATAAATGACATAAATAAATGGCATAAAATAAATACTTAGTTGGCATGATCCTTTATAAACAAAATATAAATACAAAGGTATTAAGGTATTATCTGGTAAATGAGTCAAGAAAATTATATAATATAAAACATGTAATTTATATTTGTTATTTAGTCTATAATGTTTGATATTTAGTCCATGATGTATTGTATTTAGTGTATGATGTCCGAATTTTAGTTCATGATTTCCAATATCCCGTCCATGGTATTCAGTTCATGATGTGCGGTATTTAGTCCATAGTATTCAGTCCATGATGTCCGGTATTCAGCACATGATGTCCATATATATTTTTTAAACCGAGTCCAAACTTGGAAACTAAAGTAAATCTTTTACGACAATTTCTTATTAGATGTAAATTTGTTTTACGACATAATTTTTATTTCAATATGTATATATATGGTTTTTATTTTTAGTTTGTTAAAGCAATCATGCTGATAACATATTGAAAAAAATTAATAACTAGAACCATAATATATATATATAAATATGTGATGTATGTATGTATGTATTATAAATATGTTTGTATATGTAAAATACGTATGTAGACGTTAATAATATGATATATAATATGTAAATATATAATATATAATATGTATTACATATGAGATATTTGTAAATATATTTTATACATGTATAATATATATATATATATAATATACATAAAAATTTAGCTAGAATTTAAATATAAAAGAATGAGAATAGAATATGAGACAATGAAAAAAAAAATTAGAGTTCCTAAATTGTGTATTCAAATGAATGATTATATTATGTATTTATAAAAAATTAAATATGATTTAATTTATAAATTATAAATAAAAAAGGCGGAATATCAGATATACCCTCGTAGGGCTAAAGTGCTTCAAAACGACCCTCGTAAAAATAATTATTAAATAGGAAAAAACCTGAAGAAAAGAAAAATTTGCCCTTAATTTTCGAACGTGAAAAAACACACGTTCTGCAAAAGAAAGAAAGACGAACATTTTTTCGACGTGAAAACTTGTTCCAAAGTTTTCGAACTTGAGAGGGATCGATTTGAAGTTGGCATGAAGGAAATTGCTTGAATCAACAGTAGCAGTGAAGAAGAGAGCACGAGTCAATCTTCAATGGCGTCAATAAGTGTAAGTAGATCAATTTGAAGGGTTTTGTAAGTTGTCGAGTCACAAAATGGTTTATTGATTTGAAATGAGTGCGAGTGTCAGTGAGTCGGTTGAGTCACAAGGGTCGCAGGAATTGCATGACCATCTTCGACTCAGTGAGTCGGTTGTCTTAGTGAGTCGGTTTGGTCGAAATAGTCGTTTGAGCATCGCAGGCGGTCCAAGGATTGTTTTAGTCACATGGGGCGCTTGTGTCATTGAGTCGCAAGGGTCGTTTGCATCGCATGGGTCGCTTATGTCATTGAGTTGCAAGGGCCGTTTGAGTGGCATGGGTCGCTTGATATTATGCCACGTGGGTTGCTTGATATTGTGCCCCGTGGTTCGCTTGAGTCGCATGGGTCGCTTGAGTCTTAGTGAGTCGGTTGAGTGTCACAAAGGGTCTGAGGGTCGTTTGAGTCGCATGGGTCGCAAGGGTTGGTTGAGTCGCATGGGTAGAAGTATAATGTATTCTTAATTGGTCATTTTGCAGGTGACGCCAAAGCCGAAGTTTGTGTATGAATTCAAGCACATGGACAAAATGCCAAAGATCACCACCAAGTGTTATCCTCACGAGACAATAATGAAGCTGAGAGGGATCTTAGATGAATACGAGGTGCATTACTTCGAGAAGGAGTCATAATTTAGACATTTATTCCATTTCTAATGTGACTCCACATTGATGAAGGTTCAAATGCTACTAAATCACTCCGTGATTATACGGGACAAGAAGGAGTTGTGGTTCGTCTTAAACGACATTCCCATCTAGTACTCTATAGTGAAGCATGTGATGCGTTATCAAAGTTAAACAAATAACCTAAACTACCCGCAAGTGCACGGCACGTGTGTAGTACTTCAGGTGTCGATCCCACAGGGACTACGCAACACAACCTTAACTCAAACTATGAATCAAACTTGCAAACGAACGAAATATGGAAATTGAGAATGAAATACTAAAAACAAGTAAACAAACTAGTTGTTAACAATGAGACAAACGTTCCAAGAATCCAGTTTCACCACAAGACTACCGAAACCAACAATCAACATATCTATCATGCAATCCCAGTCAAGTTATCTAAGGCAGACGATCCTAATATGATATCTACCTTCTCTCAAGGTATATACACGTGATCTAGTCAAGTTATCCCCTACTTCCGTGGCTGACACCTTGAACTAAACCTATAAGATCTGTGATTCATCCGTTTTACCCTCAACCGCTGCTACCCTACTTTCGTGGCCTAACCTCGGTTGTTCTAAACCCGATCTTCTAGGACTAGAATTCTCCTTTCGGTCCTTCTCCTAATCCCTAACACATGCATCTACTTGGCCTTCGTAAATACAAGTCATTCAAGCACTCTGATAAAGAATAGATAAATGAAAATGGGAAGATGCATTCAAAGATACATCAAAGTGGTTCCGGGATAGCCATGGGCTAATCCCTTCTCCTAGAACAAAACAAACTACTCGCTCATGCGTCCGTAAAAAAACATAATTGAAGTAGAAAGTCTAAAGAACATGAAAATCAAACAAAACCGAAGTCTTGGGTTGATCTCCAATGCTCCTTGCAAGTCTCCTCGCAAGAGTCTCCTTCTTCTCTCTCTACTCTCTCTCCTTGATCAAGAACTGAAAACTGAGTGAATGAGCTCAACCTCTCACTCCTCTCTTCTTATTTCCTTCCTCTTTTCTTTCCTTTTCTCCCTTGTTTCCCTCTCGGCCGTTGAGTTCTTCCCTTTGTTGCAGCAGCCACCGATTGTTGTCTTTACATGAGTTTCTATTCTTGAATAAGTTGGGTGACGTTTCCACTACTTTCTCCAGCAAAAGATCACTTATTCCTCTTCTCTAAAGTCATTTTTCCTTATTGTATAAGTTCCCAACAAACTCCCATTTGTTTTAAGACAAATTAACTTATTTGGAGTTGCAGGTGACAGATGCAACCCGCGCGGGCTGGGTGTGTAACCCGCTCGGGTGCGGCGCACATGATCACGCGGGATCGCAATGGTAAACGAGGCAGCCCACTCGGGCTAGAGAGTGCCCCGGTCGGGCTGGTGTGTGGCCCGCTCGGCCTGATTCCCCAAGCGTGTATAGTGCTTGCCCGACTCGTGCTTAATTTTCTGGAAAAAATCGCCGAACTAAATGCCCGCTCGGGCTAGGGAGTTACCCTCGGGGGTTGATGCTATTCTTTGTCGATTCTCGTCCCGTTTGTTCCGTGATGATCCTCGATGTTGGTACTTTGTCTCATGCACGTCTTTTAGCTCCAAAATGAACCGAATACGCATTAAAACCTGTAAGAACATGAAAACACGAAAACGAGTAAAACGGATACAAAATCATACGTAAACATCGCATCTATATTGTAAACATCTCTAAAATCGTGCAAGAAATACCTATAAAAACGAGATGATCAGCATGCACTAATTTTCAGATTGAAATGCGGACCATATCCCAAAGGATGGGAGTCCAAAAGGGGTGACACATTTAGGCTGAAGAATTTCGGCCGTGGAAAGGTGACCCCCGCACAAGTCAGTGAAAAGCTTGTGAAGACGAAGAATTTCGACGACCAGAAGAGGTTGGCAACTTTGATGTTGTTGGTGCAAGTTATGGCTCACAAGCCTTCAGCAGAAAACTCTATCAGCCATGATCTCATTGACATGGTTGATGACTTGAAATTTTGTGAAGGCTTTCCATGGGGGCGTTACACATTCGAGAAGATTGTGGATACTTGCCGCAAGCACGTTAGCAGGGAATCACCAAAACCAAAATGGTATTGTGGCGGTTTCATGATCCCACTAATGGTAAAATGTATATTTTATTCGAATAATTTGAATGTGTTTGTACTTTTTGCATTCTTATCATTTTTTTAATGTTTTAGTTACTTACATTCAAAACCATTCTTAGTTTGGGCAGAAAATGATGCTATGTTGGTTTTCAGATGTGGATCCATCATGCCCAAGAATGTGCAATAAGATGGTTAAATCCAGTTTTAACCCGAAGTATGTAGATGTGGTAAGGCAGATCAGAGGTTCTAAGGTAACAATTAAACAAGGGTCACAAAGGAAATAAGGGTCACAGAGGGGAATAATTGTTATTTTTTGTTTTTCAGGATATTCAAAGTATTATTCATGTTGAACACGAGAGGAAGCTTTACTTTCTGATATGGAAGATTACGAAAGATGACACGATCCCAATGTTCAGATATGGATGGAACATCTTCGTAGAAATCTGAAGGGTATTTATTGGGAGGCATCCATAAGCAAAAACTGCTGACACAAAAAGCAACTCTTGGTGATCAAAAAAATGGAAAAAAGGGGGACTAACAGGAAGAAAAGCGTGAGTGAAAAAATTATAGAGGTGGAAGATGACGAAGACGAAGGATGGGTAGGTGTTGCTGAAGCTGATGAAGAAAGAGAAGGTGATCTTGAAGCCAAAAGAGAAGAAGAAAACAATAAGGTGATGCTGATGTTGCAGTCCCTCTGACACTGGAGCAGAAATTAATAGAGGAAATAAAGAAGTCAGAGAAAAGAAGCATCAGCGCCATAAGAGACCTTCTAAGGGATGTCGGGTTTCATTTGCCTAATCCAAAATCAAAGGCTACCGAGAAAGATACGAGCACCGGAAACCAATCTTCCGGCACCGTTAGTGATGATGAATTTTAATTCCTTCGACGTCCAAATCTTGAGCAAGAAAAGAGCCAAGCGACGAGCCGGTTGACTCCGGAGATGGCTCAAAAGAGGATTTAGAAAACATTGCTCCTGATGAATTTCTACCAAGTAAGTAATATTTAATGAAAAAGGTCATTTGGGAGTCAATTTCCATCGAGAGTCGGCATGGGTCGCAAGAGTCGGATAGGTCGCAGGGACGCATAAGTCGTTGGGTCGCATAAGTCGCTGGGTCGCATAAGTCGCAATGGGTCGCATGGGTTGCATATGTCCCATGGGTCACTGGGTCGCTAAAGTCGCAGAGGTCGCATTGGCCGCATGGGTTGCATATGTTCCATGGGTCGCAAGAGTCGCATCAATGTAACGAATGATGAGTCTTATACTGACCATGCAGTGCTTAAATATCTTCAAACCCTACGAGATAGGATTTGAACGATTACCTTCTGCATTCCTTTTTCAATGTCTTTTCGAATTCCAACCGTTTCCATTTTTTCAATCCAGTTTTTCCTCTCATCATCTCTCATCCATTTTTTTTTTCAAAAATGCCACATTTCCCTCATTTCTTCCGAGAGATTCTTGTGCAGCATCTATACTACCTTGTAATATTCTTTAAAACACTCTCTGTCGGTATGTTACATGTAGAGAATGTACAAATTTGACTTTGTTTTTCGTTTTTTGTTACATGACATTTCGAAGATCTTCTTCAATGAGTATATTTACGGGAATACAAGGGACAACAACACGACATCACTTAAATCAAATGCATCTAACAAAACATGGGAAGTCAAGTTGGGTGGCTCAAAATTCACTGATGGATGGACAAATTTCTACAACGACCAAAACATTCGTATTGGATGTCATACTTTTCTATCACGAAGATGACATGGTCTTTAACGTCACTAGGGCCACTCCTGATGAGAGGGTTTTCATTGTACCAATCACGCGTTCAAATCTGACCGTAGATTCATTGGTAAGTGACCTCAAACCGATTCATCATATATAATTTGGTTATTTATTCGACTTATTCATTTATACTAATGTAACTTGGTGATGTCGTAGACACTTTCGATAGGATTTGTGAGGGAGAACGGTCTTTGTCGTAGACGATGTAAGATAATGATGTACCTCGATTGTAGAATGTTTGATTGCGGAAGGTTCTATTATTGGCTAGCAGCTTTAAGGCCCTTGAGTCGTGGTGGTGCTTGCATAAGAGGGGGCGGAGACAGTTTTGTCAAGAAAATGGACTAAACGTGGAATGTTTCCTCATAGTAGAACTGTTTTCCAATGGAACAGAACCTGTGTTTCGATTTGTCAACAACATATTTTGAATTGAGTCGTATTTTGATTTCTTTGAACCTCCTTTTAACTTGAACTTCATTTGATCTTTTGGATTTTCTATTATTCAATTGTTAGTGTTATTATTAGTATTGATGTTTTTGTGGATTTACTATTATTGTAACAAGGGTCGTAGAGGGACAAGGGTCACACGGGTCCAAGGGTCACGAGGGACAAGGGTCGGGAGGGACAAGGGTCGCAGGGGACCAAGGGTCGCACGGGTCCGAGGGTCGCGAGGGACAAGGGTCGCAGATGTACAAGGCTCGTAGATATTTGAGTCAATTATTTGTAAACAACTTGATAAAAGGGTCCAAGGGTCGTAGGGTTTAGGATAGGGTCGCATGGGTAAAAGGGTCGAAAGGGTAAAAGGGTTGCAAGGGTCGAAAGGGTAAAAGGGTTGCAGGGGTCCAAGGGTCGAAAAGGTAAAATGGTCGCATGGGTCTAAGGGTCAAAGAGGTACAAGGGTCGCAGGGGTCCAAGGGTCGAAGAGTACCTCATGACACTTGTACCTCTACGACCCTTTGACCACTGCGACCCTTTTACCTCTTTGACCCTTGGATCCCTGCGACCCTTTTACCCTTTCGACCCTTTTAATTTTTTTTGAACCGATTTCGCTGAAATTTTTGAACTTATCCAATTTTAATGTAAATTTCACCTAAAATTAATTCCATTATAAAAAAACTCATTGTAAAATGCAAGAACAAAGGCATACTAATCTATTCAACAAAATATCTTCAAATTAAAGTAAATACTAACGTACTCAAGAAGAAAAGAACATAAACAAATATCTTCAAATTGAGTTTCCCAACACCGTTATGATTCTGCAAAATAGATGTTAAAAACATGTTAAAACATAATAAAAACAATATAATGCATGATCGGTGAAATTCACGTTACCTAAACGTGTGGGGAAAACGAAGATGTAACTTGAGACTCGTGCGGATGAGAAGATTCTACATCATAGTCATGCTGAAAACAATGAAACAATGAAAGTGATTAATTTGTTCAAAATATAATATGAAATTTACAAAAATCAAAATTACCTGCGATTCATGTTGTTGTTTACACGATCTGACGTTATGCCCGGATGCACCACATCGGCAGCAATGACCTTTGGTACCATGTTTGCTCATCCGAGATCCTTTCTTCCGTGGAGACTCGTTCATATCCTTTTTTCTGTGGTATTTCTTAGGTCTACCAGACATCTTTCGTAATGTGGGCGGCTTGATAATAAGATCACTACATTTCTTCCAAAATTTTGCACCACAAAGCGGAGAAATATTGCTCTTATATGTTTCTTGCCATTTAGAAACCAAATAATAGTTACTAATACAAGGCTCAATATCTATTTTTCTATCCATCACCACACAATATGCATGTTGACAAATAATCCCAGCCAAATCTCATCGTCAGCATGTACACGTGTATTGCTGCAAGTTAACCACATAAGAAGTTCCAACATCATCAACTTCAAATTTCTCATTGCAACTAGGATATGTCACACAACTCCCACTCATCATCTTAGCCTTTTCCAACGACTGAATCACTTTTGGAGTGTGTATACCCGTGTATTTCCCTGCAATTGAAGCTCTTTTATCTATCCTAATCATAGTTTGTCTCCTAATAATTTCCAGCATCTCTACCATAGGTCTAGATCTAGCATGCACAATACTGTTGTGGAATGATTCAACCATATTGTTATGCACATCACTACAACAACACCAACATTTGAAGAATGTCCGACACTAATGACGTGGGTTCGTTTTCATCAGATCATCAAATGCAGATTTATTGAATTTTTCTAATTTCTGACATTGTGAAGAAAACTCTACCTCGTTGTAACTTGAAGCAATATTCCAAATAAAATGCTTCCATCCCTTTGTCGTATGGTTCTTCTTGAGGTTAGAGATGATATGTTGCAAACACATGCGAAGCTTCACTTTAGGCAATTCTCGTTCAACGACATGTAATAAACCCTACAATAGATTACAAACGAGATTAATCATAACAACTAAAACAAGATAAAATAAAAAATTAAATACTTATTTTTTGCTTATCAGAAATGATTGTTAAACCTGAACCGAGATTAAAATCACTTTTAAGCTTCGTTATAAACCAAAACCAATTCTCGCTATTCTCCACTTGTGCAACAGCCGACACAATAGGATATGTTTGATCGTTTCCATCTCGACCAACGGCGACCAAAATCTGACCATTACTAGCCGTTTTAATGACACAACCATCCAACCCAATTATAGGTCTGCAGTTAACTTTCCTAGAGACTCGCAAAACATCAAAACATACATAAAAACGATCAAAGATCTCATTTCCTAACCCATCTCCGATGGTTTGCACTTCAACAGATGAACTTGGATTTGAGTTTTTAATTTCATTCACGGAATCTCAAAGTAGAGCAAATTGTCCATCGTTTTCCAACTGATTTTTTTCTAAAGCTTGTTTCTTCGCTTTCTAACACTTATTCATTGATGCTAACAAATTGTATTTCTCTTTATTTGTTTGTTGCATCTTAGTTGGCTTCATTCTAGGATCCTTTCGTAAATCATCTTCAAATAACTTCGCAACCAAAAGAGCTTTTAACAACTTACACTCGCCTTTTGGTTCACATGTATGTTCCGATACATATGATTTTATCGTCCAAGCATCTTCATTCATTGAACAATAAACTCGCCACTTACATATTAACTCACAACATACGACACTAATTGCATCACCGTCCCATCAATTAAAACATACATTTTTCCCCTATTCAAAATTAAGTCTATCACAACATTCTTAAAATCTTCACTCCTTTTGAATACTTGTCCAAAAGTAAGCTCAAATGATCCAGCAATCAAATATCTCTCCGTAATAGATGAATTGAAGATAGACAATTCCATTTCGTCTACACTATTAAAAATTCCAGATTCAAGTCTCCGTCGCTATCACGACATGCTTCTCCACAAAAATTTGCTAATTCCATCTCAACACGAAAATCACATTTTTCTGCATAAACTTCCTTATCAATCGACACGCTGCATCATTTCAAATACATACAATCATCAATCAATCGACAACACACTAACAAATCAACACAACCACAAATCATCCCTATTATCAACTAAATTGCAAGTGATGAAAAGAAACATACCTTGTATATTGACAGTCCATAGCACCGACACAGAACCGACACAGATCGACGAACCGAACGACTGACACAGACGACCGGCAACGCAGAAGATCGGCGACGAACGACCGGCAAAACATACGACCGGCGATGTAGAGATGATATGTCCGACACAGAAGACCGATGAAAAGAAGAACCGACACAGACCGACGAACTGAGTGATTGACACAGATGACCGGTGATGAACGACCGGCGACGCAAAAGACCGGCGACGAACGACCAGCAACACAGACGACCGGCGACGCAGGGATGATATGTCCGACACAAAAGACCGATGAAAAGAACCGAACGATTGACACAGACCGACTATTAAATATCATTTGATAAAATTTCTTTCTTTTTTTATTTTCTTTTCCTTCTTTGCTTCTTTCATTCTTTTCTCTCTTTCATTTCTTTCTTTCTTTCATTTTCTTCTTTCTTTAATTGATCTTGAATTATTTAATTCAAGATCTTGAATAGATTATGTATTATAAATACATAATCTCATATGTATTTTAATCATTCAATCAATCAACAAAATGATTCCGTTTCCTTTTCTTGAAATGGTATCATAGCAAATTGTTCAACTGAATTAATCAGCATTTTTTCTTCTTCTTCCGTCTTCATCCGGCGAACCCGCTTCTTCTTCTGTGATTTCTTCTTCATTCTACGATCGATGATTTACCTATTTTCATTCAACCGATTTCTTCTTCGTTCTTCATTCGGCGACAATTTCCTTTTCAGCCGATTTTTTGTGTTTATCTTATTTTCCCAGGCTTCCTTTCTGGGTTTCTTTTGCAAGAACCTGTTTTTTTTCCTTATCAGTAGGTGACTGAGTCTTCGACCATTTTTATGTTCGTCGTCTGGATTCTTCACTCTCTCGGTTGAGATATTGAATTCTCGATTCATTTACTTTCATGGGTCTTTGCCATGGAAAACCCATCGAACACCAATCGAAGGACCTCACAGTCTCCGGCAAGGTCGACGAGGCGCCGCCGAATTCGCAACCGGCGAAATCCTCCGCCATTGATGTCATTCGATTCCGATGTGCTCAATTCTGGTGATTCTGGTGTTTATTCTGAGCAAATTCTGTTCGTCTTCTTCAACCCGGTTTCATCTCTCCTCCTCTTTCTTCCTATCGCTGAATCTCTTATGATTTCTTGCCATTTTAGCGGTTATTTTCCGATTTCTTACCGATTTCCTAACATCTAAACCAATTTCTAGCCGAAATCAAGACGACGATATCAGACGATGATTTCAGATTTCGTCGCTTCTCGATCAAGACGACGATATCAGATTTATATTCTATCGGCGATTCGTGTTTGTGGCTTCCAATTGCCGACGTTGTTTCTGTGATTGACTTCATCAGCTGTTAGTTGTTCGTTGTTCGTTCTTCAATCGCCGACTTGGTCTCCAATATCCGACGAACTTCCCTTCCGCTGCTCATATTCATTATCATTCTGTTCTGGTGTTACGGTGATCTACCATTCTGGTTTTCTGTTCCGGTGTTCGATTCCGATAGGATCTTGTTCGATTCTGGTGGACTTCGTTCGATTCCGGTAATCTGTCATTCATTCCATCTTTTTTATCCATCTCTGTATTGCGTTTTGTTGTCTGTGTTGCAGAAACTCATGGGTGATTTCTATTCATAGCCTGTTTCATATCGTCATCTTCGCTGTCAGATTCTGTGGCTTATACAATCAGCTGTGGTTATCCACTTTCGTAATTCCCAATTTTACGATTAATATTTTATTGTTTTGCATAATTTTATATCGTTCGTACAATACAAAATTCTAACCGATATTAACATGTAATCGTATTTTCTAATATGGTATTGTTGAATTAATCAGTAATTTTTTTTTCGATAAATGATTCATCTGACCGTTTTTTTTGTTTATCCGGCTCTCTTTCTGCGAATTTCTATTTCTCCAATTCTACAATCGGTCAGATTATATTTCTTTATTTTAAGGCAAATTGCCTTATTTCTTTTCTACCGGTATTTTTTTTGTTCACCGGCACTCTTTTTACGGCGTTTAATATCTCTTTTTCCGGCAAATCTTGAGAATTTTGTTTCTTGAGAATTCTAATTCTAATTCATCTACCTCATTTGCCGATATATTTTTTTCTTCGTTGATTCTTTCTTATCATATCTTGTATTTTTCTTTTATATAAGGCAAATTGCCTTTGATCGGTGATTTCGACCGGTATTTTTCTTATATTTCGCCGGTATTCTTCTTTAAAATTTCTTTCGGCATTTTCTTTCGAAATTTCTTCTTCGCCGATTTCAATCTCATATTTGAGAATTTCTTCAATAGTTTCTTTCACAATTTCAATCTCCTTTTATCTTCTTCTTTTCGGCGATTTCAAATAAAAAATGATCTTCTTTGTCGGTACTTCTCTTTTGATCGGCATTTATTCTCTCTCTCTCTCTGAAATAATCTCTCTTCGCCGATTCTTTTTCTTCCGACGATTCTTCTTCTTTTCGGCGATTGTTCTGCAGCTCTTCTCTGCAAATCCGTTTCATGTCTAGCGGACTCTTTCTGGGCCTTTGATGATTGGGAAGTATTTTTTTTTCAATCTAAACCACATTTTTTTAGTTGCCAATTGGGCATTATGTTTGGATTCCCGTTGTTCTATTTCTACTTATTTTTTTTCTTGGCTATGCAGGTAACCATTTTTTCGGAGCAATGCTAAGGCTAAATACATGACAATGACATACGATCTATCATGGTTCATCTATTACTCTTCAAGATGAGAGTATTCAATTCATACTCCTCATCTTGAGGGGGAGTATTAAATATCATTTGATAAAATTTCTTTCTTTTTTTATTTTCTTTTCCTTCTTTCCTTCTTTCATTCTTTTCTCTCTTTCCTTTCTTTCTTTCTTTCATTTTCTTCTTTCTTTAATTGATCTTGAATTATTTAATTCAAAATCTTGAATAGATTATGTATTATAAATACATATTCTCATATGTATTTTAATCATTCAATCAATCAACAAAATGATTCTGTTTCCTTTTCTTGAAACCGACGAATCGAAGGATTGACATAGATGACCGGTGACGAACGACCGGCGACACAAAAGAACAGCGACGAACGACCGGCAACACAGACGACCGACGACACAACAGACCGAAGACTGACACGCAAGAGAGCGACGACCGACGGCTAACGATAGAACGAGCGATCGGCGACGATACAGACCGAGCGACCGACAACCGGCGACCAACGACAGATCGACCGGCGGAGAAGACACCGGCAAAAGAGGAGGGTCGAGTTAACGGCAGAAAAGAGAGAACGGGAGACAAAGAGTGAAAGTGAGAGAGAAAATTAGGGTTAGGAAAATTGGTTAAGCAAAATAAAATTTTGTTTAACTTGGTTTAATAAAAATTGGTTAAATCTGATTAAATTGAATTTTAGTTTGAGTTGGGTCGGGTCGGGTTAAAATTGGATATGAAATTGGATTAAAATTGATGGTTTTTAGGTTTTGGGTTAAATTGGTTATTTAACAGAAATTTAGATGTTGGAGTAAATAGATTGAATTATAAAATTAGAGGTAGAATAAGATTAAAGATAATACATGAAAGACGAATACGATGAGTTTAATAGATGAGGAAAAAGGTGAATATAACGAGTTCAACAGACGAGAGTTTAGCTCTTCTTAGTTATATATAAGCTCTTTCGTAATGTTAGGTGTTAGATGCAACACTTAGCCAAATGACCCGATCGAAAGTCTCGAAGCTTCCCAATCAAAGAAACAAACAACACATCAAACGAAGACGATGATTCACTGATCAATTTTGTAGCCGGCGAAAATGGTGGCCAGTCTGACACCGTCGGATTCTCAATTGCTCAAAACCATAACATCAATCCTCACATCGGAGAAAGCCCAGGTGCTCGAATCCCTGAGTCCATACATCCCTCGGATCACTCCGCCTATCCTTCTCTCTCTCCTCTCCTCCTCTTCTCTTGCTAAACGACCCAAAACCCTAATCTCCTTCTTCAACTGGGCTCAGACTTCGGTTCCCGGAGCTTTCTCATCGGATTCTAGTATTCCGGTTCTCTCCGTCGTCCGTTCCCTATTGTCTCACAACAAATTCGCCGATGCCAAGTCGCTTCTCGTCTCATTTATCCGCTCCGACAATTCTCTCTCTCTTTGCCACTCTCTTCTCCATCCGGATCGCCATGTCTCTGGACGTCCTTCTAAGGCCTTGCTCGACACCGCGGTCGGCGCGTATCTTCACGCTGGCAAGCCCCAAGTTGCGTTGCAGATCTTCCATAGGATGAAGAAGTTGAAGCTCAGGCCAAATCTTCTCACTTGCAACACTCTTCTGATTGGTTTGGTTAAGTACCCTTCTACGTTTTCCCTTTCGAATGCTAGAGAAGTGTTGGATGATATGGTTAGGCTCGGTGTTGCACCAAATGTGATTACTTTTAATGTTCTTATCCAAGGGTATTGCCTGGAGAGCAAGTTTGGAGATGCCACTGGGATGATTGAGAGGATGGTGACAGAATTCGGAGTTAGTCCTGATAACGTTTCCTACAATACTATTTTGAATGCAATGTTTAAGAAAGGGAGATTGAGCAATGTCAGGAATTTGTTGTTGGACATGAGGAAGAGAGGGTTGGTGCCAAATAGAAGTACTTACAACATTTTATCGTCTGGTTACTGCAAGTTGGGTTTGTTGAATGAAGCGTTTCAAGTCAAGGACTTGATGAAGCAAAGTAACATTTTGCCGGATGTGCAAACATACAATTTGTTGATGAATGGGCTATGCAATGAAGGGAAGATTCGGGAAGCCCTTAGGTTGATAGAAGAGATGAAGGGTTTGAAGTTGATGCCAGATGTGGTCACTTACAATACATTAATTGATGGGTGTTTCAAGTCGGGGCTTAGCTCGGAGGCTATGCGATTGATGAAGAATATGGGTGATGATGGAGTTAAACCTAACCAAGTTTCTCATAATGTAGTTGTTAAGTGGCTTTGCAGAGAAGGGAAGATGGATGAGGTTACTAAAAAGGTCAGGGAGTTGGAGGAATTGCATGGATTTTCGCCTGATAGGGTTACCTATCATACTCTAATCAATGGGTATTGTGAAGCAGGGAATCTGGGTGGTGCTGTTCAATTGATTTGTGAGATGGGACAGAGAGGTATTAATATGGATACAGTGTCTCTTAATACCATTCTCCATGCACTTTGTAAAGAGAGAAGGTCTGACGATGCATACCAATTGTTGAACAGCGCCCGCAAGGTTGGATATATTGTGGATGAGATTAGTTATGGCACATTAATAATGGGTTATTTCAAGGAAGAAAGGGTAGATAAAGCTTTAGCGCTGTGGGATACAATGAAGGAGATACAAATTGTTCCTACTGTAGTCACTTACAACTCTTTGATTGGCGGGCTTTGCCACAATGGGAATACTGAGCTAGCTATCAAGAAGTTTAATGAGCTTAATGAGAATGGTTTGCTTCCTGATGAAACTACTTACAACTCTATCATCCTCGGGTACTGCAGAGAAGGGCAGGTTGAGAACGCATTTCAGTTCTATAATGAATCGATCAAACATTCTCTCCAACCTGACACCTATACATGCAACATTCTTCTAACTGGTCTTTGTAAAGAGGGTTTGACAGATAAGGCTCTTAAGCTCTTTGATACTTTTAAAACCAAGGGGAGAGAGATTGATACTGTTACATACAACATAATAATATCAGCTCTTTTCAAGGACAGGAGGCTACTAGAAGTATACAATCTTCTATCGGAAATGGAAGAGAAAGGACTAGAGCCTGATCTGTTCACATATAATAGTATTTTTGGTGCACTTATGGATGTTGGCATGAAGGAAGAAGAAGAATTATTGGAAAAAATTGCAGGAAAGTTTTGCAAAGTGAAACAGTCTTTGCAGCCAGAGACAAAGCAGAATCCAGCAGCATGTGAGATGGTGGATGAGTTTGATGAAGAGTCTATTGCGTATTCTGAAGAGATAAATGAGCTCTGCACACGAGGGAGATATAAGGAGGCATTCCAGATATTTAATGAAGTAATGGAAAAAGGTTTTAGATTCAAGAAAACTACGTACATTGACCTGATTAATGCACTTATAAAGACACGTAAAGTTATCTCTGTAGCTGCAGGATGATGTCAGAGCTTCTTGCTACTTCTGCATCATCCTCTTAGGAAGCCAATTTCCCCACTCACATCGAACCTATCATGACTATGAAAATGTTCAGGTAAAACCTTTACATTGCTGAATATCGCTAATTATGGTCATGCTTGACAGTGTGCAGTATGGCAACAACGCAGTCTTAAATGATAGGTGGTGGATGTTTAGGATGGTATTTTGAATTTTGCAGTATCCTTGTAAGATATTTAACTTCTTACAGTCCATACCCAACTAAAATGCATGTATTAACACAAGCGTGCATACACACCTCAATGCATGCTTTCATTCTTGGTTTATTTTAAAAATGTTTTAGATGTCGTTGCTTTAATAGTTAGGTTACCCTGGTGCACTGATTCGAGGTTCAGGCGTCTATACAAATAACATATGCATAATCAATGGTAGAAAATTATTAAGTTGAATCTGTTTTTATCAGATTCTTATCACTGCATTTACCAAGTGTTGTCTGTTCATGAATTTGGTAGGCTATTGATGAGAGACTCTTCATAAATCTTAAAATAATCTTCTTGTTGAGAAAGTGTCTCTTAATGCTGGAGCACGTCCGAAAAATAACGCCTTTCGGGTGAACATTAAAGTAGGAGTCTGTAGCTGAAGAGCCAAAGAACAATGTTGTTGACCAGAAATGCCCAAGGCATGGAAACTTTTATCACAGGTTTGAGAATCTTCAATAAAATTTGCTGTTTACTCTTTATATTACTTTGCTTACTATGATATCTCTTCTCTTCCACAGGAATTGCATTTGTTTCAAACAGAGTAATTATACTCATTCATTGTCTCGCTTTGGGTCGCTGATTCTTGTTTGTTCACTAATAATCCCATTTCTGCATCACCACTATTCATATATATTTGTAGGTGCCGTTTTGGTATGAATTTATTGTTTATAAACTGGAAATTAAAAGGCTCAGTGCCCTTTTAGGCCCTTCGAGTAATATGGTTTTAGTATGATTCCATTCGACTTTCAATTCCGTCCGATTCTAGAAATTTAGTATCACTATGTTTTGAAATAAAAAATTTAATTTCATTTGAATATAATTATTTATTTAATTTTAAAAATTTTATATTTCGAGGATTTTTCAATTTTTTAATTAATTTTGAGATTGTAAATAATTGATACATATAAGTTTATAAAATTTTGTTTAACATAATTAAGAAAAAAAGGAATATAAAAAGTTATGTTTATTTTGGATATTTTAAAAAGTTTTTATAATTGTTATATGTTATAAAATTCGGTAAATACATAGATAATAAAAACAAAGCTAAAAAAAATGTAGGATATTAGTTTTTTAAATGAACCTTTCGTATATTCACAATTTGTATTTTTTAATATTAAATATTTAAGATTAATAGTTGATATGATATAATAATCAATGTTAATTAATTTAGAATTTATATAATTATGTTAAAAAAATATATACTAATTTTTTAATATTTTTTAATTAGTTTAAAATTCTGAAAAAATTAAATTATCTATTTAAGTTATTAAAATATTTATTTATTTTGATAAAATACAATGAAATATAAAATTGAATAATATGAATAGGTATAAATTAGTACAAATGTTTTGGATCTTTCTTTCAATTAATTATTTGTATGTAACTAAAATACAGTAAATAACACTTTTAGGAAAAAAAACTAAAGATGTGATATCAAATATATAGAAAGTATATATGATGTGTAATAAACAAAAGACTATATACATATATATATATATACACCATTACACAGTTTACTGGATGGACTACCACATCACTGTTGACGTGGCGATCAGAATTCATCAAACCTAATTTTAATATATAAGATTCTATTCTATTTCCGTCGAAACTATTAGATTTTCCATCTGTTAATTAATTAGATATTAAAAAGCCCTAAATATCAATTTTGAAACTAAGGAATTCTAATCATGTAAGCATAAATGTGTAACATTTTTAAGCAATTCACCCTGGAAACAAAATAAAGAGAAGTTTTAAAAAAATAATATTGAACTTTTATTTGAGATTTATATATTAATATTTATGTTTGAAATGTATGAAGTGACTTTATTTATATAGTGAATTTATTAATATATTGGGTTTATGTACTTATGTTTTAGAATGTATATATTGGTAATATACAAATTGTTATAAGATGATGAATAAATAATGTATATATATATATTATAAATTATATATATCATGCATGGTATAAAAAATTTAAATAAAAATCAAAGTTGTATAGTCTTAAAAATCTGCACCAGAATAATCTAGTCTCGTTTTATATATTGGTAAACAGATAGAAAGAAACAAATATAAAACTTGAATGAAATGGTAATGTGATTATATATATCAATAAATAAATTATCAAATAAAGTAAAATTCAAAATAACTTAATAGTAAAACGTTATCTCTTCCGTCTCTATCTATCTCTTTCGGAATTTTGTCTTAATTAATGGATGGGTTGGATTTGAATTAGACGGATTTTTTTTTAAATGAGAAGTATTATTTTGTGATCTACGATGTCGTCGGATGAGTTTAAAGTCCCAACCCATGTTCATTGTTAAAATCAACTATTTTATTCGACACGTTGGGCTTTTAAGAGTTGTGAGATGTCCATTTCCAGCCTTTTTAAATTCGGTATGTTTTGTCGCGTCGTTATGGATTTGAATTATTTTTGTCTCTAGTATATCTTCTTCAAAAAGTCTTGTGTGGTACCTTTTTTTATTTTATGTTTTCGCCGTTATTTAATGATTGTCCAGTAAATTACAGGTTAGGCTTTAAAATACGATATTTTTACGTAAAAAAGTAGCGAATTAGACGAATGCTTTTACCACTCTCAAGTATTTTCTCAATGTTTTTATCATTACGTATGTTTATTGCGTGGTCATGCACTTGAATACTGTTGCCTCCTACATATCCTCATAAATACTTCTCTTCTTGCACCCATTTTTCCTTTGTTTTATGTTTTGGCTGTTATTAATTGTGTACTAGATTACACAATGTTTTGGAATACAATAATTTTATGTAGAAAGCTCTGAATTGGACAATTTATTTTTTCGGTAATTGGAAAATTTACGTAGAAAGCTCTGAATTCCAATTTTACGATAATTGGACAATTCACGTAGAAAGTTTTGAATTCCAATTTTACAATAATTGTACTGTACTAAATTGAATAATTTATTTTATGTTTTTCTGTTATTTAACGATTGTACAGTAAATTATACATTAGGCTTTAAAATACGATAATTTTACGTAAAAAATGTCGAATTAGACGAATGTTTTTATCACTCCAAGTATTTTCCTAGCGTTTTTATCATTACGTTTGTTTTATTGCGTCATTATGCACTTGAATACTTTTGCCTCTTGCATATCCTCTCAAATACTTCTCTTGTTGCCCCCATTTTTCCTTTATTTACGTTTTGGTTGTTATTAATCGTGTACTAAATTACACTTTATGTTTTGAAATACGATAATTTTACGTAGAAAGCTACGGTGTCGCATGATGCACTTCAATTAATTTTGCATTTTACATATCCTCTTTGAAAGTCCTCGTGTAGCTCCATTTTTTTCTTTTATTTATGTGTCTACCGTTATTGGACAATTGTACTCTAAATTATACGCTACACTGTAATACTCTACATAGACATCTCCAAATTAGATGAAGAATTTCTTCATTCCAAGTATTCTTTGGAGATCAACGACGTCGTAGGTTGCCCAAACCAGCCGACCCATTTCCATTTTCAAAATTATTTATTTAGCTCGATATATTAGACTTTTTGGAGCTGTGAGATGCCCCATTTGAGTTTTGCGTTATGTATGCTTTGTTACATCGTTAATCATTTGTACTATTTTTGCCTCTTGCACATCCTATTCAAAAGTTTATATTTACGTTATTATTGGACGATTGTACACTGAGCTATACAATAGGCTTTGAATTACAATAACTTTGCGTAAAAAGCTCCAAATTAGAAGATTTTTCTAATTCCAATTATCGTTTCGTTACTTACGATGTTGTCGGATGTAATTAGCAACCCGACTCCATTTTCATCGTCAAATTCAACTATTTAGCCCTATACATTACATTTTTAAAAACTCGGAGATATCCCATTCGAGTTTCTTAAGTTACGTATGTTTCATCGCACCGTTACACATTTCAAATACTTTTGTCTCTTGCATATCTTCTGAGATAGTCTTGAGGGTGAATGAGAATCTGAAAGAAATCTGAGTACCCGTCCAAGTAACAAAAGTAGGTGTGGTTCGCTAGGCGTTCGAGCATTTGGCCGATGAACGGGAGAGGGATGTTATCCTTCCTTGTGGATTTGTTGAGCTTCCGATAATCAATACACATCCTCCAGTCCGTGACCGTTCTAGTTGGAATCAACTCATTGTTCTCATTTCGAACTACCATCATTCAACCTTTCTTGGGCACTACATGCACAAGGCTCACCCATTCGCTGTCTGAGATATGATATATGATACCTACATCCAAAAGTTTTAGTAACTCCTTCTTCATTACCTCTTTTAAATTAGGGTTTAGCCGCCTCTGTGCTTCTATGGACGGTTTGTGGTCGTCCTCCATGAGTATTCGGTGCATACACAATGAAGGGCTCAGTCCCTTGATATCCTCGATGGTGTATCCAATCACTCTCCTATGCTTCCTCAAACAATCAAGTAGCTTCTTTCTCTCATCTGCACTCAAGTCAGTATTCAAAATATGGGATATGTATCATTACAACCAAGGTATTCATACCGAAGAGAAGAAGGAAGATGTTTAAGCCCGAGTTTGGGTGCTTTCTCCACTGCAAAAACAGAATGTGTCTCACGTGGTATCTCCTCATGTGGGTCGTCCCTTAGTGCTTCAATAGATCTCATGAATTCAGCATAGACTTCGGCTTCTTCATTGGTAAGTCCTGCAACATTGCGAACTCGTGTTAGGCATCTTTCAAGAGGATCAGAAATACTTACTCGTTCAAACGTTTCATTCGCTAAGTCATCCAGCAAATCAACTCTAAAGCGTGACTCCTTGAAGGAAGGTCCATTCATGGAGTTGGACACGTTGAATTCTATCTTCTTATCTCCGACACGTAGAGAGATTTTTCCTTGTTGTACGTCTATCATGGCACCTGCAGTAGGTAGAAAAGGTCTACCAAGAATAATAGGTACTCTTGCATCTTCTTCTATATCAAGTACCACAAAATCAACAGGTATACAAAGATACCTTGGTGGGAATATTTTCGCCAATTCCCATCGAATATCTTACCGAATGATTCGCGAGTTGTAAAAACATCTTTGTAGGTTTTAGATCTCTGAAGTTCTTCCGCTTGAAGACCCTATGTGGCATAAGGCTCACGCTTGCTCCCAAATCGCACAAGGTTTTTTCTATGTCGATCTTCCCTATGGTGCATGGTATGGAGCAGCTTCTGGAGTCCTTCAACTTGGGTGGGAGCTTGTTTTGAAGAATGGCGCTAAATTCCTCGGCGAGTGCTACCGTCTCACTCTCTTCAGTACACCTCTTGTTGGATAGGATCACTACTAGAAAACTCAAGATTTGGGACAGAATTTGGAGACTGACATTTCTGTCCCTAAATTTAGGGACGGATAATGAAATCCATCCCGAATCCATCCCCAATATTGCGTACCGAAGAGCCATCTCTAATCCGTCCGTATTTGCGGACCAATTAGGGACGAATAGGTATGACGTCCCAAATTTAGGACGGTAGAACACGGGCGTCCCTAAATTTTGGGACAGAAGGTGCTGCCATCCCTAAATTTAGGGACGGCCGAACATCCGTCCCCAAATTAGGGACGGCTTCTCCTTTCGTCCCTAAATTTGGGACTTTAAAAAACCATTTTAGGGACGGATTCAGGATGATTTTTATTAACTATTTTCTTAGTCTGTAATCTGCCCCTAATTTGTCTATAAATAATCTATTTAACCCCTCAACCATTGATCCGTTTTTCATAAGCAACTATCATATCTTTCACTGCATATCTTCTATAATGTTTGCGATTATAATGGCATCTTCATCAAGATCGAACATTTTCGTTTCTAGACAATGGATATACATAAGAATTGATCCAGAATCTCAAAATGTAGCAAAAGAGTTTATAGAAGGCGTCACACAGTTTATGACAATGGCGACGAATCAATAAGTTTACAAAGAAACGTGTACGTTGGTTTCTCCATGCGTCAAATGCAAGAATGAAAAATTTGTTAATGAGAGAACTGTTTGGAAGCATCTTTATTTAAGAGGTTTTACTCCGAATTATTTCATGTGGTTATGTCATGGAGAAAATTTTGCACCACGACCTAGTAATGTTGTGGAAAACTTTAGTAGGGGCACTATACATCATGAATTTGAGTCTTCTCAAGATGTAGAAATGAACCCTTATGTGGAAATGGTGCAAAATGTATTCCTTGAAAGAAACGAAAATATTGAAGAAGATCCAAATGAAGAAGCAAAATTTTTTTTTAAAATGCTAGAAAGTGCTAGGAATCCATTTTATGATGGTTGTAGGAGTGGTTGTATCAATCTGTGGAGACCGCAAGCGACATAAGATGGCATGCTGAGCATTCAAGTCGTGAAGGAGAGATGTGTCATCCCTCAGATGGTGAGGTGTGGAAACACTTTAACAAGGTATATCCTAATTTTGCGGTTGAGAGTCGAGATGTCTATTTAGGCCATTGTACCGATGGTTTTTATCCATTTGGGATGTCTGGGAAGAATTATTCATTGTGGCCAGTTATAGTGACACCTTACAACTTACCACCAGATATGTGCATGAAAAGGGAATTTCTATTCTTAATAATAATGATTCCCGGGCCTAATCAACCGAAAAGAAGTTTGGATATATTTATTCAACCACTTATTGAAGAATTGAAAGAATTATGGAATGGGGTTCAAGCGTACGATGTCTCGAGGCGACAAAATTTTATGTTACGAGGTGCTCCCATGTGGACAATAAGTGATTTTCCAGCTGATAGTATGTTATTTGGATGGACAACGCATGGTCGATTAGCTTGTCCGTATTGCATGGAGGAAACAGATGCTTTTCAGTTGAAACATTGAAGAAAGACGAGTTGGTTTGATTGTCATCGTCGTTTTCTTCCTGTTGATTATGCATTACGGCGCAACAAGAGAAATTTCAAAAGGAATGTTGTTGTGTGTAAATCTTCTTCTCCAGTTTTGACCGGCGAAGAGATTTTGTATGAACGACTTCTTGCTTTCGGTATTCCGAGGAGTATAGATTGCGGAGGGAACAATCATCCGAGAATTGGTGGTTATGGAATTACTCATAACTGGTACAAGAAGAGCATATTTTGGGATTTTCCATATTGGAAATTTATCGACAATACAGAACAACAACAATTGCCAATAGAACAACAAATGACCGAGATTATTGCTATTGACGAGGTACGTGTTGAAGAACTTACGCACGATGAAATGGAAGAAATCGAAAGAAATGAAGATGATCTTTATGGAGATATAGAAGAAAAAGAAGATGACGAATTTGAATCAGATACAGAAACACAAGAGTCATTCACGGTTGGTGTAGCCGTCGTGCTACGCCTTTGCATTGTACTACCACGGACGGCCAAGCAAGAGGTGACTTGCTTGCATGGGTACCACATCACAAAGGATCTCATCCTCGTATTTTCCAATCCGAAACGGTAACTGAACTTGCTTGGTGACCCTCGTCTCTCCGCTATCGTTGAGCCGTTGGAGCTTGTATGGCTTCGGATGCTTGAGGGTGGAAAATTCAATATCCTCCACTAGAATGGTGCTCGCGACGTTGGTACAGCTCCCACTATCGATGATGCTGCTGCATATCTTTTCATGGACGTAACCTTGGGTGTGGAAGATGTTCGCCCACTGTTCAGCCGTATCGTCCTTAGGTTGTGTGCTAAGGACCCGTCATGTCACCAAGAGCCTTCCAAGTGCTGGATCCTCATCTATCTCCTCCTCGGAGCTTATGTCCTCTGCTTGTCCTCTCGATCGATGAATGATCAGACTGATATCGCTGTTTTCGAGAATGATCATGGAACGTCGGTTTGGGCAATCCCCTTGAATTATGCATGAGTCGTTTTTCTAACTGTTGTGCCCTGTCCGTACTGGGTGGTGTCTGGTCCAGGTGCACCTTTGCGCGTGCGGGTGGCTGCTATACCCGATCCGAGCGAATGTTTTGCAAAAAATTTTGCCGCGTGTTTGAGCTACTTCCTCCGTACCGTTGGTGCCTCCACCTCCTCAGTTGCTGTCTCTCATATAATATGGCGTGATCCAGCAGTTCGTTGAGTGTTTGGCACCGATATGGCTCGACTTGCTCCAAGATCTTGATGTTCAGGCCCTGTTTGAAGCAGTCCATGGTGGTTCGCTCGTCATCTTGAGTTTGCGCCATCACCATCAACTTTTGCATCTCCCTGTAGCAATCCTCCACAGATAAGGGTCCTTGCACAAGGAAATTCAGATTGTTACACACTTCTTCATAATAATATGAAGGTACGTATCGACTTCTCATGATTTGCTTGAGTTGCCGCCATGTGTTTACCGTTTGGTCGCCGTTCATCCTTCTGAAATGGATGAGTTGATCCCATCAAATCAAAGCGTAGTCACTAAATTTAGCAGTGGCTAGTTTGATCTTTCGTTTCTCGGTGTACTCGTGGAGATCAAACACCATCTCCGTGCGCCTTTCCCACTCCAAGTATGCCTCTGAATCACTACCCCCGGTGAACATGGGAATGTCCACTCTCAAACCACCATAGTCATGGTTATGGAAGTCTCTTTGTGGTGCTCTTCTCTCTTGCCTTCGTCTTGCCACGAAGGGTAGATCATCTTCGTCATCAGAGGGTCCATTTGCACCTCCCTCGCCGTATTGGCCAAAACACAGGTTTGCATTGTGATCTTCGTCTTGTTCTAGGTTGGCTCTAGGATGTGGTCCTTGGCCTCCCCTAGGTGATATCTCAGGCCCGACTTGATCATGATTGGGCCTTGGATGAGCCGGTTCTCCACTCTCGAGCCACGATGGTTGTTGTTTAACCGTGAAGAGACGTGTGAGAATTTTGATTTGCTCTTGGAGAGCTTGAAACTCCTCTTGTGTCACTTGAGGCTCCGGTGCTCTATTCACTGATGCTTCACTCTCGTTGGATATGATGAATCAAAAGAAATGTTAACCAAACAAGTTAGTACTCGTGCAAAAGAATTTGAGAATAAACATACGTACAAACAAATTAAAGCCAAGGTAATTACTCAACCTTCTTATCAAGCTTACTCCCCGATGATTGTGAGGTCTACTAGGTTCGTGATGTGGTTAATCTCAAGTAATAAAATACCTAGACTAATGTTTCCACAAGAATACGGATCGTGTAGTACCAGGTCGAACACAAGGAATCGATGCAACTCTAAAGCTAGTAACTAATGAAGTAG
Organism: Gynandropsis gynandra; assembly: GCA_036759665.1. Lineage (NCBI taxonomy): Eukaryota > Viridiplantae > Streptophyta > Magnoliopsida > Brassicales > Cleomaceae > Gynandropsis > Gynandropsis gynandra. Next base: position 19,307,573 of record CM071864.1, on the reverse strand, counting down.
ACGGTGAAAATCAATGAGTGTTTGGAATGCAAATAAAACTAAACCAACTAATTAATGGTTTAAATTCAAATAAATAAACACTACAGGTTTTGAGAGATGCAGGATGATGCAACGAAGTTCTAACATGATCATTGGTCTTAGATATTATCATGAGTTCAGGGAATTCCAGCTCTAATATAGGAACTGGCTGGCATAGACTTTTCCTCTGCCTAACGTGCGTACTACCAATCTTCGGATTGCGTAATCTCACCCACTAGATGCATTAAGATCGTTATCCTAATCCCTAGATTCAATCAACCGACCTGGCATTGATTCTAAATTGATTAAATCCTAAATCATGGCTAAGTTCCAAAGTCAAATCCCCTGGCATAGATTCATTAGACTTGTACACTCATTCATTCAAGTGGCATGCAAGAAGAAAAGCATTAAAAACAACCAATCATTCTGAAAAACGATTAAATACAAAAATCATTCATTCAAGTGGCATTCAAGAACGAAAGCATTAAGAATCACCAAGCATTAAGAACAATACTTCGTTACATATCGGCAAAGCTCTCTAACCTATAGCCATGGACCTACTCGGACATGAACTTAGAAAACGAAACAAAAAATGATAACTATATTCAACATGGATAATGAATGAGATCCCTCCATATTCTATTACGAACGTCTTCAACAGCTCTCTGCGCTCCGGCTTCGTCGCCCCGTCCTTGTCTTGTGTGCGTTCTACTCTCTCTTTTTCTCTCTACGTGTGCTCTATGTTTTTCTCTAATTTTTTGTACGTCTTGTGCTTCTGAAGCTCTCTCCTTTTTGCCCTCTTTCTCCTCTTTCCTTTCCTCTATTCTTTCCTCTTTGGCCGTCCCCTTTCTTTCCTCTCTAGTGGCTGGAATTTCCTGTTTCTTACAGAAACTGCAGTTTTTCTTTTCCGAGCTTTTCCATCTCTTCTTTTTCCATTCTTGTGTAATTGCCAATTTTTCCTCTTTATTTTCCAGCCATGTAGCTCCCATTCCTCTTCTCTAACCATATTTCCTTTTGTTTTAAATAGCGAACACGTTCCTTTTCTAGTTTTGCGAAGTTTTATTTTCTGGTTATTGCATGTGACAGACTCGACCGGCGCGGGCTGGTGAGTGCCCTACGCGGGCTGGCTTGCAGATCGGAATCCACACGGGCTGCTGAAAAGCCCGACTTGGGCTTGAGCTGCTGGAGGAGTGAGCCCGCGCGGGCTAAAGTGGAAACCCTGCATGGGGTGGTTTAGTGATGGTTGTCCGCTCGGGTTGATCATGAGTGCGAGGCATGCTGAAAGTGCTGTACATGGAGCCCGCGCGGGCTAAGGTGTCCACCCATGGGGGTTGCTTCCGCTTTGACATGGAACGGTCATGTTTTGGGGCATTCGCTCGTGTTTGTTATGAATGGTAATCTGAATTATTGACTACTGAAAAGCCATAAACGGCTATATGTACAAGAGGTTAATGATTTGACCTAATTAGGGAATAGTAAATTACAATAATACCCTTAATACAATAATATCCTAATATCCTTCATACGCCCCCGCAAGATGAATCATCCGAGGTGATTCCAATCTTGGAACACAACTTGTGAAATTGTAACCGCGGAAGAGGTTTGGTGAGGAGGTCGGCGAGTTGGTCCGTGGAGTGCACATGAGAAATGCGAAGTGTACCAGCTTCAATTTGACCACGAAAAAAGAAGTAATCAAGGGCAATGTGCTTCATACGGGAGTGGAAAACCAGATTGACGCTGAGATAAGTAGCTCCAATATTGTCACAATAAATGGTAGGAGCCGAGGAGAGGGTGACACCAAGTTCCATGAGAAGATTACCAAGCAAGCAAATTTCGGTCGAGGTGTTGGCTACGGACCGATATTCCGCCTCGGTGGATGATCGTGAGTGGCCATTTTGTTTTTTGGACGACCATGAGATTGGATGTTTGCAAAGATACACAATGTATGCCACCGTGGATTTGAAGTCAGATGAGTCACCAGCCCAATCCGCATCGCTAAAAGCATGAAGAGACAAAGCGTTGTGAGCTGCAAGAAAGATACCTTGGGCACGAGTACCAACAAGATAACGAAGCACACGTTTGGCACAAAGCCAATGCTCATCCGTGGGTTAATGCATGAATTGAGACAACTTGTTGACGGCATAGCTAACATCTGGACACGTGAGGGCAAGATATTGTAGGCTGCCAATGACTTGACGAAATTCAATGGGGTCGGACAGAGGTGAGCCCGAGGAAATAGTGAGCCGTGAGGTCGATGGCAATGGTGTCGAGACAGGCTTCGTCTCATTCATGTTGGTCCGAATGAGAAGATCTGTGATATACTTCCGCTGCGACAAGTGGAGACCCCGTGGTGTCCGCGTGGCTTCAATTCCGAGGAAGAATGTTAGAGCACCGAGATCTTTAATGGAGCACCGAGACGCCAATAACTTGATGAAGTTCTGAATGTGAGTGGAAGAAGAGCCCGTGATGATCGTATCATCGACATAGATGAGAACATAGAGCTTTGTAGTGGACGTGTTGAGCACAAAGAGTGAGGCGTCCGCAAGAGAGTTCTTGAAGCCAATGTGAAGCAAAAACGTCCGTAACTTAGAGTACCACGCACGGGGAGCTTGTTTGAGACCATAGATAGCTTTCCGGAGTTTGCACACGCGAAGAGGGTGGTCCTTGTCAACAAAGCCAGGTGGTTGCTCCATGTATACATCTTCGGTGAGTGTGCCTTGAAGGAAGGCGTTGTTGACATCGAGCTGATTTATGTGCCATCCGTTGGAGACCGCAAGACTAAGCATGGTGCGGATGGTTGCGGGCTTGACCACGGGACAAAAAGTCTCATGAAAATCCACTCCCGTACGTTGATGAAAGCCTTTAGCAACCAAGCGAGCCTTGTAGCGATCAATGGAACCATCGGTTTTCGTTTGATATGGAAAACCCATTTGCAGCCAACAACATTGCTTGCGGTTTGATGAGAGACAAGGTCCCACGTCACGTTGCTTAGAAGGGCATTGAATTCATCACTCATGGCTTGTCTCGATTTGGTGTGACGTAGGGCTTGTGTTGCTATAGCGGGTTCAGTTTCGTCTAGAGAACCTGTACAAACATTCGCAGATGGAGGATTAGATCGAATGAGATTGACCTTGCTGCGAGTCACCATGGGATGCACGTTTCGAGTGGCCGGTTCCACAACGGTAGCACGGGTCACGTCCAAAGACAACGCGGGAGTACGGGCCGTGTCCGAAGTCGACGCAGGAGTACAGGCCGCGTCCGAAGGCGTCGCAGGAGGACAAACTGTGTCCGAAGGCGACGCAGGAGGACAGACCGCGTCCGAAGGCGACGCTGGAGAACAGGAGACCGCAGCGTCGCTAGTGTCTGTGTCAATCTCAAGAATGATCAGGGAAGAATCTAATCGTGGGGGCTGCGGTGGTGGAGATGGAGCATGGGCCACGGTGAAGGGCTCAATGGGTAAGAAAGAAGGACCATGAGACAATGGGGATGCGACGGATATGCTAGGATGTGTGACATATTTGGAAAGATTAGCAAAGGGGAAGACGGATTCATGAAAGACAACGTGACGCGAGACGAACACGGGAAGTTTGGATAGGTCAAGACAAAGATAGGCGCTTTGGGTGTTGGAGTAGCCAAGGAAGACACATGGGGCGGATCTAGGGTCTAGTTTATGAGAGGCATAGGGACGCAGCCAAGGGTAGCACAAACAGCCGAGATTTTGAGTTTATGGAGGTTTGGTGGAGTTTGGAAGAGAGCTTCGTAGGACGAAGCATAGGACAGGAGAGGCGTGGGCATGCGGTTGATTAGATAAACCGCGGCCGTAAAGGCTTAAGACCAATAGGGTAATGGTAGAGAGGCGTGCATAAGAAGAGATAATCCGGTTTCGACAATGTGACGATGTCGACGTTCGGATATCCCATTATTCTCGGGAGTGTGGGGTGGGGTTGTGTAGTGTGAGATGCCATTTTTCGATAGAAAAGAACGGAGGGCTATGTATTCTCCATCGTTGTCGGTGTAAAGATTGACGATTTTAGCGTTAAACTTGTTTTCGACAAGAGATTTGAAGGCAATAAAAGTTGCTCGAACTTGTAATTTTTGTTTGAGCGGATAAAGCCAAGAATAACGTGTAAAATGATCAACAAAAAGAACATAATACTTAAAACCATCCGTTGAAATAATAGGAGATGTCCATAAATCGGAGAAAACAAACTCAAGTGGTCGAGAAGAAACAATAGATGACTCATTAAACGGAAGTTTCTGAATCTTATTACTAAGACAAGAATTGCATGGAGAAACGGAAGACTCTCGAACTAACGGAATATAAACCTTGGACAAGGCGTGTTTGAGGATGGATAGTGACGAATGTCCTAGACGTGAATGCCAAGTGGAAACGGTGGGCTTTAGGTTGGTGAACGCGACAGTGGGTGAGGTATTGGTGGTAGAGGACGGCCACACATACACTCCATCCTTAGTGTTTCCTTGAAGAACCGGCGCCGCCGTGTTTAGATCCTTCACCTGAAACATATGAGGAAAGAATTCAACGAAAACATTACTAGACTTGCATAAACGCTGAACCGAAACCAAATTCTTGTGCATTGAGGGAACACAAAGCACATTATCAAGTAATAGTGAACGATTTGGTAAGGATAGCGAAAAGGAACCCGTATGTGTGATGGGCTGTCCGAAGCCATCAGCGATGGTGACCTCTTCGCCGTCGTGATACGGACTGTGGAGTAATAGGTTCTGCAAGTCGGAAGTGATGTGATGTGAGGCACCACTGTCAAGAAGCCAACTCGAGGTATCATACGTGGGATACGTAGCAACGTTTGCAGCAGGCGGCCATGGACATTGAGGGGGTGTCCACCGTTGTTGAATCTGATCAGAGGAGGTGTTTGCAGATATGAAGCGGAAGCGGGAGCAGAATTTTGCGCTGTGTCCATGAGTCCCGCAAGCTATGCAGCGGCCTCGGTAACCACCCGTGGAGTTCCTGTTGTTGTTGCAACTCCATTGAGAGTTAGGGTTGCGTGGTCTTGGACGGGCAACAGCAAGATGAGCCGTGACCGGTAGGGTAGTGGCGGGGGATGGGAGATCGACGACCAATTTTGCCTCATGATTGAGGAGTTTTTCGTGCAGCTCCTCAATTGAGATTGCGGTGTCTTTGGCATTGATCACATCAGCTATAGGTTTGTACTCCTCCGGTAGTCCATCAAGGATGGCTTCAAGAACGTCCTCGTGATCCATCGGTTTCCCGAGGAGAGAGAGTTCGTCGGTTTTGGTGGTGATGAACCGGAGGTATTCTTCTACCGATTGAGATCCTTTGGCACAACGTTTGATTTGATCTCGTAGTTGTTTGATATGACCATGAGAAGCTTTGCCATAGATGTTGGCTAGGGTTCGCCACGCTTCTCGAACGGAAGTTGTTCGTGCAATGACCGGTTGGAGCGGGAGGGAGAGTGCGCCGAGCAAAGAGCTGAAGATCAAACGATCTTGGTGTTTCCACGGGCTGAAGGCGGGATTGGGTTGCTGGATTTCATCGACGTGGATCATGGCTGGCGGTATAATAGAGTCTTCGGTGATGAAGCACTCGAGATTGTAGCCTTCGAGGAGGGAGCGGATTTGAACGCTCCAAGTAAGGTAGTTCGTCGGGGTGAGTTTCGTAACGCTTGACATGTTGCAAGCGAAAAGGAGTTTCTGTGGCTGTTGAGGATCGAACATGCTCACAGACTCGGTGCGATTCGACAACTCCGGGATGTTCGACATGAGGGCAAGACGCGGCGCGAGAGACTAGGGAATCTGTTGGGAGGACGTAGCCGAGAATTGTGGAATTCGGTTGAGGCGACGTGGCTTGATGGAGATCTGGGTCAATGGACAGGGTAGATCCGTGGTGGTGAGACGACGGAGCAAAGGGGAAGATGCCGGAAAAGGATGTAGACGGAACGGTTGAGCGGGACGCGGCCGATGATGGTGCGTGCAGTTGAGCGATGGGGCGCAGGAGATCTGGATCGATGGGTAAGGCTGATCCGTGCTGGTGGGACGACGGAGGAACAGCTGAGCCGAGGGGTGAGACGTCGGAGCAGCGGCGGAGGGTGGGCTAACTGCGGCGGTCGGACCGGTGATGGTGCGGGGGCTAGGGTTGGCCGAGAAAGAAGAAGTGGGCGGTTAGGGTTTCGTCGTGAGAAGATTTTTGCTTTGATAACATGTGATTGGTAATCTGAATTATTGATTATTGAAAAGCCATAAACGGCTATATGTACAAGAGGTTAATGATTTGACCTAATTAGGGAATAGTAAATTACAATAATACCCTTAATACAATAATATCCTAATATCCTTCATATTTATGTCCCGGTATCTCAATTCACTACAAAACACGAGAAAACAATGAAAGAGGACTAAGTGAATCTTAATGATTGGTAAAATCTTAATGAATGATGAAACTAACTATGAAAATAGACTAAAATACTATAACAAAATAGATGTTAATAAACTCCCCCAGACTTGAACCATTGCTCGTCCTCGAACAAGACTAGAACTAAGCACGAGAAGAGTTAGACAACAACCGTAAGCTAGCACAATCAACTCGAAAAGTCATTCACCCTACGCAACAAAGCGTCACACGAACATAGACCTAAGTGCACCGAATTTAGACCCCTATCTACCGAAAGCCAATAACCGTGCAATCATAGACATATCCTAAATTCATTTCACTAACCCCTGGACAACATTCAAGCGATCTCCATACCTATTCTAATGCGCAAACAGTTCGATACTATTCTTAAGACAATTAATTTTCTTCTTTTTCGGTTCTCTTTTCCTTCTTTTTGGTTTCCACACATTTTTTTTAAATTCGCACTCGGTTTCTAGGACGTTGGAGTTGAAGAGGACAACCTTCTACTAAGACCCAGGTTGCACATTGGCACACTCATAAGGTCTTGTAACCTTAACGCAGTGAAGAGATTGCGTCATTGCTGAATTTTTTATTCAACTATTGTAAATACGCATCGACTCTAACCCTAAAGACGTAGAAAAACAGCCTCGACCCACCACTTAGACCCAAACCATCAATAGCGATGCACTCATGTCAATGTCGGGCTGAAATAGTTAAAGAACTTATTCTATTGACAGCAGAGTGTAAGTGCGTGGAAATATAACGATCGAAACAAAAAAAAAGAATGAAAGGTATGCTCGGAGATATAAGTGCTTGGGATTGAAGCCTAAGGAGAGGAATACAACTATAGACTATGGATTCATCCACGACCACTAACTAATCGATATCTAAAGGTATGTTTCAGCAAACATAGACTTTTTTTCCCAATTCAACTAAGTTGCATAGATGTGACTAAAGTTAGAAATTTTCCTTACTAGACATCCGTCCGTCTAATCCTAACAAAACTAATGTAAATGAAAAATAAACCGCAGAACACAAAATTAAATCGTAATCACAGTCATGACATTCGAAGAGTACCTCCACAGACTTGAACGGAACACCGTCCCGGTGTTCAAAACCTAAGAGAATGACTAGCATGCAAAAACTCAGGAAAAAATAAGATAGATAGGAATGTGTGCACCTGATGCGTGCTTACTGTCCTGAGTTGATGCAGCTGGGCTTACGTGTCTAGCCTTATGTTGTGGATGATGTCAAAGTGGAAAACCTGTAATAAAAGTCACACAATCCGAAGGAGACAGTACGATACATCGGGTTTTGTAGGTAAGGAGCATGCTCGTGAAAGAAATAAGAGTCGAATTCTAAAACAACTTAAACGAAATAGCTAAAAGGATATGGGGCTCGGGTTGCCTCCCGAGAAGTGTTTGTTTAAGGTCATGAGCCTGAACAAAACGTGATACTCATTAGGTGGACGTCCTCGACTTCGTCGTGTATGTAGCGTCTCGCGTGCATAGTGTACTCGATACGGTCTAGCACGCGGATCAGTTCGATTCCTTGCACGATTAGTCATGTCCTCCCTAAGCTCGGTCGTGTTATTCTCTAGGTTGGGGGCTAGATCGTGCTGTAAAAAGAATTTGGTTGAGCTACCCATAAATCCGGTTATGCACTCCATGAGACTGGTTAGGTGTTCGTCTTTCGTTTCCTTCACTGTATCCAGATTTTGTTGGTGTGTGAGCCCTTGTGGTGAAGGCTTCACCTTCACCTCGGGTGCCTTGTCAATGCTCTAATTGTGTGCTGGACGTTTTGCGTTACTGTTAGGCATCTCGGGAGTGGTTGAACTCGCGATGCATGATGCTTGATACACGCTAGAATCTGCCTTCGACGTGCGGCGGTTTGTGCACTGATTTAGGAAAGTTTCTTGACCTGAATTTATGTCCAATCGAGCTGTGCTTATGTGTTTGTGAGTTGAGCACTCCTCTTGATAAGGAATGTCCGAAATTTCACCTTTTGCTTGGGTTACCAGCTGTTGTACTCAGATCGCACAGAAATATGCTCGGAGTGCGTCTAGCTCGGCGTTCAGGATCTCTTTCATCTTTTTTTCGTCCATCAGCTTAGTATAGTATGTTGCGTCATTTTGGTCTTTATACACTTCTTTTTCAGCTGCTAAAAGAGCCATCTCAAAGGAAGCCATATTCCCAAACCCTTCAAAGACTTCGTCGGCTAGCTTCTCTAGGACGTAAATGTGGAATACCGAATCAACCATATAAGACTGCTTGAGTGTAGCGTTTAGATTGAACTCTACTTCTTCATCTCCGAATTGAAGTGTGAGTCTATGATCATCTCGTTTTCATACGTATTTCTTGCACCATTTAGGAGACGTTTTTGATACATATATGATGTTTTACGTATGATTCCGTATCCGTTTTACTTGCTTTCGTCCTTTTCATGTTCTTACAGGTTTTTACGCGTATTTGGACTATTTTGGAGCTAAAGGAACATGCACGGAGCTAAGGAGCAACTTGGGGATCATCCACGGGACAAACGGGACGAGATTGAGC
>CM071864.1:19260859-19281912 GCA_036759665.1 Gynandropsis gynandra | reverse complement strand
GATCGGGCATGGCATGTGTGCCCGCTCGGGCACAAGGCAAAATGGGCACAATGCTTGCCCGAGTCGTGCTAAATGGTCCACACAATTGGCCGTAGGTTTTGCCCGATCGTGCAAAGGTTGTGCCCGACCGGGTGAGGGTTTTCCATGCTCAATCTCGTCCCGTTTGTCCCGTAATGATCCCCAAAGTTGCTCCTTAGCTCCATGCATGTTCCTTTAGCTCCAAAATGGTCCAAATACTCGTAAAAACCTGTAAGAACATGAAAAGCACGAAAGCAAGTAAAACGGATACGGAATCATACGTAAAACATCACATATGTATCAAAAACGTCTCCTAAATCGTGCAAGAAATACATATGAAAACGAGATGATCAACGTACTCATGGTTAGGAGGTTTAGGCTCGGAAGAATCACTCCTCACCGTAGAGCATGAATTTCCCGTTATCAAGATAATTCGATAGGTTTATGATCTTTATTTGTTACATCCATACGATTCCCGGTATTCCGACACCCGTACTGTTCATCATAGCCAAGTTTTCCCCAACCTTCTATCGTTGCCACCATTAGCTTAGTCTTTTAGATAGTTTTCACCACGCTTTCATCTACTTTTCCTTTGTCTTAGTTTAGTGGTATTCTTAGGATAAGGCTGCATTAGTCCCTAGAGTTCGACCCTGGTACTATGCGATCCGTATACTTGCGGTGAAGTGCTCTAGGAAATATATTGCTTGAGATTTCCGACATCAAATTTTTGGCGCCATTGCCGGGGACTAATAACGGCCTAGACTAAGAATTAGTTAGATTAAGATCTAGTCCTTTCTGGAGTCTTCTTTTGTTTTTCGCATTTTCTTTCCGTTTTGCTTTTATCGAGTCTATTCTATCTACCGCGGATCTACACTTTGGTGTTTTGTTTCTTGTTATGCAGGAGCCTTGTATGAGAAGCTCTACTCAAAAGCTCCTCATATACGATCCCGAGGTCGAACGCACTTTAAGAAGCCTGCGCAAGAAGAGAAGGATTGGAATAGCGGATTGAGATTCCGAGTTAGAAAGAGCGAGCAATCACGAGTCATACGCCTCTGAGGAGGAAGAAACCCATAGTGTAAGCAGCGGAGAGGACAATGCAAGTAACCCCGACATGGCTGCTGTCGATGAGACTTACGGAGCTTACACCGCTCCGAAGCACACGCAATTACTTTCGTGCATGGCCCGCACGATCGGTAATCAGGTTGAGCTACAATCGGCCTTCATACAAATGCTCAACAATTCGGCCTTTAGAGGAATGGAGAACGAAGATCCGAACTCCCACCTTACGGACTTCAAGATGCTTTGCAGCACTACCAAGGTTGGAACGGGAGTTACTCGGGAGGATCTCTACTTGATGGCGTTCCCTTTCTCACTAAAAGATGCGGCACAACGTTGGCTGTTCAACTTGCCGGCTGCATCAATCACGTCGTGGGATGAATTGGAGTAACATTTCATGCAACAATTCTTCCCGGATCATAGAACGCTTCTCGCCAAGAGTCGCATTAATTCTTTCCTACAAGAAAGAGGCGAGACGTTACACAATGCATGGGAGAGATTTAAGAACTACCAGCGGATATGCCCACGCCACGAAATGGATAAGAAGTATCTTATTACGAGTTTTATCCAAGGTCTCCAAGAAACCACCCGATTCATGATCGTGGCAGCGGGTGGTGGTTCCCTCAGCAACCTTACGTTCAATCAGCTCTGGAACTTGATCGAGAGCATGGCGAGGGAAGGAGGCAAGAAGGTATGGGAATACAATCACGATTACCCATCAAAAGCAGCTGTGAACGAGCTAGGTATCGCCAACCCGGAATTAACGGACTTGAAGCAGCAAGTTGGCTAGATACATCGGATGATAGCTGGACTTCATGTAGACCGATATGACGCATCCGTAGGCCAAGGGATGGAGGAAGTGAACTACGTTAGCAATGGGGCTTACCAACAAAATTATATCAAGAGCCATCCCAACCTCTCATATGGCAACACGAGCAATGTAGCGAATCCGCAAGACTTCCTACCGCGGATAATGGCAAGAAACCAGAATCTAGGTTTTTAACCGAGAGGAAGTGGCCAAGACTACGGATATCAGCCACGCGCACAATCTTTGGGTGATTATGAGATTCTTTCTATGCTCCAATTGATGCACCAAGAGCAGAAAAGCACGCTTGGAGGGATTAGGGCTGAGCAAGAGGATATGAAGAAGAGAATGGACGGATTTTAGACGCACTTGAGACTCCTCGAAACGCAAGTGGTTCAACTAGTCCAAGGTTCGAACCGACAACCCGGACAGCTTCCCGGGAAACCCGAGGCGAACCCCCACGAGCAAGTAAATGCTACTTTCCTAAGGAGCGGGAACACGGTAGGCCAACCAATGCCTCCCATGGCTGCAAGAGAAGACCCGTTGAGTGACAAGATCGAACAACCCATCACTCCGGCAGTGGAAGAGAAGGTGAGTGAGGAAGAGGAGAGGGAGTTACCCTACGTAGCACCTCCCCTGACGGTACCACCATTACCTTTTCCGCAGCGTCAAAGGAAGAAAAGTGACGAGGCTCAATTCTCTCAATTCGTGGCACTCTTGAGGAAGCTACAAGTCACTATCCCGTTCTACGACGCGCTCACAAAGATCCCATCGTATGCGAAGTTCCTGAAAGACATTATAATGAGGAAGAGAATCGTGGACAACGTGATGGTAATGGTAACGAACTCACTTATACAACCTCCTACCATGGTCGAGAAGATGCCCGATCCAGGTAACTTCGTCATTCCTTGTAAGATTTATGACTATGAAATTGAGCATGCACTAATAGATATCAGAGCGAGTGTGAGCTTGCTACCACTATCCCTTGTTGAAAAGCTCAATAGAGTAGGAGATCTTCAACCCACGCGAATGCAAATCACATTGGCTGATCAATCCGTAAGGAGTCCCATGGGTATATTGACGAACGTTGTCGTACAAGTTGGAGAATTCTGGTTCCCCACAGATTTTGTCGTTGTGGACATGGAGATCAATCCGATGATCCCCGTCATTTTGGGACGGCCATTCCTCAACACGACAAAGATGGTCATCTATTGCGCGGAAGGCAGGCTAGTGATGAAATTCGGGGACGAGTCTATCGAGTCCAAACTCGACGAGGCATTGAAGAAGTTATACATGGCCGAACCCGTAATGCACGTTACCACTACGGATGCATCAACGGAGAAGATTGAACGTGTACATCGAGACATCCATCCCGAGGAGATACCACTGTCCGAGTGCACCGGGAGTCAGTTTCAGTCACCAGCAAGATCAAACGCTCTTACGCAGTTCAAAGAGAAGCCGAAATTCCCTCAGCAGGGAAGTGACCCGAGCGGGCAAGACACTCCACCCGCGCGGGCAGAGCCAATTTTATGAGACCCGATCGGGCAGCCTCATAGCCCGACTCGGGTCCGCACGTCTCGATCAAGACTTCAACGCAGGCAATGGTTCTACGGTCACACACATCATATCCTACACCCTCAGTGACCCACATACACTCCTATCACGCATGGAATACAGAGGAAACGGTCAACCAAAACCGAATTCGAAGGAGATACGAAAGAGTCGCGGGATCGAACGAGAAGAACTGAGGATTGCATGTGAGAAGCCCTCCAGGATTCGAGTCCCGTCATGCTGATCAGATAGAAGACGGAAGAGGCATACCTCCTTTCTCCCCCATCACATGCGTATGAAGATGATAGGGTCGAGCTAAAGACCGAAAACAAGCGCTTCTCGGGAGGCAACCTGAGCCACATATCCTTTTCATCATCTTCATTTCATTTCTATTTTCGAACTTCTTTTTAGACATGGACAATTTTTTTAGGAGTTAGGGTTTTAGTAGACTTGTGATTTTTGCTGCACGGTTTTCCTCGCTTTCTTTTTTAGTTTGCAGCAAACACCCGGTCGGGCAGACGATATCACCCACGCGGGCTGGGTCAATTTCAATAAGGCACGATCGGGCGATTTCATGAGGCCCGCACGGGCACAGTGCGAAGGTGACACAATCCGGATGTATCACAATTTGAGAAAGCCACACACACTAGGTGTACTCGTTATCCTTTTTATATTTTCTCGGTTTTTTGCATGCGGGTATCCCTCATAGATCTCGAACACCAGGACTGTGTTCCGTTTAGGTCTGGGGGGGGGGTACTCTTCGTTTAGTGATATGGATTTTTCATTAGATTGACATATTTGCGCTTAGGATTAGGTTTAGGAATAAGAGATGGATACCTAGTAAAAGTTTTTCGAGCTTTAGTCATTTTTGCGACCTTGTCGAATCGTGAACAATAGTCTAGGTTTGCTTAGAAGCCGTTTGATACCGATTAGTCGAGTAGTTATGTTTGAAGCCACGATCGATAGTTGAATTCACCCCTTAGATTTCGGTACCAAGTAGTCATATCTTCGTGTATACCGTCTAGCCTTTGCTTAGTTGATATTTTTAGCGTTCATGAGTTATTAGATTCCACACGCTTATACTCCGCTGTTATCTAGGATAAGTTTATGACTATTCCAAGTTAGGATTGATATGAGTACATCGATGATCGATGGTACGGGTCTAAGTGGTGGGTAGAGGCACTGTTCTACGTCTTAAGGGTTAGAGTGTTGCGTAGTTAGAAAAAAAACCGAAAAAAATAAGATCTTCAATAACGCACCTCTTCACTCCGCTAAGGTCACACGACCTTGTGAGTGTGCCATAGGCAGCCTGGGTCTAAGTAGAAAGCCATACCTCTTCAACTTCGACGTCCTAGGAACAAAGCGTGGATCTAAGTAAAGAGAAAAAAATGCATAAGAACGAGAAGAAGCGAGTTTAATGATATCAAAAGCTTAGGGAATTGGTATGGAGATTGCTTGGACGTTGTATAGGGTTGTGAAGTAGACTTAGATTTTTGGTAGGATTTCATGGCTCAGCACATTCGGTAGATATAAGGCTATACTCAGTACGCTTAGGCCTTTGTTCATGTGATGCGTTGATTTGCGGAATGACTATTTCTTCGAACTTTTTATGCTAGTATCCATCGTTATTAGATTCTTCTTGTACTTGGCTTTAGTTTTGTTTGAGGACAAACAAAGGTTCAGGTCTGGGGGAGTTTGATAACACGTAAAGTGTATCAAATTTAGGCTAGGTTGTAGTATCATTTTCGCATACATTTCTTTGTTAGAGTTACATTCCCGATACGATTATCCTTTACATACGCCCGTTTTGTTGGTTTTCAGGTTTTAAGGCGACAAGGCCTAAACGAGCGAAAAAGACGGATTCCTGAGTAAAACCATACATTTTGAAGATAAATTCACTCGGAGCCAAAATCAAGCCTCTGAACTCAACGGAACACCCGAGCAACGAGCGGAAAAGAGCAAAATCAAGAAATCAAGAGTGCCCGCTCGGGCAAAACCTATGGGGTTATTTACGACACCTTGCATGACCCGGGCACGAAGACAACATGATCGGGTAGTGATACCCGATCGGGCCCAATCAGGGTACCTGCTCGGGCGTTAATTCGTCCTAAAAATCCCCAAACGTTTACACGACTCGAGCTGTTCAATACACGATCGGGTGCTGATGCCCGATCGGACAGGACGGAGTACACGACCAGGCGATGCTCTACATGACCGGGTAAAAGGTGTACCCGAGCGGACCGCCTTTCTCGCAACAAACTAGATCTTGCATTCAAACGAGCAAATTAATAGACCATAATTGTTCTAGATGCAAGGGGGCGACGCCTAGGGGAAGGAGAGGCTTGGAAAACATCAGGAAAGACTCGGGAGATGCTGGAGAAGGAGAGAAGCATCAATCCACACATCGGTAACACAATAGGGAAGATCGAGACATCGAGTTTCCTAGGGTTTATCATGTTTAGGGTTGTGTTATTTCGTTTGTATGTAATCTCTATGAGTGAGTAGGTTCCCAACTATGGGTTAGGTATATCGGATTGTAACGGATGTACAAACTTATGCGTTAATGCTTAGATCTATTGCATTTATCTTGATATTCGGTTCTACTATTAACACCGTAAACATCTATACTAGTGCTGCCCGCTCAGTAACATAGGAATTCATATTTTGCTGGAAGGTTAAAGTTTTAATTCGGAACTGTTGAGTTGTAGGTTAAGTTCGATTAATGAGAATCTGACCGGTCGGTTATCCAAACTTCTTTCCAGATGATTAGGCCCGGGAATTAATATTGTTAAGAACAAAAACTCACGCTTCATGCACATATCTGGTGGTAAATTATACGGTGTCATAATAACTGGCCACAACGAATAATTTCTTCCAGACATCCCGAATGGATTAAAGCCATCAGTGCAAAGGCCGAAATAAACATTTCGACTGTCAGCTGCAAGTGCACGGCCCGGCACGATTTCTTCTCGGTTGGGCTGCACTCCAAAATGAACACCCAGTCGAGGGTGACTTGATTTGCAGTCAGGCTCGAGACGTTTCCAGTTCGTGCTGACAGGGGTGCTCGAGTCAGGCTCAGCTTCTGCGCGATCGTGCTGCGTTGTGGAGAGGTCGCCCGATCGTGCAAGTAGTGCTTCCCGATCGGGTGTGACTTGTTGCCAATTGAAGCTGAGAGAAATGCAGGATCTGGGCATTGTGCTTGCTCGATCCTGTTGTCCTCAAAAGGAGTTGCCCGATCGTGCACAAGGTGTAGCTCAGTTGTGCAGGCCATAAAACCAGTTGGGCATTCATGAACTTTATTGCTTTGCATCTCCTCCAAAGTTCTCGATGCTTGTTTGTACCCATAGACATCGTCTTTATCCGCATACTTACCTCTTTTTTAGATGTGGGAGCTATTTCCAGTGGTTCATTCAAGACATCAACGGAGAATATGGGCTCTACCATGTATGGTTTCTTGAGGTTCTGATTCAATCAAAACTCCACTGTCTCTTCTCTTTTTTTCCATCGTCAATTTATTTGCTCTGATATCGATGATGGCATTGGTAGTTTGAGGAATGGTCTTCCCAAAACTCTTGCATCTTCCTCGATATCCAAAACCACAAAATAGACAGGGATGTAATAATCTCCTACCTTAAGTGGTACATCCTGCAAAATACCTATCGGGTGTTTCACTGAACGATCAGCCATATGTAATACCATCTTTGTAGGTTTCATCTCTCCCATATCCAATTTCTTGCACATTGACAATGGCATGAGGCCTACACTAGCCCCTAACTCACAGAGGGCATTGTCGATGGTAATGTTTCCCAGCTTACAAAGGATGACAAAGGTACCTTGGTTGGGTAATTTTTGTTGCAGCCCATTGTGGATAACGACGTGTGTTGCAGCGGTGACCATCCCTCTTTCTCTTGCGCACTATGCTGCTTGGTGAGGATATCCTTGAGGAACTAAGCATAGGAAGGCATCTGCATGGTTGGTTTGTGGAAGGGCATAGAGATCTCCATCTTCTTCAACATCGCTACGAACTTGGCAAATTGCGAGTCGTCAGCTCGTCTCCTTTGGCATCCGACAAATGGAAGTGGAGGAGGTCTTGGTTACGGTGGCACATAGATTGGTTCCATTTCCTCCTCGTCTTGTGCTTCCTTAGGATGCTCGGGGTTCCTAGGCTTTACCGTTGAAGACTTTGAACATTCTCCCTTCACAAAATTGCGGGGTATGTCGTCTGGAAGTTCTCTCCCGCTCCTTAACATGATGGAATTGCAGTGCTCATGGGGTTTTGGCTCAGGTTTTGCCGGTAGAATTCCTTGCTGATTAGGAGAACTCACTGAAAGTTATGCAACTTGGGTGTCTAAGATCTTCAAATGCGTATGAATTTCCCGGGTTTGATTCTTTATGTCTTCTATATCTGCTCTTATATTTTTCAGCTCAACGTGTTGATTTTTCTATTCTTAAATAATCTGAGCAAGCATAAATATAATCTCGGTATTTGCCTATTGTTGTGGAAGTGGTGTCGACACCCCTCTAGGTTGATAACCTTGATAGCCTTGTGCTCTAGACTAGAAATTCTTATTTTGCGATTAACTCTGAAATGGCTTAGGATGATAGTTTCCTTGAAACGGATTCAAGACATTGTCAGTGTTCTTGTAGGAAAGATTTGGATGGTTCTTCAAGCCCAGATTATAGGTGTTGGAATATGGGTTGTTGGCGACAAAATTCACATCTGAAACATCCTGGAATCCGTGAGAATTGGAGGACACTTGATGCATGGTTACCATTTTCAACTTCATCTCAGCAAGTTTAACACACAATGCAAGCATCTCATTTTCTGTTCTCTTAACTGGTGTCTGACGATTCTCACCCGAAAAAGTGTATCTTCCCTCGGCCATCTTCTCGATCTTGGCCTCAATGGCAGTGAATGGGAGTTCATGTAAAGAATCACCACAGGCAGCGTTCAAAAAATCTCGTACGTCGTCACGAAGACCCTCAATGAATGTAGCTATGAGGTATGTCTTATCCATCCCATAGTGAGGGCAAGTTTCAGAAAGAATCTCTTTATCCTCATGCACAAACTAATTTATTTTGTTCTTCCATAGCTCCGTCTTATGGGGTGGTAAGAATTGCATCATGAAGCTTTCTTTGAACTGACTCCACGTGTGAATAGAATCTGGTGCTAGCGTGTAGAGCCATTTGAGTGCATGCTCTCTGACTAAGAACAGGAAGGCAAGCAATATTATAGCATCATCGTGTATCTCGTGGTATGCTTTCATGTCCGAACATAACATCTTGAACTGAGTAATATGCTCGTTCGGATCCTCTCTAGATCGTCTCCGAAAATGCGATTCACTGAACATCTGAATGAAAGTCGCTTGTAATTCAAATTTGCTTCTAACTATCTCGGGCCTTGATGCGTGTCAAGTTAACAAGTTAACCTAAGACTACCCGCAAGTGCACGACACATGTGTAGTAGTTAAGGTGTCGATCCCACGAGGACTAATGTAACATGATCTAACAATCAAAAGTAGAACCAAAGCTTGCTACAAAAGAATAAGGATGATGAAATGCAAATATGATGATGATGCAATGGATAAGTGAGTTCTAAACAAAGAGACAAACGCCCTAGGAAACCGGTTTCATCGCATAGCTTCCGAAACCTATCTCTGATCTATCTAATCGTGCATTCCCTATCACGATATCTAAGGCGGATGATCCTAATGTAGAACCTACCCTCTCTCAATGCATACGAACATGGCTAGATTGAGTCATCCCCTACTTTCGTGGCTAACACCCCAACTAAACCCCATTACGATTCACGATTCTCCCGATACAACCCTCAATTGTTACTACCCTACTTTCGTGACATAGTCTCGGTTGTTCTAAGCTTGATTTTCTAGGATTAGAATTCACCTTTATATCCTTCTCCTAATCCCTAACACATGCATATACGTGGCCATTCGTAAACACAAGACAGTAAGTTCTTAGTAATCCTGATTTTCTAGGATTAGAATTCACCTTTTAGTACTTCTCCTAATCCCTAACACATGCATATACGTGGCCATTCGTAAACACAAGACCGTAAGTTCTTAGACAAAGAATAGATAATACGAAACGGGGAAATGCATTCATATATAAATCAATGATTGTTCTAGGATAGCCATGGCATAATCCCTTCTCCTAGATAAATCTACTACTCGCTCATGAATCTCAACATCACAAACAAAACAGTAGATTAAATAGCATAGATATATCAAACGAGCGATGATCCCGAATCAATCTCCAACTCCTTGTGTGCCTCCCGTAAAGGGGACTCTATGGATGGATGGTTGCTATGAATTATGTAATGGATTGTGGATCGTGGATGGTGGATCGATTCCCCTTTCTGTCCTTTACGTTTTATATATTTGAAATTGGAGCTTTGGCCGACTCCTTTCCACCAAATTCATCGGTAGACCATTTTACATGGTCATGCTCGACCGTGCTCCATGTCATGCCCTGGTCAGGCATGTTTATTCGTAATTGTAGACAAGTTGTTTTGCCATGAAGTCTGACTATGCTACCCTAGATGCCCGACCGTGCTGCCTTCATTGGTAGGATGCCCGATTGTGTTCTTGGAATGCCCGACCCATGCATAAGCTACGGGATGAATTTGTATTAGTTGCCCGACCGTGCACCATAAGATTCCCAACTGTGCTCCCTCACCAAGAGAGTGCCCGACTGTGCATGATGTGTGCCCAGGTCATGATATCTCTCGGGGATAAATTGCAACAAGCCCGACCATGCTCCTCACTTAGCCCGACCGTGCTGCTCCACCAAAGAGGAGCCCGACGGTACTACAATGAAAGCTCGACCGTGCACAAGGTGAAGGTTACTATTCAGTCGTGCAAATTGACCTTGCTTGACCGGGCTGTGTCTTTTGATGCATGCTCAGCCGTGCACTTGGTCATTCTTGGCCATGACTTGTCAACTGCTCATTCTGTTCGATCCGTTGTGACCTTCAATGTCGAAGTGTGTCCCGTGTATGCTCTTCAGCGCCGAAATAAAGCGAATACACATTAAACCTTTAAGAACACGAAAACATGGAAACAAGTAAAACAAATACAAAATCACACCTAAACCTCGCACCTATGGTCATAAACATCTCTAAAATCATGCAAGAAATGTGTACGAAAACGAGATGATCAGGCCTTCGGGTGCAAGTGAGAAGTTGTGTGTGTTTAGGCGCTGTGTACGCCCCATATGTTTACAGTGATTCCTCCTCAGCCATCTCTTCTTCACTAGATAACTTTTTTGTGCTCAATTGTCATTTCATGCTCAAGACTCTCGGATCCACTACGTCAGGCTTTCCGCTGTTTTAACAACGCTCGAGTAGTCCTCTCAATTTTGAGGTCAAAGAGGATTTCTTTGCCCATAGAAATCCTAGACATACACCAAAGTAATCTGCACGTAGAAAACAACAAACAAAGGCTTAGATTGGAAGAGATGTATTAAACTCAAAATAAAAAATAAAAAATGCAGAAAATAAAAAACAAACATAAGGCTCAGGAGAGACTGGATATCGATTCAATGGAAATCCTAATTCTAATGTCGTAACTAGTCCCCGACAATGGCGTAAACAACTTGATGATCGGAAATCAGAAGTTTTAATTTCCTAGACCACTCGACTGTAAGTATACGGTTCGTGTAGTTCCATGGTCAAACTCAGGGAACTAGTGCAAACGGTAGAGCTAAGAATCACGAGAAGATTATCGATCAATTTATGGTTATCAAACTGGAAATTAAAGGCATAAAAGAATAACAAAGTTAAATTCAATCAGATAGGGCCCCACGGGTGTCGAGAATGTAAGGACATGTAATTGATGATTCTAAAAAGCATGATAATCGGATTATATCAATCAATGGGGAACTCAAATCTAAATCCACAACCTAGGTAATCAACATTACTTATCTCTCAATGCAGCAATGGAACATCTTAATGCATGAAGAACAAATAGGGAATTCAACCTCAACTATTGTAAATGACTCTCTCGATGCCTAATTCCACTATCTAAGAAATTGACATACTCATATCTCGAGCAATGAGTTAACAACCTATATGCACGAAGAACGATAGGGAACTCAACCTCTATTATCGGAAAAAACATGAACTCAACCTCTATTATCGGATGTGACTCTCCCGATACCTAAATCCACTACCTAGGAAATCAACATATTCATCTCTCGATGCAATAATTTAATAACCTAAATGCATGAAGAACAATGGGGGTTCAACCTCAATTATCACCGTTCGTAAATAGATTAACTCACCGGTTAGATTCTCATTAATCTAATTCATCCTAGGGTTAATTCCGAGACTAAAATCTGAACTCATTCCAACAAGTGATCAGCAAGTATAAAAGCATTAAGGACAACCCATCAAACCAATGGAATGAACAAAATCGAAATCAAACATTAAGAACCAAACAATCCATTACATAAGCATCCCTAACCCATGACAAGGAGATCTACTCAAAAATCATAGAGAAGTAAAGACGGAAAGTATTCATCTTCCATATTCTCCAAGAGTGGCCTCAGATGAATCATTAGGGTTCCCAAAATCTTCAACCGTTTGCTCTCTCTCCTCTCTCTGACTCCGGTCCGTTCTTTTTCTTTTGTCTTAGTTGTTTTTAAAATTCATGGTTGTTCAAACTTCCATCCGAGCGGTGTGTCAATCCACGTATCATTGCTTAGTTAGTTTCCTTGCATGACCGATCGTGCACAACAGCTAGCCCGACTATGCTGCACAATTTAGAAGGGTGATCGACTGGGCATTAATGTTGCCTGACCCGTGCAACACTTTTGGGGCACTTTCTGGATAATGATCCCAGTTGTGTTACTTCAACTGCTCGGCAGTGCATATTGAATTTCTCTTCAGCCCGGTCATGCATCATGAACTGCTCGGTCGTGCTCCT
This sequence comes from Gynandropsis gynandra, assembly GCA_036759665.1. NCBI lineage: Eukaryota > Viridiplantae > Streptophyta > Magnoliopsida > Brassicales > Cleomaceae > Gynandropsis > Gynandropsis gynandra. Next base: position 19,269,537 of record CM071864.1, on the reverse strand, counting down.
GATGTTGGTTTAATCCCCGGTCATGCTTGGAGTGATGTCAAGCCGTGCTGCTGTAGCATTTCAACTCGACTATGCTAGCTGATTTGCTCGACCGTGTGCATGGACTCTAGGAGTTCGATCGTGCTTCATATTGATCTCGGCCGGGCGTTCTCCTTCCATTCAGCTGGTCGTGCAGCTGGATGTGCTGGATTGTGCTCCCTTCACTGTTTGGTAACGCTTTCAAGTAGATTTGCCATATTTACTTGTGTTTGTTTCATATGTCTTCCTTTTCTACACAACACGAGAAAGGATAGAAGAAGTGCTCAATTATGCTCAATATATCGGTAAAATCCAAGAAGTGTAACAAAATTAAACCTAGAATTGATAAAAATATTAAGACGGACGAGTATCAATAGACTTCTTTTGCGTTTCGATTTCTAAGTCCATGTCCGAGTAGATCCAGTGCCACGGGTTAGAGAGTTTTGCTAATATGTAATGAAGTCTTGTGCTTAATTCTTGGTGGTTCTTATTCCTGTACACAACTTAAATAAATGATTATGGTATTTGATCCTTTTCAGAATGATTGGTTGCTCTTAATGCTTTCATTATTTTAAGCCACTTGAATAATGATTATAGAAGTCTAATGAATCTACGCCGAGGAATTAGACGTTGGAACTTACGTAGTGGGAAGATTGGTAGTACGCATGCTAGATAGTGGAAAAGTCTACGCCAGTTAGTTCCTACAATAGAGCTTGAATTCGTGATAATATCTAAGACCAATGATCTTTGTTAGCACTTCATTGCATTATTGTGCATCTCTAGAAACCCGTGGTGTTTAGTTTTTTGAGTTTATCCTGTTTAGATTAGTTTAATCTTTACTTTACAAATCAACCAATTGATTTTTGTATGCTCTATTAACTAGTCTAATAGTTCTATAGTTGCATCGATTCCCTAGTGTTCGACCCTGGTACTACAGGATCGTATTACGAATTACGGTTAGGATACTTTTGAATTAGGAAATAGTCTTTTTGGAGTCTTTAGTTGTTTTTCGTATTTTTTTCTCTTAGTTTCTTTCTTGAGAGTCAATTTCTTTTACCTTTTGGAGCTCACACGATTTCTTGTATTTTGTCTTTTCTTGTGCACCTATCTAGTGCAAGAGAAGTATCGCAAGCGTTGATCTAATTTACGATTCAGAAATTGATAAAACGGTTAAGTAACTGAGAAAGCAATCGAAAGCTAGTGCAAGGCAATCGATAAATAATGCGATTCAAGTTAAACAAGTTATCCTAAACTACACGCAAGTGCACGACACATGTGTTGTACTCTAGGTGTCGATCCCACAGGAACTATGCAACACAGGCTAAGATCAAACTAGAATCAAACTTGCCACGATGAAATAATGGTTGTGAGATGCAATAATGAAAATACAGTAAACTAATGAGTTCCTAAAGATTAGACAAATGTTCTAGGATACGGTTTCAACCGTATAGCTTCCAAAAGCAACTATCGATCTATCTAATCATGTGTTCCCTATCAAGATATCTAACGCGGATGATCCTAATTTAGTTCCTAACCTCTGTCAAGGCATTGGAATGTTATTTAATTGATTTATCCCGTACTTTCATGGCTGATACCCCAAACTAAACCAATACGATCTATGATTAATCCGATTAACCCTCAACTGTTACTACCATACTTTTGTGACCTAGTCTCGGTTGTTCTAAGCCTAATCTTCTAGGACTAGAATTCTCCTTTCGGTCCTTCTCATAATCCCTAACACATGCATCTACTTGACATTCGTAAATACAAGCCATTCAATGCTTAGACAAAGAATAGATTATCAAAACAAAAAATGCATTAAAAAAATAAGTCGAAGAGGTTCCGGGATAGCCATGGGCTAATCCCTTCTCCTAGAACAAATCAACTACTCAGTCATGAGTTTGAATCCAAACAACATCAATGAAATAGATAGAGTAAGGAGCATAGAAATATCAAACGAGACGTAGTCACGAATCGATTTTCCCGTCTCCTTATGTGTCTCCCGTCAAGAGGACTCTCGTGAATGAATGGATGAAGCATGGATGAATGAATGAATCCGTTAAATGTATAATGAATTCTGTTTCGCGCCCTTGACTTATTGTAATTCAAATTTGAATCACTACCGAGCTTATCTCCATTCAAAACGGACGTATGAGGGTTTACCAAGTCATACCAGACTGTGCATGCTTTTCGGCATTATTTTCTTGTTTGTAGAACGACTTCTTTATTCAGTTTTGAATCATTCCCTAGCTTATCTCCACTCAAAATGGACGTAGTGGAGTTGACCAAGTCATGGCATTGTTTGTAGAAAAACTTCTTCAAGCTCCCGTCCGTGCTATCTGCATTCCCTGGCCGTGTGTGCCTATGACTGGTCCATTCCTTGTATGTTTATCATCTTGATTGTTCCGTTATGATCTCGATGCTCGTACTTTGTCCTGTGTATGTTCTTAAACTCGAAAACAAACCAAATACACATTAAACCTATAAGAATTTGAAAACTCAAAATCAACTAAAATAGATACAAAATCACACGTAAACATCGCAACGATCGTCATAAAAACCTCTAAAATCATGCGAGAATCGTGTAGAAAAATGAGATGATCAATAAAAGACACACCAGCGAACTTAGACAGTGTGCTCGAGTAGGTAATCGAACCAAAACTTGGAGACGAGAGCGAAGAAGAACAGATGGCGGAACGCATCAATCCAACCGCACCACGTCTTGTTGCGCAACAAGTTCCAGTCGTGCTAATCTATGGATCATACACGGTTCCTAGGCATACACAACTCTTCTCATGCATCACTAGAAAGAATGCTCGCGTTGAATTACAACCATCATTCATCTAAATGCTTAGCAATGCAGCGTTCAGAGTGAGACCAGCCGAGGACCCAAATCAGCATTTTACTGATTTCAAGATGCTTTGCCAAACTACTAGAGGAGGATAAGGAGTTCTGAAAGAAGATGTCATGCTAGCTGCCTTTGTGTTCTTAGTGAAGGATAAAGCACAAAATTGGTTGTACTATAACCCGCACAATTCCATACAGCCATGGAGACAACTAGAGGGAAGTTCATGACACGGTTCTTTTCTCAAAGTAAAGCTTAGTTCGCCAAAAATCAGATTAATTCTGATAATGTCTATTTTGATGTAGTATTTTAGTCTTGTTTTATATTTAGTTTCATCATTCATTTGAACTTTACCAAGCATTAAAGCATTATTTAGTCATCTTTTAGCGTTCTCTCGTGTTATTGCAGGAAATGAAATATCGGGATACAAAAATGAGTAAATGAAGCAAAACTAAGCAATACAACTCTCCTATCAGCTATGCATGGTCAGCATCCTAAGAATCATAAGCAAGAGAAGAAAAAGGAAGCAATGGCCGCTTACAAAACAAAATGGAAATAATGGCCGCTTATAAAAATGGAAGCTTTCGGTGGTTGGAGCAAAAATGGAAAATTTCGGTTCCTAGAACAAAAGTAAGAAGAGCGCGGATGGAACATGAAAAGGAAACATGTTTTATATAAAATAGAAGTAAGTTGCTGGAACAAAATGTAAAACTTCCAACCTCCTACACAAAAATGGAAAGATTGCCACCTACCGAAGAAAATGGAAACTAACGAAAAAGGAAATTTAGCAAAACAAGAAAAGGAACGTGTTGGCTACTTAAACCAAATGAAAATATGGTTAGAGAAGAGGAAGAGGAGATACATGACTGGAATATAAAGGGGAAACGTTGACAATACATAAATGGTTGCCGATATGTAATGAAGTTTTGTTCTTAATGCTTGGTTATAATATTCGTTCGTTTCGGATTGATTGGCTGTTCGTAATGCTTTTATTCTTGTTGGTAGCTTGAATGAATGATTATAAAAATCTAATTGCATTGGGAGATGAGTTGGATTTTGGAACGTAGCCATGATATGAAGTCTCAATTGATTTAGAACCTTGGCCGATCGGTTGATTGAACTTAGGAATTAGGATAGCGATCTTAATGCATCTAGTAGGTGAGATACACGATTGGGAGATTGGTATAAGCATGCTAGATAGTGGGTTTAGGCATCGGGAGAGTCATTCCCTAGAAAACAGCTTGAATTTCCTGAACACGTAATGATATCTATAACCATGATCTTGTTAGAACTTCGTTGCATCATCGTGCATCTCTCGAAACCTGTGGTGTCTAGTCTATTGAGTTTAATCCGTTAGTTATTTAGATAGTTTATCTTCATTCGCATTCCAATCACCTATTGATTTTATACGTTCTATTCATTAGTTACTAGCTTTAGAGTTGCATCGATTCCTTGTGTTCGACCCTGGTTCTGTACGATCCATATTCTTGCGGAAGCGTTAGTCTAGGTAATTATTACTTGAGATTAACCACATCAAGTTTTTGGCACCGTTGCCGGGGAATTGATTACAGCTTTAGAGTTAGGATACTTTTGAACTAGGATATAATCCTTTCCGGAGTCTTTGTTTGTTTTTCGTATTTTTGCTTTTGTTTTTTTTCTTTCTTTTTGAGTCAAAATATTTTTACCTCTCGGAGCTTAATCGAATTTTGTGTTCTTTATTTTGCGAGATAACATGAACAACATTAACTCTTTGTGTGCCGATATAGTTGAAATGAATTATCAACTTTCCGAAATTCGTCATATGCTTTCCAACTCATACCATCCGTATCACTTGGAGCAATCATGGCAACAAAACGTTTGGGCGTATGATCAAGAGATCTACGAGAATTACAGCCAGCCTTTCGGGAATGCATACAATCATGGATGGAGCGATCACACGAATTTCCTGTATAGGAACACCGATGGTATGCCGAATGCACAACGTTTATTGGGGAATTTTCAACCACGTGCATCGCAATCACAGCCAAACCAATCCGATGCAACCCCCAATTTCAACGCCTTGTTAACTCGTATCCTCCGAATCCAAGAGACTCAAGCTGATACGATTACATGTGCATGGACGCAGCCCCAAACTCAAGACTATCTGCCATGTGTATCTCAGTCATAGCCAAACCAATCCGAAGTAACCTCCGATTTAAATGCCAGCTCACTCGTCTCCTCCAACCAAGTCAAGATAATAGGGTGAAGATTCAAGAGAACAACAAGAAGCAGCTAGAGAGCTTTCAAACTCATCGTAGATAGTTGGGGACTGATAACACGTAATCCGTTGTAGTATTTACGTGATTCTTAGGTCTAGTTTTGAATAGATTACTTAGATTTCACACATTTATCGAGTTTATTCGAAGACTTCATCTACATTTCGTGTTTTGTATAGGAAATGAAGACATGAGGAGAAACACGAGAGATTATGGCAATTTAACCCCGAAAACGTAGTTGAATGTCAAGGTCAACTTGTGCAAGGCCATGGATTGAAGTGAACACTCAAACACCGAGCGAAAGGAGCGGAAACATTATATGAAGGTGTGCACGCTCGGGCATGGAAGGTGTGCCCGCTCGGGCATTGAGGGAAAAGGATCCCCCGTAGCTTTGCACGACTCGGGCACTCAAGGAACACGATCATGAAGGGTGTGCCCGCTCGGATGGATATGGAGTGCCCGCTCGGGCTAAATGTGGCCAAAATTCACCGTAAGTCTTCCCCACTCGGGCTGAAGAGCCACACGCTCGGGCATGAGTGCCCGTTCGGGCATAAAAGAGTGTACATGACCGGGCATAAGGCCTGCACGAGCGGGTAGAAGCTGTGCCCGCTCGGGTCCATGTTTTTCTCAGCAATCTCCTAAGTTTTAGAACGGCCAAATAATGAGAAATCAGATCTACAAAAAGGAGATTCGAACCAGATTAGAGGGGAGGGAGACGACTCAGAGACATTAGAGGACAGATTTGGAGAGATCGAGAAGGACAGAACGAGGAATCCGAAGCATGGAGGATCTATTAAAGACGTCGGTAGATGAATATGGAGCATTCTTATTCTCTTTCTATGTTGAATATAGATTTCTTTTGTGTTTCGTTTTCTGAGTTCATGTCCAAGTAGATCTATTGCCATAGGTTAGAGAGTATTGCCAACATGTAATGAAGTTTTGTGCTTAATGAATGGTAGATCTTAATGCTTTCATACTTGTACGCCACTTGAGATGAATGAATTTGGTACTTGATCGTGTTGCATCGTTGTGCGACTCTCGATACCTATGGTGTTTAGTCTTTGAGTCATTCCGTTCGTAGGTTTAGTTTACTTTGCCTTTGCATTCCATCCACTTATTGATTTCACACGTCTTATTCATTAGTCTAATAGCGTTAAGGTTGCATCAATTCCTTGTGTTCGACCCTAGTTGCTACACGATCCGTATTCTTGCGGAAGCGTTAGATCTAGGTAATTTATTACTTGAGTTAACGCACATCAAGTTTTTGGCGCCGTTGCCGGGGAATTGATTACGGCTTTAGAGTTACGATACTTTTGAATTAAGACATAGTCCTTTCCGGAGTCTTCATTTGTTTTTCGTTTTTGTTTTCTTGAGTCAAAAAAATAAAAAATAAAAAAAAATTTTACCTCTCGGAGCTTAATCGAATTTTGTTTCTTTTGTGAGGTAACATGTATAACGTGAACTCTATATATGCCGAAATAGCTAGAGTAAAAAATCGGATTGACGAACTTCATCATATGCTGTCTAACTCATCTCATACCGTCCACATTACGCAATCATGGGAACAAGACGTTTGGGGGGATGAAGAAGAGATCTACGAGAGTTATAATCAACCTTTCGGGAATACACATAATCACGGATGGAGCGATCACGCAAATTTCCCGTATAGGAACACCGATAGTATGCTCAATGCACAACATCAATTGGGGAACTTTCAGCAATGGACGGAACCCCAAACCCAGAATTACCAGCCATGTGAACCTCCCCTTCCACAACAAGAGGCTAACTCCGATATTATGTCTATGTTTGCTCAAATCTTACAATTACAAAAAGATCAAACCAACGAGATTAGAGAGATGCGAGCGAGTTATAGAGACATGAATAACGGGGTTATAGAGACGACAATGCAAACCTACGGCAATTTCTTGGCAAAATGCACCTAGAGATCTTGGACAATCAAGCTACACAACTCGCTGCAAGTTCCTCTGAACAACAAGAGGTTCTATCGGGAAGTTTGGAAACAGATCCTCGTGAGCATGTCCACGAAATTTGCCCAAGGGATTGTAAGATGGTGGATCAGCCTACTGCAATATTTGAAAGGGGTGAAGCATCTATCACAGTAGGGGAATTGGATGTCGATGAGCTTAAGGAGAAACCTGAGGAAGAAGAGGAGCCAAAGTATGTAAAACCGGAACCGAGACCACCTCCTTTGCCATTCCCGCAGCGTCAACGCACAAAGAAAGTAGATCAGCAAATCCCTCAATAAGTGAAAAAGGAGATGAATCTAACATGGGAGAGGATAAGGCTATGGACATTGATAAGTATGACGAAAGGAAGTAGAGTTCAGCTTGGTGGACACACTTGAGCAACCATGCGTTATCGATTTTGTGTTCCCCGACGGCATCTTTGAGAATCTAGCCGAGGAAGTTTGTGATGAATTTCAAAATACGGATTCCCTAGATATGAATCTCTTAGCAGCTGCAGAAGAATCATACAAGGTACCAAACAAGCTGCTTGATAATGAAAAGAAAGAGGAATCTACCGAGCGAGACTTCCACGCAACACGAGCTAAATGCGGTTCAAATCAGTACATGAACGATCCCGAGATGCTGCGAAGTTACACCAAACGTCCAGCACACAATTGGGACGTTGACAAGATACCCAAGGTGAAAATGAAGCCTTCACCACAAAGGCTTACACACCAAAAAATTCTGGAGATGCTGAAGGAAACAAGCGATGAATGCCTAACCGGTTTAATGGAGTACACGACCGGACTTATGGACAGCTCGACCAGAATTTTTGGACAGCACGATCTAGCCCTCAACTTAGAGAACATCATGACAAATCTTAGGGAAGACATGACTGATCGTGCAAGAAACACCACTACTCCGCGTGCCACGCCTTATCGAACACACTATGCACGCGAGACACTACGCACACGACGACGTCGAGGACGTCCACCTAATGAGTAGCATTAGGTCAAGTTCGAGACCTTAAACAAGCGCTTATCGGGAGGCAACCCGACTTTTGCATTTTCTTTTTACTTCATTTTCGGACCTATTCTTTTTCTTTTCACATTGTTTACTCGGTTGATAGTATTCCTTCTTTTGTATTGTGTGATTCTATGTCACAGGTTTTTCAACGTCGATATCATCCTTGAGGAGGAGACGCATACAACGTCCGGGCGCAAACTCGGGATTGCAAGATACACAAGGTGCACACGTTCTAACCCCTATTTTTCCCGTTGTTTGGTATGCGATATTCTCTTAGGTCTTGAACACCGGGATGGTGTTTCATTCAAGTCTGGGGGGAGTACTCGTCGAGTATTTTGCATGTGATTAGGATTAGATTTTGATTTTTGATTTTTAGGAATAAACGGATGGATACCTAGCATGAATTTTCGAGCTTTAGTCACTATGTGCGACTTTGTCGAATCGTGGATAATGATCTAGGTTTGCTTAGATTATAAACCTTCTTGATACCGATTAGTCAAGTAGCTATGTTTGAAACCCATATCTAGTTGAATTCACACCTTAGATCTCGATACCAAGTAGACATAT
>CM071864.1:19167552-19182357 GCA_036759665.1 Gynandropsis gynandra | reverse complement strand
TAGTTTTGATTAGATTTCTTAGATTTCACCGATTTATCGAGTTTTTTCGAGGATTTCATCTACATTTCGTGTTTTGTATAGGAAACGAAGACATGAAGCGAAACATGAGAAATTACGGTAATTCAAAAACAAAAACATGATTAAATGACAAGGTACAACTTGTTCAAGGCAATGGAAGCAAATCAAACACTCAAGCATCGAGCGAAAGGAGCGGAAACAACATTTGATGGTGTACATGCTCGGGCATGAAGTGTGCCCGCTCGGGCTGTGTTTGTGCACCCGATCGGGCTGCTCCTGTGCCCGCTCGGGTCCACCTTTTTCTCAACAAACTCTTGATTTTTGAACGGCCAATTAATGAGAAAAGAGACCTTTTAGAGCTAGGATTCGAACCAGACTTTTCGGATCCACCTTTTTCTCAACTAACTCCTAAGTTTTAGAACGGCCAAATTAATGAGAAATCAGATCTGAAAAGAGGAGATTCGAACGAGATTGGAAGGAGGAACATTCAGAGACATTAGGGCATAAGAAAAAAGGAAGAAAAGACGGACCAAAGGATCGGGAGCAAGGGGGATGGGAGAAGGACGGAACGAGGAATCCCGGAGCATGACGAGCTATTGAAGAAGTCGGTATGTGAATAGGGAGGAATCTCTTTCTTTATCAATGTTGAATATAGTTATCTTTTGTGTTTCGTTTTCTAAGTTCATGTCCGAGTAGATCTACAGCCATGGGTTAGAGAGTATTGCCAATATGTAACCAAGTCTTGTTCTTAATGAATGGTGGTTCTTAATGCTTTAGTTCGTGTATGCCACTTGAATGAATGAATTCGGTATGTGATCGTTTTTCAGATTGATTGGTTGTGTTTAATGCTTTCATTCTTGTACGCCACTCGAATGGATGATTATAGAAGTCTAATGAATCTACGCCAGGGGATTAGACTTTGGAATCTAGCCATGATTTAGGATTTAATCGGTTTAGAATCTATGCCAGGTCGATCGATTGAATCTAGGGATTAGGATAGCGGTCTTAATGCGTCTATGTAGGTGAGATACGCAATAGATATATTGGTATACACATGCTAGATAGTGGACAAGTCTACGCCAGTAAGTAGATAGTGGAAAAGTCTACGCCAGTCAGTTCCTATATAAGAGCTTGAATTCCCTGAACTCGTGATAGTATCTAAGACCAATGATCTTGTTAGCACTTCGTTGCATCGTTGTGCATCTCTCGATACCTATGGTGTTTAGTCGTTGAGTCATTCCGTTCATTAGTTTAGTTTAGTCTAGTTTGCATTCACATTCACTTATTGATTTCACAGGTCTTATTCATTTGTTACTAGCTTTAGAGTTGCATCAATTCCTTGTGTTCGACCATGGTATTATACGATCCGTATTCTTGCAGAAGCGTTAGTTCAAGGTATTTTATTACTTGAGATTAACCGACATCAAGTGTTTGGCACCGTTGCCGGAGAATTGATTACGATTTTAGAGTAACATGAACAACATCAACTCTTGGTGTGACGATATAGCTGAAATGAATTATCAACTTGCCGAACTTCGTCATATGTTGTCTAACTCATACCATCCACATTACTCAGAGCAATCATGGGAACAAGAAGTTTGGGGGTATGAAGAAGAGATCTACGAGAGTTACAATCAGCCTTCCGGGAATACATACAATCATGGATGGAGCGATCATGCAAATTTCCCGTATAGGAACACCGATGGTATGCTGAATGTACAACATCAATTGGGGAGCTTTCAGCCATGGACGCAACCCCAATCCCAGAATTACCAGCCACATGCGCCTCCCCCTCCAAAACAACAGGCTAACTCCGATATTACGTCTATGTTTGCTCAACTCTTACAAGGAAAAAAAGATCAATCCAACGAGATTAGAATGTTGAGAATGGAATAGGAGGAGATTAGGACGCATCTAAAGATCTTGGAGACTCAAGTTGCACAACTTGCTGCGAACTCCTCTCAACCACAAGATGTTATATCGGAAAGTTTAGAAACAGATGCTAGTGAGCATGTCGACAAAATTTGGCTAAGGGATTATACGACGGTGGATCAGCCTACTCCAATGTGTGAAAGGGGTAAAGCATCTATCAGAGTAGCAAACAAGTCTACTCTCTTCAGTTCCTATATAAGAGCTTGAATTCCCTGAACTCGTGATAGTATCTATGACCAATGATCTTCATTAGAACTTCGTTGCATCGTTGTGCATCTCTCGATACCTATGGTGTTTAGTTGTTGAGTCATTCCGGTCATTAGTTTAGATTAGTCTAGTTCGCATTCACATTCACTTATTGATTTTACACGTCTTATTCATTAGTTACTAGCTTTAGAGTTGCATCAATTCTTTGTGTTCAACCCTGGTACTATACGATCCGTATTCTTGCGGAAGCGTTAGTCTAGGTATTTTATTACTTGAGATTAATCGACATCACTTATACTTTTTGCTCTACTTCCAAAATCTCTACGCCTTAGTACAACGATGATCTACACAAAGCAACCACAAATTTCTTGACAATGACAAAGAAAAAAATCCTGAAATAATTCTCTAATATGGTGCTCTTTTATTGACTATGCTATCTTTTATGTTTTTTGTGTATATCCGTTTACTTTAAAATCATTTTTTTCTAAGTCACATTATCAACTGGGCAATTGGTAGATTTGATACCATGGTGATTACCAAACACGGCGAAGCGCCACAACAAGTGGAAGGGAGCTGTTAGGATGTTGGATTGGAAACATAATTTCCCAACTTCAACTGGGAATGTGTTTCCACCCTGACTAGGATAGAATTGTCATTGTCCGCGAATTTTTAAAATCTCATCTGAACTTTCATGTCTTACGCACACAAACTCTTGGAGTTGTCAGATTCAGGCTTTTTTCTTAAGAGCAATGATCCCACCAACTTGATCTTATGTAAACAGATAAACAGTCAGACAATGTAAAAGAGACATTTAGATATTAGACTTATGATATCCAATATAGGTTATTAGTTCAGAAATAATTACGTACGTTGGATTTGTTTGGTAGCATGTTTGTACCAAAAGGTGATTCGTACGAACCATTTTGCTGATGCATATTGCTTTTTCCTGGCTTGGTGTTGAAATAAACATGCAGGGTTTCCCATATAGCAATCAATTCTCATGGCATATTCAACACAAGCACCGCCATATTAAGAACACTGTTCCCCCACCACTTGCCTATGCACTTGGACGCCACCATTGGTGAGCAATGAAGATAAAACCATATAAGAGATATGAAGACAAAGAAGCGTCTTTTTCAAAGTAATTGTGTTAAATCTTTTGTGGTTAGGTTTAAAATATAAACAAAGTTATATGAGAATGCTGAGAAAATTTTTATAGTCCACTTAACATTGAAAACTCTCATCCACTGTAGGAAAAGTTCTCATAACTTCAAATGGGAAAGAAGACCGGAGAATATGAGGTCGTCTCCTTTCAAATATCGCTTATATAATCCCAATTTTTGTATAATAAACTATTTGATCCGAAGATAATAGAGAACACGAATGAACTAGAGAAAGAGCATGTCTTGGAAGTGAATCTAGTGGTAGAACACATAATCGTGTTCCTTTTGCAGGTCTTGCATCCACTCTCGCTAAGACTTGCAAGAGAAGGTGAAATTCCTGTTACAAACTCAATGCTCCAAGAACATGTCTAATATGATGTCATTTTTCGAAATACCAAGTGATTTTAACATTCTAACGAATTTGGTAGTTATTTTAACACTCGATCAGAAATTCTTATATTCTTAATTAGTTGGTCTCATCCATTTCTACTTTCTCAACTGCCAAGTGATAGGTCATTTTTGGCCTAAAAAAAATGATACTAATGTTAAGATCCAAAAAATTTCATGGTAATTCTTTATTCGAAACTGTTTCACCTCAAAGACGGATTATGGGAAAAGAAAAAGGAAAGCACAATGGTTTCACATGTATTGTTCTCCTCTTGGAGCTTGTTAAAAAATCTGAAATTATCTTTGAAAAAAAAGAGTTGTTGTAGCGCGTCGTCTAATCTTGTAGACAATATCAAGATATGTGTCTAAGTTGCAAGGTGATTGTTTTTTGTTGTGGCTTTAGAAAGTTGAGCAAACCCATCATTGTTTTATCACTTGATTAAGGAAAGAACTTGGAGAAGTTAAGAAGCATGTGTATAATGCTTTAAAGTAGAAAATGCACTCTGTTAATTTTGTAGTTGTTTAACTATGCTTTTCTATCAAAACATGGAAATTATGTATTTTACCATCGATGATACATTTGTTGGTATCATGCTAGTTTTGTATTATTTTGGTGTGACATATATATTTGTGATGGTTTTTAGAAATATCCATCAATGGTTGTTATTTGTAATTTATTATTAGGGATTTGAGATACGAGAAAAATAAATTTGACTAATGAAAACAATGTTTATTTTAATATTTATTTAAGGATAACTTCGTTGTTTAATATTTGTACATATTAGATTTTTAAGGTTTAATCTTTAATTTTCAAGAGTAATTTTGTAATTTTATGATAATGAAGTTTATTTTAATATTTACATTAAAGGAGTATTCTTTAATTTAATAATTTTTTAGATTCTTATTTAAATTTTTTAAAGAATCAAATATGAATCTAAATCAACATAAATGTTTCAATACTCGAATTTGAATCAATTGATATTTCAAATTTCATAACGGATTTGGAAATAATTTCGTGTAATGTCGATATTACTTATTGTCTATAATTTTTTCTTAATTTATCAAATATCAATAGTTGCATTAAAAAACACTATTACAAAAATATAAATTAATGAAAAAAATAAAATAATAATTATTTAAAAACTTACTAGAAAATTTCATTCGTAGAGTTTACACCACCAAGAAAATATTGTGAATTTATTTTCTCTAGACCTGTAGACTGCAGGATGAGTGGAAATCGAAGCTTTATCGTCCTTCTTGCATTTTATCGTTTCCTTTGTGACATCTTCAAATTAGAGTCTCACAATTCTACTTTTCTCCTTTAACAAAGTAATAATGCGTATCGCAAGCCTTGTTGTTTTTATTACAGATTCGTACCATGGAGCATAATGCTTTCAAGGTTTCCCAACTCGATACCTGAAAGAAAACCTTAGCCACAAGAAGTAAAAACGAAAAAAGGTAAAGAAAAAATTTTAGATCTTCTTTATTATTTAAATCGAAATAGTTTATGCTATATTAGGAGGATGAGAAGATATGGAAATTAGGACAATCTTATCTTCTTTTTTGCAATTCATTGGATTATGTATTTGGGGGATTAAAGGAAGATTTCCATATTATAAACCATTTACAAGGAATGCAAGAAAATAAAAAAGAAAAGCACGAAAATAACATCCGGGGAGTCAAGCAAAATGAGACAATTACCAATATTGAAGGAGAACACTGAGAGAGTAATGTTTTATTATTAACAATATTATCATAATATTGTAGCAACAGTTATGGTAGTAACAACATTTTTTCATTTTCCTTCTTTAGTTGTAGCATTAGTTCATTCTCTGTTGTTTGTTATTCTTACTTTATAAATTGTAAGTTGGTTGATGGATATGGAATGTTCTAATTTTTGTCAACGTAATATTGGTAAATTTTAAAGTTTTTTTTTTCAAAAATACATCCTTTGTAAAGATTACTTGCTTTTTATAACTAAAGTTGTTTTGTCTATTTATTTATTTATTTTTATATCTAAAGTGTAAATAACTTCTTAACATCGGATTGATTCTGTAAATTTAAAAAAAATAAAAAAATAAAAATTACCATTTAATTTTTTTAGTTAGTGTGTAACTTTATTTATAATTTTATTTGTCATATGTATAATTTTATTTATGATATTAAAAAAGAATCGTTTGAGTATATGAAATATAAATCAATATCCAAAACTTTACCTCCTCATATAATTAGATTTTTCGTAACATTTTCTTTGTATAGTTAATTTTTGGGGTATTATCATTATGCTTCAAAAATACTTTACTCTTTATTCATATTTAAATGGAAACTAAATGAGTCTGAAATATTACATTTTGTATTACTACTTTTTGTGTATTGTAATTATAGATTACAAATATTTGAGTCTAAATCTCAATTTGAATGAAAAAATGATCGGTACACCGATTTTTTTACTTTAATAGAAATTTGGTGTATGATTTTAAATAAAGAAGATCAATAAAATGTGTAATGTTGAGGGTAGATCAAATCTTAATAATGTGAATTTTTATATATTGAATAGTGTATAAAAGAAAATATATATTATAAAGTAAAAAAATAATAATAGAGAATACTATATTATATATAAGATATGTTTAATTTTAGAATATAATATAGAGATTACACATGAAATAATAGTGTGACAAAAAAATATTTTACGAAATATAATATTATTTGAGGAGGAGTTTTCACGCATGTCCTTCAATCCATTTCCTTTTCGGTTTTAGGTATCATTATAAACAAATTGCACTATTAGTTTGCATTATGACTTATAAATCTATTTTTCAAATTTATACATTGAAAATTTTATTTTGTATATTTTTATTGCCTCGTATACATATCAAATATAATGACAATGTTTAAATTAAAGAATTATATACAAAATATAAGATAAATATATTTTAATTATCACAATTCCGCACGTAGTGCGGGTATCATCTAGTATAATACAATAAACCTGCAATTTACTAAAAATGTAAACGAAATGTTAGGCCATCTAAGTTCATCAATGATCCAAAAGACTACTGAAAATTAATTCTGTACTTTATTAAATCAAGAAAGCTTTCACAATCTCCTAAATTGACTCGTGTTGCTTGCTTAAATATAAATATATTACAATCTCCTCAATGATTCATCCGTCCCGTAGAGAATTGAAATATATTATGATGTTAATTGATGCATGATGTGCGTCAACTCAAGTAATAAATTACCTAGACTAACGCTTCCGCAAGAATACGGATCGTGTATCACTAGGGTCGAACACAAGGAATTGATGCAACTTTAAAGCTATTAGACTAATGGATAAGACGTGTAAGTTGAATAATGATGGAATTGCGAATGAACTAAGCTAAACTAATCGACTAGATAAACTTATGACTAAGCACCATAGGTATTGAGAGTTGCACGACAATGTAACGAAGTTCTAACAAGATAATTGGTCTTAGATACTATCACGAGTTCAGGGAATTCAAGCTCTCATATAGGAACTGACTGGCGTAGACTTGTCCACTATCTAGCATGCGTATACCAATATATCTATTGCGCATCTCACCTACATAGACGCATTAAGACCGCTATCCTAATCCTTAGATTCAATGGATTGACCTGGCGTAGATTCTAAACCGATTAAACCCTAAATCATGGTTAGGTTCCAAAGTCTAATGCCCTGGCGTAGATTTATTAGACTTCTAATATCATCCATTCGAGTGGCGTACAAGAATGAAAGCATTAAACACAACCAATCAATCTGAAAAACGATCAAGTACCGAATTCATTCATTTCAAGTGGCGTACAAGAATGAAAGCATTAAGATCCACCATTCATTAAGAACAAGACTTCGTTACATATTGGCAAAAACACAAAAGATAACTATATTCAACATTGATAAAGAAAGAGATTCCTCCCTATTCATATACCGACGTCTTCAATAGCTCCTCCATGCTCCGGATTCCTTGTTCCGTCCTTCTCTATGTCTCCAAGTGTGTCCTCTAATGTCCCTTACGTCCCCCCTTTGGTCTAGTGCGAATCCTAGCTTTAAAAGGTCTCTTTTCTACTGAATTGGTCGTTCTAAAATCAAGGAGTTTGTTGAGAAAAAGGTGGACCCGAGCGGGCACAACCTCTACCCGCTCGTGCAGTCCATAAGCCCGTGCGTGCATGACTTGAAACTTGGTCGGGCTGGCATGCTCGAGCGGGCACACTTTGAGCCCGAGTCGGGCAAACTCTCGGCGAAATTCTAGTCCATTTTGAAGCCCGAACGGGTGCACAAATACAGCCCGAGCGGGTACACTTCATGCCCGAGCATGTACATCATCAAATGCTGTTTCCGCTCCTTTCGCTCGATGCTTGAGTGTTTGATTTGCTCCCATGGCCTTGCACAATTAGTACCTTGTCATTAAATCACGTTTTTGGGGTAGAACTGCCGTAATCTCTCGTGTTTCGCTTCATGTCTTCGTTTCCTATACAAAACATGAAATGTAGATAAAGTCCTCGAATAAACTCGATAAATCGGTGAAATCTAAGAAATCTAATCAAAACTAAACCTAAGAATGATGTAAATACTACGACGGATTACGTGTTATCAATGCATCAACTAGATGCTCACATATGTACTTTTTATCATCGCTCGTAACACACCTTTTCTACATGCAACATAACTGGTATGCACCCAACCAACTAGTTATGATGATAATTTCTCTTTGAAATTGGTTTATCGAAAATTTGCAATAGTTGTTTGGCTGAATTATTGTATCCAACATTGCAAAATATAATATTGTTGAAAAAGATAAATCATGGAATGTATTATCATTAAAATGCGTAAATCTTCAACCAAACCAAACTGAATTAGAAGTTTAAAGGATATTTCATCGACAAGTTATTGTGAATCAACTATGAGATACATTTACGAACCATGAAAGAGTTACAAAATCTCATAGTCGTGTTGTCCTATAATTTCCATTGAGTCTAAGTCGCTTTAAATGTGGTAGACCATTTGGTTGCAAAGATAAAAATCATCGAAAAAGAAAAGGATCAAATAATTATGATGACCAAAATGAGGATGTCTCTCGAGAAGAAATTTTTGATATAGTAACTATTGAACAAAGTCATATGTCTTTAAATAATAAAAATGAATAGAACTCATTTATTTATGTCAATACAAGAAACATGCGAAACCAAAATAAATTAGTTGTAAAAAATATTTATGTAATTAAAGCTTTCTACGGAATAAAACAATATGGGAAAAAGTGGTATGAACGTTTATGGGAATATTTGACAAAAGAACGTTATAAAAATGATTATTTATGAAAAAAGAACATTATTAAAATGAATATTTATATCCAAGCATTATCAATGTTTTCGTGAGTCAAATTTATAGCATTAAGGCACTCATTCCATATGCCAAAGCTCGATCTATCTCAGCATGGCAACAAGCTATGTAGGAGGAAAAGAAAGATCTTTAAATATAACTTGGGATTTAGCCAAAGCCTTTATAGAAAAGAAGGAAATTTTCTCCATAGATAAGAAGTAAATTGGCTCCAAGTTGCTCTATAACGATCAAATTTCACAGGAATGGCGATGTTGATATAAACCAGATTGGTTGAAAGAGGTTTTACACAAACATACAGATAGTACTACACAAATATATTTGCACTGGTAGCAAAGCTACACGCATTACATATTCTATTATCAGATCCTACTAACGTCAAATTGAATATGTGGTGGCTAGATCAAGAATATATTCCTACAAGGCGACCTAGAGGAAGAAATCTAATGAAACCTCCTCCGTTAAATACCTAATCAAACTTAAATTGAACATGGAGGAGCGGGTTCTCCAATAAAACAAAGGATCACTGCACAAAGCTATTAAGATGAAGTGTAACATAATAGGCTAGTGCGATGTAGACTAGCTGGAGTTAAGGATGGTCAAAACTTCACTACAGGCTCTTGGACGTTTCTATGAGGTAACATGGTTACATGAAACAACAAGTAGTAAAACATCTTGACAAGATCAAGTGCAGAAGCTATGCATAAAGCTGTAGTAAATACAACTTGTGAACTAGTCTTGATAAATGAAATTATTGAAGGACATAACTTCACTAAGGCTCTTGGACGTTTCTATGAGGTAACATGGTTACATGAAACAACAAGTAGTAAAACATCTTGACAAGATCAAGTGCAGAAGCTATGCATAAAGCTGTAGTAAATACAACTTGTGAACTAGTCTTGATAAATGAAATTATTGAAGGACATTGTTAAATATCACTCTTCCAATGGTTCTTGATTTTGACAATCAAGCAGCCATAAATATTGCACCGAACTCCATCTTCAATGAATAGACAAAACACATCGAGGTGGATTGCCATTTTATTTTGAAGAAAAATGAAAGATGACATAATCACCATAACATACACCCCAAGCACGTATCAACTAGCAATGTCTTTATCAAAGCTACAAGCAATCGAATATGTTCAAACCTGTATCAACGAATTAGCCTTGTAGATCTTCATCAAAACTGCAAGCTCAAAAGATCTCCTTAAACACATGAATCATAAGTGTACTATTTTTCGCTCGCTAATGTTTATCCCATAGGGTTTTACTTCCTAAGGTGTTAACGAGACATCACCTCATGGTGTTAAAGACTGTTTTGACCTTGAACGGAAATTTTAAACACTCTACTCTTGTAAATTGTTTTGGATCATTCTCCATGTAGTAAAGAATTATCCTCTTGAAAATATTGAAATAATCTAGAACATGTGGTATAAAATTTTGAGTGAATATTTGATAAAAGAATGCTATTAGACATTCAAAAAGATGTTTCTAGACCTAATGAGGAAAATGAAGAACTGTTTAGTCCTTATGTACCACATTTTAGTGCCATTAGAACATTAACAAATGTTTGTAATAAACATAATATATATATATATATATATTCTCCACATTTTACAAGAGATTAGAATATGTTGTTGAAGAAACCAAGCAACTTCAGCAAGACAAAGATGAAGAACCAGAAGCTGGTAGAGGAGCTGAAGATGCAGAGGAAATAGAGCCGGAAGACAAAGTTGTAAAATCTGATGCAAGAGGCTATAAATGGATGTCAGACTCTACATACGACTAAAGAGACGAAGGCGAATTGAGGAGGAGAAGATGTCAACGGGAAGGTGCTTGAATTGACAAAGACTTGAACTCCTCTAGACATGTGTTTAGGATATGCGTTTGTTCTTAATACGGCAATGTAGAACACATAAGTCTGAGTTGTTATTAATGTGTTGAACTTTTGTCTTTTGGGTTCAAGAATGAAACAGACATATATTGTAATCGTTTTGGGTTCAAGAATGAAATGAGAAGCATTATTCAGCACACAAAAATTCTTCTTTAATTCTTGAAGAGTTCTTACAAAGTTGTAACACAAATTGATACAATTTTCAGAAACTACACTTTTACATTTCTGTTTGCATAACTAAGACATGGTAGGAAGAGATGAGAGCCTAACTACATAGCCCATGGCTATTGAAGTTCTCTGAAATACGACAGTGGTATCAGAGCCTTGTCGGTTCTTAAGGCCGAGAGGAAGCACAAGGGCACAAGATCTAGCAGAACAACACAAGATCTAGAACAAGGGAAGAACAAAGGGTGCAAAACTGAAGCACTAAGGTTTGAACGAGAGAGCACAAACAGAAGCACACTATAGAAGAGAAGTAACACTTGAAACTAGAAACAAGACTAAGATTTGAATTTGAAGGAGTAGAGTAGCAGAATCAGACACCTATACAAGTGTTTCATCGAAAGAATTACAATCTTTGGTTAATAAAAATCAAGGCTACCCTTAGATCTAAGAGTCTATTGAAAGCAGTGACACGTACGCCCAACTGCATTAACTCGGGACAACAAGCATACATCAGGTGCACACGTTCCTATCTATCTTATTTATCCCCTAGTTTTTGCATGGTAGTCAGTCTCTTAGGTTTTGAACACCGGGACAGTGTTCCGTTCAAGTCTAAGGGGGCACTCTTCGAATGTCATGACTGTGATTAGGATTTAGATGTTGATTTCTTCGTTTATTTTTGCTTTTATGTTAGCTTTGTTAGGATTAAATGGACTAATATCTAGTACGAAAAATTTCGAACTTTAGTCACCTCTGTGCAACTTTGTCATATCGGGAACAAAAGTCTAGGTTTGCTGAAATATACCTTTAGATATCGATTAATTAGTGGTCGTGCATGAATCCATAGCCTATAGTTGTATTCCTCCCCTTAAGCTTCAATCCCAGACACTTATATCTCCGAGCATACCTTTCATTCTTTATGTTGTTTCGATAATTTTTATTTCCACGCACCTACACTCTGCTGTCAATAGAGTAAATTCTTTAACATTTTCAGCCCTACATTGACATGACTGCATCAATATTGATTATTCGGATCTAAGTGGTGGGTCGAGGCGGTTTTTCTACATCCTAAGGGTTAGAGTCGATGCGTATTCACAATAATTAATCAAAAGAAAAAAATCAGCAATGACGCAACCTCTCACTCCGCTAAGGTTACAATACCTTATGAGTGTGCCAATTGGCAACCTAGGTCTAAGTAGAAGGCTGTCTTCTTCAACTCCAACGTCCTAGAAACGAGTGCAAAAATACAAAAAAATGTGTGGAAACCGAAAAGAAGAAAAAGAGAACCGAAAAAGAAGAAAAATAATTGTCTTAAGAATAGTAATAAACTGTTTGCGCATTAGAATCGTTATGGAGATGGTTAGTGAAACGAACTTAGGATATGAGTAGGATTGCACGGTTAGTAGCTTTCGGTAGATAGGGGTCTAAATTCGATGCGCTTAGATCTATGTTCGTGTGATGCGTTGTTGCGTAGGGTTGCTTACTTTTCGAGTTGTTTTGCTAGTTTCCGGTTGTTGTCTAACTCCTCTCATTCTTAGTTCTAGTCTTGCTCGAGGACTAGCAAAGGTTCAAGTCTGGGGGAGTTTAATAACGTCTATTTTGTTATAGTATTTTAGTCTCTTTTTATAGTTAGTTTCTGATGTGGGAAATATCAAGCTATACAAATATGCCTAATATCCACTTACCGCAAGTATACAGATCGGTGTAATACAAGGGTCGAACTCTGGGGACTAATGCAACCTCAGCTAAGAATAGGACTAAACTAAGACGTGTTGAATTGATTATGGTGTGATGTGAACTTCTAAGACACTAAATGGAATGATGACAGCGATCGAGGAAACATGAAGGCTTGATAATTAGGAACACTATGGGTTTCGGGTTATCGGGATTTGCAAGGATGTAACAAACAAAGGATCATAAGCCTATCGAACTATCTTGACAATGAGGAATTCATGCTCTGAAATAGGGAATGATTCTGCCAAACCTAAACCTCCTAGCCATAATTAGATGCAATCCTACCTTCCAGCATCGATTAACTCGTGATTACGGTAGCGTTAAGCGCGCAATTCTAATTCCTGAGTCGATAAACTGAACGGTCATATTCTCATTAATCAAACTTAACCTACAATCAACTGTTCCGGATTCATAATTTAACCTTCCAGCTAAACACAAATTCCTAGATTACTGAGCGGGCATCACTAGTATAAAACGTTTACGACATTGATTGTAAAACCGAATATCAAGAATGTTTCGATAAATCTAAGCATTAACGCATAATTCAAGCATCCATTACAAATCCAATATCCCTAACCCATAGCTGGAAATCTACTCACTTATGGTTTCTATTGTGAAACAAGAGAAATTAACCCAAGACATGATAAAGAATAAGAAATACGATTCCTCAATCTTCCATATCATTTTACCGAAGTCTGGATTGATGTTTCTCTCCTTCTGCAGCTTCTCCTAAGTTTTTCCTGATGAATTTCAGTCCTTTCCTTGCCCTAGCTGTCGCCCTCTCTTGCTGGAAATTATCTCCCCCTTTCTTTTGCCCGTTCAAACACTTAAAACAGGTTGTTGCGAGAAAGGCGGTCCACGCGGGCTAGGTGCTCTACCCTATCGGGCATCAGTCAACCCGAGCGGGTTTAGGTATCCGCCCGAGCGGGGTCGATGTGATTAACCTACCCGATCGGGTTACCTTCCGGCCCGAGTCGTGTGAATTTTTCTGGAACTTCTGCGGAACTTCAACCCTAGCGGGTTAAAATTAGAGCGCTCCCGGGTTCGTGTTTCTTACACAACACGAGCGGGTAAACATTCAGCCTGAGCAGGCTAAAACATCTGTCGAGGCCTAGTATTGGTGTTTTGTAGCTTCCAATATGTGCGGTTGAATCCAAGAATTTACATTCTAAAGCTCGGTTAGGCCTTGTCGCCTTAAAATCTGAAAATCAACTAAAAGGAGTATATAAAGAACGTTCGTGTCGCATTTGTAATTAGTGCTATATAATCTATGCGAAAATGATGCAAATGTCTAGCCTAAAACTGATACACACTACGTGTTATCAAACTCCCCTAGACTTAAACCTTTGCTCGTCCTCGAGCAAAACCTAGAGTCGAGTAGAACAGGAGCTTAACAACAATGGATACTAGCACAAAAACTTTGAAGGATTATCCATCATGCAATACAACGCGTCACATGAACGCAAGCCTAAGCGTACCTAGTTCAAACTTCCATCAACCAAAAGTCACGAGCCATGAAATCCTACCAATAACCTAAGTCTATTTCATACCTGTAGACAACGTCCAAGCGATCTCCATACCAATTCCCCTAAGCTTGAGATATCCGCAAGTATCGCGTAGTACCAGGGTCGAACTCTAGGGACTAATGCAGGCAATCCTAAGAATGTCACTAAAATAAGAAGGTGAAATGTAGATGTAGGCATGGTGTGAAATATCTAATAGACTAAACTAAATAAGGACAGCGATGAAGGTTGGGGAAGACTTGACTATGACGAACACTACGGGTGTCGGGATACCGGAAATCGTATGGATGTAGCAACTAAAGATCATAACCTATCGAATTATCTTGATAATGGGAAATTCATGCTCTATTGTGAGGAATGATTCTGCCGAGCCTAGACCTCATAACCATAAGTACGTGCAACCCTACCTTCCAGCAGCGATTAACCC
>CM071864.1:19083695-19098511 GCA_036759665.1 Gynandropsis gynandra | reverse complement strand
TGACACTCATACCCATTTCAAATCAATAAACCATTCTGGGACTCGACAGCCTGCAATCCCTAGAAATCGATGCTCAACCGACCATCGCGACCCAAACCGACCCACTAAGACAACCGACTCTTGCGACTCAACCGACTCACTGAGACTCAACCGACTCATTGACACTCACACCATTTCAAATCAATAAACCATTTTGGGACTCGACATCCTCCAAAACCCTAGAAATTGATCTACTTACACTTATTGACGCCATTGAAGATTGACTCGTGCTCTCTTCTCCACCGCTGCTAATTCTAGCCATTTCCTTCTTGCCAACTTCGAATTTCCTTCTTGCCAACTTCGAATCGATCCCTATCAAGTTCGAAATCACTTGTTCTTTCTTGGCTTTTACTCTCCCAGAATGCGGGTTTTCTCACGTTCGAAAATTAAGGGTAAATTTTTCTTTTCTCCAGTTTTTTATTCCGATTAAATAATTATTTTAGGGAAGGGTATTTTTGAAGCGTTTTAGCCCTACGAGGGTATATCTGATATTCCGCCATTTCAAAGAGCTCATATGCCGGTTGTGCTAGACGTTTCATTTGTGTACAACTATAATAATTATTCTTCAACACCAGTGCAAATTCACGTGAAATTATTTCACCGGCAATCTTCAAAATTAACAATTTCAACGGAGTTCCATTACATTTTACAATGGACATCAATTACAGTTTTGTGTGGTTTTCTAACGGTGTTCCAACGATGACCGTCCGTTGAAAGTTGCGATGGATTGCAACGGATGTCGACCCGTTGGAAGTTCTCGCGTATCTGTTACAGTCCGTTGGCAATTTTCATCAACGGAGGGATCTGTTGTTCCGTCCGTTGCAAATGCCGTGTTTTTTGTAGTGAAAATGCCAACAACAGCTCTACAAGACAAGACACCTTTGGAGATTTGAAGTGGCCATAAACCATTTGTGAGTCACCTTCGTGTGTTTGGGTGTCTCTGCCATGTTTTGATACCATCACAACACAAAAGTAATTTGGATGCAAGATCAGAGAAGACAATTTTTGTTGAGTATGTCAACATGAGCAAGGGCTATAGAGTGTATAAGCTCAATTTAGGAAGAGTGGATGTAGCAAGGGATGTTGTATTCGAAGAACACAAGGGATGGGATTGGGCAACACAAACTGAAACCATAGAACAATTTGTGATTCCCGACTATATTCCTAGGGGTCCTATACACCAGGAAGCCACACAACAATTCCAATTTATACCAACAACACCACAACAAGGACAACATTCTAGAGGGAGTGGGAGAGCACCTCAATTCTCATGTTATTCCATTTAGACTAAGTTATTCTCAGTCAAGCAATAGAGGAGACAGAGGAACAATTGGTAGTTCTTGACGAGAGGTTCACAAAATTAGGCGATTAAGTGACATATATGAAGAGGCAAAACCAAGAACTAAGGAAAAAATATCAAGCCTATGAAGGATGTTGTAATACAGTAGAGGAACCTACTCCATTTGAAGAAGCTGTGACTGAAAAAGATTGGAGAGATGCTATTGATGCAGATATGGAGATGATAAACAAAAATTACACTTGAGAGCTCACTAATCTACCTGAAAACTAGAAGGTAATCAGCTTTAAGTGGATTTATAAAGTTAAGACTGATGAAAGTGGCCAAGTTTTGAAATTGAAAGAAAGATTGGTAGCACGAGGTTTCACTCAGACATATGGCTTCGACTATGGAGAAACATTTGCACATTTGTCTAGACAAGATACAATCAGAATTTTGATTGCAGTAGCAACTTAAGAGAAGTGGGGCTTGCATCAATTGGATGTCAAGTCTACATTTTTGAATGGAGCAATCTTAGAGGAAATTTATGTAGATTAACCACAAGGTTAAATGATTGATGGAGCTAAATATAAGGTTTGAAATAGAAATAGTCACCATATGGTTTGAAACAAGCTCTAAGAGCTTGGGACAACAAGATAGCATTATTTTTTACTAGTGATGGATGCAAAAGAAGCTGTTATGGTGCTGCAATCTATCTACAAGAGAAGGGGAAGAAACTTCAGATAATTTGTTTATATATTTATGATTTAATCATCACATGTAGTGATGAGACTTATATAGAAGAGTTTAACGACAAGCTGAACAAGATTTTTAAGATGAGTGATTTGGGAACTTCAACTATTTCCTCGGATTTTAAGTGAGTTACTTGCAGGAGGGAGTGTTCTTGAGCAAAGCTAAGAATGCACAACAAATCTTGAACAAGTTTGGAATGAAAACTCACAAAGATAAGTACTCACACCTTATGGAAGGAATGTAGAAGATGGTAATGAACTCACAGATCCTACTAGATATAGAAGCATGGTAAGAGGATTCTTGTACTTAGCAGCTATACGTTTCTTTTGTGTACAAGAACAAATTGGTAGCGAAAAGGATGAACTTCTTTTCAACTTCAGTAGTATAATTCATTTGGATTAGAATTGAAATATTGTCTTTCATATTATTATTTTGGTGAATTTAATTTACTAGAATTTTATTGCACATTTTGGATCATGGAATTATAACGTTAAACCGTAGTAATTGTTAACAATTATATATCCTTTTATTAATGTATTTAATCTAATTAAAATTTTCAACATCCTACCAAACTAGACAATCTTGATAAAATCATTATTTCAAATACATTGAGAAGGTTACACAATATAATGTATACGGATTTTGATAAACGAAAAGGTAATTCGTTGTCAAGCAATGTTATATTGTGTGTGCATCAATTCTAGTAATATTTTGGGTGTTACGTAAATGTGATGGATATGCACAAAAGTTAAGCATTATTTGAGATATTTAATTTACGTTATTTATTTAAATACGTTGAGTAATCTATTGCAAGTCAAAATTAATGTCCAAAAACTAAATTTTGATGTTGTGCA
The DNA here is from genome assembly GCA_036759665.1 of Gynandropsis gynandra. Classification (NCBI taxonomy): domain Eukaryota; kingdom Viridiplantae; phylum Streptophyta; class Magnoliopsida; order Brassicales; family Cleomaceae; genus Gynandropsis; species Gynandropsis gynandra. The sequence continues at coordinate 19,095,589 of CM071864.1, read as the reverse complement.
AATGTCTTGTGATGTGATTAGATCTTGTGTTATCATTCAATTAAGATTTTTTTGAATGTATGTTTAACACAAAATATATTTGTTTTATAGTTGTGCAATCAACAACAAGCATCTCTGCCAACATTAGTTCTATCCCTATGTTCAATGGGTCGAACTTTATGAAATGGAAGGAACACTTGTTGATCGTGCTTGCTTTGATGGGTCAGCACCTTGTGATTAGGGAGGTTCGTCCAACGATAATGGAATCGAGTTCTGTTGAGAATCATAACAAACTCAAACGCAGAGACACCTCGAACCACACCTGTTTGATGATAATAAAAAATTTGATTACTCTCGGTTTTGAGGGCTATGTGCCTAATGAGGTGACATTGGCTAAGGAATATCTCAAGGCCTTAAAGAAATGCTTTGCCAAAAATGAAAAAAGTGTCATGCTTTGTGAAAATTATCTCAATGACGTATAAAGGCAATGAGAGTTTCATAATTACATTATGAAAATTTCAATGAAGAAGAAGCTTGTTTCAAGATCATCTGTGCCTTCCGCAGGCTGAAAGTTCATCCTTGCCAGCAGGACCAATCCCTACCACCGTCCTTTGGTACCTCGATGTCGACTCATCAGATCGTGGCCCTTTGACTCCGCATTCACATCTCTTTAGGCTTCCTTCCCCCGGTTTGAAGAAGTGGGAAGGAGGACTTAGCCTGGTTAATTCATTCCGCTCCTATTTCAATTAAAGCTAGATTTTCAATCAAAATGAACTTGGACTTGGGGGTTCCGAAACCGTCCTAATGCGCTTGATTTTGATCTCTCTCTGTGTACAATACGATCATTTTAAGGTTAGTTATAACTATCATAGGGACAAATGAAATCTTAATGAACTTATTTCTTACTTTGTGCAATAAGATCAAACGGGTAATTCCCCGAGATTTATCATTGGAAAGCAGCCAAACGGGTGATGCGATATCTTTAGAAAAAAGGATCATATGTACATACGATTAGTCCAGCTCGAGATGATTGGTTATTTAAATTCAGATTAATTTGTTTGCCTCAGTACTTCAATTCACTTCAGGCTATGTTTTTCTTCTCATTGGTGGTGTTATTTCTTGGTGTAATGCGAAGCAAAAGCTCGGGGCTAGTCCAAAAAGGAGGCAGAGTATATAACATGTAATGAGGCATCCAATCAAGCTTTATGATTTAGGAATCTTGTCATAAGGCTGCATAATAAGGTGGTGAGGATAGACCACTAATTGTTTTTGGAGACAATCGTTATGTTTTATTATACTCTAACAATAACAAGAGTACCACAAAGTCAAAGTACATTGATATTAAACATGTTGTCTTGCCTGATAAGATATAAAAGTGAGATCATTTCGATAGAGCACATATGTACAAATTCCATGGTTTTGGTTTGGTTAACTAAGTTGTTGTACCTAAAAGTCTTTCATGAGCACAGTTCTCGAATTAATATTGTATTATATTATGGGAATGTTGTATCTATTCTAGTTTGCTCTTGGATTGTAGAAATGTACGTTTGTTCACAATACACAACCGTATTTTAAATCAATTCAACAATAAAATTATGTGGTAAAATTATAATCGATTCTGATATATAATGGGAAAACTGTATCAATGTTTCATGCATCTAACGTGCTTCTACGACAACAATGTCCTAAAATGGTTTTACAAAATATAGAGATTCTCATATCTTATCTACTTAATGTTGAACATTATAATGATTTTTTGAAAAAATTATGAGTCTCTACCTATTAGTTCTGTGTATTTCCCTTAAGCGAACGTGATGAAAATTAAAAATTATCATAGTCTAGGTCATGGTCGAGGCCACATATACAATCATTGATGTGGACACAAAACATGTTATTTTTATGGGGGTCATAATTATCCAAAAGAAGAACTATGAAGATATAATGATGGTGGTGCTAATAACAAAAGAAAACAACGTATTTGCCACTGATGCCTGATGTAGAGAAATGGTTGCATACAAATCGAACTCTCAATCATTTTTTAATCTTTACCAAGACTTTTTAAAATTTAAAGAAAATAATATGGAAACTAATGTTATTGTTTATAACTCCAACAAATTGATTGATGGCGACGCTACCTAAATTAATCAATACACATTTATTTTTATTTTAATTATGTGATGTTTTATTACAATTTCACTATGTCTTTGTTTCGTTAATTGTCGCTTAAGTCATTTTAATTATAATATAAATTATCATTTATTATTGATGTTTTTTATTTTATATTGATTTTGTGTTAATTTATTGACATTTGTAAAAAAATTATTTAAATTATAAATGTAACAATTAACTATCAAGATGAAGATTTATGTCTCGTATTTCTCAAATTTTAAAAACGAACAAGCGCATTTGATTTATGGATGTGCATAAATCGTTGAAGGCTCCAGAAAAGTAAAAGGTTTATACCAAAAGGAACATAATTCATAATTGAAAATATTTTATATCCACCGGAGTCTTCAAAAAATATGTTGAGTTTTAAAGATACTCGTATTAATCATATTGGAACTAAAAATGAAAAAGGTGTAAAATATTTTATTATTTACATCAATTATGATTGAAAAAAAGTATGTTAGAATTTGTACCTAGTTTGTCATCTAGGTTATATCATACAAATTAATTGAGTAATCATATATATAAAAGCAGAGTTTTTTCCTCCCATGTGGTGCTGCCGGGTCAGCATAAGGGGAAAAAACCCCAAAAATCCCTTCTAGTCTAACGCCGAAAAATACTAAAACTCTTCCTCTTCCCGAAAGCTCATCAGTTTTAATGGCAGAAGCATGCAGTTTGGCTATTTCTCAAGTGGATGGGGAGCGATCAAAACAAAGGTGCGAAGAGGAAGGCGGAATATGGCTGGAATCGAGAGGGTTCCAGGTTCCTCAAGGTATCTTTTCATCTCTTTATCCTCACTTTCTCTTTCTCTCTATACTGGGTTTCGATGGAATCAAAATCCCCTTTGACTCTGCTTCACATCCCTTTTACTTCACCATTGACAAGGCATAATGGTCTGTATTCGAGCTCCCACGAAGCCGACGTGAGGCATAAGAAGCGGAAGAAGGTGAAGCTGAGCGAAGACGAAGACGACGATAGTATGGAGATGAGAGAAGGGGAGATGGGAGAAGGGGATTGAGAGGGAGAGGAAAAAACCCATCTCATAGCAAATACCATTTTTCCTCTTCTTCCTGAATCAATTATTTGTTTTTAGTTTAATAGTTCTAGTACAAGCGACTGAGAAATCATCGGTTCCTTAAAAGTGAGCAAAGCGTCTGGTTTGTCTTCCTCCTTGACTCTGAGAAATCGGTGGCTTCACGGAGCTCGGAGGCAAGCAAAGAAAAATGAACTGGTTCCAGTTCCTTGAAGACAAGCAACTGAGAAATCGGCAATGATATCTCAATTCCTTGAAAGCAAGCGAAGCATCTGCTTCGTCTTCCTCCTTCATTGTGATAAATCGGCGGCTTCACCAACATGCTTAGAGGAAAACAAAGAAAAAGGAGAATTGACGAGAGACAAAGAAGATTGAGAAGCAAGCACGACGATGGAGATGGAGTGGTGGTACCGGCAGTCTATCCACAGACGATCAAGGGTTTGATCTCATCGATCAAGGTAGTCTTTTAACAGAAAATCAATAAATTTCTCTCAATTCAATCTCCTTGATTTTGATAAATCGGCATTTTTTGCAATAATACTGGTGTTTTGCATTAACACCATATGATGCAAAGCCAATCTGGAAATTGATTACGGTTACGGGTAAATGGAGGGGAAGGAGGAGTCATTTTGCTCAGCTTGAATATGATGTGAACAAGTACAAATTGGTGTGTCGTGGTTTTATCTGGGGCCGATGCATTCTGTTGGGTAACTAGGGTTTTGTTACCTTTTCAGAATCAGTGAGAACATTTGATTTGTTTCTGCCAAAGTTTTAATGGGTGTGTGATTTTTGCAGCTTGATTCTTCGGCCATTGGTGTAAAGACGAATGAGGTATGTTTGCTTCGAGTTTTTCCATTATGTCTTTAGTGATACATAACCATATGAAGATCTCCAAAAAAGTCAGCAATGGTAGAGGCGAGAGAGGAAGCACACCACTCTTGCCAAGTTATTCATTTGGTTTGAGTGAGGTCATGAATTAGTTATTTAAGGTTGGAATGTCAATTTAGTATTAGGATTGTTTTGGTCACTACAGGTTCATTTTAATGTTCTTTCTTTGATCCATCGGTGTGCTCTTGTCTTTTTCATTTCCATTGTAAAAATATATGAGCCCATTCATTGGTTCTTGGATTTATTTTGGTGATGTAGATAAATTCGTGGAGCGGCATAGGGAAATCGTAAGATGAGGTGGGTTGGCGTGGAGAAGATGGGTCGAGAAAGGAAGACAGTTATGCTTATGAAGCTGCAAAATTCCCACCATGAACATGTAAGCAAATCTCATGAGACTTCTTGAAAAATTTTCATGCGCTAAAGAAAACATCTGTTGTTTGGTGTATTAAAACTTAAATTAAGGAGTGTTCTAGCTGAAATTTAAGTTTTATCTTACTTGCTTATGAAAATTTTAATTTATGTGTTCTAAACATGTCCTTTTTGTCTATAGATGCTCATAAAGTAGTTGTGATTTCGCTGTTGTATACCTCCTGTGATTCCGTTTGAAAATATATTATGCATAATGCAGTTCACGAGAAGCCTTCGTAGATAATGATATCAAACTTTGTGATGGCACAAGAATGTTGCAAAATTTCTCATTGGTCGTATACTTCTAGGTTTGGTGTTGGATTCACCATTCAGGTAATTAAAAGATCGAAAACTTTTGAGTTTTCTATGCAAATCAGGGAATTAAAAGATCGAAAACTTTTGAGTTTTCTATGCAAATAAATACTACAAAACTATATGTTATTTCTAACGATCGAATCCAGTGTAATGGTGAGGTTAGGAGATCTAAGTAAAATTTGGCTCGGCGGTTAGGAGATGACTAGCAGCCAGAAAGCCAAGGTTATGGTGAGGTTAGGAGATCTAGGAGAAATTCGGCTCGGCAGTCACGTACAGATGTTGAGCTTACCACCATAATGGACTATGCATTGTGGGTGACGTGTGGAAACACGAGTTATAATTATCCTAGTCCACTTCACCGCAAGTATACGGATCGTGTGGTACCAGGGTCGATCTCTAGGGACTAATTGCAGCTAAACTAAGAACAAAACTAAACTAAGACGAAAGATGATAAAGTCGGATATGGTCCTAATTTTCCTAAAACTATCCTAATGGTGACAACGAAACTAGATTAAGGATGAGACTAGATATGGTGAATACTACGGGTGTACGGGATACCGGGAATTGCATAGATGAACGACTAAGGATCATAGATCTATAACCTACTCTTGACAACGGGAAATTCATGCTCTACGGTGAGGAGTGATTCTTCCGAGCCTAAACCTCCTAACCATGGATACATGCAACCCTACCTTCCAGCAGCGATTAACATATACCATGGCAGCATTATGACCGCAATCACTATCCCTAAGATGACTAACCGACCGGTCAGATTCTCATTAGTCAAAGCTTAATCTACAACTTAGCGGACCAGATTCGTTCCTTAACCTTCCAGCAAGGGTCGAGATCCTATGTTGTTGAGCGGTCAGCACTAACATATGATTGATATTGCTAAGCGTAGAACCGTAAATCAAGAGTAAATTCATAAAACTAAGCATTAACGTAAAACATCGTTCATACATACAAATCCGATATCCCTACCCGCAATAGGGACTCTACTCACTCATGGAAGAAACGAAAACAGAAGATAACAGAATTCTACACATGATAAACCCTAAGGAATTCGATGCCTCGACCTGCCCTATTGTGTTACCGGTGTACGGATTGGGGCTTCTCTTCTTCTCCGATGCCTCCTGAGCCTTCCCAGATGTTTTTCCAGTCCTTTCTTCCCCTGTTCGTCGCCCCCCTTGCCCTAGATCTGATCAGTTCTTTTTATCCGCTCGTTTGAAATTGAGATCTAGGTTGTTGCGAATTACGCGGCCCGCTCGGGCACAGGTGTTGCCCAGTCGGGTATAGGCTGCCCGACCGTGTTGATTCATGGAGCCCGCTCGGGTGGATGTCACCCGATCGCGTGACTAAGCGGACCCGAGTCGCGTGTTCCCTCGGGGTAGATTAGATGACTAATAGCCCGAGCGGGTATTCAGTGTGCGCCCGATCGGGTAAGGCTACCCGATCTCATTGCTCATGTGCCCGGGTCGTGCTAATTGCGTGGATAAACCCCGTAGGTTCTACCCGAGTGGGTGGAGGAATAGTGCCCGACCGGGCACCCTTGTGTCCTTGAAATCTCTCTTTTCCGCTCGTTGCTCGGGTGTTCCTTTTGGTTCTGGAGCTCTGAGTAGATATGTCGTCAATTCTTGTGGTTTTGGCAGGGAATCCTTCATATTGAGCTCATTTAGGCCTTGTCGCCTAAAAACCTGAAAACCAACAAAACGGGTGTGTAAAGCTCGAAATCGTATCGGATAAGTATGACTCGATGTAAGATACATGCGAAAATGGTGTAAAAACCTATCCTAATATTGATACACTTTCAGTGTTATCAGTGGGTTCTCAACATCTTTGAGCGTGCTTATGCTAGGTACTGTGGGACATTTTCTTTCTATTTTGAGTTAGCTATAGATACTATTATTGTGAGATTAGGTACGTAGGGAACATTAGTGATCTATTCAAATTCATGCGTTCTTATTTAGGGGATGAAATAACCGATGAATAGTCTTTATATTGAGTTTATTGGGAAATAAGGTTTGAAAGGCACAATAATGATCTATTTTGATTCATGATATCTTCTTTAATGGATGGAACAGATGGCAATTCATCTTTATATTGAGACTTTTGATCATGTGCTAATCGAGTTCATCATGTTTTGCTTATGTTTCACGATGTAGAATATGGAAATCTGAAAATATGGAAGATAGATGCATTAGAGCCTTAAGCATAAGAATATGGCTACTTGGTATTGTCATTCTAATTTTTTTTTATTTTGATAAATCTTGGTTTGTTGTTTTGATTAACACTTTCGATGTCTATTCTAATCAAGATCATCGGGTTTGGCTATTGTGATTATCATACACTTACCAAAAATATGGATGCATCACAATCTTAAGTCGAAGAATATGACTACTTGGTTTGTGGTTACTATCTTCTCATTGTAACTACAAAAAATTTGGTTTAATCGTCAAGGTAATATGTGATCTGTTCATCTCTTAAATTTTGTTGCTAATGACTTCTCATTATAACCACAAACCATCACGCCACTGCTGTAACAGAAATTGCACCTTGGACTTAAGATTTTGGCACAGTGGAAAAGGTTGAATGACCCGCTTTAATTTCCAATTTATAAGATATATGTTTTTTAGATTCTAGGAGGCAACACCAATCCAACATAACTTGTGATTATGTGCTAATCGAGTTCATCATGTTTGGCTTCTGTTTTCATGATATGGAATATGGATATCTGGAAATATGGAAGATAGATGCATTAGAGTCTTACGCCGAAGAATATGGCTACTTATTGTCATTCTAATTTTCTTTCGATTTTGATAAGTACTAGTTTGGTGTTTTGATTAACAGTTTTGAGTTCTATTCTAATCGAGATCATCATGTTTTGCTATTTTGTTCATCATGCACAAACCTGAAATATCGATGCTAAGTTCTATATGGAAGATGGATGCATCAGAATCTTAAGTCGAAGAATATGACTACTTGGTCTGTTGTTACTATATTCTAATCGTAACCACAAAACCTTTGGTTTAATCGTCAAGGTAATATGTGATCTGCTCATCTCATAAATTTTGTTTCTAATGACTTCTCATTGTAACCACAAACCATCAAGCCACTAATGTTGCAGAAATTGCATCTTGGACTTAAGATTTTGGCAAAGTGGAAAAAGGTTGAATGGCCCGCTTTAATTTCCAATCAATAAGATATTTGTTTTTTAGATTCTAGGAGGCAAAACCAATCCAACATACTTGTTTTCGTGTAGAAGCCTGCCTCCTCCTCCAGGTTATTGAGATTCCACGTTTCACTCTTTCTTGATCTCATGTTCATCATAATGATATTTTTGGTGATTATTCGTGATTCTAATCGTGATAATCCGATTTCTTTAATTGTGTATTTGTGTTCTTTACATGAATATCGAAACCACTTGCAAGGACCACACACATTCCTGTGCAAACAAATTACCATGCACCACGAATCCAAATACTTACAAAGTTGTCAGGGATACGTATCCCAAAACCTGCAAACTTCCTGCACCATGTATCTGAAAACCTACAAACTTCATGCACCAGGTATCTGAAAGGCTTCAAACTTCCTTCTGCAACCTCCACTAACTTATTCTCCTTTCTCTATTTTTTTATTTCAATCAAAGGTTTGATGTATCACCCTTGAGTGAATGAGGAGTCAATATGATATGGTTACGTTGAAGGGGCGTCGAGAAAACAATATTCTTTTTCCAGGTTTACATCTACTCTCAATGGTACCTGCAAGAGAAGGCGATATTCCTGCTACGGTTAAGAACTCTTACAACCCCAATGCTTCAACTCTCATAACAAATTCAAGAGATATGATTAAGGTTCAGAAATTGATATCATTTTAGACATGTTGTATAATTGTTGTTTTACAACTCCATGACTTAGGTGTCTTTATCTTTTAGGTTGTGCTAAAAGCCATCATCTAAAATGTAACCCTACCATGTTGGACATTGCTAGCACTTGTATGATGGGTCGATATGGTTTCCTTGCCAAGGTAAAGTGAGAATCCCCATTTGAGCTCCTAATAGCTTGAACATAATGTGATATGACTTTTTCCATTTCAGATGCAGATGTTTTCCATGCTCGAAGATCTGATCATATATGTCGCCGTTACTGTAAACAACTCGGTTAGTATTTCTTTGACATTAGATCCATCAAATATTTTTGAAAGAGTACATTCATGGTTTTTTGGGTGTAGAATTGTTCTGAAATCCTAATAATGGTAATGTACTTTTATTGGTCTGGATTTTAAATTTGGATAAGAAATTCTTTAATTATTAATTAATTGGTTTCATCTACTTTTACTCTTCTCAACTACAAAGTGATAGGTCATTTCTGGCCTCCAAAACGAAATCATACTAACGTCTTAATTGGTCTCTTATGCATATTAGCAATAAGGGAATGCTAAAGCAACCATCCTTTATGTTGTTGTACTATGTGTAACATTAATCTGTAACTATTTCATATCGTGTCCCAAATTCGGTTTGAAATCGTCTTCTTGAGTTTATGTCTTGTGGCGTTGGTTGTTTCTTTTGGATTTATAAACATATATAGCAAACAAGATGCAGTTGCAGGAAAAGTTCCCAAAACTTCAAATGGGACAGAAGACCGGAGGATATGAGGTCGTCTCCTTTCAAATATCGACTTCTATAATCCCAAACTTAGTACAATGAACTAATTGATCTTAAATCATACCATGAACATCAATTGTTTATTTTATTTTGTACATGGAAGGTTTGGAATTTTATCGTCTGGGGCACATGGAGTTTCTCAATCCCGACAAGGAACATTCATTTGGGCAACTGCCCCAGATGAGATTCTTCCAGGATAGCCTGAGCCAATGCATGTGTTTGGTGTCCCAGAGCTGAAGATATCATTATTCGGGGGTTTGTATTATGTGCTATCGGTAGTACTGCAAGTGGTGCGTCGGTTCGTCCAAACACTATGAGAGCTGCTCTTGGTGATTTTCCACCAGTGGGCATTGATGCCTCTGATGCGTTCTCAAAGTTAAATAAAATAACCTAAACTACCCGCAAGTGCACGGCACGTGTGTAGTATTTTAGGTGTCGATCCCACAGAGACTACGCAACACTATCTAAACTCGAACTATGAATCAAATTGCTAACGAACAAATATGGTGGAAGAATGAAATACTAAAAGTAAATAAATGATTTGGTTCTTAACGATAGGACAAACGTTCTAGGAATCCAGTTTCACCACAAGACTACCGAAACCGACAATCGATCTATCTATCATGCAATCCCAGTTAAAGCTATCTAAGGCAGACGATCCTAATATGATATCTACCCTCTCTCGAGGCATAGACACGTGATCTAGACAAGTTGCCCCCTACTTTCGTGGCTGACACCTTGAACTAAACCCATAAGCTCTATGATTAATCCGTTTCACCCTCAACTGTTGCTACCCTACTTTCGTGGCCTAACCTCGGTTGTTCTAAACCTGATCTTCTAGGACTAGAATTCTCCTTTCGGTCCTTCTCCTAATCCCTAACACATGCATCTACGTGGCCTTTGTAAACACAAGTCAATTAAGCGCTCAGATAGAGAATAGATAGACTAAAACGGGAAGATGCATTCAAATATAAATAGAAAGTGGTTCCAGGATAGGCAATGGCTAATCCCTTCTCCTAGAACAAACAAACTACTCGCTCATGCGTCTGTAAACAAACATAAACAAAGTAGAAAGTCTAAGGAACATGAAAACCAAGCAAAACCGAAGTGTCGGGTTGATCTCCAATGCTCCTTTTATGTCCCTAAGTCGGTCTAAGTGTTGCCTTAATCTCCCCCACGAGTTCCCTTTATTTTAAGTTAATTTTACTTAACTTGGCTGATAACTCGGGTCGCGACCCGCTCGGGCGCTGAATGTGCCCGCTCGGGTGCAGCTAGGTCATGTCGCGCAAGTCGTGGCCTACAAGGGATGCCCGATCGGGCATGATGTCCGCCCGCTCGGGTGTACGGCAGTTGGTCGGGCATTTCCTTGCCCAAGTCGTGCGTGAATGCGCACCAAAATTCGCCGTAGCCTTTGCCTGATCGTGCATGAGTTGTGCCCGACCGGGAGGCTCTCCAGTCTAAATCTCGTCCCGTTTGTCCTGTGACGATCCCCGAAGTTGCTCCTTAGCTCCGTACATGTCCTTTAGCTCCGAAATGATCCAAATACGCGTAAAAACCTGTAAGAACATGAAAACACGAAAACAAGTAAAACAGAAACGAAATCATACGTAAAGCAACACATATATATAAAAAACGTCTCCTAAATCGTGCAAAAAATACGTATGAAAACGAGATGATCAGCCTCCAAGACGAACATGGAGGTGTTGAAGAACGTTAGAGTGAGTTATGCATATATTTGACTGGGTTGGTGTTTAAACTGGACGTCTATTTTCTTTCAGTTCCAAAGTAATCCCATCTCATGGTTCCAAAAGAGGATAAGAGGGAACATGGCTATTCTCACTCATCCAAATTCTTAAGAGATGAATAAAATGGTTCTTAGTCAGTGTCAGAGTTTCCTAAAGAGGCCAGATGTTGATTGGTGCGATCTTCAAGATAAAAAGGTTTTTCTTATTGATAACACATAATCCGTCGTAGTATTTACATGATTCTTAGGTCTAGTTTTGATTAGATTTCTTAGATTTCACCGACTATTCCAGTTTATTCGAGGACTTCATCTACATTTCGTGTTTTGTATAGGAAACGAAGACATGAAGCGAAACATGAGAAATTGCGGTAATTCAAAAACAAAAACATGATTAAATGACAAGGTACAACTTGTGCAAGGCAATGGAAGCAAATCAAACACTCAAGCATCGAGCGAAAGGAGCGGAAACAACATTTGATGGTGTACATGCTCGGGCATGAAGTGTGCCCGCTCGGGCTGTGTTTGTGCACCCGATCGGGCTGCTCCTGTGCCCGCTCGGGTCCACCTTTTTCTCAACAAACTCTTGATTTTTGAACGGCCAATTAATGAGAAAAGAGACCTTTTAGAGCTAGGATTCGAACCAGACTTGTCGGGTCCACCTTTTTCTCAACAAACTCCTTGATTTTAGAACGGCCAATTCA
>CM071864.1:19069230-19083282 GCA_036759665.1 Gynandropsis gynandra | reverse complement strand
AGGACACACTTAGAGATAGAGAAAGAGGGAGAAGGACGGAACGAAGAATCCGGAGCATGGAGGAGCTATTGAAGAAGTCGGTATGTGAATAGGGAGGAATCTCTTTCTTTATCAATGTTGAATATAGTTATCTTTTGTGTTTCGTTTTCTAAGTTCATGTCCGAGTAGATCTACAGCCATGGGTTAGAGAGTATTGCCAATATGTAACGAAGTCTTTTTCTTAATGAATGGTGGTTCTTAATGCTTTAGTTCTTGTACGCCACTTGAATGAATGAATTCGGTATGTGATCGTTTTTCAGATTGATTGGTTGTGTTTAATGCTTTCATTCTTGTACGCCACTCGAATGGATGATTATAGAAGTCTAATGAATCTACGCCAGGGGATTAGACTTTGGAATCTAGCCATGATTTAGGATTTAATCGGTTTAGAATCTATGCCAGGTCGATCGATTGAATCTAGGGATTAGGATAGCGGTCTTAATGCGTCTATGTAGGTGAGATACGCAATAGATATATTGGTATACGCATGCTAGATAGTGGAAAAGTCTACGCCAGTCAGTTCCTATATAAGAGCTTGAATTCCCTGAACTCGTGATAGTATCTAAGACCAATGATCTTGTTAGCACTTCGTTGCATCGTTGTGCATCTCTCGATACCTATGGTGTTTAGTCGTTGAGTCATTTCGTTCATTAGTTTAGTTTAGTCTAGTTCGCATTCACATTCACTTATTGATTTCACACGTCTTATTCATTTGTTACTAGCTTTAGAGTTGCATCAATTCCTTGTGTTCGACCATGGAATTATACGATCCGTATTCTTGCGGAAGCGTTAGTCTAGGTATTTTATTACTTGAGATTAACCGACATCAAGTGTTTGGCACCGTTTCCGGAGAATTGATTACGATTTTAGAGTAACATGAACATCATCAACTCTTGGTGTGCCGATATAGCTGAAATGAATTATCAACTTGCCGAACTTCGTCATATGTTGTCTAACTCATACCATCCACATTACTCGGAGCAATCATGGGAACAAGAAGTTTGGGGGTATGAAGAAGAGATCTACGAGAGTTACAATCAGCCTTTCGGGAATACATACAATCATGGATGGAGCGATCATGCAAATTTCCCGTATAGGAACACCGATGGTATGCTGAATGCACAACATCAATTGGGGAGCTTTCAGCCATGGACGCAACCCCAATCCCAGAATTACCAGCCACATGCGCCTCCCCCTCCAAAACAACAGGCTAACTCCGATATTACGTCTATGTTTGCTCAACTCTTACAAGGACAAAAAGATCAATCCAACGAGATTAGAATGTTGAGAATGGAATAGGAGGAGATTAGGACGCATCTAAAGATCTTGGAGACTCAAGTTGCACAACTTGCTGCGAACTCCTCTCAACCACAAGATGTTATATCGGAAAGTTTAGAAACAGATCCTAGTGAGCATGTCGACAAAATTTGGCTAAGGGATTGTACGACGGTGGATCAGCCTACTCCAATGTGTGAAAGGGGTAAAGCATCTATCAGAGTAGCAAACAAGTCTACTCTCTTCAATTCCTATATAAGAGCTTGAATTTCCTGAACTCGTGATAGTATCTATGACCAATGATCTTCGTTAGAACTTCGTTGCATCGTTGTGCATCTCTCGATACCTATGGTGTTTAGTTGTTGAGTCATTCCGGTCATTAGTTTAGTTTAGTCTAGTTCGCATTCACATTCACTTATTGATTTTACACGTCTTATTCATTAGTTACTAGCTTTAGAGTTGCATCAATTCCTTGTGTTCAACCCTGGTACTATACGATCCGTATTCTTGTGGAAGCGTTAGTCTAGGTATTTTATTACTTGAGATTAATCGACATCACTTATACTTTTTGCTCTACTTCCAAAATCTCTACGCCTTAGTACAACGATGATCTACACAAAGCAACCACAAATTTCTTGACAATGACAAAGAAGAAAATCCTGAAATAATTCTCTAATATGGTGCTCTTTTATTGACTATGCTATCTTTTATGTTTTTTGTGTATATCCGTTTACTTTAAAATCATTTTTTTCTAAGTCACATTATCAACAGGGCAATTGGTAGATTTGATACCATGGTGATTACCAAACACGGCGAAGCGCCACAACAAGTGGAAGGGAGCTGTTAGGATGTTGGATTGGAAACATAATTTCCCAACTTCAACTGGGAATGTGTTTCCACCCTGACTAGGATAGAATTGTCATTGTCCGCGAATTTTTAAGATCTCATCTGAACTTTCATGTCTTACGCACACAAACTCTTGGAGTTGTCAGATTCAGGCTTTTTTCTTAAGAGCAATGATCCCACCAACTTGATCTTATGTAAACAGATAAACAGTCAGACAATGTAAAAGAGGCATTTAGATATTAGACTTATGATATCCAATATAGGTTATTAGTTAAGAAATAATTACGTACGTTGGATTTGTTTGGTAGCATGTTTGTACCAAAAGGTGATTCGTACGAACAATTTTGCTGATGCATATTGCTTTTTCCTGGCTTGGTGTTGAAATAAACATGCAGGGTTTCCCATATAGCAATCAATTCTCATGGCATATTCAACACAAGCACCGCCATATTAAGAACACTGTTCCCCCACCACTTGCCTATGCACTTGGACGCCACCATTGGTGAGCAATGAAGATAAAACCATATAAGAGATATGAAGACAAAGAAGCGTCTTTTTCAAAGTAATTGTGTTAAATCTTTTGTGGTTAGGATTAAAATATAAACAAAGTTATATGAGAATGCTGAGAAAATTTTTATAGTCCGCTTAACATTGAAAACTCTCATCCACTGTAGGAAAAGTTCTCATAACTTCAAATGGGAAAGAAGACCGGAGAATATGAGGTCGTCTCCTTTCAAATATCGCTTATATAATCCCAATTTTTGTATAATAAACTATTTGGTCCGAAGATAATAGAGAACACGAATGAACTAGAGAAAGAGCGTGTCTTGGAAGTGAATCTAGTGGTAGAACACATAATCGTGTTCCTTTTGCAGGTCTTGCATCCACTCTCGCTAAGACATGCAAGAGAAGGTGAAATTCCTGTTACAAACTCAATGCTCCAAGAACATGTCTAATATGATGTCATTTTTCGAAATACCAAGTGATTTTAACATTCTAACGAATTTGGTAGTTATTTTAACACTCGATCAGAAATTCTTATATTCTTAATTAGTTGGTCTCATCCATTTCTACTTTCTCAACTGCCAAGTGATAGGTCATTTTTGGCCTCAAAAAAGAAATGATACTAATGTTAAGATCCAAAAAATTTCATGGTAATTCTTTATTCGAAACTGTTTCATCTCAAAGACGGATTATGGGAAAAGAAAAAGGAAAGCACAATGGTTTCACATGTATTGTTCTCCTCTTGGAGCTTGTTAAAAAATCTGAAATTATCTTTGAAAAAAAAGAGTTGTTGTAGCGCGTCGTCTAATCTTGTAGACAATATCAAGATATGTGTCTAAGTTGCAAGGTGATTGTTTTTTGTTGTGGCTTTAGAAAGTTGAGCAAACCCATCATTGTTTTATCACTTGATTAAGGAAAGAACTTGGAGAAGTTAAGAAGCATGTGTATAATGCTTTAAAGTAGAAAATGCACTCTGTTAATTTTGTAGTTGTTTAACTATGCTTTTCTATCAAAACATGGAAATTATGTATTTTACCATCGATGATACATTTGTTGGTATCATGCTAGTTTTGTATTATTTTGGTGTGAGCAATGGATTGACCTGGCGTAGATTCTAAACCGATTAAACCCTAAATCATGGTTAGGTTCCAAAGTCTAATCCCCTGGCGTAGATTCATTAGACTTCTAATATCATCAATTTGAGTGGCGTACAAGAACGAAAGCATTAAACACAACCGATCAATCTGAAAAAAACGATCAAGTACCGAATTCATTCATTTCAAGTGGCGTACAAGAATGAAAGCATTAAGAACCACCATTCATTAAGAATGAGACTTCGTTACATATTGGCAATACTCTCTAACCCATGGCTGTAGATCTACTTGGACATGAACTCAGAAAACGAAACACAAAAGAAAACTATATTCAACATTGATAAAGAAAGAGATTCCTCCCTATTCTATGTCTCCAAGTGTGTCCTCTAATGTCCCTTACGTCCCCCCTTTGGTCTAGTGCGAATCCTAGCTTTAAAAGGTCTCTTTTCTACTGAATTGGTCGTTCTAAAATCAAGGAGTTTGTTGAGAAAAAGGTGGACCCGAGCGGGCACAACCTCTACCCGCTCGTGCAGTCCATTAGCCCGTGCGTGCATGACTTGAAACTTGGTCGGGCTGGCATGCTCGAGCGGGCACACTTTGAGCCCGAGTCGGCCAAACTCTCGGCGAAATTCTGGTCCATTTTGAAGCCCGAACTGGTGCACAAACACAGCCCGAGCGGGTACACTTCATGCCCGAGCATGTACACCATCAAATGTTGTTTCCGCTCCTTTCGCTCGATGCTTGAGTGTTTGATTTGCTCCCATGGCCTTGAACAATTTGTACCTTTTCATTAAATCACGTTTTTGGGGTAGAATTGCCGTAATCTCTCGTGTTTCGCTTCATGTCTTCGTTTCCTATACAAAACATGAAATGTAGATGAAGTCCTCGAATAAACTCGATAAATCGGTGAAATCTAAGAAATCTAATCAAAACTAAACCTAAGAATGATGTAAATACTACGACGGATTACGTGTTATCAATGCATCAACTAGATGCTCACATATGTACTTTTTATCATCGCTCATAACACACCTTTTCTACATGCAACATAACTGGTATGCACCCAACCAACTAGTTATGATGATAATTTCTCTTTGAAATTGGTTTATCAAAAATTTGCAATAGTTGTTTGGCTGAATTATTGTATCCAACATTGCAAAATATAATATTGTTGAAAAAGATAAATCATGGAATGTATTATCATTAAAATGCGTAAATCTTCAACCAAACCAAACTGAATTAGAAGTTTAAAGGATATTTCATCGACAAGTTATTGTGAATCAACTATGAGATACATTTACGAACCATGAAAGAGTTACAAAATCTCATAGTCGTGTTGTCCTATAATTTCCATTGAGTCTAAGTCGCTTTAAATGTGGTAGACCATTTGGTTGCAAAGATAAAAATCATCGAAAAAGAAAAGGATCAAATAATTATGATGACCAAAATGAGGATGTCTCTCGAGAAGAAATTTTTGATATAGTAACTATTGAACAAAGTCATATGTCTTTAAATAATAAAAATGAATAGAACTCATTTATTTATGTCAATACAAGAAACATGCGAAACCAAAATAAATTAGTTGTAAAAAATATTTATGTAATTAAAGCTTTCTACGGAATAAAACAATATGGGAAAAAGTGGTATGAACGTTTATGGGAATATTTGACAAAAGAACGTTATAAAAATGATTATTTATGAAAAAAGAACATTATTAAAATGAATATTTATATCCAAGCATTATCAATGTTTTCGTGAGTCAAATTTATAGCATTAAGGCACTCATTCCATATGCCAAAGCTCGATCTATCTCAGCATGGCAACAAGCTATGTAGGAGGAAAAGAAAGATCTTTAAATATAACTTGGGATTTAGCCAAAGCCTTTATAGAAAAGAAGGAAATTTTCTCCATAGATAAGAAGTAAATTGGCTCCAAGTTGCTCTATAACGATCAAATTTCACAGGAATGGCGATGTTGATATAAACCAGATTGGTTGAAAGAGGTTTTACACAAACATACAGATAGTACTACACAAATATATTTGCACTGGTAGCAAAGCTACACGCATTACATATTCTATTATCAGATCCTACTAACGTCAAATTGAATATGTGGTGGCTAGATCAAGAATATATTCCTACAAGGCGACCTAGAGGAAGAAATCTAATGAAACCTCCTCCGTTAAATACCTAATCAAACTTAAATTGAACATGGAGGAGCGGGTTCTCCAATAAAACAAAGGATCACTGCACAAAGCTATTAAGATGAAGTGTAACATAATAGGCTAGTGCGATGTAGACTAGCTGGAGTTAAGGATGGTCAAAACTTCACTACAGGCTCTTGGACGTTTCTATGAGGTAACATGGTTACATGAAACAACAAGTAGTAAAACATCTTGACAAGATCAAGTGCAGAAGCTATGCATAAAGCTGTAGTAAATACAACTTGTGAACTAGTCTTGATAAATGAAATTATTGAAGGACATGGTTAAATATCACTCTTCCAATGGTTCTTGATATTGACAATCAAGCAGCCGTAAATATTGCACCGAACTCCATCTTCAATGAATAGACAAAACACATCGAGGTGGATTGCCATTTTATTTTGAAGAAAAATGAAAGATGACATAATCACCATAACATACACCCCAAGCACGTATCAACTAGCAATGTCTTTATCAAAGCTACAAGCAATCGAATATGTTCAAACCTGTATCAACGAATTAGCCTTGTAGATCTTCATCAAAACTGCAAGCTCAAAAGATCTCCTTAAACACATGAATCATAAGTGTACTATTTTTCGCTCGCTAATGTTTATCCCATAGGGTTTTACTTCCTAAGGTGTTAACGAGACATCACCTCATGGTGTTAAAGACTGTTTTGACCTTGAACGGAAATTTTAAACACTCTACTCTTGTAAATTGTTTTGGATCATTCTCCATGTAGTAAAGAATTATCCTCTTGAAAATATTGAAATAATCTAGAACATGTGGTATAAAATTTTGAGTGAATATTTGATAAAAGAATGCTATTAGACATTCAAAAAGATGTTTCTAGACCTAATGAGGAAAATGAAGAACTGTTTAGTCCTTATGTACCACATTTTAGTGCCATTAGAACATTAACAAATGTTTGTAATAAACATAATATATATATATATATATATATATATATATTCTCCACATTTTACAAGAGATTAGAATATGTTGTTGAAGAAACCAAGCAACTTCAGCAAGACAAAGATGAAGAACCAGAAGCTGGTAGAGGAGCTGAAGATGCAGAGGAAATAGAGCCGGAAGACAAAGTTGTAAAATCTGATGCAAGAGGCTATAAATGGATGTCAGACTCTACATACGACTAAAGAGACGAAGGCGAATTGAGGAGGAGAAGATGTCAACGGGAAGGTGCTTGAATTGACAAAGACTTGAACTCCTCTAGACATGTGTTTAGGATATGCGTTTGTTCTTAATACGGCAATGTAGAACACATAAGTCTGAGTTGTTATTAATGTGTTGAACTTTTGTCTTTTGGGTTCAAGAATGAAATAGACATATATTGTAATCGTTTTGGGTTCAAGAATGAAATGAGAAGCATTATTCAGCACACAAAAATTCTTCTTTAATTCTTGAAGAGTTCTTACAAAGTTGTAACACAAATTGATACAATTTTCAGAAACTACACTTTTACATTTCTGTTTGCATAACTAAGACATGGTAGGAAGAGATGAGAGCCTAACTACATAGCCCATGGCTATTGAAGTTCTCTGAAATACGACAGTGGTATCAGAGCCTTGTCGGTTCTTAAGGCCGAGAGGAAGCACAAGGGCACAAGATCTAGCAGAACAGCACAAGATCTAGAACAAGGGAAGAACAAGGGTGCAAAACTGAAGCACTAAGGTTTGAACGAGAGAGCACAAACAGAAGCACACTATAGAAGAGAAGTAACACTTGAAACTAGAAACAAGACTAAGATTTGAATTTGAAGGAGTAGAGTAGCAGAATCAGACACCTATACAAGTGTTTCATCGAAAGAATTACAATCTTTGGTTAATAAAAATCAAGGCTACCCTTAGATCTAAGAGTCTATTGAAAGCAGTGACACGTACGCCCAACTGCATTAACTCGGGACAACAAGCATACATCAGGTGCACACGTTCCTATCTATCTTATTTATCCCCTAGTTTTTGCATGGTAGTCACTCTTCGAATGTCATGACTGTGATTAGGATTTAGATGTTGATTTCTTCGTTTATTTTTGCTTTTATGTTAGCTTTGTTAGGATTAGATGGACGAATATCTAGTATGAAAAATTTCGAACTTTAGTCACCTCTGTGCAACTTTGTCATATCGGGAACAAAAGTCTAGGTTTGCTGAAATATACCTTTAGATATAGATTAATTAGTGGTCGTGCATGAATCCATAGCCTATAGTTGTATTCCTCCCCTTAAGCTTCAATCCCTGGCACTTATATCTCCGAGCATTCCTTTCATTCTTTATGTTGTTTCGATCATTTATATTTCCACGCACCTACACTCTGCTGTCAATATAGTAAATTCTTTAACATTTTCAGCCCTACATTGACATGAGTGCATCAATATTGATTATTCGGATCTAAGTGGTGGGTCGAGGCGGTTTTTCTACATCCTAAGGGTTAGAGTCGATGCGTATTCACAATAATTAATCAAAAGAAAAAAATCAGCAATGACGCAACCTCTCACTCCGCTAAGGTTACAATACCTTATGAGTGTGCCAATTGGCAACCTAGGTCTAAGTAGAAGGCTGTCTTCTTCAACTCCGACGTCCTAGAAACGAGTGCAAAAATACAAAAAAATGTGTGGAAACCGAAAAGAAGAAAAAGAGAACCGAAAAAGAAGAAAAATAATTGTCTTAAGAATAGTAATAAACTGTTTGCGCATTAGAATCGTTATGGAGATGGCTTGGATGTTTTCTAAGGGTTAGTGAAACGAACTTAGGATATGAGTAGGATTGCACGGTTAGTAGCTTTCGGTAGATAGGGGTCTAAATTCGATGCGCTTAGATCTATGTTCGTGTGATGCGTTGTTGCGTAGGGTTGCTTACTTTTCGAGTTGTTTTGCTAGTTTCCGGTTGTTGTCTAACTCCTCTCATTCTTAGTTCTAGTCTTGCTCGAGGACTAGCAAAGGTTCAAGTCTGGGGGAGTTTGATAACGTCTATTTTGTTATAGTATTTTAGTCTCTTTTTATAGTTAGTTTCTGATGTGGGAAATATCAAGCTATACAAATATGCCTAATATCCACTTACCGCAAGTATACGGATCGGTGTAATACAAGGGTCGAACTCTGGGGACTAATGCAACCTCAGCTAAGAATAGGACTAAACTAAGATGTGTTGAATTGATTATGGTGTGATGTGAACTTCTAAGACACTAAATGGAATGATGACAGCGATCGAGGAAACATGAAGGCTTGATAATTAGGAACACTATGGGTTTCGGGTTATCGGGATTTGCAAGGATGTAACAAACAAAGGATCATAAGCCTATCGAACTATCTTGACAATAAGGAATTCATGCTCTGAAATAGGGAATGATTCTGCCAAACCTAAACCTCCTAACCATAATTAGGTGCAATCCTACCTTCCAGCATCGATTAACTCGTGATTACGGTAGCGTTAAGCGCGCAATTCTAATTCCTGAGTCGATAAACTGAACGGTCATATTCTCATTAATCAAACTTAACCTACAATCAACTGTTCCGGATTCATAATTTAACCTTCCAGCTAAACACAAATTCCTAGATTACTGAGCGGGCATCACTAGTATAAAACGTTTACGACATTGATTGTAAAACCGAATATCAAGAAAGTTTCGATAAATCTAAGCATTAACGCATAATTCAAGCATCCATTACAAATCCAATATCCCTAACCCATAGCTGGAAATCTACTCACTTATGGTTTCTATTGTTAAACAAGAGAAATTAACCCAAGACATGATAAAGAATAAGAAATACGATTCCTCGATCTTCCCTATCATTTTACCGAAGTCTGGATTGATGTTTCTCTCCTTCTGCAGCTTCTCCTAAGTTTTTCCTGATGAATTTCAGTCCTTTCCTTGCCCTAGTTGTCGCCCTCTCTTGCTGGAAATTATCTCCCCCTTTCTTTTGCCCGTTCAAACACTTAAAACAGGTTGTTGCGAGAAAGGCGGTCCACGCGGGCTAGGTGCTCTACCCTATCGGGCATCAGTCAACCCGAGCGGGTTTAGGTATCCGCCCGAGCGGGGTCGATGTGATTAACCTACCCGATCAGGTTACCTTCCGGCCCGAGTCGTGTGAATTTTTCTGGAACTTCTGCGGAACTTCAACCCTAGCGGGTTAAAATTAGAGCGCTCCCGGGTTCGTGTTTCTTACACAACACGAGCGGGTAAACATTCAGCCTGAGCAGGCCAAAACATCTGTCGAGGCCTAGTATTGGTGTTTTGTAGCTTCCAATATGTGCGGTTGAATCCAAGAATTTACATTCTAAAGCTCGGTTAGGCCTTGTCGCCTTAAAACCTGAAAATCAACTAAAAGGAGTATATAAAGAACGTTCGTGTCGCATTTGTAATTCGTGCTATATAATCTATGCGAAAATGATGCAAATGTCTAGCCTAAAACTGATACACACTACGTGTTATCAAACTCCCCTAGACTTAAACCTTTGCTCGTCCTCGAGCAAAACCTAAAGTCGAGTAGAACAGGAGCTTAACAACAATGGATACTAGCAAAAAAACTTTGAAGGATTATCCATCATGCAATACAACGCGTCACATGAACGCAAGCCTAAGCGTACCTAGTTCAAACTTCCATCAACCAAAAGTCACGAGCCATGAAATCCTACCAATAACCTAAGTCTATTTCATACCTGTAGACAACGTCCAAGCGATCTCCATACCAATTCCCCTAAGCTTGAGATATCATTAGACTCTTATTCTCGTACCGCAAGTATCGCGTAGTACCAGGGTCGAACTCTAGGGACTAATGCAGGCAATCCTAAGAATGTCACTAAAATAAGAAGGTGAAATGTAGATGAAGGCATGGTGTGAAATATCTAATAGACTAAACTAAATAAGGACAGCGATGAAGGTTGGGGAAGACTTGACTATGACGAACACTACGGGTGTCGAGATACCGGAAATCGTATGGATGTAGCAACTAAAGATCATAACCTATTGAATTATCTTGATAATGGGAAATTCATGCTCTATTGTGTGGAATGATTCTGCCGAGCCTAGACCTCATAACCATAAGTACGTGCAACCCTACCTTCCAGCAGCGATTAACCCGTACTATGGCAGCGTTACAAACGCAATCCTAATTCCTAAGTCGACTATACGATCGGGCAGATTCTCATTAATCGAACCTAACCTACAACTCAACAATTCTGGATTCATACTTTAACCTTCCAGCAAAATATGAATTCGTATGTTACTGAGCGGGCAACACTAGTATAAGAGTTATGATGGTGATTGGAGGACCGAATATCAAGATGAATAAGATAAATCTAAGCATTAACGCACAAATCGTACATCCGTTACAATCCGATATCCCTAACCCATAGTTGGGAATCTACTCACTCATGGAGTTTGCTATCAAAGAAGATGACATAACCCTAAACACGATAAACCCTAGAAAACCCGATGCCCTCGGTCTTCCCTATTGTGTTACTGATGTGTGGATTGATGCTTCTCTCCTTCTCCAGCATCTCCCGAGCCTTTCCTGATGATTTCCAAGCCTTTCCTTGCCCTAGGCGTCTGGATCTGTTCAGGTCTATTAATTCGCTCGTTGGAATTCAAAATAAAGGTTGTTGCGAGAATGGCGGCCCGCTCGGGTACACCTTTTACCCGGTCGTGTAGAGCCTCGCTCGACCGTGTACGTCGTCATGCCCGATCGGGCATTGCTTCCCAATAGCGTGGTTGAACAGCCCGAGTCGTGTAAATTTTTTCCGGAACAATTAACTGCCCGAGCGAGTACATTGTTGTGCCCGATCGGGTATTATTACCCGATCATGTTGTCTTCGTGCCCGGGTGGTGCAAGGTGTTGCAATTAAACCCCGTAGGTTTTGCCCGAGCGGGTTGACCTTTGTGCCCGAGCGGGCACTCTTCTATCCTTGTTTTTACTCTTTTCCGCTCGTTGCTCGGGTGTTCCTTTGAGTTTCGAGGCTTGATTTTGGCTCCGAGTGAATTATACCTTCAAATGTGTGGTTTTACTCAGGAATTCGCCTTTTTATGCTCGTTTAGGCCTTGTCACCTTAAAACCTGAAAACCAACAAAACGAGCGTATGTAAAGAAGAATCATATCGGAAATGTAACTCTAACTAAGAAATATATGCGAAAATGATACTAATCTAACTCCCCCAGACCTAAACCTTTGTTTGTCCTCAAGCAAATCTAAAGACAAGTGTAGGAAGAATCTAATAACGATGGATACTAGCACAAAAAGTTCGAAGAGTTAGTCATTCCGCAAATCAACGCGTCACATGAACAAAGGCGTAAGCGTACCGAGTATAGCCTTATATCTACCGAAAGTTTCGAGCCATGAAATCTTACCAAAGATCTAAGTCTATTTCACAACCCTAGATAACGTCCAAGTGATCTCCATACCAATTACCCTAAGGTTTTGATATCATGAAACTCATTTTTCTCGTTCTTATTCTTTTTTTCTCTTTTCGATACTTAGATCCATGCTTTGTTCTTAGGAATTCGAAGTCGAAGAGGGATGGCTTTCTACTTAGACCCAGGCTGCCTATGGCACACTCATAAGGTTGCGTGACCTTAGCGGAGTGAAGAGGTGCGTTATTGAAAATATTTTTTTTTTCGCTTTTTATATTTTATTTTCTTTTCTAAATTACGCATCGCTCTAACCCTTAGGACGTAGAACAACGTCTCTACCCACCACTTAGACCCAAACCAACGATCATCGATGTACTCATGTCAATCCTACCTTGGAATAGTCATAAACTTATCTTAGATGACAGCGGAGTATAAGCGTGTGGCATCTAATGACTATGAACGGTAAAGATATATTAACTAAGCAAAGGCTAGACGGTATACACGGAGATATGGCTACTTGGTACCGAAATCTAAGGGTGAATTCAACTATAGATCAAAGGCTTCAGACACAAGTTCTCGACTAATCGGTATCCAAAAGGCTTCTAAGCAAACCTAGACTATTGTTCACGATTCGACAAGGTCGCAAAGATGACTAAAGCTCGAAATTTGTTTTACTAGGTATCCATCTTATTCCTAATCCTAACCCTAATCCTAAGCCTAAGCGCAAATATTTCACTCTAATGAAAAATCTGTATCATTCTAAACGAAGAGTACCCCCCAGACCTGAACGGAACACAATCACGGTGTTCGAGACCTATGACGGATACCCGCATGCCAAAACTCGAGAAAATATAAAAAAGAAGAACGAGTACACCTGGTGTGTTTAGCTTTCTCGAATTTGTGATACACCCGAATTTGTGACACATCCGCACTGTGCCCGTGCGGGCCTCATAAAATCGCCCAATCGTGCCTTATTGAATTTGACGTAGCCCGCGCGGGTGATATCGTCTGCCCGACCGGGCGTTTGCTGCAAAACTGAAAAGATTATACGAGGAGAACCATGCAGCAAAATCAATAAGACCACTAAATTTCTAAATCCTAAAAATTGTCCAAGCCTAAAAAAATGACAAGGAGTTCAAAAATATAGAAATAAAACGAAAACGACTAAAAAGGATATGAGGCTCAGGTTGTCTCCCGAGAAGCGCTTATTTAAGGTCGTTGATGCATTCTCAATGTTAAATGAATAACCTAAACAACCCGCAAGTGCACGGCACATGTGTAGTATTTTAGGTGTCGATCCCACAGAGACTACGCAACACAATCTAAACTCAAACTATGAATCAAACTTGCTAACGAACAAATATGGTTGAAGAATGAAATACTGAAAGTAAATAAACGAATCGGTTCTTAACGATAAGACAAACGTTCTAGGAATCCAGTTTCACCACAAGACTACCGAAACCAACAATCAATCTATCTATCATGCAATCCCAATTAAGTTATCTAAGGCAGACGATCCTAATATGATATCTACCCTCTCTCGAGGCATAGACACGTGATCTAGACAAGTTGCCCCCTATATTCGTGGCTGACACCTTGAACTAAACCCATAAGAACTATGATTCATCCGTTTTACCCTCAACCATTGCTACCCTACTTTCGTGGCCTAACCTTGGTTGTTCTAAACCTGATCTTCTAGGACTAGAATTCTCCTTTCGGTCCTTCTCCTAA
>CM071864.1:18991316-19014747 GCA_036759665.1 Gynandropsis gynandra | reverse complement strand
GGCCAATTAATGAGAAAGGAGATCTGGAAAAAGGGGATTGGAACCAGATTCGAAAGGAGATGATTCAGAGACATTAGGGCAGATTGAACAAGGAAGAAAGGACGGAACAAAGGATCGGGAGCAAGGAGGATCTATTGAAGACATCGGTTGATGAATAGGGAGGAATCTCATTCTCTATCTATGTCGAATTTAGTATTCTCTTTTGTTTCTTTTGCTGTGTTCATGTCTGAGTAGATCTACAGCCATGGGTTAGAGAGTTTTGCCA
This sequence comes from Gynandropsis gynandra, assembly GCA_036759665.1. Lineage (NCBI taxonomy): Eukaryota > Viridiplantae > Streptophyta > Magnoliopsida > Brassicales > Cleomaceae > Gynandropsis > Gynandropsis gynandra. The sequence goes on along the minus strand of CM071864.1, from coordinate 19,014,482 downwards.
ATATGTAACGAAGTCTTGTTCTTAATGAATGGTGGATCTTAATGCTTTCATTCTTGTACGCCACTTGAAATGAATGAATTCGGTACTTGATCGTTTTTCAGATTGATTGGTTGTGTTTAATGCTTCCATTCTTGTACGCCACTCGAATGGATGATATTAGAAGTCTAATGAATCTACGCCAGGGGATTAGACTTTGGAACCTAGCCATGATTTAGGGTTTAATCGGTTTAGAATCTACGCCAGGTCAATCGATTGAATCTAGGGATTAGGATAACGGTCTTAATGCGTCTATGTATGTGAGATGCGCAATAGATATATTGGTATACGTATGCTTGATAGTGGACAGGTCTACGCCAGTCAGTTCCTATAGGAGAGCTTGAATTCCCTGAACTCGTGATAGTATCTAAGACCAACGATCTTGTTAGAACTTCGTTACATCGTTGCGCAACTCTCGATACCTATGGTGCTTAGTCATAAGTTTATCTCTTCGATTAGTTTAGTTTAGTTCATCCCCAATACCATCATTATTCAATTTACACGTCTTATCCATTAGTCTAATAGCTTTAAAGTTGCATCAATTCCTTGTGTTCGACCCTAGTGCTACACGATCCGTATTCTTGCGGAAGCGTTAGTCTAGGTAATTTATTACTTGAGTTAACACACATCATGACCGCCCCCTCAATGTCAGGGTTTCTCTCTTTGCCACTGACGATTCTTTACCACAGTTCTTCTGCTTTAGTGACCTGAACCACATGTTCTCCGACAACATTATGGTACAACTACAAGGAAATCGAACGATCAATCATTGAAGAGACTTTCTATGCTTCATCTTATTTTATCTCAGATGTTTTGATTAACACGTATGGTGGTGTATTGTTTTCTAATTTATGCACCAAAAGTGTTCGATGAAATGTCTGGAATGGATGCATTTTCTTATACATCAGTGTGTGAGGTCAGTTCCAACGATGGGGGTACGTCTTGTGCCCATTAAATAGGTCAACATGAGTTTCACGAAGGCAAGTAAATAGGCGAGGATGGATACGATGACGAGTTGAGCTGAGTACTATGGTTTGTGAGCGGTGGGTCGACGACGAAGAAATTAAAAATAAATCTATTTAATTTATTTCCAAACGCGGAGACCTAAACGTCATAATTAATATTGACTTACCTCCCAATTTACCTCTTACCTCTTCTATTGTCTTTCCTTCAATCTGTCTCCTCCATGGACCTCTCGATTCAGTGTCGTCGAACTGAATCCATGGCTCATTCTCTATTGTAGATTCCTTGGCTGATTCTCCACAACCGACTCCATGGTTTACGGGGATAAGGAGATGAAAGTGAAGAAAGAGCTGGACAGGCAGAGAAGGGTGTGAGGAGAGAGCTTGAGTGGATCTCCATATTTAGAGATAAAACATAGTGTGATAGAGAGGCTTCTGATTCCCTTGAACATTCCATTTGTTTCATTTGGAAAAATATTATGCAAAGTACTTCACTCACAATATGCACACTAACTGTTTGTTTAAATGTGTTGGTGACAGTTTCCACGTTGGAGGAAGAGAATCTTGCAACGAAGGAGGTAGAGGAGGATGGTTGGAAGTCGATTCAGGTAAATGGGAAGAACAACATACAGAAGTTGATGAGCGAACTACAAAATCTAAGAAATCTCCACCACAAAAGATTTTTTTCTTGCCGCACTACAGTTCAACAATGTTTCATGTGATCGATTCAGACCAAAAGATAAAGAATGCCTTCGGAAACCAAAACACACATCTAAGAGGGATGAGATGGACGAAAAGTGTACAGCTAGAATTCAACGAATTTGGGTTGAACATTTTGGTAGAAGCTGCCATTTCCATGACCCAATGGATAATCAACACCCTGAATTTATGAACTGGCCTACATTAAGGATCATATCAAGGAATCAATATTACCTATTTCAATACTCATATAATAGCGTTGCGCCCGTTACGAGTTTCTTGTTCGATTCCAGTCTCCATTCTTACTGCCTTTGTAATCTAAAAAGATAATTCAATCAACGGTAACAACATTTTGTTAAGAGAGACAAAATGAAAAATTGTTTGAGCGAAATAGGAGACTATTGTCTTCATAGGAATGGCGAAATAGGTAGATTATCATCTTCAGAGGATTCAATCGCACTTATCCTAATCTCATTGGCTTCCTTTCGACGAAGTAGAAAAAGAAGCGTATGGATTAAAAACGGTGGAAGCTCCCTTCGAACCGACTATTTAAGAGAATCGTTGTATCTAGCTCTCACCCATGTAGAGCACGTGCCTCCGCCGCTGCATCTTCCTCTCATTAATTCGCAATCACAACCCATCGCGACGGGGAAAACAGTTTAAAAACAACTTACCATAGATCGAGCGGATTCTAAAAAGACATCATCGCCGAAGGTATCATAAAAAGGCTTCGTTGCACTCCTATCAGTCGATCCCTTCAATTGCTCGACCAATGAATCTCGATCGAAATGGGTATCCGCCAGGGTGAATCAGCCGAAATCGTTGAAACGGGCTCTGGAAAGCCATAATCGGCGAAGGTATCCGCTTCGGTGAATCAATCGATGGTCTTCCGCTGCTCCCTTCTGTTTTTGTAAAATCTTCAAGAACTGCTTGGAAATTAATGAATGCAAATTAAAGGTAATACTTTGTATCAATGAAGAGGAAGAAAAAGCGTGTTTTCACTTTTGCAGTGATCAGGGTTTTTTTACATATAGACCATGGAATTCGTGAGAAATTAAACAAATAAATTTTATAGGCTTCGTGTAATTACCGTGAGAAATTAAACAAATAGATTTTGTAGGCTTCGTGTAATTACCGTGTAATCTCATGAATGTTTCTTTGTGAAATCTTGATGAGTCGATTAAGGTTCCAAAACACTTATTCGCAATTTGTGGGATCAAAGTAGAAAATGCATATAAATATAGTGGTTCATTTGAAATATATTCCCAAAGAGATCACTCGCCCTTCATCATCAGATAGATCTGCTCGCTTCCATTCTTACTCCATTTCCAGAAATTCGCGCCATCTCCTCTGCTTGACGAAACCCTAGGTATTCTCAGGTCTACTTCTCATCTTCTTTAACCCTAATCTCTTGATTTCTCTTTGTTCATTCTCAACGCTTCGCCTTCCCTCTTCACTAGACTCATCTTCTCCTCGTGTTTTGATTTATGGATTATCGTTTTATGTGTTGGTCGTCTAATTGCTGTTTAGTTTGTGTGAGCTATGGATATTCAGTTCTGCCTGTTTAGTGTCTCTGGCTATTTAACCACTGGATTCCCTGGGATGTATGATATTGGGATCTGATTTAGAGTTCTTGATGTTGGGTATGGTTCATGTCTTCTTTGCATTTTTTAGCCCCTATTTTTCTGCTTGGTTCCCCAGAGATTTGAAGGAAAACAGGGAGTAAAATGTGGGATCTGCTTGGGCTTTCGTGGGTGTTGGTTTGGCCCAGCTCTCGAAACAAGACAATATTTTCTCTTGGATCATGAAGAAGTTTGATGTGCGTCGTTTTGTTGCGCAGCAAGCTGAATTTCGTTTCTAAAGTTCTGAACAATAGTCAGAACTGGAGCTTTGTGCTAATGCCAAGTATATGAATATATTATTACTAGCGACGTTCTTTTATTCGTCAATGAATCTTGGAAAGTATCATTGTCTAGCATATGGAGGAACCTCTGAACTAGATGGTTTTTGAACCTACATGAGAATTTAATTGTTGATTCAATGGATTTTACTATCTTCATGAGTAGCTTTCTCCATGATATAGGAAATGGCAGGAGTTAGAAGTGACGCTGCTTCTATGCCATCACCTGTACAACAGCAGGCACATGAGGCGTGGAGGTTGTATCAGTATTACTTAGACAAAACTACTCCTCACACAGTCTACAGGTGGATCGGAACTCTTGTGATGATGGCGACTTACTGTTTGAGGGTTTACTATATTCAAGGGTTCTACATCATTTCCTACGCCCTGGGAATCTATATTCTGAACCTGCTGATTGGATTTTTGTCACCACTCGTTGATCCTGAGCTTGAGCCTTCAGATGGTCCCTTGCTACCCACAAAAGGTTCAGATGAGTTCAAGCCGTTTATCCGACGGCTACCTGAGTTCAAGTTCTGGTAATCTTACAACTCATTGTCCATTTATATGCTATATTTACCGAGCTGTGATAATCCTTGAAGCATGTGATGCCATGCATTATGTCTGGCATTCTCAGGTTTCCTATCAAATGATTTCGATTTTCTTTGAGTCATGCTTGGCTTAGTTTGATTTCCCGTTAAACAGCTACTGTTGAATCATGGCTCATGAACATGAGAGAGAACCTGAGGGTATGTGCATGAACCTGATAAAGGATGCTTAAAATCTGAGAGAATTGATTAATTGCATGGAAGCAAGTGTTACTATCAACCATTTTCAGGTTATATATGCTGTCTCGTTGCATATCCTTAACAAATATATTTTCCTAACTATGTTCATTGCTATATTATGGACGACTCTGATGCCAGGTACTCCATGACCAAGGCATTCTGCATAGCATTCCTCATGACATTCTTTTCCTTCTTTGATGTCCCCGTGTTCTGGCCTATTCTGCTCTGCTATTGGATCGTTTTGTTTGTTCTGACTATGAGGCGTCAAATCACTCACATGATCAAGTACAAATACATCCCATTCAGCTTAGGAAAACAAGTAAGTTTCTCGCCTACATATAAACTATCCATTTTGTTTGTTTGAATCAGAACTGTAAACATTTCTAATGGATGCTAAATCCCCGTGGCTTGTTCTTAAACAGAAATATGGAGGTAAGAAGTCCTCTGCAAGTAGCAGCAGCGGTAGTCGTGCAGACTGAAGCGCATAAACATTTGGAGGAAGGTAACCAAGATTGCCTGGGAAGCTAAGCGTAGAGGGTATTTGAACACTTCTTACTCTTATGTGTTTCTTACCCTTTTAATGCATGCATTTCCTATATGCGCCTTCAAACCGATTGCTAGTCGTCCTGTGAGAAATATTAGAATAGATCTCCAGGGCCGGAATGTCATAGAGATACACATGCCATACCATTTATTTTGCCTTGGATTTAACCATCAAGGAAGCTTTTTGTTTCACAAACTTGTTCCCTTTCTTTTACATCTTCTGGTAATTTCGAACTCATCTGTAACTCTTGGAGATGAAACCATTTGATTTGAAAAAGCATTGTACCAAACAGAAGCATGTATCTCAAAGGGTAGCGTGTGGTATGTCCACAAATTTGTAGCACAAGTAATGGCTAGTTTCTTGTGTAAGTATGCTAATGTGCTGATGTCCACAAATCTGTAACTCAAGAAAGGGCTAGTTTCTTGTTTAAGTATGCTAAAGAAGAGTGTCTAGAAACTCGTTAACAGTCGTGTTTCTCACATTAGGGTAAAGCTCGGAAGCATTCATTCCACCTGATGACTCGATATCGAAATAAGTGTGATCGCCTTTGACAAAGACTGAGTATATGAACACTAGCTCCATGTCATTCGGATATGGGGTTCCTGCAATAGAGAACTAAGTTTATGAGTTAGTCTGTCGCGATTCGATATTGCCAAAGTGTTAAATGTTATGACCTTTGATTTTCTCAAGAAGTTTATCTTCCGGAACATAAGTTCTCTCCAACTTCTTCCCAATCTTATGTTCCCACAGCTCGACGAGGTCACTCAGGGAGCAAACATTTCCAGGCGGTCTGAGGTAAACGGTTTTGTTGAGTGTTCGAGGATCGTCAACTGTGCTTATGGTAAATGCTGCAACATCATTGTCCTTCACGAAAACACCTAGTTGGAAAGAGTAAAGATAAAAAGAAAATGACTCAGTTTCAGAGTATGAACATCAAAATGTTGTGCTGGAGGGTGTTTGTACGAAAGAAGTATGTAAACCTTTTGTGTTCCCATCTCCAAAAATTGTGACTTTCTCCATTGGAGGGGTCTTGAGTCCTGGTTGAACCAAGGACGGGAGTAGAACCCTCATGAAGAATCCGCAGCAAATATAGGTATACGGAATGCCCTCGGATTCTATCAGGCGCCTTATCTCAGCTTTTTTAGCATAAAAACCATGGTCTAGATCCGAGACCTGGTTCTTATCTACGTCCGCCCCAAATTCTGATGGAATAAACCTCTGCACAACCGCAAGTATGACATGCCTTCGTCAAAAAGGAAAAAAAGGATCAAACAACGAATACAAGACCATGGGCAGTTAAGACGAACACAAGTTGCCAAATGGAAATGCACACAAGGGAAACAAGTCAAGAACCCTCGAAGCATAGTAATTGGTCCTGAGGCTCAAGCTCAAAATCTAAATTCAAAACAAATTTTGGGTGAATTTTGCATTGCTAATAACATCGAAAGAGCTGGATTCGATGTACAAAGCTTCAGGGTACAATATCTCCTTCATCATCGACAGAAATTGAAAAGAATCAAATTTGAATTCTGAATGTATGTACCCAAGAGATGACCAGAGAAGAAATTGAGGAGGAACCAAAAGAAAAGGGTACATAGATGTAGAGATGATAAAGAATTGAACTGACTTTAATGGAACCAACTTGTTTGATGACTTTGATGAGGAGCTTATGCTGAAGAGCATGTTGTGATGGAATTGCACAGATCACTACATCCACCTTCTTCACTGCTTCTTCGAAGTTAATGAATGTTATGAATTAGGAATCCTTCTCTAGCATGAATTCTCATAGGCCCATGTACATCCGTATATATGACATCGGGTTGTGTACATGTCATGGTGTACATGATGGATCCAATTGCACTATCAAAATAGGATCCTATTCATATGTTATCTCTCCTCCTAAGTATGAAAATAATCCTTCCAAGAGATAAATTCTATTGTCTATTCGAAGATAACCCTTTTTGGAATTTTATATGTTATACTATCTCATAAAGGTATCTATGTACATCGACTGGGAGAGTCTTTATAACATTCTTGATCTATTTCTATAGATATTTTTCAAGAATAAAGATTGTTTCTCTCAAGTCTTTCATGGATAAAACCTTAGTCATTTGTAGTGATGGTACATTATTTTCTGTTAGTAATATGTCATCTACATGTAGCACAAGAAAAATAATGTCGTTCACACTAACTTTTTTGTAGACACAAAGTTGTTCTTTGCATTTAACGAAGTTGAACTTTTCAACTTTCTTACTAAACCAAATGTTCCAATAATGATATACTTAATTAAGTCAATAAATGGAAAATTGCAGGTTGCACACCATATGATCCATGGTCATGACAGTAACACATATAGGTTGAGTAAGATATATCACTTTATTTAGGAATGTTGTTTTCAAGCTCATCAGTCATATCTCATAGTTATGCTCTACTGCTATTACAAGCAAAATCCAAACATACTTGAGTATTGTCATATATAGAATCGTTTCTTCATTGTCAAAATCTTCATGTTGACTATACTCCATTCACTTCAATCATTTGTTTCTCAACCTCATAGTCTGCTTCTTAATTATTCAGAATAATGTTACATAAGATATATATATATATATATCACGATATATTGTTAGTGATTAATGTTTTGAATTAGGAATACCCACTCTAGCATGAATTCTCATAGACCCATATACATTCGTATGTATGAATCCAAAGAGTTATGCAATTCTTTCTCTATTTCTCATAAAAGGAGATTTGGTCTTCTTATCTCAGATAATGGATTCACAAGTTACATATGATTCATAATTATGTTGTTCAAGATAAACCATCTTAGTGCAATAGGTTTATCCTCTTCTCACCGATGTAACTATAGTTACAATGCCTAAAAAATCTTATTCAAACGGTCATCCATTTCCCCCTTATGACTAGAAACATGCATATTAATAGTATTATTATTTGTATATGGTAAGACATACACACTATGTTGTGAATAACCATTTTCATATAATGCATAGAACAAAATGTTATAGAAGATAATATAGAAATAAAGATTATGTTTGAAATAAATTTTAGGGCATAATGACTATTCTCTAACAATATGGCCTTTCTCATGGATATAAAAAAAGAAATGGATCGTACTTCCTATGCTGTAACACTTGCATCATTTTCCACTTGTAAGTATCTAATGATCCTCAATTCATGCAACATATTGACAATGTTAAAGCTATTGTCGGTATCTGATACTCACATTGAAAAATCAATAATGGCCAAAGAAATCATGAAAACGCTTCTTATATAGAATACCTTATTTCTTTTAATTAAAAGTTACAAATGTTATTACAATTTCTCTTCTGTTGCCCCCAATGTTTTTAAAAGAAGTACTTAGCATCGATATGGTCGATGTTGCTCTTCTTGGCCTTGAGTTTGATCACAAAAATAGTGAAATCTTGCGAGAAATTCAGAAAAAGGCATGTGAGCAAAAATTAATGAGTAAAAATTTTCTTTATTCGAGAGTGAGCGAGTTCAAGAAAGCTTGATTTTTTGCATCAACCAATGATTGTATTTATGGTGATGTTTTTCACTAAGGAACTGACCAATTCTTTGTCTTGTGTTGTTTCTGACTTATTACAAGGATTCAAGGACATATTCCTTGACTACATACTACACGAGTGATCACAATAATTTTTCTTTATAATTTGTCATATGTTTCGATTTCATTTGGTTTGTTTTAGTTCTTTTCTATGATTTTTTGGATCATTTAATGATATTTTAGGTAATAGGGGCTATGAAGCACTCCATGGATAAATATTGTGACATTTAGAACAAAAACGAGCATCATAAGAGGAAATAGACAAAACGCTTGGTCGAGCACTTTGAAATCGAGTGCTTCAAAGGTTCTAGTGGAAACACTCGATCCGAGCGGTCTTTGCCCGTACAAGAAAAGCACAGATGAACCAAGCACTCGACTAAGCAATTGACCAGTTCGGTAGAGCAATTTACTGAACTCCCTCAAACTTGCAAATTTGAATAGTTTAAATGAGGGAAGCTTTTCTATAAATTGGGGACGACTCTATGCACAAAGAGTAATGAGAGGAAAGTCACAAAAAATACTTTTGGGTCGTGCAAAAGAGCTTTTCTTTAACCTTTTTTTATTTGTTTCTTAGTGTAGTTCTTTCCTAAGATATTGATCCATAAATATGATCCTTGCTCTATGTTAGAGTTTTATGTACTTGAACTCATCATATTTCATGAATGGATTCATGTTCTGATTTTATTGTTAAGTGCATGTTCCCATTTCTTTGAATTCTTGTATGACCACTAGAATTAACTGTCTCATGGTATAACTATGGATATAGACATTGGGTTATATTAGATTATATGCAATTAGATAAACATGATTGATCATACTCGAGAGGTGCATTAGCCGGTCTAGGAATTGGGATATCGGGGTATACTGCATTGGATGTGTAGGTCACAAACGTAACTAACTTAGTCATTAGATAGTAATTTGCACTGCAGAGCATGTAAGTTTACTAATACGTTCGAAATATAGGTTCTTAGATGGAGACACCAGTAAGGTATATTAGAACAAAGTTTGTACTACGAGAGTAGGTAGATCTGGATTTGCGTTGCGAGAGTAGATAGATCTAATTTAACATAATTGAATCCCTGAATAAGAACAAAACTACACTTTCCATTATCTTTAATGACGTATGTACATGAAAACAATTCTCGTACCTAGAAGCATCTTCTTGCCTATATATTTAAAATTGTAATTTATTTTATCTTATTATATTAAATATACCTACACCTTCTTATGTTCATGACCGTAGTTTTTATGAAATTGATAGTCGAAATTCCTCTTACTCCCAGAGTTCGACCCTGGTACTACACGATTCATATCCTTACGAAATGTCTAGTCTAGGTATAAATTTTATAGCTTAATAATTTAGATCGCACCTATACGACATATCAAGTTTTGGCATTATTTTCGGGGACTAAACGATTTAACTATTCGATTTCATAAATCTAGGTCCTTTTATTTTATATTTTAGTCAGCTAATGAAATTTTTTTTATCTTTTTTTTTGTTTCTTTTGCAGGAATTAATATTATGACTAGAGGTGCTGGGAGATCTACACTCGTGACACTCGATCCAGAAATTGAAAACACTAGAAGAAGCATTTGTGAGCAAGCAAGAAGAAGATCAATACCCGACCACTTCGTCCTGAATAGCGGGCACTCTCACAGAAGCCTAATCCAACTCTCCAAGACTAAAAGCAAATATGGTTGAGCTCGAGACGATAAACGAATGCTTCTCGAGAGGTGACCCGAGCCCTTTCTGGTAGTAGTGGCCAATTCGGGTTTCCGTTTGTGTTCCTCGGGTTTTGAAAAATTGGATCTGAATTGAACACAAATGTTTTCGATCCGCGTCCAGTTCAGGTTTGGGTTGTTCGAATTCAAGTGAATTTGACCCAAAATAACCCGAATGAAATTTGGATAGTTGGGTTCTTCGGATAGTCGAGTTATTCGAATTGTTTGGGTTATTTGGGCTCGGATTTTTCAGGTATTATATCTCATTTGTTTTATTTGGTTTTAAGATTCTTTGGATAGTTCACTTTTAATGTAAAATAAAAATAAAAATATCAAATATAACATAAAAATATATAGAAAAGAAAATATACTAGTATTGTTTAGTGTTTAATTTTTTTTAAATTATATTGTTTTATTTTTATTTTTTTTAATTGGATTGTTTCGGTTCTTCGGATTTTAACTGAATCGATTTGAACCGATCCGAACCCGAACGATTTCTAAAATTTGAATCCATATGGATCTTATAGGATAACTCATATTCCAAACGATTAGGGTTGTTTGGATATGTCCGGGTTCTTTGGATAAACCGAATTTTTTAGTACCCTTTGTTTTTCATTTTTGGAGCATGTTATTTTAGTTGGAATCCATATATGCATATTTATAGCATGAACCATAGAAATAAAAAAATAATAACTTTTGGAGGAATTAAAGGAAACAGAGAAAACGCTTGAGTCGAGCGATCATAAGCTCTAAAACGCTCGATCGAAATGGTAGTACAGGTATGTCGTTTTTCTCGCCCGGAAAAAATCACTTGAGCAAAAAATGCCCAAAACCATTGAGGCATGGCCATCGGAAAAGTGATATTTGTCGATGAGTGAGAACCCGAAAACCAAAACCTAAACTCCATGTTTCTCTCTTTCTTGATTTTCTTGAAATTTCTCATGTTTGTTTGAAGTCTAGTTTTTAACAAGAAAAGAAGACGCCAATGAATGAATGCTTTGTTAGAACTACGACATGATTTTAGGCTTCACTACAATTCTGCACGTCAGAGAAACCCGAAGACACTTCGACGACACACTGAAATGTGACATTTCACCAACTCTTCATTTTTCATTTTTTATATAATAAATTTTTTTAGCTATTTGATGTCTATCTTGATATTTGGTACTCGAAACTATTTATTTTGATTGTTATGTCAAATTCACATATGAGTGAATGCAACATCAAATGATGACAAGACGAAATGAAAGAATATGGGATAAAACACCGGAAAACATGCCTGACATAATCACATGCACATATGCATCACTACTTTTAGTGATATTGAGGTTATGTGTTCCAATATTTTACTTTCCTTATCTGTTATGGTCGTCTCTCTCATGTTAGTGCAACACCAAGGATGGTGTCAAGTCTAAGTTTGAGGGATGAATAGATTGACATAATAGCTATTATTTAGGACCATTTAGGTTGCATCATAGGTTGATTTAGAGTTCATGTTAGGAGAATGATTTTTTAGAATCTAATAAATGAGGGCATACATACACTTAGGTTAGCTAAGAGGTAATCAAATGATGTTTAGGATATTAGAGAATATTTTTTTCCAAATAGCTACATATACTGAATTTAGTATCAACTATGTATTTTGAATGAGTTAGAGGTTTCTATCTTAGGTTGATTTTATTGTTCTGTGGGGTAGATTGACATTAGCCATCTTAAGATCGTCCTAGATTATTAGTTCCAAACTTATATATTTTCCTAAGAGTCATTCCCAATTCTTCGAAGTATTAGACCCTTTTCATCTTGTTCGAGTTTTTTGTAAAAAAAGTTTCAGTTGAACAAGAGCTAGGCATCTCGCCCGGGGTGGTGGCAAAATGCCATGTGAGTATTAGCAATGGTTACTCATTCTCCTTACGCTTTTCATATGATCATAAATCTACAATTGAATTAAAGGAAACAAAAGAGACAAAATGACCGAAAAGTCTAAACTATGACATTAAAAAAAATGAATGAAAAGGCTAGGTCTCAGAAAGAAAAAAAAATATGCGGAATAAAACATTTTATCACTTTCACTGAGCCTTATTTTAACCATTTGGTCTTACTCCTTACGAAAACGATAAAAGAATCGAAACATATGCTTGGTAGGACTTCTAGTTCATTATCTAAGGATTTCTGGTGTTAGTCGAACGATTTAGAATCTTTTCATAAGTTTGAAGATTATATGAGACTAGTTTTATTTCGTTCACGACCAACATAGTCTAAGCGAGCATGAATATTCCTGAAATCCTTGCTGCACTCGATTTCCTTGTGCTCCCTTTCATGTTATTCATTGATTATGTTTGCTCGAGGGTGCACAAAAACTGGATCTGGGGGAGTTTGATCACATAGATTTTGCTCTATAATTTGTCGTAGGTTTTTATTTCATTTTAGTTTGTTTTAGTTCTTTTTTTATGCCTTTTTAGGTCATTTTGTGATATTTTAGGTTATATGGGTTATGGAGCACTTAATGGATAAACATTGCGACATTTAGCACGAAAACGAGTATCCTAAGAGGAAACACTCAAAACGCACGGCTCGAGCACCAAAATTGTCGGTCGATAACTTAGAAATTGAATGCTCCAAAAGTTCTAGTGAAAACGCTCGATCCAAGCGGTCTTTTGCTCGGTCGAGCAGTCTAGAAACTGTTCAAAGTTAGCAACGATTCATAGGGGGAAAACACATAACAACTAAGCGCTCGACTAAGCAGTTGACCAGTTTGGCCAAGCATTTTACTTAACTCCTTAAAAACTTTTGATTTTGAGTTGTTTTAGTGGGCAAAGATTTTCTATGAATTGGGGACACTCTGGGCACAAAGAGAAGCGAGAGGAGAGTTAGAAAAAGGCTTATAAGTCCTGCTAAAGAGTGAAAAAGCTATCAGACTGCATCAAAAGATCAAAGTACCAGTGGAGATGGGTCGAAAAGGAGGTCACAATGATGATTGATCATAATAGATTGATTGAGCTTGTCTAACCTTTCTATATACTTGTTTCTTGTTGTAGTTATTTCCTAAGATGTAGATCCATATATGTGATCCATGTTTTAGGCTAGAGTTTTTGTGTATTTGAACTCATCGTACTTCTTGAATGGATTCATGATTTTTGGTTTTATGGTTTCATGCATGTTCTTATTTCTTTCAATTATTGTATGGCGACTGGAATTGTATGTCGCATAATATAACAACAAAATGAGATGTTGGGTTATATTAGATCTAATGAAATTATATAGACATGATTGATCATACTCTATAGGTGGGTTAGTTTAAAATTTTGATATCGGGCTATAGTGCATTCTATGTGTAGGTCACAAACTTCACTGACTTAGACATTAGGTAGGAGTCTACACTGCGAGAACATGTATGTTTAATAATGCGTTTGGAATATAGGTTATTAGAGGGAGATGCCAATAAGCTATTTACTAGAACATATTTTACACTGAAAGCATTTCGATCCAGATTTTCATTGCGAGAGCAGGTAGATCCACTTTAAGATGATTGAATTTTCTAATAAGAACAAACTACACTTTCCATAATCCTAGATGAATTCATGTACGTAAAAATAATTCTCGAACCTAGAAGCATCTTATGGCATGTATATAATTATAATTGTAATTTATTTTACCTATTTATATTAGATATACCTACAATTTTTAATGCCATTCTTTTCTCTAAGTTAGATTTTAAGAATGGATATCATCAAATTCGCACGAGGGAGGAAGACAAATGCAAGAACACATTTGAAAGGAAGCTAATATTGTATGAATAGTGATGTCATTCGGGTTAACAAATGCACCTAGTACTTTTATGCAACTAAATATTAATGTTTTTTGAAAACTGATTGGAGGATATATTGTAGTGTATTTTGATGATATTCTAATCTTCAAAAAGTTTCAAGAAGGTCACGTAGTAACTATATGCCAACTTAAAGAAATGCACATTTTGCGTTGACCGTCTTGTATTTTTAGGATTTACTATCAATACACATGATAAACACTTTGACAAAGAAAAGATTAAGGTGATAAAAAATTGGTCAACCCTTAAGACTTGAGAAGTTCACAATTTTTATGGTCTTGTTGGTTCCTATCGCATATTGGTAAATGATTTCAGCATCATCATCTAGCCCTTGATAAAAATGATCAAGAAGAATGTGGGCTTCAAATCCGGCAATGTGCATGAGAATGTGTTTCAGACTTAAATCAAAATAGATTAATTCTCTTTTATTTTCCTTGCTTTATTTTGTTAAAACCTTTGAGATTGAATACAATGCTTCTGATATAGATATTGGTGTTGTGTTGATGCAAGAATGTATTCGATCAGGTATTTCAGCGAAAATTTGAACGGAGGCCAATTGAATTATACCACCTATGAATAATATATGTATACACTTGAACAAGCATTACAAAGGTCCCCTATTTTTCTATACACGACTTCCTTGTGTGGGATGCACAGGTAGACTAATGGGGTTATTTTGGACTGGCAAAGACTTTATCTACCTTACAGAGAATTTATACTAGTCACACATGCAAAGAGGTGTGGAAAGGATTTGCAGTCGACGCGTTGAGTGCAAGAAGATGAAATCATGACTGAACTCTCACAGCTCGTATACCCTTCTTCCTATCCCTCGGTGAACCTTGGACTGATATTTCCATAGCTTTCGTGTCCGGTTTGTCACAACCTAAGACAATAAAGGATTAAGTGTTTGTTATGGTCAATAAGTAATCTAAAATGGCATATTTTATTTCTTATAACTAGACAAAATGGTGCCTTACACATTGCAACCTTAATTTTTAGGGATGATTGTACATTTGTATAGGATATGTAGAAACATTTTATGAGATAGAAATGCTAAGTTCTTTTGTTATTTTTGGAAGACATTGTGGTCTAAACTAGGAACAAGACTATTAATTTCCACCACTTTTCGTCTGCAAACTGACAATAAATAGAAGTGGAAATAGTACGTTTCTTGAACTTATTACGGGTCTTTCTCAATATTAATCTTAAGACATGGAAAAAATGTTTGATGCATGTAAAATTTGAGTACATTAGAGCAGTTCATAGTGCTATTTTAAATTTCACTATTTGTAGTTATGTATGAACATACCCTATCCAATCCTTTGGATATGGTTCCTTTATGGCCATTTGAGTTTACTAACTTGAATGACAATAAATTACATGGATGTCTAAAACATATACATGAGAAAACACATGTAGACATCGAAAGGTGTATAGAGTAAAAAACCAATATGCACCTAAAGCACATTGGGTTCTTGGTATGAGCTATAGTGTGCTCGACCCCAACAATAATATGGTCGACCTGAGAGAATCCTCTATTCAAATGTATACTTGAATACATTGACTGCTCAACTCGAGCGGTAATGTGCTTAACCCAAGTAGTAGTGTGCTCGACCCGAGAAATTGTTTTTTAGTCCTTCGACCCTCAATCAAGCTGATGTTTTTTTATTCGAGCATCATACTAACTTTTGAGTGTTCTCCTTTATTTTTAAGTTTTTAGTTTTGTTTTAGATTTATAAACATATCATACTCTTGTATAACGAAATTAACCGCATTTTATAAGAGTGAACTGTATTTTCTTATTATTTTTAGATCTAACTACACAAATTTTGGATTCGAAATCCAAGTGTTGATCGACTCATCAACACTACACATTTTTTGTGGTGTCACCATTGCATTTAGAGTTCTCTAATCGGATTCTAGAGAGTTTGGAGTGTTCATCAACCACCAAACAGAGTTTTAATTATTTCCAAGACCACTCTACCGCAAGTATACGGTTCGTATAGTACAAGGGCCAAACTCTGGGGACTAAGTGCAGCTTTAGAACTAAGATGTCAGGAGAAGAAGATCGATCAATAGATGAATTGTGAACTATGAAATAAAGGTAAATAAGGATGACGAAGCTAGACTAGGCAATGAGAAGTATCATGGGTGTCGGGAATACCAGAACATGCAATGGATGTTTCTATGGATCATGAAATTCGGTTTGTAGCAATCGATGGGGAACTAATATCTAATCCTCTATCTAGGAAATCAACATCGCTCACCTTCCGATCTAGCGCGAAACATCTAGATGCATGAAGAACAGTAGGGAACTCTACCCCTAATGCTAGAAATGACTTGGCGTAAGCCTAAATCTCCTACCTAGGAAATCAACGTCACCCATATCTCTATGCGGTGCGGAACTTCTAGATGCATGACGAACGATGGGGAATTCAACCTCTAATGTTGGATGGGAACTCGACCTCTATAAACGGAAATGACTCTCTCAAGCCTAAATCCTGTATCTAGGAAATCAACGACAGTCATATCCCTATGTAGCGCGGAACTTCTAGATGCATTAAGAACAATGGGAATTCTACTTCGATTATTACCGTTCCTAAATAGATTAATCGACCGGTCTCATTAATCTAATTCATTCGAAGGTTCATTCATGAGACTCAAGCCTGACTCTCCCAAGCCTAGACGAATCTCTAATCTCCATCAAACGTGCCTAATCTCAGTAGAATGGATCTAGTCTTATCCAAACTTGAAATCAACAACGTATGAAGGCATTAAGCGCAAATCACATAAAACATCCATTACAATGGCATCCCTAACCCATGACAATAGATCTACTCAGAATACATAGAGAAGCAAACAAAAACACTCAAACAATCCATTACAATGGTATCCCTAACCCATGACAACATATCTACTAAGGAGAAGCAAACACAAACGAAGTAAGTGTTCGACTCCCCTATCATCCCGAGCGTTGGCTTCGGATGAATCCTTCAGATGCCCCAAAGTCTTCAATCCGTGTTCTCTCCTCTTTCTTGTATGTCTCTAGGTGTCCTCCTTGGTCTGTGCTTCGTCCCCTTGCCCTAGATGGCTTGTTTTTCCTTTAATTGCCCGTTCAAACCTTCAAAAGAGGTTGTTCCGGAATAGGCGGCCCGCTCGGGCACATCCTTCACCCGCTCGTGCACACTTGAGCCCGCTCGTGCACCACATCCAGCCCGATCGGGCTCTCATGCCCGCGCGTGTCAACTAGCAGCCCGGGTCGGGCTAAGTCTCGGCGATTTCTAGTTCAAATTTCAGCCCGATCGTGCACACATATACAGCCCGAGCAGGCAGACATGCCAGACCATGTTGTCTTTGTGCCCGAGTCGTGCTTGCTCTCGGGGATTTTTGGCTCTAATTGTGCAACCACAACCCGAGCGGGCTCACTCCATGCCCGAGTGTGTACTCATCCAATTGCTGTTTCCGCGCCTTTCGCTCGAGGTTTGAGTGTTCCATTTGCTTCCATGGCCGTGCACATATCATCTCTGCTCACTTTGTCACGTTTTCGGGGTGGATTTGCCGTAATCTTTCGTGTTTACTTCAAGTCTTCGTTTCCTATGTAAAACACGAAATAGTAGATAAAAACCTCGAATAAACTCAAATAATCGGTAAAGTCCATGAAATCTAATCAAAACTAAACCTAAGAATGATGTAAATACTACGATGGATAACATGTTATCAAACTCCCCCAGACTTAACCTTTGCTCGGCCTCGAGCAAATCTAGAGTCGAGTACAAGAAGAGCTAAACAACAATGGATACTAGTACGAAAACTTCGAAGAATTAGACATCATGCAAAACAACGCGTCACATGAACGCAAGACTAAGCGCACCTAGTTCAGACTTCTATCAACCGAAAGTCACGAGCCATGCAATCCTACCAATGACCTAAGTCTTTTTCATACCCCTAGACAACGTCCAAGCGATCTCCATACCAATTCCCTAAACTTGAGATATCATTAAACTCGTATTCTTATTCTTATTCTCTTTTTTTTTTCTTTTTTTCTCAATTTTTTATAGATCCACGCTTGGTTCCTAGAACGTCGAAGTCGAAGAGGGATGGCATTCTAGTTAGACCCAGGCTGCCTATAGCACACTCATAAGGTCTTGTAACCTTAGCGGAGTGAAGAGCGGCATCATTGAAGAACTTTTTTTTCTCTTTTTATTTTTACCAAAGAATATGCATCACTCTAACCCTTCGGACGTAGAATAGCGCCTCAACCCACCACTTAGACCCGAACCATCGATCTCGATGTACTCATGTCAATGAAAACCCGAAATAGTTAGAAACTTATCCAAAAAGAAAAAATTGACAGTGGAGTATAAGCGTGTGGAGTCTAATAATCAATGAACGATAAAATATATCAAACAAGCAAAGATCAATCTGTATACACGGAGATATGGATACTTGGTACTGAAACCTCGGAGGTGAATGCAACTATAGATCATGGTTTGAAGCACAAATACTCGACTAATCGGTATATAAAAGACTTCTAAGCAAACCTAGACTATTGTTCACGATTCGACAAAGTCGCACAACAATGACTAAAGCTCGAAAAAAATTTCATGCTAGCTAGGTATCCATCCGCTTATTCCTAAAAAAACAAAAATCAACATCTAATCCTAATCATCTAATCCTAATTACATGCATGATACTCGACGAGTACTCCCCCAGACTTGAATAAAACATCGTCTCGGTGTTCAAGACCTAAGAGAAAAATCTCGCACACCAAAACACGGGAAAATAAGGGTTAGAACGTGTGCACCTTGTGTATTCTTGTTGTCCCGAGTTGGTGATGCGGATGGACGTTGTATGCGTCTCCTCTTCAAGGATGATATCGACGTCGAAAACCTGTGAAAAAGAATCACACAATCCAAAAGAAGAAATACAAATCCACCGAGTACATCAATGTGAAAAGAAAAAGAATAAGTCCGAAAAAATGAATTGAAAAATAAAGTGCGAAAGTCGGGTTGCCTCCCGATAAGCGCTTGTTTAAGGTCGATAGCTTGACCGAATGCTCTCCTCATCATCGTCGAGGTGGACGTCCTCGCCTTCATATGCGATGCCTCCTGCATCGTGTCCTTCGCTCGGGTGTGTTGCTCGTCATCCGCCTTGCTAGATCAGCTAGCTCTCCCATGCTTTTCTCTTGCTTGATCATGTCGCTGTTCAAGATCAGCGTCTTGTCAAACTTGTCATTCTGAACGGTTGGGCGTACTTTTCTGGGTTTGGGCGAAAATGTTGCACGATTGGGATTTAGCCTATGCGTGGTCATGCTTTGCTTGCTGTTTTGTGTTGGCCGTTCGTGTGCGTCTTTGCCTTGTGTTTCTTCCGAAGCTATCGAGAGTCGTCCGTGCCCGTGGTCATCATCTTGATCCGTACCTCTAGCCGTGGGATCTAGCAATAGGTCACTCGTGAAATCAATGGACCAAATGGACTCTAACCTAGGTACTTTCTTGAGATGCTTATTTAATCCAAACTCCACTGTTGCTTCCCCTATCTTCATCGTTAATTTCCCCTCTCTCACGTCGATGATAGCGCCAGCGGTATTGAGGAATGGTGTCCCCAAGATAATGGGTATTCTTTCATCTTCTTTTATGTCCAAAACCACAAAATCAACGGGAATGTAGTAGTCGCCTACCTTAAGTGGTACATCCTCCACAATACCGATTGGAAGTTTCGATGATCGATCCACCATTTGTAACACCAACTTTGTAGATTTAATCTCCCTCAAATCAAGTTTCTCGTACAACAACAGAAGCATGATGCTGACACTAGCCCCTAAGTCGCATAGGGCATTGTGGATGGTCACGTTTCCAAGCGTGCAAGGAATGACAAAGTGACCTGTACCGGATAATTTATGTGGCATCCCATGTTGAATAACAGCGTATGTTGCATCGATGACCATCACTGTCTCCTCCGCTTCAACTTTACGCTCTTTGCTAAGGATTTCCTTGAGGAACTTAGCGTAAGATAGAATTTGCATGATAGCTTCGTGGAAGGGCATAGAGATATCCAACTTCTTCAACCTCGCTGCAAACTTTTCAAATTGTGAATCTTCAGCTCGTTTCCTTTGGCGTGAGGGAAATGGAAGTGGAGGGTCGTGGTGCCACATACGGTTCTTCTTCATCCTCAACTTCCTTTTGACGCTCTTTGTCGCTAGGCTTCATTGTTGGACTCGTTGAGCATTCTCCTCTCTCAAAATTCTGGGGTGTGACGTCCGCAAGTTCTGTCCCGCTTCTCAACATGACGGCGTTGCAATGCTCACGGGGATTCGGCTCAGGCTTTCCCGGTAAAACTCCTTGTCGGTTAGGAGTATTTTCTGTAATTTTCGTCACTTGGGTGTCTATGATTTTTAAATGCTTCTGCATTTCCGTAATTTGCCTATTTGCTTCCTCTTGATCTCGTCTTACAATAGTCCGCTCAGCGTTTATATCTTTTTGTCCATGTAGAATCTGAGAGAGCATAGACGTGATCTCATTGTTCCCCTCTTCTTGTTGCGGAATAGGCGCTGGTACTTCTCTCAGCTGAAACCCTTGATAGCCTTGTGTTCTGGGCTGAAAGGTCTGGTGTTGTGGCTGGTTCTTAAACGACTTTGGCTGATAGTTTCCTTGCAACGGATTCAAAACATTATCGGCGTTCTTGTAGGACAGATTCGGATGATTCTTCCAGCCCGGATTGTAGATGTTGGAATATGGATTATTGGCAACGTAGTTCACATCTGCAACATCCTTGAATCCGTGAGAATCGGGAGACGCTTGGTGCATGTTTACCATTTGTAGCTTTAACTCGGCAAGCTCAGCTCGCAATGCAAGCACCTCGTTGTCCGCTCCCTTGGCTAGACCGCGGCGATTAAATTCTCCCAACATAATATTTCTTCCTGATAACACGTAATCCGTTGTAGTTTTTACGTGATTCTTAGGTATAGTTTTGAGTAGATTGCTTAGATTTCATTCATTTATCGAGTTTATTCAAAGACTTTATCTACATTTCTTGTTTTGCATAGGAAACGAAGACATGAGGAGAAACACGAGAGATTATGGCAATCTAACCCCGAAAACGTAGTTGAGTGACAAGGTTCAACTTGTGCAAGGCCATGGACTGAAAGTGAACACTCAAACACCGAGCGAAAGGAGCGGAAACAACATTTCAAGACATGCCCGCTCGGGCATTGGAAGTGTACACGATCGGGCTAATTGTTGCCAATTACCCCCGTAGCTTTGCACGACTCGGGCACTCAAGGAACACGACCAAGATGGAGTGCCCGCTCGGGTGGAATTGGAGTGCCCGCTCGGGCTAATTGATGCCAAGAAATCGCCGAAGGTTTGCACGACTCGGGCTCAAGAATCACACGATCGGGCATGGTGCCCGCTCGGGCTAAAAGGAGGGCACACGGTCGGGCAAGTGGCCTGCACGAGCGGGTAGAGGCTATGCCCGCTCGGGCCCTTGAATTCCTCAACTAATTCCTATGTTTTGGAACGGCCAAATTAAGGAGAAATCAGATCTGAAAATAGGAGTTTCGAACCAGATGGGATCAGTGAACATTCAGAGACATTAGGGCAGAAGGAAGAAGGAAGAAAAGACGGAACAACGGATCGGGAGCAAGGAGGATCTATTGAAGACATCGGTTTATGAATAGGGAGTCATCTCATTCTCTATCTATGTCGAATTTAGTATTCTCTTGTGTTTCCTTTGCTGTATTCATGTCTGAGTAGATCCATTGCCATGGGTTAGAGAGTATTATCATGTTGTAACAAAGTCTTATGCTTAATGAATGGTGGATCTTAATGCTTTCATGCTTGTACGCCACTTGATATGAATGAATTCGGTATTTGATCATGTTTTCAGATTGATTGGCTGATCTTAATGCATCAATACTTGTACGCCACTTGATTGATGCTATTAGAAGTCTAATAAATCTACGCAAGGGCATTAGACTTTGGAACTTAGCCATGATTTAGGGTTTAATTGGTTTAGAATCTACGCCAGGTCAATCGATTGAATCTAGGGATTAGGATAGCGGTCGTAATGCGTCTATGCATGTAAGATGCGCAATAGATATATTGGTATATGCATGCTAGATAGTGGACAAGTCTACGCCAGTCAGTTCCTATAGGAGAGCTTGAATTCCCTGAACTCATGATAGTACCTAAGACCAATTATCCTTTTAGAACTTCGTTACATCGTTATGCAAACTCTCGATACCCATGGTGCTTAGTCATAAGTTTATCTCATCAATTAGTTTAGTTTAGTTCATTCGCAATCCCATCATCATCCAATTTATACGTCTTATCCATTAGTTGAATATTTTAGAAGCCGCATCAATTCCTTGTGTTCGACCCTAGTTACTACACGATCCGTATTCTTGCGGAAGCGTTAGTCTAGGTTTTATTACTTGAGCTTAACGCACATCAATCACGCCTATAAAAATGTCCAGATGCAAATTCCTCACAATTTTTATACGTTTCTCCGAATTTTAGGTCTTAGAGTTAGGAAACTTTTAGATTAGACATTAGTCCTTTCCGGAGTCTTGTTTGTTTATTTTTCGTATTTTGTTTGTTATTTCGTTTAGAGTCAATTTCGTTTGCTTCTCGGATCTCACGCGATTTTTTTGTTTATCTTCTTTTTCTTGTGCAGCTAGGTTTTACATGACAAATACCGGAAGTGTGGATCTAGTTTTCGACCCCGACATTGATAAAACGCTCAAAAAGATAAGGAAAGAAACGAGAGCTAGTGCGAGCAATTCGGTTGATAACACGCAAGTACACTTGGACTTCCAAACCGAGGAAGTAATCGAACTACCCTTTGTAGATAAGAGTGACGAAGAGCTAATGGCTGAACGGCGAGATATGAACGTTCCAAACGTGCAGCAAGTGCAACCGGCACTGACCTATGGATCATACACGGTCCCTAGGCACACGCAGCTCTTATCGTGCATTGCAAGGAGAAACGCTCGCGTAGAGCTTCAACCGGCATTCATTCAAATGCTCGGTAACGCGGCGTTTAGAGGGAGACCCGCCGAGGACCCAAACCAGCATCTCACTGATTTCAAGATGCTATGCCGAACCATAAGAGC
>CM071864.1:18908728-18924240 GCA_036759665.1 Gynandropsis gynandra | reverse complement strand
TCTGTCCAACAAACGGCGTATCGAAGAGAGTGAGACGGTAGCACTCACCGAGGAATGCAGCGCCATTTTTCAAAACAAGCTGCCCCCGAAGTTGAATGACCCCGGAAGCTTCTCCATTCCATGCACAATAGGTAATCTTGATATTGATAAAGCATTGTGTTATTTAGGAGCGAGCGTGAGCCTCATGCCACATTCGGTCTTCAAGCGGATGAACTTCGGCGATCTCAAACCTACCAAGATGTCTCTCCAGCTCACTGATCGTTCTGTAAGATATCCGGTGGGGATTGTTGAGAACATTCCCACCAAGGTAGGTAATTTGTGTATACCCGCTGATTTTTTTGTACTTGACATTGAAGAGGATGCTAGGATACCTATTATACTTGGTAGGCCTTTCTTAGCTACTGCAGGTGCGATGATAGATGTAAAACAAGGGAAACTTTCCTTACGAGTCGGAGACGAAACGATTGAATTTAACTTGTCCAAATCCATGAACGGACCCCCAATCAAGGAGTCTTGCTTTCAAATTGACTTGCTGGACGAGTTAACGAACGACACGTTTGATCAAGTAAGTATTTCTGATCCTCTCGTTAGATGCTTGACTCAAGTTTGCAAAGATGCAGGTTTTACCGACGAAGAAGCTCAGGCGTACGCAGAATTCATGAGTGCTGTTCAAACACTAAGAGACGCCCCACGTGAGGAGATAAAACACGAAGTACAAGCTGACTTCGCAGTGGAGAAGGCGCCCAAACTCGAGTTGAAGCCGCTGCCCTCTTCTCTTCGGTATGAGTATCTCGGACTTAATGATACATATCCCGTTATTGTTAATGCTGACTTGAGTGTAGATGAGACGCAAAGGCTGCTTGAATGCTTGAGAAAGCATAGGAAAGTGATCGGATATACCATCGAGGATATCAAGGGTCTAAGCCCTTGACATAAAGGAAGATGCTAGGATACCTATTATTCTTGGTAGACCGTTCCTAGCTACTGCAGGTGCCATGATAGACATACAACAAGGAAAGCTTTCTTTACGTGTCGGAGATGATACGATATAGTTCAACTTGTCCAGATCCATGAACGGACCTTCCTTCAAGGAGTCTTGCCTTAGAGTTGATTCGCTGGACGAGTTATTAAATAACACGCTTGATCATTAAAAGTTATCAATCCTCTTATGCGATGCTTAACACGAGTTTGCGAAGATGGAGGATTTACAGACGAAGGAGCCAAGTTGTACACGAATTCATGAGTGCTATTGCAGCACTAGGAGACGCCCCATGTGAGGAGATATCCCATGAAACACATGCTGCTTTCGCAGTAGAGAAGGGATCCGAACTTGAGCTAAAACCTCCTCCATCTTCTTTTTCGTATGAGTACATTGAATGCGATTAAACACCTCCTGTTGTCATGAATGCTAACTTGAGTGCAGATGAGATGAGAAAACAACCCACTTGCTTAAAGAAGCGTAGGAGATTCAGCTCTTCAATATGTACGCACGGAACTTATACGGAAGACAGCCACGAACCTTCCACCGAAACTCAAAGGAGGTTGCACCCGCACTTGAAAGAGGTAATGGAAAAAGACAACATAAAACTTTTTTATGCAAATACCATTTATCAAACCTTGGGCAGTGAACGAGTAAATCCTGTGCATGGCGTGCCAAAGAAAGTAGTCGTGACAAAAGGATGGCACGACAGAAAGATCTTACCTCATGACTTCCAACTAGGTGACTTAGTTCTACTTTTCAATTCTCGTCCTAAGCTTTTCTCAGGCAACCTACGGTCTCGTTGGTCTGGTCCTTTTCAAGTACGAGAAGTCTTCACACATGGAGAAGTGGAATTATGGAGTGATTAGAGGGGAACGTTCAAAGCTAATGGGCAGCGACTAAAGCTCTTCCAAGCCGCTCAACCGATCGAAAGTGGAAACTCCATTTCCCATTCCGATCCACCCATCGCGCACGCATGAGGAATGGAGACGTCCAAGCTTAAAGATATTAAATAAGCACTTTCTGGGAGGCAACCCAGCTGTTTGTTTTCTATTTTTCTTGGTTTTTTGTTTAAGACTCACAAAAATAAAAAACGTGACTTTACTTCTCTTACCCTCTATCAGAGCTTCACGTCGGGGACGTCGTTCAATTCAAGTTTGGGGAAGCAGCTCACGTTTGTCAGGTGACTTCATTTCATTTTCTTTTATTTTCTCTTTGTTTTGTAGTTTTTAGTTTGTTTTTATTTTCGTGAGTCAGAGTCGTTCTAGGCACTTGTCCGGTGCCACATTTTTAGATGAACCATGAACCTAGGATACTTAAGAAGTTGGCCTTTTCCGTTAGATTTTGCATGTTTGAGCTAGGATTTTCCTAAGCGTTAGAGCTTATTATTCGGCTGAAAAACAATATGTTGTAATTCTTTGGGAATCCTAATGTTGCTTGTGGGAAGTTTAGACAAGGTTGTTAGACTAGTTTATCGTTTATTCTCTTTATCCAGATGGTCATACTTCGAATAGACGATGCTTTACTTCTTTTGAAGAGGGTTATTAGATCGTACAAAATCGAGCTTGTTTTGCAGAATGAAGAGCACACACTAACACTCTGTTGTCGATAGAAATAATGCTTAAAAGTATTATCTAAAATTGATATGAGTGCATCGACCTTGACACTTTTTGTGAATGGTAATCTGAAATTATTGATTACTGAAAAGCCATAAACCGCTATATATACAAGAGGTTAATGATATGACCTAATGAGAGAATAGTAAATTACAAATATACCCTTAATACAATAATATCCTAATATCCTTATACGCCCCCGCAAGATTAATCACCGGAGGTGATTCCAATCTTGGAACACAACTCTTGAAATTGTAACTGCGGAAGAGGTTTGGTAAGGAGATCAGTGAGTTGGTCCTTGGAGTGCACGTGAGAAACGCGAAGTGTACCACCTTCAAGTTGGCCACGAACAAAGAAGTAATCAAGGGCAAGGTGCTTCATACGAGAGTGGAAAACCGGATTGGCGCTGAGATAAGTAGCTCCGAGGTTGTCACAATAAATGGTAGGAGCCGAGGAGAGAGTGACACCAAGTTCCATGAGAAGATTACCAAGCCAGCAAATTTCGGCCGAGGTGTTGGCTACTGATGGCCATTTTGTTTCTTGGATGACCATGAGATGGGATGTTTGCCAAGGTACACAATGTATGCCTCCGTGGATTTGAAGTCGGATGAATCACCAGCCCAATCTACATCGCTAAAGGCATGAAGAGTTAAAGCGTTTTAAGCAGCAAGAAAGATACCTTGGGCACGAGAACCAGCAAGATAACGAAGCACACGTTTGGCGCAAAGCCAATGTTCATCCGTGGGTTGATGCATGAATTGTGACAACTTGTTCACAGCATAGCTAACATCCGGACGTGTGAGAGCAAGATATTGTAGGCTACCAATGACTTGCCGAAATTCAGTGGGGTCGGACAAAGGTGAACCCGAGGAAAGGAAGAAGGATAGAGCACCAAGATCTTTAATAGAGAAATGTGACGCCAACAACTTGATGAAGTTCTGAATTTGAGCGGAAGAAGAACCCGTGATAATCATATTATCGACATAGATGAGAACATAGAGCTTTGTAGTCGACGTGTTGAGCACAAAGAGTGAGGCATCCGCAAGAGAATTCTTGAAGCCAATGTGAAGCAAAAACGTCCTTAACTCAGAGTACCACGCACGGGGAGCTTGTTTGAGACCATAGAGAGCTTTCCTAAGTTTGCACACATGACAAGGGTGATCCTTGTCAACAAAACCGGGCGGTTGCTCCATGTAAACATCTTCAGTGAGTGTGCCTTGAAGGAAGGCGTTGTTGACATCAAGCTGATTGATGTGCCATCCGTGAGAGACCGCAAGACTAAGAGCTGTGCGAATGGTTGCGGGCTTGACCATGGGACTAAAGGTTTCGTGAAAATCCACGTCCGGACATTGATGAAAGCCTTTAGCAACAAAGCGAGCCTTGTAGCGATCAATGGAACCATCGGGGTTTCGTTTGATACGGAAAACCCATTTGCAGCCAACAACATTGCTTGCGGTATGATGAGAGACAAGGTCCCACGTCTTGTTGCTTAGGAGAGCATTGAATTCATCACTCATAGCTTGTCTCCATTTGGGATGACGTAGAGCTTGTGTTGTTGTAGTGGGTTCAATGTCATCGAGAGAACCTGTACAAATATTTGCAAATGGAGGATTAGATCGATTGAGATTAACCTTGCTGCGAGTTACCATGGGATGCACATTGTGATTGGTTGGTTGCACAACAGGTGCACGGGCCAATTCCGAAGACGACGTGAGAGTGCGGGACGCGTCCGAGAAAGACGCAGGATCTGGAACCGCGTCCGAGAAATCTGCATGGACTGGATCCGAAAAAGCCGCTGGGACTGGATCCGAGAAAGCCGAAGGTTGATTCGCATCCGAGTCCGCATGAGTTGGAACCGCGTCCGAAAAGAATGCAGGGGCCGTAACCACATCCGAAGAATCCGCTGGGGCCGCGTCCGAAGCCGCATCCGAAAAGGACGCAAGGGCCGTAACCACATCCGAAGAATCCGCAGGAACCGCGTCCGAAGAGGACGCAGGGGCAGCGTCCGAAGTCGACGCGGGAGAAGAGGAGATCGCATCGTTGGTAGTGTTCGTGTCACTCTCAACTATGATCAGGGAAGAATCTAGTCTTGGGGGCTGCGGTGGTGAAGATGGAGCGTGGGCCACGGTGAAGGGCTCAATGGGTGAGAAGGAAGGATTAGGAGACAATGAAGAGGCAGCGGATATGTTAGGATGTGTGACATATTGGGAAATATTAGCAAAGGGAAAAATGGATTCATGAAAAACAACATGACGCGAGACAAAGACGCGAAGTTTGGAGAGGTCAAGACAAAGATACGCGCTTTGGGTGTTGGAGTAGCCAAGGAAGGCACGTGGAGCGGATCTAGGGTCGAGTTTGTGAGAGGCATAAGGATGCAGCCAAGGGTAGCACAAACAGCCAAAGATTTTGAGTTTGTGGAGGTTCGGCGGAGTTTGAAAGAGAGCTTCGTAGGGCGAGGCATAGGATAGGAGAGGCGTGGGCATGCGGTTGATGAGATAGACCGCGATAGTAAAGGCGTAAGACCAATAGGATAGTGGTAGAGAGGCATGCATAAGAAGAGATAATCCGGTTTCGACAATATGACGATGTCGACGTTCGGATATCCCATTATGCTCGGGAGTGTGGGGTGGAGTGGTGTAGTGTGAAATGCCATTGTCCGATAGAAAAGAACGGAGAGCTATGTATTCTCCACCCTTGTCGGTGTAAAAATTGACGATTTTAGCGTTAAACTTGTTTTCGACAAGAGATTTGAAGGCAATAAAAGTTGCTCGAACTTGTGATTTTAGTTTGAGCGGATAAAGCCAAGAATAACGCGTAAAATGATCAACAAAAAGAACATAGTACATAAAACCATCCGTTGAAATACTCGGAGATGTCCATAAATCGGAGAAAACAAATTCAAGCGGTTTAGAAGAAACAATAGATGACTCATTAAACGGAAGTTTATGACTCTTATTACTAAGACAAGAATTGCATGGAGAAATGGAAGACTCTCGAACTAATGGAATATGAACCTTGGACAAGGCGTGTTTGAGGATGGGTAGTGATGGATGTCCTAGACGGGAATGCCAAGTGGAAACGGTGGGCTTTAGGTTTGAGAATGCGACAGTGGGTGAGGTGTTGGAGTAGAGGACGGCCACACATACACTCCATCTTTAGTGTTTCCTTGAAGAACCGGTCCCCCGTGTTTAGATTCTTCACCTGAAACATATGAGGAAAGAATTCAACGGAAACATTATTAGACTTGCATAAGCGATGAACCGAAACCAAATTTTTGTGCATTGAAGGAACACAAAGCACATTATCGAGCAATAATGAACGATTTGGTAAGGAGAGCGAAAAGGAACCCATATGAGTGATGGGTTGTCCGGAGCCATCAGCAATGATGACCTCTTCGCCACCATGATACGGATTGTGGAGTGATAGATTCTGCAAGTCGGAAGTGATGTGATGTGAGGCACCACTGTTAAGCAGCCAATTCGAGGGATCATATGTGGAATACGTGGCAACATTTGCAGTAGGCGGCCAAGGACGTGGAGGAGGTGTCCAACATTGTGAAGTCGGATCGGAGGAGTTGTTTGCGGATATGAGGCGGAAGCGGGAGCAAAATTTAGCGCTGTGTCCTTGAGTCCCGCATGCTTGGCAGCGGCCTCGGTATCCACTCGTGGAGTTACGGTTGTTGTTGCGACTCCATTGAGGGTTAGGGTTGCGTGGTCTTGAACGGGTAGTAGAAATATGAGCCGTGACCGGTAAGGCAGCGGCGGCGGGTGGGAGATCTACAGCCAATTTTGCTTCATGATTGAGGAGTTTTTTGTGCAGCTCCTCAATTGAGATTGCGGTGTCTTTGGCATTGATCACATCAGCAATAGGTTTGTATTCATTCGGCAGTCCATCAAGGATGGCTTCAAGAACGTCCTCCTGATCCATCGGTTTCCTGAGGAGGGAGAGTTCGTCGGTTTTGGTGGTAATGAACCGTAGGTATTCTTCCACCGATTGAGATCCTTTGGCACAGCGTTTGATTTGATCTCGTAGTTGTTTGATATGACCACGGGAGGCTTTGCCATAGATGTTGGCTAGGGTTCGCCACGCTTCTCGAACGAAAGTTGCTCGGACAATGACCGGTTGTAGCGGGAGAGAGAGTGCGCCGAGCAAGGAGCTGAAGATCAAACGATCTTGGTGTTTCCACGGGCAGAAGGCGGGATTGGGTTGCTGGATCCCATCAACGTGAATCATGGCTGACGGTACAATAGAGTCTTCGGTAATGAAGCACTCGAGATTGTAACCTTCGAGGAGAGAGCGGATTGGAACGCTCCAAGTGAGGTAGTTCGTCGGGGTGAGTTTCGTGACGCTTGACATGTTGCAAGCAAAAAGAAGCTTCTGTGGCTGTTGCGGATCGAACATGCTCACAGATTCGGTACGCTCCGGGATGTTCGACATGAGGGTAAGATGTGGCTCGGGAGACTAGGAAAGTTGTTAGGAATGTTTTTAGGAAAGGTTTTAGGAAAGTTATTAGAGTTGGTTGGGATGCATCCGAGATTTAAGGAACGCACTTGGGGAAGTGGTTTGAGTGAGATCTTGGTGCGTGGTGGGCAGATTCGTGGTGGTGAGACGACGGGGCCAAGAGAAAGTCATCGGAAAATGAGTCAGCCGGCGGTGCAAGACAAACGGTTGCACGGGACACGACCGTGGATGGGGCGACGGGATGCGACCGTGGATGGGGCGACGGGGCGCAGATGAACGGGCAAGGTAGATCCGTGTTGGTGGGGCGACAGAAGAGCAGCTGATCCGAGGGGTGAGACGTCGGAGCAGCGGCGGAGGGGGGGCTAATTGCGGCGGCCGGGCCGGCGGTGGGGCGGCGGCCAGGGCTTGGCTGGGACAAGGGAGATCCGTGCTGGTGGGGCGACGGAGGAGCAGCTTATCCGAGGGGTGGGACGTCGGAGCAGCGACGGAGGGTGGGCTAATTGCGGCGGCCGGACCGGTGATGGTGTGGCGGCTAGGGTTGGCCGAGAAAGAGGAAGTGAACGGTTAGGGTTTCATCGTGAGACGATTTTAGCTCTGATACCATGTGAATGGTAATCTGAATTGATTACTGAAAAGCCATAAATGACTATATATACAAGAGATTAATGATATGACCTAGTGAGAGAATATTAAATTACAAATATACCCTTAATACAATAATATCCTTATAATACGAATGTCATTTCTCTTCAATACGCCGCTTGCGTTGCTTTTGTCTCCGGGATATTCCTTTTGCTTCCTATTTCCTATTTGCGTTTATATCTCGTGTTGCACCCCTTTTCCGCTTTTTGTTTTTACGTGATTAGACGACTAAAACGATGAATTGTACGATGGGCTTTGAAATACCATAACTTTGCGTACGAAGCTCTGAATTACATGATTTTTTTTAAATTTTATTCTTGTTTTTGAGAGAAACCTTGCCGCGTTTTGATGAAGGCAGCCCGACCCCGTTTTCGAAGTCAAAATGCTTTATTTAGGTCGATACGATGGATTTTTAGAGCCGGAAGATGCCCTTTTCGAGAGTGAGATGATTTTAGCTCTGATACCATGTGAATGGTAATAAAAAATTATTGATCACTGAAAAGCCATAAACGGGTATATATACAAGAGGTTAATTATATGACCTAATGAGAGAATAGTAAATTACAAATATACCCTCAATACAATAATATCCTAATATCCTTATACTTTTTTATGGTTTCGGTCTAAGTGGTGTGTTGCTGATCATCTTTCTATGTCCTAAGGGCATGGCACAATAAAAACGTTGCCTACTCTGCTGCACTCTTGAACGAGATGCATGAGTATACCGTCATCGGTAGCCTGGGTCTAAGTAGAGGCTGGATCCCTTCAAATTCGACGTCCTAGAATCCTAGTGGCTTGTTTAGTTTGCCTTCGAATTACTTTCTCATAGGTAGATCTGGTGAACCTGGGAGGAAGACTGAGTATTTAATTAGGCAAATTCGCTCTCGACTTGTTAATTGATCGGTTAGGTTTGTTATAGCGGTATCTCTAGGAGAAAGGGGAATTCTCCATGTGGTCCACGTCTAATTTTTCTTAGGGACAAGAAAACGTTCAAGTCTGGGGGATTTTGATCGTCTTGTTTTAATACGTATTTCTTGCATGATGTTAGACATGTTTACGTATGAGTTGTATCTGTTTTACTCGTTTTCGTGTTTTCGTGTTCTTACAGGTTTTAATGCAAATTTGGCTCATTTCAAAGCTAAGGAACGTACACAGGAAAAGTGCTATCATGAAGGATTGTAACGGAGAAAACGGGACGAGAAATGGGGCAAGACAATAAAGTGCACGGCCAACACAATGCATAGCACGACCGGGCTGAGCAAACAAACACATGCCCGACCATGCATCAGCCAATGCCCGACCGTGATCAATGGGAAACAACAATGCCCGACCGTGCACTAACTCCAGCACAAACGTGCTTAGCATTGGATACACCTGCCCGACCAAACTTCACTCAATTGCACGACGGAGCTACTCAACTAGCACCTAGTACACGACTGTGCACCCATTTCGCACGATTGGGCGCTTGAAACAGAAACATTCCCGAACATCATGCACGACCCGGGTTCCTAAGGTGCACGGCCGGACACTATTCAAAGGACATGCCCGATCGGACTCACCATCTTGCACAGCAGGGCATGGAGGCACACGGACTTGAAACGCAGAAAAGGAAACGTTTAGCCATGGAGAAGAAAAGGAAGATTACGAGAGAAGAATGGAAAATCATGGCCAAAGAGGAAAGAAGAAGAAAAGGAAAAAAGAATAGAAAAGGAAATAAGACATATTCAATTGTTTTATAGAGAATTACACACGTTACACACAGACAGAGACAGAGAGGAAGAAGACAGAGACTTGTAGGAGATATTCAAGGGGCATCTAATAGGGACTTCAGTTTCGTTTGGTTTTCATGTTCTTTATACTATCTATTTCGATTATGTTTGTTTACGGACACAAGAGCGGGTAATCATTTTGTTCTAGAAGAAGGGATTAACCCTTGGCTATCCCCGAACCGCTTTTGATTTATCTTTGAATGCAATTTCTCGTTTTCGTTTATCTATTCTTTGTCTGAGTGCGTGAATAACTTGTGTTTACGAAGGCCAAGTAGATGCATGTTTTAGGAACTTAGGAGAAGTACTGAAAGGAGAATTCTAATTCTGGATAATCAGGTTTAGAACAACCGAGGTTAGGCCAAGAAACTAGGGTAGCAGCGGTTGAGGGTAAAACGGATGAATCATAGAACTTATTGGTTTAGCTTAAGGTGTCAGCCACAAAAGTAAGGGATAAATTGACTAGATAACGTGTCTATGCCTTGAGAGAGGGTAGATATCATATTAGGATCGTCTGCCTTAGATAACTTGATCGGGATTGTATGATTAGATAGGTTAGTTATTGGTTTTGGTAGTCTTGTGGTGAAAACTGATTCCTAAAACATTTGTCTCACTGTTAAGAACCCGTTAGTTTATTTCCTTTTAGTATTTCATTCCTAAAATCAGTATTTCGTTCGTTTGCAAGTTTGATTTGTAGTTTGGGTTTAGGTTGTGTTGCGTAATCCCTGTGGGATCGACACCTAGAGTACTACACACGTGCCATGCACTTGCAGGTAGTTTAGGTTAATAATTTTTTAACTTTGAATCGCATTAGATAGTCCTTGCTGCAGTCAAGTCGAAAGACTCCTTACACAAGGCGTGTAGGGTGAATGGTCACACGAGAAATGCGGAAAAGCTCTCGATTTACCGGCTCGTCTTCAAGGATATGACGCCAACACTTGCTGGATATTACACACCAACACTTGTTGGATATTACACACCAATAAAGAAGAATTCTCAAAGAGAAATTCAAAGATAAAATTCAAAATTCAAACTTGTTCCTCTACACATGCATGGCCGGCCAGAAGTAGTCAAAGGAAGCCATGCAAGACTTAAGTGAATATTAAATGCCTAGAAGCCATGCAAGGCTCGAATTAAATGAACTAAAATATCCAAATTCAAAATAAAATATAAATGTAAGATATATTACTTCGATACGATTAACGTATGAAGTCTTGGATCAACAATTAGGAAACGGAAGTGAGTAGTGGCCTCGTTAAAAACACGCCGTTGGAAAATCACGTGGGACAAAACCAACGGTGGGAAAAGGGCATACACGAAACACTTACCCTAATTATTCATCATTGTGAGTTGTGCTTCGGCTTGAAGTACAATGCAGATGTTAGGATTTTCTTGAGGACCCGAGTATATGTCTTGAACTTGAACCGTCGTGCAAATCCCGACGATCGCCTCCTTGAGCTTCTTAGCTTGAGCTCGAGCCACGGGACCTGCTGGTGGGGTCAAGGCTTCCTCTTCTCTAGCCCTAGCACGGGTCACAAGACTAACATCCTTCTTTTGGGTCACGTCCAACTTCTGTCCCTTCGGTTCACCATGAGTCACGGCCTTTGCAATGCGGGTCACGTCCTCGGCAACACTGGTCGCATCCTCGGCAACACAAGTCGCGTCCTCCTCAGCATGGGCCGTATCCTCCTCAGCACTGGTCGCGTCCTCCTTAGCATGGGTTGTGTCCTCCCCAGCATGAGTCACGTCCTCTTCTTTCGCCAAGGCTCAGCTGGCATCCTCGACATTGTCCACAATCACTCGGTATCTTAATTGGAAATGCGTGAATAGAATAATTGATTGATGGTTTCGGAAGCCATGTGGTTAAACCGTATCCTAGAATGCTTGTTTCATTGTCAAGAACTCGTTAGCTTATTACTTTTCCTTATTTTATCTTAAAACCAATATTCGTTTGTAGCAACTTTATTCTTAGTTTGAGTTTTGTTTATGTTGCATAGTCGTTGTGGGATCGACACCTAGAGTACTACACACATGTTGTGCACTTGCGGGTACTTTAGGTAATTTAGTTTATATTGGAACGCATCACTTTCATGTCGATTTTGGTAGTGTTGCAGAGCATCTTGAAGTTGATAAGGTGTGCATTCGGGTCCAAATTCTCCATTTCTCTGAAAGCACAATTGTGGAGCATCTGGATGAAAGCCGGTTGCAGCTCAACATGATTTGTCGTCGGACGGGCCATGCATGATAGCAACTGGGTATGCTTTGGAGTTGTGTAAGCTCCATAGGTTTCTTCGTCAGCGTCCATCTCAGGCTCAGTAACTAAACCTAAAAAAACAAGGTATAAAGTCGATGTAGGTAAGGAAGACTCGATGAAAGGAAAAGAAAAATGTAGAAAAAACAATTAAGACTCCGGATAAGACTAAATCTTAATTTAGAAAATTGCTAATCTAGGTCTAGCAAGTCCCCGGCAACGGCATCAAAACTTGATGTGCGCGAACTATTAGGCAAATAAACTGCTTAATATTAACTTATCGCAAGAATACTGATAACGTCTATTTTGTTATAGTATTTTATTCTCTTTTTTATAGTTAGTTTCATCAATCATTTGAACTTTACCAAGCATTAAAGCATCATTTAGTCATCTTTTAGCGTTTCCTCGTGTTTTGCAGCGAATGGAGATACCGGGACACAAACACGAGCAAATGCCGCAAAACATGACTGTTTCACGCTAAAGGAGAGGCAACCTGCGCGGGGTGGACACTTAGCCCGTGCGGGCTACATGGACCAGCAATCTCAGTACGCCCCGGGCTCAAGTGAAGCCCGAGCGGATTACCTTTCCCACACAGCCCTCGCGGGGTGCCTACCTTAGCCCGTGCGGGGCAAACCACAATTTCTTGCACCAGCAACTTCAGCCCGATTCGGGCTCCTCACCAGCTCGCGCAGGCTCTCTCCTGCCTGCCAGCCCGCGCGGGGCACTCGTCAGCCCATGCGGGTCGTGTTCGTCACCTACATAAACCAGAAAAGGAAATTTAGCAAAACAAGAAAAGGAACATGTTGACTACTTAAACCAAATGGAAATATGGTTAGAGAAGAGAAAGATGAGCTACATGGTTGGAAAATAAAGAGGAAACGTATATAATTACACAAGAACGGAAAAACAAGAGATGGAAAAACTCGAAAAAGGAAAATTGCGGTGGCTGTAAGAAAAACAAAATTCCAGCCACTAGAGAAGAAGAAAAGAGGACGGCCAAAGAGGAAATATTGGAGGAAAGGAAAGAGGAGAATGAGGGCTAAACGGGGAGAGCGTCAGCAGCCCTATTCGGACAGAAACGAAGAGAGAAAAAAAGAGCACACGTAGAGAGAAAGAAAGAGAGCAGAACGCGTACAAGGACAAGGACGGGGCGACGAAGCCGGAGCACGGAGGAGCTGTTGAAGACGTCGGTAATAGGATAGGGAGGGATTTCATTCTTTATCCATGTCGAATATAGTTATCTTTCGTGTTTCGTTTTCTAAGTTCATGTCCGAGTAGGTCCATAGCCATGGGTTAGAGAGCTTTGTCGATATGTAATGATGTTTTGTTCTTAATACTTGGTTATAATATTTTTTCGTTTCGGATTGATTGGTTGTTCGTAATGTTTTTATTCTTGTTGGTAGCTTGAATGAATGATTATAAAAATCTAATTGCATTGAGAAGCGAATTGGATTTTGGAACGTAGCCATGATATGAAGTTTCAATTGATTTAGACCCTTGGCCGGTCGGTTAATTGAACTTAGGAATTAGAATAGCGATCTTAATGCATCTAGTATGTGAGATTACACAATTGGGAGATTGGTAGTATGCATGCTAGATAGTGGTTTTAGGCATCGGGAGAGTCATTCCCTATGAAAGAGCTTGAATTCCCCAAATACGTAACGATATCTATAACCATGATCTTGTTAGACCATTTTTGCATCGTCCTGCATCTCTCAAAACCTGTGGTGTTTAGTTCATTGAGTTTAATTCGGTAGTTAGTTAGTTAGTTTATCTTTATTCGAATTCCAATCACTTATTCATTTTACACATCTTATTCTTTAGTTTACTAGTTTTAGAGTTGCATCGATTCCTCGTGTTCGATCCTTGTACTATACGATTTGTATTCTTGCAAAAGAGTTAGTCCAGGTATTTTATTACTTGAGATTAACCACATCAAATACGGATCGGTGTAATACCAGGGTCGAGCTCTAGGGACTAATGTAACCTAAGATAAGAATATAACTAAACTAAGAAAAATGATTGTGATGTGATATGAGGTAAATTTGTAGAATGCTAAAAAATTATGACAGTGAAGAGGACATGCACAAAAAACTCCATAATTAAGAACACTACGCCCTTCGGGTTACTAGAATTGCAAGAGTGCAACCAACAAAAGATCATAAATCAATCAAAATATCTTGATAACATAAGATTCATGATCGTAAGTAGATAATAGTTCTCTCGACACCTAAACTCCCTAACCATAAGAAGATGAAATCCTACCTCCGAACAGCAATTAGTAGGAAATTACGATAACATTAAGCGTGCAATCCTAATTCCTGAGCCGATTAACCGACTGGTCAAATTCTACTTAATCAAACTCAATCAACAATTAATATTTCCAAATTCATATTCTAACATCATAGTTAAACATTAAATCCTAAGTTATTGAACAGCCAGCACAAGTATAGAACATTCATTGCATTGATCGTAGAACCGAAATACAAGAAAATTTGAAAGATCTAAGAATGCATAAACATAAGCATTCCTTACAAAACTGGTGTGCCTAATCCATAGCTAAAGGCTTACTCACTCATAGATTTTGCTTTAAAACAAGAGAAAACAACAATAGACATGATAAAACGTTAGGAATATGATGCCTCAAACTTCCCTATCTCGTCACTAATGTTCCGATGCTATTTCCATGCTTCTCCCACTTCTCTTGAGCTTTTCCCTATGTTTTTTTGTCCTCATCTTCTGTTCTGAGCGTCCCTTGTATTTATTAGGCGGTGTTACCTTCTTTTCTCTCGTTTTAACCATTTTTTAGGGTTATTGTCCCGCCATGAAACCCGCATTGGCTAAGTGGCCAGCCCACGCGTGCTCCTTATCCACTTGTAACCCGAGCGGGCTTGGTGACTGCACGAGTCGTACCGAATTTTCAAGAGGTGCAGTCGGCACGGGGTAAGGGACAGCCTCTGTGGGTTCATGTCTTTTCATGGGCACGGTCGTGTTTTGCTCCTTTCGCTCGGTGCTCCGGTATTTCGTGTGGTTCCTTGGCCTGAATCTTCTCTGAGTGGTTTATAGCTCCAAATATGTGTCGTTGACTCCAAGAATCAACATCCTTAAGCTTGATTATGTCTTGTCGCCTTAAAACCTGAAAATCAACAAAAAGGACTAGATAGAAGACATTTGTGTCGGTTTTGTAACTCATGCTATGCAAACTACGCAGAAATGATCTAAAGTGTAGCCTAAAACTAACCCACACTACGTGTTATCATATAACACCTTATACACTAAAATCTTGGAATTAAGGTACCTCGTGCAACTAAAGTTTTATTCTTGACTCAAAAAATATAATCTTGAACTTTTAAGTGAAAAAGGAAAGCTTGGATCAAAGCCAGCCAAAACACCAATCGAGGAAAATTTTAGAGATTTCCAAGAGGGGATACTTTTTCACACAACACACAATATCAACAAGTCATGGGTAAAACTAATATATCATACAGTCACAAGACTAACCTTTCTTTAGTTACAGGAAAAGTCAGCCAACATATGTGATAACACTGAAAGTGTATCAATATTAGGATAGGTTTTAGAGTCATTTTCGCTTATATTTTATGTGTACATTTACTTATCCGATATGATTTCGAGCTTCACACACCCGTTTTGTTGGCTTTCAGGTTTCTAGGCGACAAGGCCTAAATGAGCATAAAATGAAGGATTCCTGTTCAAAACCACCTGAATTGAAGACATATCTACTCAGAGCCAAGAACGAGCTCCAGAACCCAAAGGAACACCCGAGCAAAGAGCGGAAA
>CM071864.1:18883472-18896046 GCA_036759665.1 Gynandropsis gynandra | reverse complement strand
GGGGCGACGAATAGGGCAAGGAAAGGCTGGAAAAACATCTGGGAAGGCTCGGGAGGCATCGGAGAAGAAGAGAAGCATCATTCCTTGCACCGGTAACACAATAGGGAAGGTTGAGGCATCGAGTTCCTTAGAGTTTATCATGTATAGGACTTTGTTATCTTCTTCTTTTACTTCTTCCATGAGTGAGCAGAGTCCCTACTGCGGGTAGGGATATCGGATTTGTGTGTATGAACAATGAATTGCGTTAATGCTTAGTTTTATCAATTTATTCTTGATTTACGGTTCTACACTTAGTATTATCATTCTTACGCTAGTGCTGATCGCTCATCGACATAGGATTTCGAACCTTGCTGCAAGGTTAAGGAACGAATCCGGACGTGCTAAGTTGTAGATTAAGTTTGGCTAATGAGAATCTGACCGGTCGCTTAGTCATCTTAGGGATAATGATTGCGTACGTAATGCTGCCATGATATGTGTTAATCACTGCTGGAAGGTAGGGTTACACTTATATATGGTTAGGAGGTTTAGGCTCGGAAGAATCACTCCTCACCCTAAGGCATGAATTTCCCGTTGTCAAGAATAGTTGATAGATCTATGAATCTTAGTTGTTTCATCTATGCGAATTCCGGTATCCCGTACACCCGTAGTGTTTGCCATATCTAGTTTTATCCCCAACCTAGTTTCGTTGTCACCATTAGGATTAGTTTTAGGAATTTAGGATCACATCCCCTACTATCTTTTCCCATCTTAGTTTAGTCTTATTCTTAGTTTAGCTGCTTTAGTCCCTAGAGATCGACCCTGGTACTACACGATCCGTATACTTGCGGTGAAGTGGTCTAGGAATAATTAAACTCGTGTTCATAGACACACCAATATGCAGGCTCCCATGAAACAATATTGGAATATGGTTAAAAGTATCTCAAAAGTTTTCCTCGAAAAGGTATTATGGATAGGCAAAGATTGTCAGAAATCATGATGTTGATTAAGCATGTGATAATACATATTGCAAATCTACTACTAGGTTTTGTACCTTTGTGGGTAGCAATGTTCTTAAATGGGGAAGCAAGAAACAAAAAGTTGTTGCCCGATCTAGTGCCGAAGCTTAATAAAAGGCCAAGGCTACTACAATGTGTGAGCTGATTTGGATTCGTGATCTTCTTCATAATCATGGAATTGTGACTGATCATCAGACTATTTTATATTTCAACAACAACAAGGCTATTCACATTGCGGAAAATTGAGTCTTTTAAGAAATAACTAAGCACATGGAGTTTAATATGCACTTTGTTTGTGATTAACTTAATAATTTTTTCACTAAAGCGAAAAACTTGCAAGAAAATACAAACCATTGATTTGGGATCCAATTTGGGATTTTTCTCAAGGAATAAATGAAAATTCGTTTGCCGACTTACATTAGTCTTCGCTTACATCATGTTCAAAGTGACAAAATTACTAAGCGATATTTGAGAGTGTACCCTTTTTCCTTCACCAGTTTGTTTTCCACCGGGTTTTGTTCGTAAGATGTTAACAAGGTATCACGTTACGCTTCTTGATCACATCGAACTTGAGGGAGAATAAAGAGTTATGGAGTTGCTATGCTCGACCTATGGAAGATGTTCTCATGTCATAAAATGACACTCAATCATTATCCAATGTCTCTTCATCATCATTTAGAGTCAAGGACGAATTTAGCATCGATTCAACCTTCAACAACCTTTTTGAATGCACCAACTACTTATAGTTTTAATTGCCTGTTTATTGTTTTACATCTCCGGATCATATCAAAACTCCATAAATCCTCTTGGTTTTAATATCATGCAACCAAAACTTATTAGAATCGAAGGAAACAGTACAATTTAAGTCTTTGGCTAATTTAGAATTGAAATCAAATGGGTTGAGAATTGAGGAACATAAACGAATGTTTATTTCTTACAAAAGAAGACTCACTATCTCTTTCCGTGCAATAGGGAAATTGTTTCCATTTGTGATAGTAATATGTCCAAAAATTGATTTCAATTTGCTTAGGTCTTTATCTCTGAGCAAATGATTCATAACACCTGAATCAAGAATTCAATGGTGTCTAGGAACATAAATGTTGCCAGATTACTTTGGATCAACATTGGGCATATTAGGTGCAATAACGTGATTCAAAATTTTGGTGAGTCCATGGTGACAAATTCGGCTTCAGAAACATGATGAACACCTTATATGTTGTTGCTTCCCTTCTTCTTAAAATGGGAATGAAGGATCGAACATTTTTCTTTTGTATGGCCTTTCTTCTTGCAATTCTCACAAAATAGGTAGGTTTTTTAGATAAAGATCCCACACTCAACTTGCTAAAATGAACAACATCTCTGGTTCCATGAAACATGGGATTTGTGCCTTAGTCCTTTTGATTCGTTGAGAAAATTTTGTGGAGAGGAGGAAGCTTGTCCATTCGAAGAATATGGTTGATAAGGTCGTTGACCAGTTGTAAAGAGATGATAGATAGGTGAAAATCTTAAAGGTTGAATCCATGCCAAAGTTGTCCTTGACTCTTTAGGCTATTGTAGAGACAACGATACCATGTTTGAGAGTGATTAATGATAGCATAAGGTCTCTCTCATTGCTTCACTTGCACTCCAAATAAATATCATCCACTTAAACCTTTCAAATCAAACAAAATTTTGATTGGTTATGGATTTTGTGTCCGTTGGAGCACAAAATTGAAGGTTTGTTGATGATATTTCATCCAGAACAATCGAAATATTGGATCTGTTGTTTCTCCAATGGTTGGCGCCTAAATTTGAAATTTGTAGGACTTGAAGATAAGGAAACATTTTTTTCATTGTTGATTTTGTTGGCTAAACCAGTTGAGACTCTCGTTGACCAAGGGTTGGAAAGGAAACTTGTGCTTTGATACCATTCGTTTTCTTTACTTTATCTCCTTGAATAATATTTGTTGTGACTATGGTATTGCTTTCATCCTCAACAGTTGGTTTAGC
Organism: Gynandropsis gynandra; assembly: GCA_036759665.1. NCBI lineage: Eukaryota > Viridiplantae > Streptophyta > Magnoliopsida > Brassicales > Cleomaceae > Gynandropsis > Gynandropsis gynandra. Next base: position 18,893,062 of record CM071864.1, on the reverse strand, counting down.
TTTGTTAAGTGGCATATTAGTTGAAGAGAATGATCATATTAATTTCTCTTGGATTGATGGCGTGCTTGGCATCATAAACTCCTCATTTTACTTTTTCAAGTCCGTGACTTTTGTATCCTTGTTATTGGTTTTGATATCCTCATCATTCCCTCTCTCTTTTAAATGTTTTGTCCTCCAAACAAATTTGACTACACCATAAGAAAACGAATTAATAAGATATATAAAAATTAAAACATGCTCTGGTTTTGAGGTTGGATGATGAATCAAGAAGGTTTAGACATGTAGGCTCAAAGCATCTTAAAATGTCTAAACTTTCTTAGAATGGGTATACCGTAAGAACCAAAACCAACTCGGTTTGCTCTCCTTGGTGTTGTGATGGTTTGGTGGATCGTAGGACATCACTAAGGGAGTGGAAAGACTCTTAGATACAATCTCAAATCATCCTGAGGATTCCACAAACCAACTAGTTTTATATTTAAAAGTTTTGTGTTACAAGAAGTGCTAAAACCCCTTTTATGATGTTGCCTCGTGTGAAACAAAGAGAAAGAGACTAAAAATCTACCAAAGGTGTGTTAAAGAAATTGATATGAGCATGGACAGCGTCGAAGAACCCCATGAAGAGGACGCCTTAAAATTACTAGAAGGTCTCGTGGCCCTTGGTAAGGTAGAGAAGAGGATGTCGGTCCCACGACTCGTCCTAAAGCGAGAAAGGAGGACGCCGGTTTCGCAACCCATGCTGAGGCGAGAGAAGAGGACGCCGGTCCCGCGAACCATCCTAAGGCGAGAAAGGAGGACGGCGGTCTCGTGATCCGTGTTAACGCTAGATTGGAGAACACCTTAACCATACTAGCAGGTCCCGTGACCCGTGCTAAAGCTAGGACGTTCAAGGAAGCTATCGTCGTACTACTTGCAGCCGTGCGGGTTCAAGACGAGTGTTCGAGTCCACAAGGAAGCTCCAGCGTTCGATTCGAAAGAACTAAATCGAGCTTGGGTTGCTCTTTTTCATGTTGTGATGGTTGGGTGGATCGTACGGACACAAAGAGTACAAAAAGGCCTTTAGACACAATGTCAAACATCCCTGAAGATTCTCAGAACCTATATGAGAAGCTATGATGAATGTTTGCCCAAAAGTGAAAAAGAAATTTCAATATGTTTTCTATGCAAAAGTTTTTCATCACAAGAAGTTTTATAAGATATTGATTAGTGATGGATCTTGTGCCTATTAAGCACAAAAGGGAAGGTTTGTTGATGATGTTTAGTGCATAATCTTAGAAATAGTAAGTTTGTTGTTTCTCCAAAGGTTGGGGCATGAATTTGAACGTGGGAAATCATGAAGATAAGGAAACTTTTACCATTGTTAATCCGTTAACCGAATCATGTGAGACTTTAGTTGACCATTGTTTGGAAAGAAAACAAGTGTTTTGATGCCATTCCTTTTCTTTAGTTTTATCTCCTTGAATTTGGTTGGGTGTGAAGATGGTCTTGCTTTCATCCTTGCATGTCGATTTAGCCTTGTTTAGTCGCATCTTAGTTGACAAGAATGATCGTGATCATTGCTTTTGGTGTGATTGCGTGCTTAGGATATTAAACTCCTCATTCTTATTTCCCTTGATCTCATCTTTTATATCTTGGTTATAGATTCCGATATCATCATCATTCGGATCCTTTTAGTAACATTATATATAAAAAGATTATACAAGCTCTGGTGTTTAAGTTTGGTAGGGATCCAATAAGGTTTAAACTTGTAGGTTTGAAGTATCTTCAGTGACAACATGATATATAAAATAATAATACAAGCTCTGGTGTTTAAGTTTGGTAGGTATCCAATAAGGTTTAAACTTGTAGGTTCGAAACATCTTCAGAGGTAACTTTCTTACAACGTATAAAACAGTGAAAGTTATGGAGTTGGTGTTATGGAGTTGGTGTTATGCTCAACTGATGGAAGACATTCGTGTGTCATCAAATCACTCTCAAGCATGGCATTATGTCTCTACATCTGCCCCTAAAAGTCAAGAATTAATTTAGCATTGATTCAACCTTTTACAATTTTATTTGAATGCATTAACTACTACTCAGCAACCTTCTTGGTAATCTATGGAGTGGTTCTCTCATGACTTAATATGTTTGTCGTTATCTTGTTGGATGTTGCTATTGTCAACTTGCATCTAATCTACAATATTTCTAAATTAACTTAAAACTTTAATTGAGATTACAATACTTTCTAGTTCGGTCCAATTATTGTTTAAATAGAAACTTTGAAATTTAACAAATTTTACTTCCCTTTATATGTAGATGCGACAAGATGTCGGATGATAGCATTTGTATTTTTTGGGCTCGAACTTCGATCATGACACCCCTTATATAAGCACATAACAAATACACTTAAACACTTTTAAATAATAAGGGTCGGATTTAGTGTTATTAAGTACCTCGTAACAGGGTGGGGCTTCATATAGGCATTTTGCGGAAGTCTCTTGATGAGATGATATGTTATTATGATAATATCTCCCCAAAATTGGATTGGTACGTGGCGGTAAAACATGATAGTGCGAGCAACTTACATGAGGTGCATATGCTTGCATTCAATTATTCCATTTTGTTATGGAGTATATATACACGAGGCTTTGTTAAACACTCTTTTCCATTAGACTACTTGGATCATTCACCTAATGGGCAAAACTGCCCCTCCTTCCTCCTATGTGTGTGTCGTTCACTAGTAAATGCAACATTGTATTTCCATATCTACTTTAGGAATTTTATATATCCTTATTTTCTTATTATGTTATTTAAATTTTCTAGTATTTGCATGTATCTAATTTTCTGTATGGTAGAAAGATAATATATCCCACATGTATATGGCCTTTGTCTAATCCGACTAAGCTTGAATTGAGTTATTTTGTATCAATTTTTTGTCTATTCTCCCTTTTATTATTCATCTATTCTTAATTATTTTTATAGTTATCATAGCACGTTACAAATTAAAATAGATTCGTGATATGTTTCTGGTATTTCAATCCTCAAGTCGAATTACATTCTCTTTTTCTATTCGACCTTAAGACATAACAATGCTGAACCTCGTCCAAGGTAAGATTCCAATCATACTCAATGACGTTAACTATCTAGTGTGGTTGCAGCTTGCAAAATCCATCTTCGAGAATCAGGGTTGTAATGGACGTATGTGATGAATCATCTGCAACCATAATTGAAACCACGTGGAAAAGATATGGAAGGTGAAAACACATCAGAATGTGAAGTTTTGGGATCTCTTGTACTGCTGCCAAATTCCAAAACACCTCATACCCTAAGGTCCTATGATAACAAAAACCTTGCACAGCTCTTATGGATCCATCTAAAAGAGTCTTCATCAATACCTCCTATTCAGATCGAATTTTCAACATAAAAAACGCACTTAGTACACTTTAATAAGTCAACAAACTATTCAACCATCATATCGAAGACTTTAAAGATCTTCGCTCAAAGCTTAGTGAGCTTCATCCTCCTACTACTGACCCAAAGGAGATTTTCGGGAAAGACAATCAAGATTATGTGGTCGAGCTTCTTCGAACATTCGACAAATCCTAAACTAGAATCATCAACCATACACCCCATTACACAAAAGAATTCAAATGTAATCAACCAACATTGACATAGAAGAAATCAAGCGCTCCTCGATCGTCATATGGGTAAAGAAACCATCGATCTGGGTAACATTGCTCTACTCTCTACATACAATAATCATTTTGTAATAGATTCATAAGCTACTAGCCACGTGATAAACAACATGAACATTATTAAGAACGTAAAATATTATTTAGGAAACGTAAAAATTGCAAATGGAAAACACATACCAATGAAAGGCATAAGTTTTCTAACATCTAACACTACAAAACAAAACTCGTTGTTTCCAACGGACGGGGCAACGGATCCGTCCGTTGAAAGTAAATAGCAACAGATTATTACGGATTTGTTGATACTTTTAATGAGCGCAGATCTGTTAAAAATTTCAACGGAGGTTCAACGGATATTTTCTGTTGCCCCATCTGTTGCAATCTGTCGCAAGTTTAAACGGATTGGCAACGGATATAATCCATTGGCATTTTCCGTTGGAAGTTTGTTAGAAGCCGGGGAGAAAGATTTCAATGGTCATTCGTTGCAAATTGTAACGGATTCCCGGTTACATTTGCAACGAATGCCCGTTGAGATAGTTAATTTCGAGGTGCACCGGTCGAAACAAATTCTCGTGATCGTTCAACGGGAATTCGTTGCAATTGTCAACGGATGTCCGTTGGAAATTTCACTATTTATATCGCAACCAAAGATTGCATCAAACCATCAATAACAAACACATCTGTATCCATTGTTGAATCCAAGATGACTTTCATAAACTATCTCACCACTCGGAACCGGTAAAGGATTCCCGATGGTGAGCCAGTTTATGAGGGTATTTTGGATTCGATAATGGACACAAATATGTTGGTTTTGGCGACAGAGGTAGCCGGCGGAGAGGATCTGAGTCGAGTTCAACACTTTGTCTTTGAGTTGAAGCCATTTCCTAAATTTTTTCCTTTTGTGTTTGTTGTTACCGAATGTTATAGCGTGATTGAAAGTGATCTTAATGAAATTGTAGTTTAAAAGGAAAAATGATGTAAGGAAATAAAAATTTTGAAAGCAATTTGTGATTACATATTTCACGTTATTTCGGTTTTTGTTCACCGCTTGAGTTCGACATGAAATCAGTTACAATTACATCATCAAAATCATAATTCTTACAATCTAAATATTGTAATATGCAAAAATAACGGATTGTAACGGATTTGTAAGCACATTCAACGGGGACTAATCTGTTGGAAAAGTTTTCAACGGGCATCCGTTGGAATTTGCAACGGATGCCTGTTACAATTGGCAACGGATGCCCGTTGAAATTGTTAATTTCGAGGTTCACCAGTTTAAACAAATTCACGTGAACCTGCAACGGGCATCCGTTGCAATTTCGAACGGATGTCCGTTGGAAAATTCACTATTTAGATCAATACCAAAGAATGCAACAAACCATCAATAACAAACATATTTTCAACAAAATGTTGTCTTCTTCAAATCGAGATATATATAGATCGAGAGAGTGGATGTATAGAAGAAAAGATCCTATAACCGAAGAGATTACGCAAGAATTCTTACACGGATTTGAGCAATTCATGAGTTTTGAATCGATGCAATCTTTGTGTCAAGAACGCTGGACAATGTTATGTCCATGCAAAAGATGCAAAAACATGAAGTATCAAAGTCAAGAAATTGTTTGCAAACATCTTTATAAGGTGGGATTCGTTGAAAATTACGAAATTTGGTTTTTTCACGACAAAAATTGCGATGTTAGAGATATTGTGCAAGATGCACAAGTAGAACAAAATGAAGAACTTATTTATGAAGCATCAACGGCCAATTCATATGTGGAAATGGTGTGAGATGTTTTTCCTGGAGTTGTTAATGAAAAATGCATGAAGAGAGGCCGACCATCGATGCACGTCGATTCTTCAATCTATTGGATTCGATGAAACAACCTATATATGAAGGTTGTCATGAAGGTCAATCTCGTTTATGTTTATCTTCAAGATTGATGAGTATTAAACCAGACTACAATGTGGCTGAAAATTGCATGGATTCATTTTGCAAAACAATGAGGTAATATTTACTGGAAAATAATCAAGCTCCTGAGAGATACTACGAAACAAAGAATGTGTTAAAAGATTTGGGAATACACTATGAGAAAATTGATGTTTGTAGAAACAGTTGCATGTTGTTTAGGGGAAATGATAAAAACTTGTTGGAATGAAAGTTTTGCGGTGCAAGCAGATTTTGGCCTAAAAAACCATCTTCATGTAAATATGAACCATACAAGAAAATGTTCTATATGCCTGTAGCAAACAGGTTGAGAAGGTTATATGAATCGACAAAAACCACTGCGGCAATGAGATGACACGCAGAACACTCGATGACCGAAGGTATCATGCAACATCCATCGAATGGTAAGGCTTGGAAAGATTTCAATGAAATATTTCCCAAGTTCGCGTATGAAATGAGAAATGTTTATCTTTGCCTGTGCACGGATGGTTTTAGTCCATATGGACAATCTGGAAGGCAATATTCTTTGTGGCCGGTGATTTTGTCTCCCTATAATTTGTCTCCCGAGATGTGTTTGAAAAGATAGGTAATGTTTCTGACATTGCTGATTCCAGGACCAAAACATCCAAAGGAAAGTTTTGATGTCTTTTTGCAGCCCTTAATTCATGAATTAAGACAGTTGTGGAACGAATGGATTCTTGCTTACGACGTCAGTACTAAGAAAAATTTCACATTGAAAGCGGTCTTGTTGTGTACTTTATGATAAATACAATTAATATTAAAATTAATGGTATTTATCATAAATTGTTAATTTGTTTTTATTATACGTACAGGTGAAATGTTCTGATGAAATACTTCCTACGTGATTATACGTACAGGTGAAATGTTCCACACGTACACGATCACGGAAAACACAGAAGCACATACAATTATAGATTTGCGTTAATAGTGATATAGAGGGTGAAGGTGGTGCTTTTTAAATGTCATTGGTTCGACTCATCTGTAGGACGTGGAATACGAAAAAACCGTTGAGGAGGAATTGACGTCAATCCGGCACGACGATATGGTAAGTATAATCCATTCATCACAATAGATCAAGTAGATCAAGTATGTTACGTGCAATATCCAACAACATTGAAACGTCAAAGAGAGGAGTGGTGGGACGTATTAAAGATCAAGCCACGAGGGATCATAAGCTCTGATGATGAAGAAGATCCATTGCAACCCGATCATCCGCAGACGATTCGTTTAATTGATACAGATCGCGAGGAGATTCTCGCGAGAACTGACATAGACGGAGAATTTATACACGATTATGAAGACGTTGAACCGGAAGATGCTGAAGATTAAAATTGTGATAAATTCAATGAACAATCGAAGGAAGACTCGCCCATCATTGAATCTACTGAAGAAGATATGTAAATACAATAATGTGTATGATGTGTAATAAATGTAGATGATGTGTAATGTACATGACGTATAACGTACATGATGTGTACTAATGTAGATGATGTGTAATCGAACAATCGAAATATTAATACAATCAAAAAATTTATATAAACTATGTTTAATGTATTAGAATTTAGAATTATCTATTACCCGTTGACACCCGAAATCGCTCCCGACACTTTAAAAGATTTCTAAATTTTCCTCATTTCCAACGGACATCCGTTACAATTTCCAACGGACACCCGTAACAAATTATTCCAATGGGCATCCGTTGAAACCTGTAACCGTCGAAAACTTTTAACGGGCATCCGTTAGAAATTCGTAACGGACGCCCGTTAGAAATTTGCAACGGGCGTCCGTTAGAAGTTACCAACGGATGCCCGTTGGAAAGTGTAATGATGTCTACCCTAGTCTGCAGAATTTCCAACGAGCATTCGTTGGAAATCGTAATGGATGCCCGTTGCAAAGGGAGACGAGCCGCCATTTAGCCGTCCGTTGTCTCGGGAACACGCATTTCCAATGGGCATCCATTGGAATTTCCAACGGATGCCCATTGGAAAGACAGACGTCGCGTCAATAGACTGCATCGGTTGCCATGACGTATTTTCGAATGGGCATCTGTTGGAATTCCCAACGGATACCCGTTGGAAAGCTCTATATATACACGTTGAACAGTTCCATTTTCAACACAAATCACGACTCAAAATCCTCTCAAACTTTACATTTCACACACAAACATAATTACAAACACTAGAAAAAAAATGAGAGCTAGACGATTTATAGGATCGGGAGAATGTTGGCTAGTTCAGCGGGATGCTCCTCCCCCGCGTCCACCACAACCATATCGTCCTCCTTCACCAATATCGGCACCGCCGATATTTGATGAAGAGGACGATATGGTAGATATTGATTCTTTGATCAATAATTTTGATGGGCGTCTTACCCTTCCGATTATCGATCTCGAACATCATATCGGGACGTTATGGTAAAAAAAAGTTATTATTTGCATTGATATTATTGTAAGTTATAAATATTATCTAACTTTATAGTTTTAATTTGCAGGTTTGACATGGATGATGTGCTCAAACACACGAACAACATCATTATCAAAGGGTCCTTACAAGACCAATTATATTATTCCTGGCAAGTTACGCCAGAAGTCGTGCGCCAGCGATGGTGGCGCACTTTTATTGTAAGTTTTAAATAACATTTCATTTAAAATTATTAGTTATATATATATATATATATATATATATTATAAAACTAACAATTTATAAATTATTTGGCAGCGCTCATACAGATGGCGGAGAAAGGATACAACACGCATCTACACAGCATGGATGCACGACATGCAGGCTCGGATGCGCATCATGATGAACAACGCGAAGCGCAACTACTATGCCAACAATCGCAAACCAACATGGTCAACGAACGCGGTCTTAAATCAAATGATTCAGCATTGGGAGTCCGCAGAATTCTAGGCCAAGAGCGACAAGGCCAAAAAATGTCGGTACGGCGAGAAGGTTCTCAAAGATGGTCTGCATTGCCATACTTCAGGATCAAAAATCATTCCCAAAGAGAAAACACGAATTGGTAAAATTTTGTTTATTTAAATTTTTTGTTAATTTAAATATTTATGTAATTTAGTTTATTTTATATTACAGATGCAACGGATAAGAAGAGAATCGACTCTTCTGGAACTGGTATTGGAAACCCACGCCAAGAAGAAGCCGGTCATCAGAGAAGGGTCGAAGAACCCGAACTCGTTGATCCTCAAGCAGAGAGGACCATGAGAGCTATGACGGAGAAGATTACATTGCAATCACAAGCTTGTGGTTCGACTCCTGACGAGCTGAGTCCTTTACAAAAGGACAAAATTTATTTAGAGGTAAAAACTTTTTCTTTTGTTTTTCGATTATTAATAAAATATTTTGTCAAAATCTAACTCTAATTTTTTTTGTCTTGTAGTCGGTGAGACCGTATAAGAGGTGTCTATACGCTCTCGAGACGCTTCAAAAGGATATCGTCGAGGACGCCACAACGGTACCTCCCGTAGACCAAGAGAGTTTCATGCAACAACGGCGGATCGAGGATCTCGAATCACAAATTCGAGAAACTCGAGCCAAAATTCAGCACTTGGAAAGCGTCATTGAGGTGATTTCTGGCCAGGGGAGGGGATCAACGCCGCGGCAAGAACCGGGTCCCGATTCGGATGCAACGCCGTCTAGATATGGTGGCGATTAGAGAGATGATATCGATCCAGTCGATCTAAATTAAATGTAATAGGATTAGTTTTATTTTTAATGTTTTTTTTTTTGTAATCAATTTTAATATTTTAATTAAAACTTTTTGTTTTTAAAAATTTTATTATTTTTAAATTTTTTTTATTTTGTTTTATTTTTTTATCAACATTTCCAACGGATGCCCGTTGCAATTTCTAACGGGCATCCGTTGGACGCAATTTCCCCGCCAAATGGTAACGGATATCTGTTGCCCTTTCCCGCCAATTTGCAAAGGACGTTCGT
>CM071864.1:18859517-18876032 GCA_036759665.1 Gynandropsis gynandra | reverse complement strand
TACCATGCTCGAGGTGCTTGCTTAAGCCCATAAAGAGCTTTCTTGAGCTTGCAAACATATTCAGGATGTTTTTGTGATATGAAACCCGGCGGTTGCTCCATGTAGATGATCTTATCCGATTCTCCATATAAGAATGCATTCTTGACATCAAGTTGCCATAATTTCCAATTAAAGCTTGCAGCTAAGGATAAGATCGCACGTACCGTAGTCATTTTTGCCACCGGACTAAACGTCTCTTCATAATCTTCTCCATATTTTTTGAGAAAATCCTCGAGCCACCATCCTTGCCTTGTACCTCTCAATGCTTCCATCAGCTTTTCTTTTGATCTTATAGACCCATTTGCAAGACATAGGCTGAACATCATCTAGCTTTGGAACTAAATCCCAAGTTTCATTCTTCTTGAGTGCATCCATCCCCTCATTCATTGCATTCTCCCACTCAATTTTGCCTTTTGCTTCTTCATATGAAGATGGCTCATCCTCATCAAATGGAGCTGCAAAGAAACATGAGTAAGTAGTAACAAAGTCATCATCTTTGTACCTGGCCGGCTTCACAATGGTCCTTCTAGTTCACTGGCTGAGATCCTTGACTTTGTTGTTCTTCAGCTTGATTTTGGCTCCCCCTCTCTTCATGCACCTCATGTGAAGAGCTAGCGTCACCATGTTGTGATGGTGAACTAATTGTCTTGGCACTTGAGTCTTGTTGCTCGGGAATAACTCGACCTGGGCCGTAGTAGGAAGAGCGCTGCTACAGTTGGTGGGGAACTCGCTTGCGTTTGTTATTTTGATGATATGAAATTGCAGTCCTTCGTCCCTATAGCTGTGGCTCATGTTTGAGCATGATGAATCACTTCATGCCGACCTGGTTTTTCGTTTCCCCTATGATGGGCCTGGAAGAGGGGGAGGTTCGAATCCTACTGAGAGGTCCACTAGGGATCAGAAATTGTTGAAGAAAGAACAATGCTCGCATATCCACCATTTGATTCTCCAACAATTATTCGCGGGGGCATAGCTATCAGAGGCAACGGGGACGTGCCCCATGCTACTCGGGTCAGTGCGTCTTTCTCGTGGCAGGAACAAAACAACAGGGAAAGACCCGGCCGACCTGCCTAGGGCTCGAGGGCGAGCTTTATTTAAACCTATCTAGCCAAGATGGGGAAAAGCTCCCACCCAACTGCCTTCAGCACCCACTCCTTGCGGTTAAGGTAATGATTTCATCAAAGACAACATCTCGTGAGACAATGCACCTGTGTGTAATTGGATCCATGCACCTCCATCCTTTTCTTTGCTCATCATAGCCAACAAATATGCATTTCCTTGCTTTAGCCTCAAGCTTACTCCTTTGGGGCTCAGGCACGTGAACATAGCAGATAGATCCAAATATCCTTAGGTGTTTCACCGTTGGCTTCTTCCCGTGTATCATCTCATATGGTGACTTCATATTATTCGGGCTAAGTGGCATCCGGTTGATAACATATGATGCACACTTCATGCCTTCTGCCCATAACTCCTTTGGCAAATTTTTATCATGCAGCCAACTTCTACATGTCTCGGTGAGATGTCGAATTTTCCGCTCTGCCACTCCATTCTGTTGAGGAGTGTGTGCACATGTCATCTCTCTTTTTATGCCTTGTTGTCTGCAGAATGAGTGAAACTCTTCCAATACATATTCACCTCCGTTATCCGTCCTTAGAGACTTTATCTTATGCCCCAACTCTCCTTCCACGGTAACCTTGAACTCTTGAAATTTGGAGAAAACTTCTGACTTCTCCATTATAAAATACACCCAAGTGTACCGTGAGAAGTCATCAATGAATATCAGCATATATCGATAGCCAGAGTATGAGGCTGTTCTTGTTGGACCCATCAAGTCACTATGAATCTTCTCTAGAGGAGCACTGCACCGTGAAGTGGAGGAGTCAAATGGTAGCCTATGTGACTTACCATATTGACAACCTTCACAAACTTTTCCTTCATCAAAGCTCTTCAACTTGGGGAGACCAAATACCAAATCTTTTTGCACCATAACCTTGAGCTTGGTCATGTTAATATGACCAAGACGTGCATGCCAAATTGATGCACTATCATTACGAAACTGATTTTTTTTTGGTTTTACAAAACCTAGAACAATCTCATTTTTCCAATGCTATGTGGACAAGCCTCGGCTTTGTGGCTTGATTCTTTTTGTGTGAGTACTGAACATACAACTTATAACGTTAAAGTAGACATATGTTTATGTGGGAACCTCTGTTACTTATTTGGATTATGGACAGTTTTCCATCCTCTGTAAATTTGTTCAAAACATTGTATGCATTAATATTAAAAAAATAATTTCAACGGATTAGTCCGTTGATAATCAACCATCGAAAATATTGATCCGATTAAATTTCAATGTCGTCACAAAAACAACACATTGATATATCATCAACGAATGGTAACATATATATCCATTGAAATATGCCAACAGATATCAATTGTAGTTTCCATTGAAACTATGAGCGGGCGTCCATTGTAACAATCTAGGGGCCTTCGTTGAAAGGATTTATGAGACTCCATTGACACTATCAATAAGCATATATTAATACTATCGTTGAGCATCCGTTGGTATCCTGTAACCATTAAAATCCATTACTGATCGCAAGAATTATCAATGATCATTCGTTGAAAATATGTAGAAACTTAACAATGGGTGTCTGTTGAAACATTTAGTGTGTAATTCAAACATATCAACAGATTTCTGTTGATACTTTTGGTTGATAATTTGAATATACTCGTTGATATTATGAATTTTTTTTGAAAAACTTTTAAAAGATAGAAAAACAAGAAAGATAAATTGAATGTTAATATTTTTTATAGAAAATTTGAAATTTAAATTTAAAATACAAAAATCATAAATATCAACCGCCATCGTCTTTTTCCCGGTCTCCTCTGTTACCTCGGGAGAGGGTCACATCCGAATTAATCGCCAGATTTTGTCGTTTCAAAGATGATTCATCAATAGGGGGTGAATGTGGTGATCGATACGATTGGCTGGTTATCAGCTTGATGATACTCTCTATATGACACATCTTTACCTTATAATCATGAAACATGAGATCACGTTGCTAGATGCACCGTTTTTGAGAGTATGCCTCCTGAACCGTGTGGGTACGATCGTGAAATCCTCTTCAATATGTTTTTTTTAGAAGATCCAAATCGTATAATTTCCTTTTATATAGTATAGTGAAATATAGTTTTAATGAAATTTACTATAAAAATAAAATAATTTCACTTGTAAATAGATCTTATCATGTTTAGGGAAGGGAGCTCAACTAGAGATGGACCGATGGCTTGCGATTTTTGTGTAATCTTCTCTGTCAAAACCCTAATCCTTTATTCTACCCGAAGATTGACAAAATCATGTTCATCATTCTCTTCCTCTGTGATGACCTTCTACTTGGTATGTGTCTCCCCATTCTTTCCTTTACATCTGTAGTATTCAAAAATGAACTTAATTAGATATAATTTAAGGGTATATATATAAAATATATGGTACTTATAAATTTAAAATTTCTTGCCAATTTTTTTTCATGAATGATTTCAACTTCCGAGGTGTGGCGATGTAGACCATCCCCGGAAACCTTTTCTTCGTATATATATTTTTGGCATTCTCACTCTTGCCCTTGAAATCTTCTAACTTCCAATGTTGGATGATTTGATTGAATATTTTGTCTATCATCCATGTCAGTTTGGCATTTTCTTAAATACATAGCTCATATAAACGTTGAATGGAGTAACAAAAAAATCAAATATTTGTTTAAATATATCAACAAAGGACCAGGCAAAATAATCACAAGTTTAACATCGTCTATAAAAATATAACAACCAATTGATTAAACACTATTTCAAGTACAAATACGTGTCTGGATGTAAAGCTTGTTGGCAAATATTGAAATTTGATTTTTATTTAAGAAGTATACCCGTAGAACGTGTAAGTTTTTACTTACCAAAAAAACAAATCGTAGTTTTTAAGTAAGATGAATTTTTAACTGATATTGAATAATATAGAATACTAACCAGACAATGTTTACAAAATGATTCAAACACAACCAACTATATATTGAGTCCCCACAACTTACATACGTTTATTTTCTACCTAAATATTTTTGGAATATGTATAAAAAGCTATGGATCCCTATACAATGAGGATTTACATATGGTTGATTGCATCGTACAACATCCAATATTGGTAAAATATATTAATTGAGAATGTTACTTAACAAAATCAAAGAGCCAACATCATTTGGAGAAATATTGTTGATGAAATAATGCACCAAACGTTAAAAGACACATGTCGCACACTAGACCTGTTGGAAAACAATAAATAATACATAGTTACTATTGAAGAATCCGGTAATAGGGCCATCAATTCATTCTCACAAATCCGGTAATAGGACCATCAATTCATACTCACAAACATTATTTGTTTTGTTTTTAACAATAGAATGTCGATCTTCTTCCCAAAATATCTGGGCATCTATATGGCAACACTTGACTGACGATGTCTTTTACAAGCGAAGAAAATAATTATCCTTACCAGGTGATAACGTTTCAAGCACAATGTTCTCTGATTGAAATACATTAAACAATTTTGAATACAAATACCATTTAAAAAGATTTGAAGATATGTAAGGAAGAAATGAAAAAAAAACTATACACTCATTGAGGTTGAGAAAATGCTTATCAGAAATGGGAAAACCTTAAAGCGATATCCTTATATGTCATACCCTGCAGAGGCTAAAAATTGCTCAAACATAAACATACTAATCTATGAAAAACTCATACAATACAACAACAACCAAAGAAGAATATAGTAAATTGTTTTCAAAGGCAACGAATAAACAATCAAATACTTTTACTGAAATCATGGAAGTAGTCTACTCAAATCAAGGCCAAACATTTTTTGTACATGTATACAGAGGTGTTGATAAAACTTTCATTTGAAAATTTTTATCAATGGAAATAAGATCTCAAGATCATATAGTTTTAAATGCATCATCCAGTGGAATTGCATCCCTTTAGATAAAACACTTAAAATTATAATGAGCTCCATCGACCCAACTTATCGATCCATACCATTTGGTGGGAAAACCATTGTGTTTGGAGGCGATTTCCAATAAATATTGCCTAATTTTACAAAAAGGCACTAGGTATGACACAATTAGAGCTTCTATTAACACTTTATATATTTGGAATTACTACCGCTTGTTAAAACTAACACAAAACATCGATTATTTTTATATTTGACTAATGAAAATTATGTAAGAACGAAATATTTTACTAGATTGGATATCAAAGTTGGGCGATGGAAACTTTTAGAGATAAACAATGTTCAATGTCGAGTGGATATTCCGATAAATTTATGGGTAAACTGCCTGTTACCCCCTCAAGAATGTTGTTTTTGTCCGATTCTCCCTTGATTTTTGCTCTGGGATTTCACTCTCCAATCCCACGGAGTACCGCTCCATTGTTGGCGCACTACAATATCTATCTCTCACAAGACCGGATGTTAGTTTTGCTGTCAACAAGCTGTCTCAATTCATGCATGCTCCCACGGATGTTCATTGGCAAGCCGTCAAAAGAGTCCTACGCTATCTTGCTGGCACGAAAGAGAGAGGTATCTTCTTATCCGCCAAGAACAACCTCTCCTTACATGCCTTTACCGATGCAGATTGGGCTGGAGATTCACTTGATCTCAAGTCCACTGGGGCGTATCTACTTTTCCTTGGTGCACATCCTATTTCCTGGTCGTCTAAGAAGCAAACGGGACTCTCCCGTTCGTCTACCGAAGCTGAATACCGCTCCATTGCATCCACAGCCGCGGAAGTTCTATGGGTACTCGCTTTACTATCCGAGATTGGGGTCACGTCATCCTCACCACCTACCATCTATTGTGACAACATTGGAGCGACATACCTCAGTGCCAAGCCCGTCTTTCACTCCCGAATGAAGCACTTGGCGCTAGACTATCTCTTTGTCCGTGGCCTAGTCGAGTCGAACACTATTCGGGTCACGCATGTTCGAGCCGCGGATCAACTTGCTGACATTCTCACAAAGCCTCTTCCGAGGCTTCCGTTTCAGCATTTGTGTTCCAAGATTGGACTCACCGAGGGTGCTCCATCTTGAGGGGGCGTGTAAAGGGTACATGTATAGGGGTATATACGTCTTTTTGTAATTACATCCTTTATTGTAATTTAGGTCTAATACTCTTGTACATATAGCCGTTTTGGCTTGATTCATCAATTCAATTCAGATTCGAATTCTTCACATTCTGTTGAGGAGTGTGTGCACATGTCATCTCTCTTTTTATGCCTTGTTGTCTGCAGAATGAGTGAAAC
Source organism: Gynandropsis gynandra (assembly GCA_036759665.1). Classification (NCBI taxonomy): domain Eukaryota; kingdom Viridiplantae; phylum Streptophyta; class Magnoliopsida; order Brassicales; family Cleomaceae; genus Gynandropsis; species Gynandropsis gynandra. The sequence goes on along the minus strand of CM071864.1, from coordinate 18,869,655 downwards.
TCCTCCGATACATATTTACCTCCGTTATCCGTCCTTAGAGACTTTAACTTATGCCCCAACTCTCCTTCCACGGTAACCTTGAACTCTTGAAATTTGGAGAAAACTTCTGACTTCTCCTTTACAAAATACACCCAAGTGTACCGTGAGAAGTCATCAATGAATATCAGCGTATATCGATAGCCAGAGTATGAGGCTGTTCTTGTTGGACCCAGCAAGTCACTATGAATCTTCTTTAGAGGAGCACTGCACCGTGAAGTGGAGGAGTCAAATGGTAGCCTATGTGACTTACCATATTGACAACCTTCACAAACTTTTCCTTCATCAAAGCTCTTCAACTTGGGGAGACCAAATACCAAATCTTTATGCACCATAACCTTGAGCTTGGTCATGTTAATATGACCAAGACGTGCATGCCAAATTGATGCACTATCATTACAGCTCATTTTATCCACATATGAGCTTGAAGGCGATAAAACGTATAGGTTCTTAACTCGTGCACCGGTATGAACTATATCAGCTTCTAAGGTTTTTATATTCCTTAGAAATTTCACATCTCTTGGGCCAAATAAAACATAGTTACCTGAATCAACTGCATTCACCACAGAGAGAAGATTTTTCTTTACTCCAGGAACATGGTAAACATTCTTCTGTGTGATTGGACCTCCTTCTGTTCCATTTGTGACGACGGTACCTTCCTTCTCTACGTGGTAAACCGAGTTGTTGGCCGTGATGATAGCTTCATTTCCCTCATGGTGGCGGGTGCTGGAAAATAGCTTCTCATCTCCCGTGATGTGGTGACTACAACCCGAATCTACAATCCACTCAGAGAATGAAGCATGTGATGTAGACGAACCTTTTACGGTGGTCTCCGCCGTGAAGCATTTTGCCCACTCATCTTCTTTAGTAATGTCTTTTGATTCTGCCATATTTGTTTGCTTAAGTTTGACTCTACAATCTCGCTTGATATGCCCAAGTTTTCCACACCGGTAGCACTTCACGCGATTTTTGTTATGCCTTGGAGAATCTCCACGGTCTTCATATTTCTTGGCATCGGTCTTCTCCTTGGCTCCCCCTTGGAAACTACGTTGCTTTCGTGCCACAAAGGCACTTCTGGAGTCACCACTTACTTTAACACCAGCCATTTGCATAGCCAAGGATTCTTGTGAAGATAAAAGATTTTCAAGCTCTTCGATTGAAGGTTGTTGAGCCCATCCTTGAATGGATGTTAAGAATGGTGTATATTCAGGTCGTAGACCTCGAACAATACACCGCCTCATACGTGCTTCTGAAATTTTTTCATCAGGATTCAAACGATTAATTTCAGAGCACATATTTTTTACCTTCACAAAGAACTGCGAGATGGATGACTCCCCTTGTTTGGCGTTCGCCAGCTCCGTCTCCAAGAATTGTAACCGAGCTTCATTTTTCTTGTTGAACAACTGGTCCAATGTTCTCCATATCTCACTAGCGGTGTTGCACTCTAAGATATGCTCGAACATTTGTGATGATATTGATTTCTTCAGAGCAAACTTCGCCCTAGCATCATTCCGCCTCCATTCTTTTCTTTCTTCAGCACTTGCAGCATCCTCCGTTGGAGCAGCGGTATTGTTACCTCCAACAATCTCCCATAAGTCCTCACTTTCTAAGTACGACTCCATGCAAGATTTCCAACTCCGGTAATTGGACTGAGTTAGGATTTCTACACCCAATCCAACAACACGACCAGAAGACTCCATACTTAGAGTGACCCGAGCTCTTAACCTACGATCTCGACGAGTATCAGATCAAAGAGGCTCTGATACCATGTAAAGAAAGGAGGACCCTTTCACACAGTGCTTAGCACTAGCCCTAGACCGTAAACCCGGAGAAGAACTCGAGAGAACCGAAGAAGAACTCAAAAGAAAACTTGAATTCTAAGTAGGAAAGAAGAAGAACACTTAGAAGAGGACTTATACTTAGAAGACTCTTTATTTCGTAATTTTTGCTTAGTTGATACAAATGAGGGGGAGGGGTATTTATAACCTCATGGTTACAACTATTCACCAAAATATCCAAAATAAAATATTACAATTCTAGTGAAATCTAACAAAATATCATGTTTTTTATTCTAAGTATCTAGATTTTTCTACATAAAGATCTAGATATTTATAGTAAGTTTCTAGAAATTGGATCACAAAATTAAATTTGGGTTTGGTCCAAAATATAATTTATTGGATCATAACTCAAAAATTAATTTTTGACCCAATATTCAATTTAATCCAAAACTTAATTTTAACTTGAAAAACAAGTTTAATTCAACAAACACAGCCTTCCTCCTTTTAGAAGCAAATTTCATTGAATAGATGTAGTGGTTTTGATAAATGATGTGGTTAATTACGAGGATTATCATGGATTTACCACATATTTTCGTAAACCTTGGCTTTCTGAGGTTGATCTCGCAAGCTGCAAACAAATATAGTAATTGTCATCGTTAAACACAAAATTTCCTTGAAAAAGATCTGACATGATGAATCTTGAATGAATGAGTTTTGGCTGAAAAATACTACGTGGCCGAGAGAATGAAAGAGTGCAAGCTTAAAACCCTAGTTTAGTTTGATCCAGGCTCTGTAATCCATAAAAATCAATTTGATGGAGAAAACTAAACAAGAATGTACGAGAAGAGCAAGACGAATAAGGGCTCGAACATGAACTTCTTAATTGAATCTCTATTTCAGGCCGAAAATCTATATACATTGATTGAGGGTTTCCATCTTAGAATATGGAAAATATTTAGAAGGAAATAATAGAGAAATAAATCGTGTACAAGAAGGCAAACAAATATACAATTGCCTAATAAATGAATAAAACACTGAATTTCCATTTGTTATATGGACAGCACCAATGAAAGGAGGAGAAGGAGATTGAACCCTTCGGGAGATATGGAGTGTTTGATCCTTGTAGTTAGGAGAGTGTCTTGATCCGTTTTGATGATTGTGAAAGATTAACAATTTAGTTGGTAATTCGGAGATAATGTTTACCTTTTTTTTTAATCAACGAAATGAATAAGGCAAGAAATCAACAACTCTCTCCATATTCTATTTGGTTGGTCTTGTTTCAAATAAGAAATGGTAGAGCTGATGTGGTATCTCATTAATCTTTGGTGGGGTAAGAGACATTTTGGTCTTGATTCAAATCCTTAGCTTGGAAACAAGATGAGTTGGCTTGCTTCTTTGTGCTCACGTGGCTATGCATTCTTTCCAGATTCTTTGCTTTGTCCTTAAAGCAATTATGCTTTATAGGGCGTGGATGGATCATGAAAAGAGTGTGCATGCATTTCTTGATTTGCTCATCAACGTTCACCAAGTTTGCAAGCTTGTAGACGAAATGGTTGTTCCTTGAGTGTAGACTCTTCGTCTTTGCTCATATGATTGGTGTGCTTGGTATTTTGAGCTCCTCGTTCGTCTTCTCTATGGTTGCATCATTCTTATATTTGTTCTTTGTGTTTCATTCTCATCACTCTCTAAATTAACTTAAGATTACTGAAGAAAGAATCGAGCAATTGATGAAGAGAGCCAACCATGCAAAAACAATGAAATAGAATAAGGCTCGAATTGAGATTCTTGAATGCATTACCCCTTCGGCCATACATAATGAAAGAATTTTCCTTTTTAAAATATGGAAACATAAAGTTAAAAGGAAACGCCATAAATTTAAATACAATAAAGGGAAAATACATATTCACAAATATATACTATTTTCGAAACAAGAAAAAGAAACAAGAGTTTCCTTTTCTCTTGTGGGCAATAACCATCAAGGTGTTTTGGATGATCAGGACACTTTAAGAGAAACCACACACATGAAACATGGGTTTTACTTGATCATGAAGGAGTTTCCTTTTCTCTTGTGGGCAATGACCATGAAGGTCTTTGTGAATATCCATTTGAGAGTTTAATATTCTCCATCTAGCTCAAATGGATCTTAATGCTATGAGGTGAACCTCGTTAAAACATGATCAAGTAAAACCCATGTTTAATGTGTGTTGTTTTTTGGATCATTTCAGCATTCCTTCTGACTGATATTGATGAAGTTCAACAAGTTCGATTCATTGATTAAGTGTGGAACATACTCGGTAGTGTGTGTTATGTGGTGAAGATGTCGTAAGTTGGTTTGAGCATGTTGGATTGATTTGGGGTGCGGAAGCGTGTTTTTATCAACCCGAATATGAGATCTAGTCATGTTTAACGATTCGTTTTTCGGAGTTTCAACGACGAACAAATATAGAAACGATTTCGTAATACCTTTCATGTTGAACGTGTGATTATCGGATGTGGTAGACTTGATAGCGCAAGCCCTCTCTGCGTATCCACGCCGAGATCGGATCTTCCTTCCAACCGTTGGTGCGGAATTCGGGAAGAACGAAAACTGTTTTTCGTTCTTCATTTTTCTTTTGACGGTTAGGGTTTTGATTTGTGTAAAACTGATTACGAAAACTCGTTTTTCGTTTCGTATATAATTACTAACCTTTTAATAATTACACTTAAACCCGCGACTATAGCAATATTACGTAAGAGACATATTACTTTCAATCCCCCACTTGCCTTTACGTAATATCTCAAATAGTCGAAGTACATGTATCTCTATACACACACTTGCGTACATCTTATGTACTAACCCCAAAAGAAAAACAAATACAATTATATTATTCGGTGCTAGCGGATGAATATACCTGCATTCCACACTGATTGTCTAACAATCACAAGCAGATACTGAGACACTCGTATGCGTATGACCTCCTAGGTTCATCACTAAACCGGTAGCCAATTAGTCTCCACTAATTAATTAATCGAGGTTGGTGTCTAGCAACACTCCCCAACGACCGGATAGCGTGAAGTAACATCCTTACTCATTTGAGTAACAACCTTACCCAAAACGAACCAGGGTGAAGTTGACGTTAGTATTTCCTTCCATCTTTAAAGCTCCGGATGCATCCTAGGCATGGTCATAACTATCAGCCTTACGGACCATCAACTATGTCTCATGTCAATCACAATTGACTAATGAATGAACCTAAGAAACACCTTTCTTCATTCATTCAATATACTATGGCCAGAGATTCGTACAATCATTGTGATTACTGACAACATAGAGCTCAAACTCTTACCAAGAGTTGACGGATCCCATCTTGATCAGTCATTAACTACGCAAATATCTAATTATTCTCAATATCTATTCAACTAGTACTCTCAGATACTAGGTGTCCAGAATCAAAGAATAATAGATGAGATGCTAGTTACTATGTTGATCTCAGGTCTAAGGAAAAACTAACTATCTAACTATGGAGAAATCTTATGACAGTTCATTGGTTATTTAACCATTAAACATTTCTCCCTTTAGGTCAGCTCAGTGATCACATCATCATGTGTATCACCCATATATATGATTCAGTAAAAGAGATCTACTGATTTCTATCACCATAGAAACTTATCACATACATGTTGTTCTTTCTGGATCACTGTAGTTCGAGTAGTGATCCTACGAACAAGAACAATTCAGATTAAATCATACCAAAAACTTGACTCTTTTATTATTATCTCTTATATAATGTCAAGTTTCCAGATTTAATCTTCTCCTTTGACCCAAGCGCCTTCGTGAACGGATCTGCTGCATTTTCCTTTCCATCCACCTTTTGGTCCCCATGCGTTATGATCTCTTGTATCAGGTGAAACTTTCGCAGAACATGTTTCGATTTCTGATGAGACCTTGGTTCCTTCACCTGAGCAATAGCTCCGGTGTTATCACACAATAAAGGAACGACTTCCTTTATCGAAGGTACCACACCAAGTTCATCTATGAACTTTCTCATCCAAACCGCCTCTTTAGCTGCTTTGCAAGCCGCTATATATTTTGCTTCAGTCACCGAATCGGCTACAGTAGACTGTTTGAAACTCTTCCAACTTACTGCACCTCCACTCAGACAAAACACATAGCCTGAAATGGACCGCCTGTCATCCTTGTCCATCGAGAAACTCGCATCAGTGAATCCTTCTAACTCCAAGTTAGAACCACTATAAATGAGGAACTGGTCCTTAGTCCTTCGTAAGTACTTAAGGATGTTCCTCATTTATGGTGGTTCTAACTTGGAGTTAGAATCCGAATAGATTTGAGCATCAGTGAATCCTTCTCACCAGTGTTCCTCACCAGGATCTGCCTAATATCTACTCACTACACTTAGTGCGTAGCCTACGTCAGGCCTAGTACACGTCATGAAGTACATGATGGCTTCCACTGCGCTAGCATAGGGAAGCCGACTCATGTGTTCTCTTTCTTCCGGGATCTTAGGACAATCCTCCCTAGAAAGATAAATTCCAGTGCCTATCGGTAGATAGCCCTTCTTGGAACTTTCCATGTTGTATCGTCTCATGATACTATCGATGTACTAGGATTGTGACAATCCAAGCAACCTCTTTGATCTATCTTTATAGATCTTTATTCCCAGAATATAGGCTGCTTCTCCTAGATCCTTCATGGAGAACTGATCAGACAACCATGACTTCGTCTCTTGCAACGCTGGAATGTCATTCCCCATGAGCAATATGTCATCCACATAAAGCACAAGGAAGACAACTGTGCTCCCAGTAAACTTCATGTACACACAAGGCTCTTCTTCGCATCTAACAAAGTTTAACTCTTCAACTGTCTTGTTAAAGCGAATGTTCCAGCTTCGAGAAGCTTGCTTGAGTCCATAAATAGACCGTTGAAGCTTGCATACCATATGACCTTGAGTCGGCGACGTGAAACCCTCAGGTTGAGTCATGAAAACCTCTTCTTGGAGCTCTCCGTTAAGGAAAGTTGTTTTCACTGCCAAATCTCATAGTCATAGTACGCCGTTATCGCAAGCAGAATCCGAATAGATTTGAGCATTGCCATAGGGGAGAACGTTTCCTCAATCCCTTCTCGTTGACTATACCCCTTGGCAACTAGACGAGCTTTATAGGTCTCTACATGCCCGTCTGCTCCAATCTTCTTCTTGTAAACCCATTTACAACTGATCGGTCTGGAAGCCTGTGAAGAATCAACCAAAGTCCATACTTTGTTGATCTTCGTAGATTCCATCTTCGATTCCATGGCTTTCCACCATTTCTCATAATCTGGGCCTTGTATAGCCTCTTGGAAAGTCAACGGGTCGTCATCTCTATGACCGACCACTTCCTCTTGCACCATCAGATTAAGTCTGTCATGTACACGTCGAGAACGTGTACACCTTCTCAAGAAAGCATGTGTAGCAGGTTCAACCTGCACTGGGATATCTTGTTGGACTTGTTCTTGAACAGGTTCCTGAACTTGTTCCTGAACGGGCACTGTCACTTCAACATTTTAAGATGACGCGCCGGAGCCTAACAACATATCTCCCAGCCAAGGTCGCTCATTTGACATCTCATGTCCATGAGCTTGTGTTAGTTCGTCGGGTTATTGAATCTCGTCAAGAACTACTTCTCCACCATGAATTCCTTCATCAAGGAATTCCCTTTCAAGAAAGGTTGTTGTTCTGGCCACAAACACTTTGTGTTCAGACGGGTGGTAGAAATAATATCCCATAGTTTCCTTGGGATTACCTATGAACCTACACGTTTCAGACCTAGCATCTAGCTTGTCTGGCTGAAGTCTCTTAACGAAGGCCGGACAACCCCAAACCTTGATATGTCTCAGGTTTGGTTTCTGCCCCTTCCATATCTCATATGGAGTCTTAAAGAATACTTTAGTGGGAACCTTATTTAATATATAAGCAGCTGCTTCTAAAGCATAACCTCACAAGTTTATTGGAAGATCCGTGAACCCCATCATGGATCGGACCATATCTAATAAAGTCTGATTTCTCCTTTCGGACACACCATTATGTTGTGGTGTACCAGGAGAATTCCACTGAGACAAAATCCAATTTTGTCTTAGATAATCGAAAATTTCATGACAAAGATATTCACCGCCCCGGTCAGATCACAACACCTTGATACTCTTTTCGGTTTGTTTCTCCACTTTACTGCGGAATCTCTTGAACATTTCACAAGACTCGGATTTGTGTCTCATCAAGAACACAAATCCATATCTCGACATATCATCAGTGAACGTGATGAAATATGAATATCTACCCTTGGCTTAAACTATCATAGGTCCACATATATTGGTATGTATGACTCCTAGGAGTTCTGTAGCTCTCTCTCCGGTTCCATTAAACGGAGATTTGGTCATCTTACCAGTGAGACAAGACTCACAAGTTGCATAAGATTCATAATCGAAATGGCCCAGAAGACCATCTTTATGCAACATGTTTATCCTCTTCTCACCGATGTGACCAAGTCTACAATGCCAAAGGTACGTCTATTTTTGACGATCATCTACCTTTCTCTTATGGCCCGGAACATGCATGTTAATTGGTTCTACATTAACATCAGGTAAGACATAAATTCCTTGTTACAAGTAACCATTCACACATAAATCATCACCATGATATATAGAGCAAATGTTAATACTGAATACTGTTCGAAATCCACGTCTATCAAGCATAGAAATAGAAATAACGTTCGAAACAAATTTAGGAACGTAGTAACAGTCTTCTAACAACAAAGTCTTGCTCGTAGGCATTACAAGAGAAATCGATTCTACAGTTAGAGCAGCAACACTTGCGCCGTTTCCAACCTTCAGACTGAATTCTCCCTTCTGGAACCTCCTACTGATCCTCAGTCCCTGTAACATATTGCAGACGTTAAAAATGCTACAGGTATCCAATACCCATCTAGATGAATCAATAGTGGTTAAAGAAATCATGAAAACCTTGTTTCTTGCCTTTGAGAGACTGCAGGTATTCCTTGCAATTCCTTTTCCAATGACCTTTCTTCTTGCAGAAGAAACACTCGGCTTCTGATTGGCCGACCTTTGTGACGCTACCCTTGGCCCTGGTCACACCAGTCATTGGCGCGCTCTGCCTGGTCCTGAGTCTTTTCTTGTCCTTCCTAATCTGATAAGAGGATTGCCCAACCATCAGCACAGATCTCGATACCCTCTTCCCAATGGACATCTGTTTTTCATACTCAGTGAGCATGTTGTGCATCTCATGCAACTCAACGTCCAGCTTGTTCATGTTGTAGTTGACCACGAACGGGGAGAAGGACTTCGGAAGTGAGTGCAAGATCATCTCCTACTGCATCTCCTTGCAGAAGGTACACCCTAGCTTCTCAAATTGTTCTATCAGACTGATCATCCGTAGAACATGGGGTCCCACAGGAGAGCCCTCACTCAGAGCGGATTTGAACAAAGTCCCTGACAACTTGGACATTTCCGTCCGACTCTGCTCACCGAACATCTTCTTAAGATGCTCCATGATCTGCTTGGCATCCATATGCTGGTGTTGCTTGTGGATTTTGCCATTCATTGAGACCAAGATGAGACACTTCACAGTGATACACTTTTCCTCGTACTTGGTGTATTCACTGAAAGCCGCGTCATTCGCTGGGTCTGGCACTTGAGGAGCCGGTTTGTTGATCACATCGATCAGCTTCTCATGTGTCAACACCAGACGCAAGTTGCATTGCCATTTGTTGAAATTCTCACCAACCAGCTTGTTGGTCTCGAGGAATTGGATGCAAGTTAAAGTGAGACATTCTCAAGAGATCTGAAAACGAAAGGAAAATTTTATAGCAGAGAGTTAGACATCGTATATATATCATTAAGACATGGACTTCATCTAAATGATATATTCGCTAATCAAAGTTACGATAACATTAGAAATCTTATTTCCAATTAGCGTCAATCTATAACTATATGACTGAGCCCCTAGGTAGTCAAGATGTTTCCCAAACATATAAAATAGATTCTTTATAAATTTTATCTCCATAAAATTTACAGTGATTTTACTTCGGCTCTATATCACATAGTCACCTAGTAGTCAGGTCGTTCCTATCGATATAGTTGAGTTCATCCTTCAGCTCATGGTCGGATAACAATTAAGTTCATGTACCCTGGGTAGTCCAGGCGTATACAAAAACTAATTGTTCCCTCCCACTAGACATCTGATGTCATAGACGTATGAATCCAATTCTTGAACTACATGCCTCCTGGTAGTCAGGCTGTACCATGTAAACGAGAACCTATTCAAATGTCTACGATG
>CM071864.1:18827290-18844087 GCA_036759665.1 Gynandropsis gynandra | reverse complement strand
GACCTAAAATGTTGTTTTTGCTCCTTTCGCTCGGTGTTTGCATGTTCTCTTCAATCCACGGTCTTGCACAAGTTGAACCTTGTCATTTTGGGGTTAAATTGCCAATTTCTCTCGTGTTTCTTGACATGTCTTCGTTTCCTACACAAAACACGAAATGTAGATGAAATCCTCGAATAGACTCGATAAATGAATGAAATCTAATAAATCTACCTAAAACTAGACCTAAGAATGATATAAAAACTACTACGGATTACGTGTTATCAATTAGTATACCTACCATTCTCCGATATTTTTCCACATCATGGAGTAGTTCCCCTTGACAATTATATTTGAATTGATCATCTATGGGAATATTGAATGGTTTTGCGCTAATTTTACTTATATCACCTCACATATCAAGGCCATATTTCCTTTGTGAAAGAATAACCGCCTGACATATCAAGATCATACTTCCTTTGTTAAAGAAATAACCGGCTTTAGTACGAATAAATTTGATTCTCAAAATATTTTAATTCCCTTAAGTCTTTAACATCAAATCTATTTTTAAAAAATCTTTCCATGTTTTCATTTTCCTTATTGTTATCTATGATAATAACAATATGGTCCAAAAGATTACTAGTACAACAACAATTCTTATTTTGTAAATAGTCCCCAATTCATTCACTTTTTTTTTTGTAAATAAGAGCTTTGACTTTCGTGGATATGACTAGTCCTAGGATGATAGCATTTGTACACTTTTGAGTGGATAAGTAGACCATGAATAAACACTTGATGCTTTAGGTCTTGAGCTTTCTTCGTAAAAATTTATCTCAGTAGACATAATAAACACATCCAAACTATTTTAAGTAATCATAGGGAGTGGCACATTTAGGCATTTAGGCATTTAGTTAGAAGTCTCTTAATTACATGACAGGTTGTTGTGTCAACATCTCCAAAAAATTGGATTGGAACGTGATGGTAGAACATATTCATAATCATCGTTGCAATGTGGAACAACAACTTATGAAGAATTAGGTTCTCACTTGTATTACAAACTGAAGTTTGGAATGCAAAGAAAAACTTGGTTTCACATTGAAACAAGAGGGAAAACTAAAATATTTTGTTTCAAACAAACAAAAAAGAGGAGATGATGAAAAACATTGAGAAAAATAATCGAAAAAGTATTAATGAAAATATGATTAAATATAAATGAGTTCTTCACCTATATATATACTTCAAACCTTTACTAACTTTGACAACTAAATATCTAAACAAATCAAGAACTAAAGATTCCTAACTGTATCTTACTAAATTTTATCTTTAATATCTGAAGTGTTGCATTCTTGATTCTTAAGGTCTTTATCATGTTATCGGAAGATAAAGAATCGAAGCTACATTATATTTACAAGTTAATTAAATAAAGCTGGTTGTAATCGCTTTGTAAACACATTTACAAGCTCATTATCTGTTCTTAAATGCATCGTTCGACTGAATCCAGGCTTCAACTTGTCTCTCACTATGTGACATTTGACTTTTATATTTTTAAGACCTTTCATGAAACCATTGATTTGATTCCAAATAGATAGCTAATTTATTGTTGTTATTGTTTTAAAAAGCGCTTTAGGCGGTCATCTAGGTGTCCCTATAAATGTCTAGGTGGCTTTTTGTTTTTTTTTTTTAATCAATGGAACACCGTTTTGATGCTTAAAGAAAAAAATTAACGTTGGTATTCATCCTCACGACATATTTTGTCGTTTTCTCCTTCGTCCTCGCATTTTTCTTCTTCTATCTCTTATATTGTCTCTCGTCTACTATCCTCGCCCGAGTCTCTCATCCTCACCTTTGTCTCTCATCATCGCCTTCGCCTTTATCCTCGCTTTCTCATCTGTCATTGTCTCACATTATATCTTGTCTATTGTCTCTCTATGTCGTTGTTGCCTTCATCTCTCGTCCTCGCATTCGTCTATCACCTATCTCCTTGCTTCGCCTCCACTGTCGAATTGTCTCTCAATTTCGCCCTTGCATTCGTCTACCATTGTCCTCACTCGATTTCCACTCTCGGTAATTTTCTTTTTATAATTTTGTATGTCATCGTGAGTTTGATATTGTAAATTTTGTACTTAAAATTGTTTCATTGTAAATATTAAAATTTACTTTTTAATATGTTTTTTACAGAATTAAGTACTTATGAATGTTTTAAATTAAATATTTAGATTATAATTGTATTAAACATAATTATTATACATATATATCAACGCCTAGGCATTTTAGGCGCTAAGGTTCGTTTCCCTAACTCTTTCTTGAACCTTGGTTTTTGTAATACAGATTTGTTGGACATATGATTAGAACTTGAGAATCTTGAAACAAATGATCTAACAATATTAATGAATAAGTTGTGTTAGATAAAGCTTTATAACCACCTTGTGTGCTAAGAATGAGCCCAGAAAAATGCATTTTCGTTTCTAAACATGTTGTACAATCTACATCCACATCCAAATTTTTTGAATAAAAAGATCCATGACATGGGCGATTCTTCGGGTAAAAACTACTCTATGAGTTGCATTTATGTGCTCTTGAGGTGTTTTGACATAAAATGACTTAACTTATTACAATAGAGGCAATGTTATCTCGTAACTATAAAACACAACAATCTTCTAATAAATGTTCTAAATTGAGTAGGATCGTGTAAAACATTGTTATCATCAGTCTAAAAACATTGTTATTATTGAGTTATTTCCAATCCTAGGAAACATCATAATGCACATAAATTAGTAACACTGAAATTTTACTTCACAAACAACTTTAGTGCTTAAATGGTTTTATTATCATTTCCTGTGTAAATCCATCACCTACAAAATACCTCCAATTATACTTATGCGACAATTTATCTGCATTGTGTTTAAGTTCTAACATCTCATAGGAAAAGTTGATTTTTACAAAGAAAAGGGTTTTATTTTCCAACTATTTGCAAATTGTTTGTTACGAGAGTTTGTTATTGATATGATCATGGATAACGTCAAAGATTCCGAGCAAGAAGAGGACGTCTTAATATTACAAGAAGGTCCGGTGACTCGAGCTAAGGTAAGAATGGAGAACGCGACCCGTGCCATGGCAAGCGAAGAGGACGTGACCCGTGATGAATCGAAGGAGAGAAAGGCGGACGCGACCCGTCCTAAGGAGAGAAAGAAGGACGTTGGTCTCGTGACCCGTGTCAGGGCTAGAGAGGAGGATGTCTTAACCATACCAGTAGGTCTCGTGACCCAAGCTAAAGCTAGGACGCTCAAGAAGTTTATTGTCGGAATTCTCAAGACCGTGCAAGTTCAAGACGAGTGCTCGAGTCCACAATGAAGCTCCAACATCTGAATAATACTACAAGCCGAAGTACATCTTGCAACGATCAACAATTAGGGTAAGTGTTTCGTGTGTGCTCTTTTTCCACCATTGGTTTTGTCCCACGGGGTTTTCCAACGGCGGGCTTTTAACGAGGCCACGACTTACTATCCGTTTCCCTAATTGTTGACCTGAGACTTCTTACGTCCATCGTATCGAAGTATTTTATCATTACGTTTATTTTTATTTCGAATTTTAAATTTTAGTTCATTTAAACCACAAGCCTTGCATGGTTTGCATGCATTTGTGGTGGCATTGAAGTCTTGCATGACTTCTTCCTTCATATGGCCGTCCACCCCCTTGTACAGACAACAACCTTGATTTTGAATTTGAATTTCGAATTTCTCTTTGAGAATTCCTCCATTGTTGGTGTGTCATATCCAGCAATTGTTGGTGCGTAATTCCAACACTCGTTCGTTCTTTGTAGGTGTGTCATATCCTCGAAGACAAGCTACGTAAATCGAGAGCCTTTCGCAACTCTCGTGTGACCTATCGTTGCACACGCCTTGTGTAAGGAGTCTTCCGACTCGGCTGCAGCAAGGGTTACCCATCCTACCAATCGATAGCCTTCCGCAACTCTCATGTGACCTATCTATCCACACTCCTTGTGTAAGGAGTCTTCTGGCTCGGCTGCAGCAAGGGTTTCCATCATACCTTCGTATCAGAGCTCGCTCTAAAAAAGGTTGGTTCATCTTCAGCTGTTTGGTTGTTCTTAGAGCGGTAGCTAGTGAATGAATTGTGCGTAGTTTCTATTCGTTTGTTACGTATCATTTATGTTACGAGCCTTGACTGCTCATACACTATTTGTTTTGTTTTTGGGCTGCTTTGGTGTGTTACTTGTGCAGGCTGTCCGTGTGGTTGCTGTACTTTAATAATCAAAATGCAATGGGAGAGAACGGTGCTGAAACCAGTCGAGTAAACAAGCTTTTGGTTGAAGCTTTTTCTGTTCATTTTGAGCAAACTCTTAGCACCAAAATGGAAGAGTTTCGGCAGGAGATTTGACACGAACTTCAGACCCAACAGAGAGTAAATCCTACTCTTAATCAATGAGAAAGGATTCAGCAAGATGATGGTAGTAACTATGATGAACAAGGCAGTTCATCTTATTCCCGAAGTAGTCAAAGACGACGCCGAGAGGTGCAGGAATGTAGGGAGGATCCGAGGGAAGACCTTGTTGATCTTAAATTTAAAATCCCTCCATTCCACGGTAAGGCTGATCTGGACGCTTATTTGGAATGGGAGAATAAAATCGAACTTGTGTTTGGTTTCCAGCACTATACCGAGACCAAGAAGGTTAGGGTTGCTGCAACAGAGTTCTACGATTACGCTTTGAGTTGATGGGACCAACTAGTAACTTCTAGGTGACGTAATGGAGAGAAACCTTTAGAGACGTGGCTCGAAATGAAAGATTGTAATGCGTAAACGGTATGCTCCACATCACTGTCTCTGAGAGCCACACAAATCGATTCTAATCGAATAACAACTCCAACGGAAAAGGAGCTCTAGTTCGAACTTTGGGGCTGGAAATTTCAGTCATCAACAGGAGGAAAAGCCAAGTTATCTTAGGAATGACAGGACTGTACCAACAGCTAAAGACGAGGTAAAAGTGGTTCCAGCGGCTCAAAGAGACAAAGGAAAAGGCAAGGCCACAACATCGAGAGCTCGGGACGTAAAGTGCTTCAAGTATCATGGAATGGATCATTATGCGGATGACTGTATGAACAAGAGATTTATGATTATTCATGAGGATGGTGAGATTGAATCTGAGGACAAGGAATTTGATTCTTCGACCGAGGAATATGAAGCAGAACTCGGGTTAAAGGTCAAGAAGCACCCGAGGCCTTATACACTCAATGGCTCCATGAGAACGACAAAATAAATGTGACCAACCAAGTGTCCGTGTCTATCACAATTGGAGAATATGAGGACGAGATCCCGTGTGACATTCTTTCCATGAATGTGAGACCTACCGTTCTCGATAGACTGTGGCAATCAGATCATAAGGTAATACAAGACGGTTTTACTAACCAGTAATCTTTCGAGTTTAATGAGGAAAACGAGTCTTATTCTTTTGACGCCAAGAGAAATGCAACAAGATCAAATGCGCCTAAAACAGAAGGAAGAACGCGTAATAAAGCCATCGAACTTCTGCGCTAAACTGGATGGGATCAAGAAATCTCTTCACTGTAGTCGATCGGTTTTATTATTCGTGTTTAATAAAACTCTTTCGAGCTTGACTAACCTTGCACCGGTGCTGTCGAGTGAGATTATTTCTTTAATGCAGACTTATAAAGGTGTTTTCCCTGAAGGCAATCCTACGGTTTTACCTCTTATAGGCGGCATCAAACATCAAATAGACTTCATTCCCAGAGCCGCACTTCCAAATCGACCAGCTTATAGTACCAACCCGGTGGAGACTAAGGAGTTGCAAACGTGGCAGCATTACCTTTGTCTGAAGGAGTTCGATATACATACCGACCACGAATCACTCCAGTACAAGCAAGGTAAGGAAAACGTCGTAGTGGACGCTCCATCCCGAAGGTATGCCCTACTAACTACTTTAGATGCTAAGTTGGTAGGATTTGAACAACTTAAAGAGATATATGCATCTGCTTTGGATTTTGGACAAGTGTACAAAATGTGCGAAAAGTTTGCATCAAGTCATTACTTTAGGCAAGACAACTTTTTGTTTTATGATAACCGATTGTGCATGCCTAACTGTTCTATGCGAGAATTGTTTGTTAGAGAAACTCATGGAGGTGATCTTAAGGGTCATTTTGGGGTTGCGAAAACACTTAAGATATTACAGAATCACTTCTAATGGCTGCACATGAAGAGGGACGTTGAACTAATTTTCGAAACATGCGTCATGTGCCAACACGCTAAGTCTAAAGTTCAACCTCATGGTTTGTATAACCCTTTACCTATCCCGACTCACCCTTGGAATGACATATATATGGATTTCCTTATTGGTTTGCCTAGAACTAAGAATGAAAATGATTCAATCTTTGTGGTTGTTGATAGATTTTCTCAGAGGTCCCACTTCATAGCATTCCACAAAACGGATGATGCATTGCACGTTCCAAATGATTTAGATGTAATAACAAAAGAAGAGGCCAATGATGATGAAATTTGCAATCATGTATATGATTAATGTTGTTATTTATAAGATGGCCATGATTAATAATGTAATTGTAATTTTATATAAGAGGATCAAATACTTATTATATGTCATAAATGTAGTAACACAATTGCTTTACAACAACTTAACCACGCTATTATATTATCCAAGGTAACGTTGTGTCGTCTTGTGCATCCTCCACTTATTTCTCTCGTCACATAAGTTAACTTGGTGGCATTAAGTTGATATTCAATACGGGTAATGCCACCATGTTAGAAAACAGTCACACGCTTACATCAACATTGCATTTGCATTAGTGACGTGGTCATAAATTTGCATAAATGCTAAGCAATTGTGTACTACTAGGTAAAGTTGAGTAACGCAATTGCGTTGGAAATGTTCATAAATCCTAATCGAAGGTTTTTCTTTTTCTTTTTTCAATTGAAAAATATAATTTTTATCTCTATCTCAGTGTCGCGCTCTCTAAATTTATCTCCAATTCTAGCTAACATTTATTAATTTTAAAAACTAACCGATAAAATAGAGATCAACAACTCAGCTGCACACTAGATAATTTTCGTATCATGATAGTTTCAAACGTCGATGAACAATTGCGAGGTCTCGAGTGTAACTCTATGCATTGATTACATGTAGAGAAAGTTCAAAACGCGAACCTGTTGGTAAGTTATTTTATTGAGTTTAATTTATATTATATATTGAGATTAATTTAACTATTTCTGTTTAGGTTTGATATTGATGTGATACTCAGCGCAGGATTACTAGATGCATCAAGATGAAATATTTCGGTTCGTACACATGCAGGATGTATATGCCACAAGACGACAAAGATTACTGGTGGATTGTGTTTGTGGTAAGTAATTTTGTAATACCTTTAAATTTATTAATCAATATTTATAATTAATTTTTACAAACATTTTACTTTATTTATTTAAGTAAGAATGGTATTGGAAATCCAAATATCGTAATATGGTGAATCATCGGTGGAAGGATCTAGTGACCAAGTGCCTAAAATCATTAATCACAAACCTAAAGAAGACTTAGTTGGTCGATACCCATTGTGACAAGTTTCCTTTGAGTTTCATGTTTTTGGAGATCTATAAGGTATTTTTCGATCATTGTTTGACTCAAGAATTTCTCGAGCGAAGCGAGAAAATAAAGAGAATCCACAAGACCCTCGTTGCACTAGATCCGGCGTTGTTGACGCATACATCTAGTTTGCAGCTATTCACAAAAGTCTTTTATGATTCGGTAAGTATAATACATAATGTATTATATTTTTTTCTTGCAACAATAGGAATACGATCGACAACAGAGTATTTTGAAATTTATACGGAAGATCAAAACATGAATCCATGGTAAGGCTGAAGAAGTAGCCAAGAAGATATATATATATATATATATATATATATATATACTAATTTTTTAATACCAGGAAGAGTTAACTTATTGTTCCATGTGGGATCAACAACTCAAGACGAAGGGTTGGGACCGCCCAAAATTCACCCAATCGTTGCTCAATGAGTTTTTCTTGTACATAAGTATTTTAAATGAAATTTGATTATGCTTTAAAATATTTAATATTAGTTTATAATCATTTTTTATTTTTATAAATCGAAATCGTTGGGGATGTATATTCTTTTAAGCTCATTGGAGTCCCAAAGCACTAAGACTACAGGCGATGGGACATCAATGGCTACACACGAGGTCATGAGTCTCGTGCGATGAGTTGATAATCTCATCGATGCGAAACATCCACAACTCACGATGCACAAACCAAGATCATGGGATTCAAACCAAAGTTCACCGATCTTGAATTTGTTATATATATTTTGTGTTTGTCGATCCCACACTTCATGCCTCATGGAACCGCACCCGCACCCCATTTTCATTAGGATCCTCGTCTTTTTCATCGCTACATATTGACATTGTGTAATATAAGATTTTTTTATAAATTTGTATTTACATAGTTATTGTTCTCATCGAGATTGTGGTTATATATATTTTTAAGTCTACATATTTTCCATGATTGTTGAAATTTTCTTTTGTGCAAAACATTTATGCATATTTGGATCCATATAATATTTGCTAAGATTTCAGAGGAGAAATCAAACAAGTTAACAAATTTATGAAAAAGAAATCAATGTGTTTTTTTAAAGGAGTTTAACATAAAAGAAGAGACATGGTTTGACGAGAAGACCATCTTCTCCAGCAAATTTGTTGACAACAAATTCAAAAGGGAAAATGGAGAGTGGGCAAAAAAGTTATGTAAGAGTTTAAAAGCCGGTGAGAGAAATATTTGTAATAAAAGCTTTTGACAATATAAGTTAAAAGCTATTATGAATAGTGTGAATGTATAGAGGAGAATTATTTGAAAATCTAAGGTAATTAAGAGAATAGTTCTATGTGATTCATATACGAATTTATATGATATTTTGCTTGAATTTCGGAATCAAAACGTGTTTTGTATTTAAAAATGTGTATGAGTCGTGTGTTTTGTATTTAAAAAAAGTGTATGAGTCGTGTAGTCTAAAGTTTCACAAAATACCAAGATATATTGATAATTGTTTAAAATCTAAATAAATAATAATTTATAGGGAAAAAAGACAATTCTCCTCTCAACTATCATGTTTTACTCAAATTCCCCCTAAACTATCTGACACAGCCAATTCCCCCTCATCTTACAACATCCATCCGATTCCCCCCTCAACTATATCAATTCGGCCAATTCCCTCCTCCGTTATATAAACAGTATATTGGTGTTAATCGACCCGGTTTTGACCCGATTTTGATCCAATTTTGACCCGATTTTGACCCAAATCAAATACCCAATTTTGACCCGTGTTATAACCGATTTTTAACCCGATTTCGACAATTTTTAAACCCAATTTCACTCAATTTTAACCCAATTTCACCCAAATTAATTTCACTCAACCCAATTTCACCCAAATTAACCCGATTTCATCAAACTTAATCCGATTTCCACCCAAATTTAACACGATTTTATCTAATTTTAATCCAATTTCACCCAAATTAACCCAATTATCGTCCAATTTAACCGATTTACTTATTTTTAACCCGATTTACTCTTTTTATTTGATTTGGGTCAAACCGGGTCAAAATCGGGTCAAAACCGGGTCAAAACCGGGTCGGTTAACACCAATATACTGTTTATATAACGGAGGGGGGAATTGGTTGAATTGATATAGTTGAAGAGAGAATCGGATGGATTTTGTAAGATGAGGGGAAATTGACTATGTCGGATAATTCAGGATGAATTTGAGTAAAGCATGATAGTTGATGAGAGAATTGACCTTTTTCCCTAATTTATTCGTAGTGTTATGCGAACATCACCAAAATTTCGTGTCTCTATTGTCAAAACTTGTGTTTTCATCTTTTTTTAAGTGCAATAAATTTTAATTACTTTATCTCTGAAGAGAATTGGGGATACTAGCTGAAAAGCGCTATTTACCATCGCTTTACTAACATCTAGTTTCTCAGGTGAGATAATAGTTGAAAAGTACTATTAATCACCTTTTATGTGCAGAAAATAAAAATAGGGTCACTAATTACGATTTTAATGTGGGTGTGGTTTTAATCACTAATTATCAGTCACAAATATTTCCATAATAATCTGCAAATCATAATGTAAACTAAATTAGAAAAAATAAAAAAGAGAGAGGAAAGATCTATCAATCTTCGAAGCACATGGTCTCCAGCATCATCTTTCTTCATAAATGGTCCGAATTATTATCTCATCATAAGATAACATTATGGGATAATATAAATTTAATCCGTGAATCATATAGGATTCTTGTTATTTCTGTAAGTGTTGTAAATATATATATATATATATATATTATTCATAATTATAAAAAAGTACACATCGGTGCATGTGAATTTTTGAATTAGTTCAATAAAATATTGGGTTATGCACATTTGTTTTTCTTGGAATTATGTGATGTTTGGTAATAAGCAATACAATTTAATTATTATTATGAGGTCCCACATTCTATGTATGCACATGTGTATGTGTGTATGTACGTACACTACATGTGTATATGCATATATTAAAATGGGTATAAACATATATTTTATGTATTTGTCTAGTTTTGTGTGTGTATATATACATATATGTATTTGTGAAGTCTAGAACTGTGTTGTATGTATGTACATGTGTACATGTGTATTATATATACATGCATATCTAAAGTGTGTATAATCATACATTTATGTATATATCTGTAATATATATATATATATATATACATGTGTGTTGAATGTAGTCTAGATCGACTACTGCTGCAAAACGTATATATGTATTTAATGTCTTGGAAAGATGTAGAGGGCTCAGTTGATTGCATTAGAATATCCTTTTCATGAGTTTATTTAAAAAATATATAGATTCGCCAAAATTATACATTAGCACATCACTATTTTTTATATTAAATAGTTTTATATAAATCTTTAACATTCAATAAAAAAATAGATTCCACGAGTTCATGAAAATCTTTTAGATTTTAAAAGTTCAAATTTTTCTTTAGAACTGTACAACAAATTCGTGTATTTATTATGAAAGCTACAAGTTATATATTAATATAAAGTTTCTGAGTAATATGGTAGTTTCTATGGTTTTTTAGGAGTAGTTTTGAATAAATATATGTTAATATTATTTTCTAATTTCCCTACTTAACTCAAATCTGGAGACCTTTTTTTTCTTCTTTAAAGATATAATTCCATAGTCTTTACCACTTCAATTTCACTTGTATATATATATATATATATATATATAATAATGTATAACACGGTCTCGAATTTGATTTTATTGGTATCAGTGGATAATAAAATAAAATATGATGATGATACATCTACATAATTTTTATAAAGCAAAAATAGAGATAACAAAGCTATATATGGATTAAAATATCACTCAAAATTTAGAATTATATATTATTATTGATGAATGTTTATTCAAATTCTAATTTAGTTTATATATGGTAAATAAAAATTTAACTATTTTTTGTACTTATAAAAC
This sequence comes from Gynandropsis gynandra, assembly GCA_036759665.1. NCBI lineage: Eukaryota > Viridiplantae > Streptophyta > Magnoliopsida > Brassicales > Cleomaceae > Gynandropsis > Gynandropsis gynandra. The sequence goes on along the minus strand of CM071864.1, from coordinate 18,832,544 downwards.
ACAATTGTTTTGAGTCTTACACATGCTATATAACCATATATGATATCATAATCTTGATTTATATCAACTTGTTATATGTTAGCTGGAAATAGTTGCAAAAAATGAGATTAATCAATTTTATGTTGACCATTGATCAATAATTTTGAAAAATTAGATAAAAAAGATAAATTTTAAAAAAATTGGAAAAATAATGAGGCACTGAGACACATTCTCACCATGTTTCAATGTCCCACAACTTCCAAGTAAGTACAAATCTTTACAAGTCACTCAGTTGTCTTATACGAGCTTTATTATTGTTAATTAAATACTAGTTTCATGATTCAATCATATATGTATTTCATAAAAATATTTTAAAAAATAATATACTATGTAAAAGTAAACCCTCCTACATTATTGTTAATTAAATGGTTCTTTTTAGAGTAATTTTTTTAAGAGTTCTTGGTAAATGTTTTTACAAAATTGTACATAGTATCGTTGAGTATTTATGAGTACAATTGAAAAACTAGATAGGTAAATAAAACATGATTTTGTTAAGATGAATATTATTATGGATTGGTAAAAGTTATTTTGATAGATTAATTGAACTATTTCGTGAATATCCTCTTCAATATTAGGATTTAAAGTTGAGCTGGGAAAAATAAATTTATGTACTCAATTCAATAATTGAACTAAAACATATTTTGTCAAATTATATAATTATAAATATTGAATGAGCTAATTATATTGTTCTAATGGTGTTAGGACAATATAAATTACCAACTTAAATTCATAGTTAAGTAATCAAATTGAAAGTACTAGTTTATTATACAAGAAATCAATAACAAGATAATTTTTTTACCTTTTTTTTTGGGCAACTAAACATAAGCGTGAGAAAAAATTCATTAAATGTAAATTCAAAGCTCATTATCTTATTTAATTAAGAGTAAGAAAAAAATAACATCGTAACTAATTATTATTTTACAGCTTCTCTTCCACTCTCATATCATATTATGAACTTCCTCCCCTTCAGACAACTCACCTCATTTGTCGACCCGTTTTGCTTGAAAATGTCACAAAATTAGAGAAGACCAAAAACAAAGACAAGAACACAGAGCAGAGAGACCTGCAGAACCAAAAAAAGAATGCAGATTCCCCATTTGTTCTTCTTCTGTTACATTGGTTTCTCTCTTGTTTATTTTGTTTCTTCTGAGAAATTTCTAGCTAATGAGCAAGAGATCTTGTTGGCAATCAAATCAGACGTCGTTGATCATTCGAATCATCTCCAAGATTGGAAGATACAAGAGAATGTCACGGATTTAGATGGCTTGGCTCATTGTAAATGGACAGGAGTTCACTGCAATTCAAAGGGTTTCGTGGAGAAGCTTCTTCTCCACGATATGAATCTCACTGGCAACCTGTCGGATCAGATTCAGAGCTTCCGTTTTCTACAAGTCATCGATCTTAGCAACAATGGATTCGAGTGCACTCTTCCTAAGTCTCTTGCTAATCTCACTTCCTTAAAGATGTTTGACGTGAGTGTCAACAGCTTCTATGGAAGCTTCCCTTCTGGTCTCGGAACGGCCAGTGGTCTCACGTACGTCAATGCGTCAAGCAACGATTTTTCTGGGTTTCTTCCAGAAGATCTGGGGAATGCTACTATGCTTGAGGTTTTGGACTTTCGAGGAGGTTATTTTGAGGGCTTTTTGCCGTCCACGTTCAGAAATCTCAAGAATCTCAAGTATCTCGGCCTCTCAGGTAACAACTTGGGTGGGAAGTTGCCGAGGGAGATTAGTGAGCTCTCTTCATTAGAAACCATCATTCTAGGTTACAATGGTTTCACGGGTGTGATACCAGAAGAGTTTGGAAACCTAACAAATCTTGAATACCTTGATTTGGCCGTTGGAAACCTCACGGGTCAGATTCCCTCTTCCTTGGGGAAGCTGAAGCAACTTACAACAGTTTATCTCTACCAGAACCTCCTCACCGGGAAGATTCCTCCAGAACTCGGTGACCTTACTTCTCTTGTGTTTTTAGATCTTTCTGATAACCAGATTTCTGGAGAGATGCCGGTTGAATTAGCGAAACTGAAGAATCTGCAGCTGCTGAATCTGATGAGGAATCAACTCACGGGAACGATTCCTTCCAGTATCGGCCAATTACCCAATCTCAAAGTTCTTGAACTATGGAAAAACTCATTCACAGGTTCCTTACCGATAAATCTTGGAAAGAGTTCTCCATTACAATGGTTAGATGTTTCATCAAACAACCTGACGGGCGAAATTCCACCTGGATTATGTGATTCCAGAATCCTCACAAAGCTCATTCTCTTCAATAACTTGTTCTCAGGAACAATTCCAGAGGGAATCTTATCATGTGAGTCATTAGTTCGTGTTCGTATCCACAACAATCAAATTTCTGGCACTATACCAGTTGGTCTAGGCCATTTACCAAAGCTTCAACATCTGGAACTGGCAAAAAACAATCTCACCGGTCAGATTCCAGATGACATCGCTTTATCTACATCGCTCTCATTCATAGATGTATCTTTTAATCGTCTCTCTTCATCTCTACCTTCAGCCATTTTTTCAAATCCTAATGTTCAAACCTTCATCGCCTCACATAACAACCTCGATGGAAAAATCCCTAACCAATTTCAGGATTGTCCATCTCTGTCTGTCCTCGATCTCTCTATCAACCATTTCTCAGGTGATATTCCTGAAAGCATTGCCTCCTGCGCAAAGCTTGTGAATCTGAATCTCAGAAACAACCAGTTGACAGGAGAAATCCCCAAAGCATTAGCCACCATGCACATGTTAGCTATTCTTGATCTCTCAAACAACTCTCTCACGGGCAAAATACCTGAGTACTTGGGAGCTTCTCCAGCACTAGAGACCCTGAACGTATCATTCAACAAGCTTGGAGGTCCAGTTCCTTCAAATGGACTGTTTGTGGCAATAAGCCCCAACGATCTCATAGGAAATCCCGGCTTATGCAATGGAATTCTACCTCCTTGCTCTAAAAGCCTGGCTTTGTCTGCAACAGAGAGAAACCCCGGGAAAATGCATATGAGTCATGCGATCTTCGGGTTCATTGTTGGGACAGCGGTCATACTGTCTCTGGGAATCATGTTTTTTGCAGGGAGATGGGTGTACAGAAGATGGGATCTGTACAGAAACGTTTTCCAAGAGTTCTTGTTCCTCAAGAAACCTCAAGAAGAGTGGCCCTGGCGACTTGTGGCCTTCCAGAGAGTGAGCTTCACTTCAGGAGATATCTTATCACACATCAATGAATCAAACATCATCGGAATGGGAGCAACAGGGATCGTCTACAAAGCAGAAGTCATGAGACGGCCATTGATCACAGTAGCAGTGAAGAAACTCTGGAAATCGACACAAACTGACGTCGAAGATCATCAAGATGAGGAAGACATCCTCAAAGAAGTGAACCTCCTCGGAAGCCTCAGACACAGGAACATTGTGAGGCTTCTCGGTTACATACACAACGAAAGAGAAGTCATGATGGTCTATGAATACATGCCCAATGGAAACTTAGGTTCTGCACTGCATTCAACTGATCAGAAACTCTTACTTGTGGATTGGGTTTCAAGATACAACGTCGCCGTTGGCATTGCCCAAGGGCTCAACTACTTGCACAACGATTGTTACCCACCGATCATTCATAGAGACATAAAATCAAACAACATTCTTCTCGATTCAAACCTCGAAGCGAGGATTGCCGATTTTGGGTTGTCGAAACTGATGCTTCACAAGAACGAGACGGTCTCCATGGTCGCCGGATCTTATGGGTACATCGCGCCCGAGTACGGATACACCATGAAAATCGACGAAAAGATCGATATATACAGCTTCGGCGTCGTTCTTCTCGAACTGGTTACCGGAAAAGCGCCATTAGACCCATCGTACGGCGAATCGATCGACATCGTAGAATGGGTCAGGGGAAAGATGAAAAACAACAACGAACGATTGAAACTAGTTCTAGATCCGGGCGTCGCCGGAGATTGCAAACACGTGATCGAGGAGATGCTTCTTGTCCTAAGAATCGCTCTTCTCTGCACCGCTAAGCTCCCAAAGGATCGACCATCGATCAGAGACGTTATTATCATGCTCGGAGAAGCGAAACCTCGCCGTAAAAGTGTTTGTCAGGACAGAGGATTGACAGGCGGCGACAGCGATCGGCCGGTTTTCAGTAACTCGCCGGTGATAGGGTTGATCTAGAAGACGACGGAGGAGGCGTGAAACGGTGCCGGGAAAGGAGAACAGTGTTTTAGTAAAACTTGGAAAATACAAGGGTAATTTTATAATTTCGGGACTTTGTAACGTTGTCAGATGTTAATATTACTGAAAGAAAGAAAAAATAGAGAGAGAAAGTTAAACAAAAAATTAATTTTTGTTTTTTAAAATAATTTATTTAGAATCATTTAATAAATATAACTATATTTTTTTTAAATAACGTATAATTTAAAATATAAATAAAATCAAAAGATATTTTTAATATGGTATTTTGTTGTGTCCAAATATAAAATAATTAATATTAAATTTATTTTGAAATAATTATTTCAAAAATTTAATATAATTTTTTATTATTCAATAATAATAATTAATTTGAATAATATAATCGTATTCTATATTTTATTTTATTTTAATTTTATTTTATTATGATAAAATATTTAAGAATATAATTTTAAAATCATTTAATGTTATTTGAAAAATTATTTATACAAAATTAAAATCATTTACATTTTTATAACTATAAATCATTTGTACATACAATTGGTTAACTTTAAAAATATCTTCGTAGTGCTAAAACACTGCAAAAATATTCTTCTCGAAAAAGAAAAAATTTTTAACTTCAAAAGTATTTGTATAAATGTTGATATTCTCAAAATACCCCTGTGACCTTACGACCCAATTCGACCCAACGACCCAGTTTGACCCTGCGGCCATTGTCCCTCTGCGACCCTTGTTCCTCTGCGACCCTTGGATCCCTGCGACCCTTGTCCCTCTTCTCTGCGACCCTTGTTCCTCTGCGTCCCTTGTCCCTCTGCGACCCTTGTTCCTCTACGTCTACGACCTCCCTGCGACTTTTGTCCTTCTGCGACCCTTGAACCCCTGCGATACTAATTTATTATTTACAAATTATTTACATATACATAGAATAAAATTTCGAAAATATAGCTCAAATCAAAATATGTTGGACCCGTGCGACCCTTCCGACCATTGCGACCCTTCCGACCATTGCGACCCTTCCGACCATT
>CM071864.1:18804158-18826117 GCA_036759665.1 Gynandropsis gynandra | reverse complement strand
AGTTAAAATTTGAAAATAAATTAATATATTAAAAAGTAAAAAATTGAAAAAAAATAGGAAATAATCTAAATGAAGCAGTATATTTGGTGTGTATATATATATATATTATATAAATATAATATATTGTTTCAATATATATATTATATAAATATCTATTGTATAAATATTTTGTCTTCTTTCAGCATGCGGTCTATTATTAACATTATTATATTTTTATCTTAAATATGTGCGTAACGTATATAATATTTAAAAATAAAAAGATACAAACCGAATAATATGTTTATTGGATGATGACAACAAATATATATGTTATAAATAAGACAAAAAATTAGACATCTCTTCTGTATTTATAAATATTAAAATATCTAATCTATGGTTCGACCATATCTTACAGATGATGTTTTAACAAAACAAAATCTAAGGCATCCAGATAAATTCTTTTCAACTATTTATATATTACAATACTTTAACTCATCGCATGTTGACATTATTTATTTTCAGAACTTAATATAACTCCACAACAACTTTAAAAGTTTAGTTTTATAGAAATCAAACATTTATTACAAAAACATGGTAGATCACTAAAACATTTTCTTCGAATATCCGTTCCTAAAAATATTAAAAATAATTAACTATCAAACAAACTACTTTATGAAAGAAAAACGTATGATTTTGATATGATAAAACAAGAATACGTACGATTAGAAACACAATTAACTTATGAATAATATAACAATTTCTTCATTATTATGAAATCTATTTATTTATAAATAATTAAATTTGTATTTTATAAATGATAGACGTGTTAGAAATTGTACTGCGCGTAGCGAAGGATTAATACTAGTATAAGATATAAGATATGATATTTTTTAACTAATTATTTTTTTATTTTATAATTCAAAGCATAGTTCTTCAAGTGTCACCTATCAAAGATATTGGATTACACAGAAAAAAAATTGTAAAAGCAAAGTTAGGATTTTAAGAATTTTTAAAATCAGTATGACAATCAGTAATAATCGATTACTACGCTTCAAATATTTATGACAATCGGTTTTATTACCTAATGAATTTGATTCTATATTTATTCTCGTGTTATTCTTCATCTTTTAAAAATTTAAGTGAATAGAAATATAATTTTTCAATATATTTTTTAAAAACATATCTCACCAAACAATATATCTTTTAAATTAAATATTACTAATATTTAACATAAATTCAATTTTTTGTATAATAACAACCTATTTTAAAAATTATTTATAAAGATTTTCAAAATTATTATTACTATTAATATATAAAAATTTATTTATTTATTTATTTATTTATTTATGATTTCAGAAGTTTTGAAAATAATGATTAAATAGAAAAAATATTTTTTTAATAAATTTATCATATTTAAAAGGAATTTTATTTTAAAAATAAATAATCATATAAACAATTTGATCAAATATATTGATTATTAAAAAAACTTTAAAAATATTTTATTGTAAATATATTGAATCAAATTAATTATGTAATAAATAATTCATATGTTAAATTTAATTTTAATTAATGAAATTCGATAATATCTTCACTTTATTTTAAAATATATATTTATTAATTATTTCTATTTATTTTACATTTACACTTAATTTTTAAAATTTTAAAATATCTTCCGTGTTATTTTATAACTTTCGAGAAACAACTTTCGCTTTTATAACTATTAATAATTTTTGTTTTGTTGTACATTACACATCTTATAAAAAATTAATTGTTGTTATTATAGTTTAATTATAACTTTCCATTTAAATTTTAGATTGGGTAGATTTCAAAAAACAACTTCAATGTTTACAGCTATTAATAAGAATTTTTTAACTGAAATATAATTTATTAAATTTTTTCATAGAAATCTTTATAAATAACTAGCGTGAGAGAGTGTTTGTTGTTAATCTACTCATTCTTTTGTTGTTTCTAATTTATTATAATTCAATTACATATATCTTCAATACATATTAATTTACTTATTCTTTTTTATTTTTATTTTCACTTTTTTTGGTAATATTAAATTATAAGATTATTAAAAAAATTAATTTCAATGTTTCTTTATAATTCATATTTTTGTTATAATTTTTTAAACTATTTTGGTATATATTAATTTTTAAAATATTTATATACGGTGTAAAATAAATCACTTGCAAAGCTAAAAAACATTATAGTTAGAAATTAATTTTTAAAGAATTAATAAATAATTAAATATATTATATTACGTAAATAAGTGAACTAATCCAATATCTTCAATTATTATTTTGTGAAAATGGATGAATTCAAGCATAGAATCAAATAAATCATGTAAAAAACTCATTGGGTTGAAAATTTAAATATATATATAAATTAATTTATTTATTTTTTTACATGTGCTATATTTATTATTAAAAAACGTTTAAAATATATTTTATTATAAAAACATTGAATCGAATTAATTATGTAATAAATAATTCATATGTTAATTTTACAAATTTAGAATTATAATTATATAATTAATTTTGACGTAAAATTAACAAAAAAAGTTATCTAATTTTAATTAATTGAATTGATATTATCGTCACTTTGTTTTAATATATATATATATATATATATACTATTTCTATTTATTTTACATAACACATTTTATAAAAATAATTTTTTAATTGTTATAATTAAATTATAATTTCTCATTTTAATTTTAGAGTGAGAAGGTTTCAAAAAATAAATTCCATATTTATAACTATTGATAACATCTTTCATGTTTATAACTAATCACACATTTATTTTATATATTTAATAACAATTATAATATTAAGTTTTATACTCAAAAATTATATATTTACTATAATAAATTAAAATTTATTTTACTCCTATATAAATTTTCCATTTTATTTAACAATCATAGACATCTTAATATATTATTATTTGTCATATATGATATATATCATATATATATATATATGTATATATCGGATATTATCACATATATATATATATATTATTTTAATTTGTAGCTCATAAATTCTATTATTTGTTAATATTATTAGTATTAGTAAGAACATATAAATTTTTTTTTTCATTTTTTCAGGTACAAAAATTTATTATAAATTCTCAAATATTATTATTTCTATTATTTATTAATTATATAAATCACTATATACTTTCATAAAAATTGTTATGAAAACAAATAAGTATAACTTAAATTATTAAAATTATTTAATTATTTAAACTAATTATTTTTAATCTTTATTTCAATCTAACGTTGAATATATTCATTATTTTCAATTTTAATAATTTTAAAATTCGTGCTATGCACGGTTAATATCTAGTTTATATAATTATAATTTATAACCGGTAATGTAAATTAGGAGTCAGATGTTGATAATATTTTTTATTTACGAATAATTTTAATTTCTTTAAATTTTTACATAAAATTTTGAAATTTATTATTCTGTTCTAGTATAAGGAGTCCGCGCAGTATCCGAATTATTATTAACTAGAAAAAGAGAATCTATAAGATACGCGGGAAATTGAAATTGTTTGTTTTTAAAATAGAAGCAATTTCAAAATACAATTGTATTTAAAAGGTTTATAGTATTTTTTGAATTTGGAATTATAATAAAAATTTACAATTACAATTATATAGATCGAAAGACATAGAATGTATTGTTAAATATTTATATATATACATGTGTATGTTTGTGATTATATGAATAAATTCTCAAACTTTTTCTAAAAATAATAACAAATAAAAAAAAAGGTGGGAGTGGATATACTCCACGGTGAGCATAGTTTGTGGAATCACTTAGTCTTATAAATGCGGCTGTGGACAGTGAATAGAGGTATCCGAAATCGAAAAAGCATTTCTGGTTTTCTTTCAACCGTGTATCCCTACGCACAGTCATATACGAGTAATATTTTTCGATTATTCCATCCCTTTCTGCCGCGAGCGCACATGTATTGAGGAGGTTGATGTGTTAGTTTTGAAAAAGCGATCGGCCTTCGGTTGCACCACGGTCATGCCGAAATTTCGCTTTCAGGACAGTAGTTATACCACGACACAACTTTGGTCACGGTTCTTTTTCATAACAATCTGAAAGCGAAAATCATTTTTATTAGTGACCATGGTTGTCACATCGGCCCGTTCACTGCCCGACCTCTTAAAGTTTGAGCCATTTGACAGTATGAACTACCATCGCTGGTCCCAAAAACTGCTCATTTTCTTTGAGCAGTTAGGCGTCGACTACGTCGTCCACATGGATGTCTCTGAAGGAGCTTCGACTCACGCTGCACCCTCCACTCTGATGACCACGCCTCAAACCGAGAATTCCAAGAAGACAGATGACGAGGAGAAATCAAATTTTGAGAAAGATAACAAAACGGTGTGCGACCATCTATTAAACCACATGTCCAACGCACTGTTTGACATCTTCGTCGAATACAAACATGCCAAGGAGATATGAGATATTTTGGAAATAAGATATGGAGCCAATGATGCTAGAAGGAAGAAGTACGTCATATGCAAATGGATTCAATTCCAAATGGTCGACGATAAACCAATCATTGACCAAATCCATGAATACGAAAACCTTGTCGCGGACGTACTGAGTGAAAGCATGAAGATGTGTGAACTTCTGCAAGCTAACATCCTACTAGAAAAGTTTCCTCCCCTATGGTCGGAATACAGATGTCATCTCAAACACAAGAAGAAGGATCTGCCGCGCCAGGAGCTCATTAGCCACATGAAGACCGGGGAGGCTAATCAGCAGAAAGATAAGCTTAATACTGTATATTCACATTCGGTTAAAGCTAACTTGATTGAATCTTTTGTTGGACAGAAAGACAGGTTTAAGGCTAAAGAGACAAATTTTTTAAAATAATCTATAACATACCCTCAGCTCATATTTTTCTCCTCGTCCATTGCTACTCTCTTGCCGGAATCAGTAAAACCAAATGTCACAAATCATATCAATGCTGGAAAAAAAGATAAAAAACATGACAACAAATCTAATGCAAGTTCTGCCCCGCAGGTTAATGTTGCTGAAAAGGATGAGATCATCGTGGCGGTGGTGGTTGAGACAAACTTTTTTGGAAAACAAAGTGGACTGGTGGCTAGACACTGGAGCGACCAGACACTTCTGTTCCAACAAAGATCTTTTCCAAGAATTCCAAGAAGTTGCGGATGGTGAACACGTCTTCATGGGTAATTCTGGCACCACTGGAGTTCTTGGTAAAGGAAAAATTCTCCTCAAACTTACGTGTGGAAAAACATTAGCCTTGCATGATGTGTTGCATGTTCCATCTCTGTGTAGGAACCTAGTCTCTGGTAGTTTGCGTAATTGAGCTGGTTTGAAACTTGTCTTTAAGGGTGATAAGGTGATATTAGGCAAGAATGGAAACTTTGTGGAAAAATGTTATTTGTCTGATGGATTGTTTGTCCTGAATACTATTTATGTTTTAGCTAATGGAAGTAACTCGGGTTCTGCTTATATCATTGAATCTGTTAATGTATGGCATGGTAGACTAGGGCATGTGAATTATGGTTCAATTAAAAGGCTGAAAAATATGCAACTCATAAACGCATCAAACGAAAATGAATTTTAAAAATGTGTTATCTGTGTTGAAGCAAAATATGCTAAGAAACCTTTTAAACATGTTACTTCTGGAAGTACGTAATTACTTGAATTGATTCATTCTGACTTAGCTGATTTTAGAAACACGTTGAACAAATGTGGTAAAAAGTATTACATTTCATTTATTGATGACTTTTCTAGATATACCAAAATTTATCTATTAGGGTCTAAAGATGAGGCTGCTCAAATGTTTTTAAAATATAAAGCTGAAGTAGAAAACCAATTAGATAAAAAGATTAAAAGACTTAGGTCAGATAGCGATGGTGAATATTGCACGAAATTTTTTAAAGAATTTTGTAGTGAAAATGGTATCATTCACGAAACTACGACACCATATACACCTCAACAAAATGGCATAGTCGAAAGAAAAAATAGAACACTAAAAGAAATAATGAATGCTATGTTATTGAGTTCTAGTATGCTTGATAATATGTAGGGGGAAGCAACATATATTATAATCTTAACAAAGTCCCTCACAAAAAGCTAGGTAAAACTGGATATGAATTATGGATAGGTTTTAAACCAAATCTGGATTATTTGAGAGTACGGGGTTGACTTGCTAAAGTTGTATTTCTTGAATTTAGGAAAACGAATATAGGACCTAAGACTTTTGATTGTGCATTCATTGGGTATGTTCAAAATAATAGCGCATATAGGTTCATGTGTTTGAATGATAACTCAATATGTGAATCTAGAAACACTAAATTTTTTTAACATACTTTTCCTCTTAAAAAGGATGATACATCTTCTTTTTCAATTAGTGGTTTGGATAAGAAATCATCTACGATAGTGCATGATTACGAATCTAGAAAGAGTAAAAGAAAAAGGGTTGAGAAAACTTTCGGTTCTGATTTTGTCACTGCATTTTTAGTTGATAATTCAGACAAAATTGATGAAAAATTTGTATCTACGCCCTTGATTGATGAAGATCCTAAAATCTACGAAGAAGCTCTAAAGTCTATAGACTCTAGTTTTTGGAAAGAAACAATTAAGAATGAGTTAGATTCAATAGTAATGAATCACAAATGAGATTTGGTTGATTTGCCTAAAGGAAGTAAACCCATTAAGTGTAAATGGATCTTCAAGAGGAAAACTAGACCAGATGGGTCAATTGAAAAATTTAAGGCTAGATTAGTGGTCGTAGGATATACTCAAAAGAAAGGTATTGATTATTTTGATACTTATTCTCTTATAACTAAAATCTCTACCATTAGATCTTTGATTGCACTTTCAATTATTCGAGGGTTCACAATACATCAGATGGATGTGAAAACGACCTTTCTAAATGGAGATCTGGAAGAAGAAATTTACATGGAACAACCAGAGGGATTCATCATAGCTGGTCAAGAAAACAAAGTGTGTAAGCTCAGAAAATCCATCTACGGTCTCAAACAGGCACCTAAACAATGGTATGAAAAAATTGATTGTACTTTGGTAAACCATGGCTACATAGTGAATGTGTCAGATTCATGTGTTTACACAAAGTTGTTTGGGTCTGATTGTGTGATCATATACCTATATGTTGATGACATGTTAATTTTTGGTTCAAACATATAAGTCATCATTGATACCAAGAAGTTTTTATCATCGATATGAAAGACTTAGGAGAAGCTGATATTTTTCTTGGTGTTAAAATTCATAAAACGGAAAATAGATTTTTTATGTGTCAATCACATTATGTTGAAAAGATTCTCAAGAAGTTTGATTGTTTTGATAATCTACCTGTAAGAACTCCTTATGACCAAGCATGAATCTTAAAAGAAATAATGGTGATAATGTTTTATAAACTGAATATGCTAAGATTATAAGAAATGTTATGTATCTCATGAACTGCACTAGACCAGACATTGCATATGTTGTAAGTAGACTGAGTAGATACACTCATAATCCAAACAGTGAACATTGGAATGCATTTCGTCGATTATTGAAATGCATTAAGGAGACTATGAACTTGAGCTTACATTTTAACAAGTTTCCCACAATATTAGAAGGATATTGTGATGCGAATTGGGTGACAGATAAGATGAAGTGAGTTCCACCAGTGGATATGTATTTACATTAGATGGAGGAACAATTTCGTGGAAATCATCAAAGCAAACTTCTATTGCTTGGTCTACTATGGAATAGGAGTTTATCGCTCTTGAATTGACTACTCTAGAAGCTGAATGGTTGAAAAACCTATTCGGAGATATTCCATTGTGGGGGTCTACTATTCCTGTCTCCTTGCATTTGATTCACAAGCTTCCATAGGCGTTTCAAAGAATTATATGGATAACGGTAAAAGAATACACATTCGCATGAGACATGGAGCAGTTAAACAACTCTTAAAGGATGGAGTGATCTCTTTAGACTTTGTGAGATCCGAAAGGAACTTGGAGATCCTTTAACAAAAGGGTTATCGAGAAGAATTATTCAAGAATCTTCTAAAGGAATTGGACTAAAAACCTCTGGGTCGAATTCAGATTAGCATATTAGACCATTCTTATATTGTGGTTGTTAATCCATAACTCTAGTTGTTGAGTGGTCCTATGAAGAACTTGATGGATGTTGAGATATAAGTCAAAAAGACTTATTCCATAACCCTAGTGGTTGAGTGGTCCTATGAAGGAATTGATGGATGTTTGAGTTGTGAGTCGAGAAGACTTATTCCATGGTTCTAGACGTTGAGTGGTCTTTTAAAAAACTTGATGGATGATGATATGGAAGTCTTATGGATTTAATAACTTCATAGCTCTATTGTTGAGTGGTCTATGAAAGAAAATTGAGTATCTTTCTAGAGCACTCATAGAGCCAAGGTTAAATTAAAAGGCATGACCTTTAAAAGCGTTTTAACCGTATCGTGAAATAACAAATACCAAAGAATTGATACGTGTTGTGGGCGTCTCAGTTTAAGCTTTTGAAAGTTCAAGAAGCAATTCACTTCCACTAGCTTAAGTTGTTGCCTGACATCACTATGCATCAATTCAATCCTAAGATATTGATGTTCAAGTAATTCAATTCTTACATTATTCGTTTTACTCGTATGTTTTAAAAAATTGTGATAGTTATTTTGTGGGGAATTGTTAAGAAAAATGACTAAATTTTTCCAGTATTTTATTTTGTCTTATGTGCAAAGTCCCACATCGATTGGGAAGAAAATTTTACTCTAGTATATATTAAGTTTTGTGTTTTATGGTATGGTATCAAAAGCGATAAAAGAGGGGTTTTGAGACCGAAGGGGTTTTACTCTTTCAGTATTTTTTTTCGAAACAAGACTTATTCAAAGGAAATATTCAAGTTGGCCTTAATTTTCGAATTGAATTATGGAGCTATCTCTGAGTGGATATACTCCACGGTTAGCATAATTTGTAGAACCATCTAGCCTTATAAATACGACTATGGAGAGTGATGAGAGGCATCCGAAATTGAAAAAACACTTCTGGTTTTCTTTCAATCGTGTACCCCTATGCAGGGTCATATACGAGTAATATTTTTCGGTTATTACATCCTCCTCTGCCGCGAGTGCACGTGTGTTGAGGGAGTTGTTGTGTTAACTTTGGGAAAACGATCGGCCTTCGGTTGTACCACGGTCATACCGAAATTTCGCTTTAAGGGCAGTGATTATACCACGACACAGTTTTGGTCACTCTTCTTTTTCACAATACTTGCCACACTGCATCAAATTCTTCGTACACTCGGTTCTTCTATTCAAAATTTGAACAAAACTACAAATGAATGTCAAATTCAGGACGACACCCGTTCCTCTAAAACAACACTCTATGGACACTCGATTCTTGGAGACTTTATACGCTTGCCTCTTAAAAAACACCATTTTCTGCCATATGAATAATTTTAAAACGTTTCATATTACCTACATAATCTATATCTAGAAAATTTGAAAAAGGATTACCTATTTTCAAATATGAGTCAATATAACAACTACATACAATGTGTTCCTCTAGAATAAACTTGAGATTGAGAGAAGCACAAGTACTCACTGTGCCACGTAGGTGTTATATATGAAAATTTGAATGAGGGTATAATCCATCTTCTTCCACAAATCAGGCTTGTTCCTGTAGATAATCACTAGTAGGATGGTTCAGAACCCTTTATACTGAATAGACCCATAAGCATAAAAAAGATGTTAAGGCATCTACAAATCAAAGGATGATCAAATTCGCGAAACCAGAAGACTGCACCAAATTGGAGGAAAAGGAAAGCAAATCCGAGGAACCAGAAAGAAAATAAAAACAAATTCGAGGAAGAAGTACCTCACCGGAACCCTAGCCGCCCCGTTGTTGTGTCTCATCGCAGACCCGCACTGCCATCGTCAACGCAAGGACGTGCCTCATCACCGACCCGCCACTTGTCTTCGCTCCCCACCACTCACCCGTTTAGCCATCTTTTCCACCCGAGGAACCAGAAAGAAAACATGAAGAAATACCTCACCGGAACCCTAGTCGACCCGTTGTTGTGTCTCATCGCACCCCGTTGTGCCATGTCAATGCGGGGAGGTGCCTCGTCACCGATGCTCCCCACCGCTCACCCATTTAGCCGCCTTTGTCATCTCTCATATCGCTCGCCGCTGCTCCCGCCGTTTGCTGACCCATCGCACCGTCGTCACTGAGCTTGAGCTCCAAAATCTACCACAAAAAAGACTGAAGATGGATGATTTGGTTGAGTTTTTGGATATTGACAATTGATGGTGATAGATTACAGTAGCTAGAGAGATTCACCTTTCCATGAGAGGGATGGAGTTAGTCTAGGATTTCCGCTTATGCTTCGTGTCCATCTAGGGTTCTTCGAGCTTGATATTTTGTGTTGTTCTTCGATCTTAATTTTGTGCATTTTTTCCGTTATATTTCATCGTGCTGTTGGTGTAGCGACCTCATTGATTCATCTGTGAGAATTTTTTAATCTTTGAAGAATCATCATGATATATCCCTTTAAAAAGAATTTATTGAAAATTCATTATTAGACGAGTAGTGGAAGATAGAGAATCGCTTGACATTCTAATCGCAGATCATCATAACTTTTTTTCTTAAACAAGGTTTTGTGGCTTATTGGGAAGTATTCCCTTATTTATATATGGATTTAGTATTTTTATTATATTAGCATAAAACAACTATATTATCAAAGATATATTGGTACAATAGAGTTTTTTTTAACTGAAAATATAAAATATATTTAAAAATATATTAGATAAGTAATGTTGTAATATGGTAGATTTTATATGTAACATTTTTTTAATCATTTATCTTTTTCTTATATGAAAAAATAGTGCATTATAAATTATTAAAACATTTTAATTTAGCCTTCGTACATCCTTGTTTGACACTATATATAGCCCGATATGTTAAAATACAACTACTTCTAATACTGGTTAGAGAGAGATTTTTTATTATATTTGCTCCTTTCACCCATCATCCTCGAATCACCAAAAAGAAACGAAATGCAAAATTTTATTTAAGATTACGAATATCAATGGAACTTTCTCATGTTGGCCTTTTGTTTATTTCCACAAAGGTAAATTGCTAAGCTTCAAATTCATAAAATGGAATATCAAGAACCCCAAATCTAAGCATGTTGATAGAGTGGCCTTTGTCAGCCTCGTGGTATGAAAATGTGTTATGCCTCACTGTCAGCATTACATATTCGTAGGTCATTTTGTATGAGGTTTTCATTTTGGAAGCGATGACAGATGCAGTTATATTTTGATGCGATCTTCGCTGAATCAACACTGTAGAACGAAGGCAGTGATGGATAATCCTTGTTGCAGCCGAGCCGGAAGACTCCTCTACATAAGGCGTGTGGAATGATAGGTCACACGAGAGTTGCAGAAGACTCTCGATTTACTGAAGATCGTCTTCGAGGATATTACGCACCAAGAAGAACGAATTTGTGTTGGATATTACACACCAACAATGTTGGACATTACACACCAACAATCGAGATTTCTCAAAGAGAAAATTCAAAATTCAAATTGATGGAAGATTGAGTTCTACAAGGGATGGCCGGCCATAAGAAGAAAGAAGCAAGACTTCAATGCCACCATAAATGCATGCAAGCCATGCAAGGCTTGTAAATTAAATGAACAAAAATTTAAAATTCAAACTAAAATACACGTAATGATAAAGTACTTCGATAGGAACGACGTATGAAGTCTCGGGTCAACAATTAGGGGGACAGAAGTGAGTCGTGGTCTTGTTAAAAACCCGCTGTTGGAAAACCACATGAGATAAAACCAACGGTGGGAAAATAGTACACACGATACACTTGTCCTAACTGTTGATCGTTTCAAGATAAGCTTCGGCATGTAGTATGACTCGGATGTTAGAGCTTCCTTGTGGACTCGAGCACTTATCTTGAACCCGCACGACCGCAAGTAGTCCGACGATAGCTTTCTTGAGCGTCCTAGCTTTAGCTCGGGTCACGGGATGTGCTAGTATGGTTAAGGCATCCTCCTCTCTAGCTCTAGCATGAGTCACAGGACCAGCGTCCTCCTTTCTCTCCTTAGGACGGGTCGTGTCCGCCTTTCTCTCATTTGGACGGGTCGCATCCTTTTCCTTCGCCTCAGCACGGGTCGCGTCCTCCTCAGCACGGGTCACGTCCTCTTCTCTCGCCTCAGCACGGGCCGCGTCCTCCATTCTTGCCTTAGCTCGGGTCACAGGACCTTCTTATAATGTTGAGGCGTCTCCTTAATGCTCGGGATCCTCGACGCTGTCCATGATCATATCATCCCTCCCTTTTGAAAAGGATCTGTCCTCAAATCCTTTTGATCTGTGACAAAAGGCACCAAATCAGTAACATTAAAACGAGAACTAACATTATACTTACCTTGCAAGTCGAGTTGATAAACATTGTTGCTGATTCTCTTGGTCACTGTGAAGGGTCCATCGATTCGAGGTATCAACTTTGGCTTTCTCTTGTTCGCGAAACGTGAGGTTGAACTTTAGACTTAGCTTGTTTGCACGCGACGCATCTTTCGCAAATTCGCTCAACATCCCTCTTCATGGGTGGCCAGTAGAAGTGACCATGTAATATCTTAAGTGTTTGCACAATCCCAAAATAACCCATAAGACCACCCCCATGGGCTTCTCTAACAAACAATTCTCACATAGAGCAGTTAAGCATGCACAATCGGTTATCATAAAACGGAAAGTCGATTTGCCTAAAGTAACAACCTGATTCAAATTTTTCACTCGTTTTGTGTACTTCTCCGAACTCCAAATCAGATGCATATATTTCTTTATGTTGTTCAAATCCTAGCAGCTTAGCATCTAAAGTAGTTAGCAAAGCGTACCTTCGGGATAGTGCGTTCGCTACGAAATTTTCATTACCTTGCTTGTACTTGATAACTTAATGAAATGTTTCAATGAATTCGACCCACCTGCGTGTTATTTGCTGAGTTTATTCTGACCCTTTAAGTTCTTGAGCGATTCGTGGTCAGTATGTATAACAAACTCCTTCGGCTACAGGTAATGCTGCCATGTTTGCAACTCTCTCATAAGCGCGTTCACCTCTTTGGTCTCCATCGGGTTGGTACGGTAAGCTGACCAATTTGGAAGTGCGGCTCCGGGGATGAAGTCGATTTGATGTTCGATGCCGCGTATAGGAGGTAATTCCGTACGATTGTTTTCAGGAAAAAAATATTCATAATTCTGCAATAAAAATGTGATCTTGCTCGATAGCACCGGTGCAAGGTTAGTCAAGCTCGAAGAGCTTCCTTAAACACGAATAATGAAACCGATTGACTAGAGTGAAGAGATTTCTTGATCTCACTCGATTTAGCGTAGAAGTTCGATACCTTTAGTACGCGTTCTTCTTCATACTTCTCGGTCGATGATTCCAATTCTTCGGGCTTGGATTCAATCTCGTCATCCTAACAAATAATCATAGCTCTCTTGTTTGTACATTCATTTGCATGATGACCCCTTCCTTGACACTCAAAGCACTTCACGTCCCGAGCTCACGATGTAGTGGCCTCGGCTTGTCCTTTGTCTCCTTGAACCGTTGGAACCACTTTTACCTTGTCTTATGCTGTTGGGACTGACTTGTCATTCCTAAGATAAGTCTGCTTTTCATCCCGTTGAAAACTGAATTTTCCAGCCCCAAAGTTAGCACGAGAGTTTCTTTTCCTTTTGAGTTGTTGCTCGATTAGAATTGCTTTGTGTAGCTCTCGATGACAGTGATTCGGAACAAACCGCTTACGCATTATAGCTTTTATTTCCAGCCACGTCTCTATCAGTTTCTCTCCTTTACATCGCCTAGAAGTCACTAACTAATCTCATCAACTCAAAGCGTAATCGTGGAACTCTATTTCAGCAACCCTAACCTTATTGGTCTCGGTGTAGTGCTGGCAACCAAACATGAGTTCAATTTTCTTCTCCCATTCCAAATAAGCATCCGGATCAGCCTTGCCATGGAACGGAGAGATCTTGAGTTTAAGATTAGCAAGATCGTCCCTCAGATCGTCCCTGAGTTCCCGCATCCCTCGGCGTCGTCTTTGACTACTTCGAGAAGAAGATGAAGTGCCTCGTTCATAAGTTATTGTCTTCTTCTTGCTGAATCCTTTCTCATTGATTAAGAGTTTGCTGCAAACGAGCTTCAAGAGCTTCAACCAACAGCTTGTTTAATCGGCTGGTTTCTGCACCGCTTTCTTCCATTGCGGTTCGATGAATATACGCACAGCAACCACACCGGACAACCTACACACGTATAACACAAGAGCAGCCCACAAGAAGTACACGCAACACACGAGCAACCAATACTCGTAGCACAAACGCACAAACGACGAAAGATACATAATAAACGAATAGAGAATATGCAAGGGTTCAATCAATTAGCTACCAGTCTATGAACAACCAAACAACCGAAAAGATGAACCAACCTTTTCTAGAGCGAGCTCTAATAGCACTTGATGTGATCCTCTTTGAATCGACACTCTAGAACGAAGGTAGTGACGGATAATCCTTGCTGCAGCCGAGCCGGAAGACTCCTCTACACAAGGCCCATGGAATGATAGGTCGCACGAGAGTTGTGGAAGGCTCTCGATTTAACGAAGATCATCTTCGAGGATATTACGCACAAAGAAGAACGAACTTGTGTTTACACACCAACAATGTTGGATATTACACACCAACAATGGAGATTTCTCAAAAAGAAAATTTAAAATTCAAATTGATGGAAGATTGAGTTCTACAAGGGGGATGGCCAACCATAAGAAGAAAGATGTCATTCAAGACTTCATTTCCACCATAAATGCATGCAAGCCATGCAAGGCTTGTAAATTAAATGAACAAAAAATTAAAATTCAAACTAAAAATAAATGTAATGATAAAGTACTTCGATACGAATGACGTATGAAGTCTCGGATCAATAATTAGGGGGACGGAAGTGAGTCGTGGCCTCGTTAAAAACCCGCCGTTGGAAAACCACATGGAACAAAACCATCGGTGGGAAAAGAGCACACACGACACACTTGCTCTAATTGTTGATCGTTGCAAGATGAGCTTCGGCATGTAGTATGACTCGGATGTTAGAGCTTCCTTGTCGACTCGAGCACTCATCTTGAACCCGCACGACCGCAAGTAGTCCAATGATAGCTTCCTTGAGCGTCCTAGATTTAACTCGGGTCACGTGATCTGCTGGTATGGTAAATGCATCCTCCTCTCTAGCTCTAGCACGGGTCACAGGACCAGCGTCCTTTTTTCTCTCCTTAGAACGGATCGCATCCACTTTTCTCTCATTTGGAGGGGTCGCGTCCTTTTCCTTCGCCTCAGCACGGGTCGCGTCCTCTTCAGCACGAGTCGCGTCCTCCTTTCTTGCCTTAGCTCGGGTCACGGGACGTTCTTGTAATGTTGAGGCGTCTCCTTCATGCTCGGGATCCTCGATGCGATCCATGATCATATCACATTATGTACCTATTTGTCATATGATCACCTCATGTAGAGGGTGGACTGTAGGATAATATTCAATAGACCTCTGATTCGAGAACCTAAACCACACTTAGATTTGTTGCTCCAAAACTCCTTTTTGTAATTTCTTAGTAAATATGTTAAGTTAGATACAATACAATCTCAATTTGGCATAAAATTTGGAGCGAAGAACGAATCATATGCAGTAGTAGGTTTGAACTTCTCGTCAGAACCATTTAATATTACTGACTTGTTTGAGTTTTTTAACTTGAAGCTAGAATATTGTAGAGAGCAACCTCCAAAAGAAACATAAGTAAAAATTTAAAGTTACCATGGTACACTCAAAGCCCTCTTGAACTATTACTTAAATCATCAAAAAATTTCTCGAGGTTTGGAAACCTTTTGGTCAGTTTTCGTTTCCTTTTAGGTCTTCACTCATTATCAATTTTGTACTTCTCTGTCATGATCTATTAGGTTTGATGTAACAATTTGACTATCAACTACTATGATCATGGTGATAACTTCATAACAAGGGATGATGAAGTAGTATAAAACGTGCGCAGAAGAAGCACAAACAGTAGCAAAACACAGAAGTATTAGAGTTTTGTAAGTAATTTCAATCTTTTGTTATAAACGGACCAAAAATGCTAAATCTTACTTGCACAGTTTATGTATTGCATTTCTTAGTATAAATACAATTTATAGTTTGCATGTAAATGATGAATTCTTAGAAGTATAATTGCATTAAAAGCTTTGGTGATCAAAGGTGTATCAAAGAAAACACATTTCACTTACAATGCTCAAAGTTTATAACACAATAAAAATGATGAAAAAAGGAAAAACATTGAGTTAACACAAAACACTTGATGAGATACAACGCTATCAACTAATCACCAAATTACAAAAACAGTGAAAGAAAAAAAAACAACAAAAAACCGTCTCAATACAAAAATGATAGTATGAATTACAACAGGAAGTATTAAATTAAACAAACGCTCTAAAAAACCTTGAAGTTGCATGTCATCACCCTGCAATGAAATTTATGATAAGCAACTCGAAAGGCATAAACACTTTAAAATTTTAAGCTATTAAAGAATCGAGCTTTAGGAAAATTGGACCTATAAAACCAATAGTGTATATTGTGAGAAGGGATTGCAGACAACCAGATCCATTGCCGTTACTGCAACACAATTCACAAACAACTAAAAAAACAAGGGAACATCATCGACAGAAGAGTAACCAACGACCATTTTCAAGCGAGATGAAAGCAAAGTCAAAGACATCATTTAAGAATTCAATTTAGGTTAATTTGTTCCTTCCATTACTCAGAATCATTATTTTTTTGTCTACACAATCGTATTATCACTAAAACGTTTACAATGTGTCATTTACCAAAGGTTCCAAGGAAAGATACTTGTACCATCCAACACGACTCATCGTCGCTTGCCCACAATATTATTTTTTATGTCTGCATGGAAGTTGTGAGTCAAGATTTGCATTAGTAACATTGAATTAGAGACGAACTAAACAATAAGGAAAATTATCGACATGAATATGAACAAAACCACTAATATCTAACAATGAATCGTGAATGGAAAAGATGCAACCACTAAGATATAACAATGTGGAGAAAATAGAAGAGACAAATGAGTGAATAATAATCACCTAGGCTCAAGCGGGATGGTGGTCGTGTTATTATCAGAGCAGGTAATGAGCCATTATCTGATTATGTTTCTAGCCAAGTTTTGTAGATACTACACCCATTCCAAGTCTTAGAATACGGTCCCCTTGAAGAAATCATCGGTTTAGATGTTGGATTATATTCCCATTCCTAACCTCTTGACACTCCTCTCAAGAAATAGATTTATGCAGCTACAGCCAGTGAAGGATTAGTGACTCAAACCTGGAAACATGATAAGCTTTGGATGTTGATGTGGTGAAACTCAAGCTAAAATATTTTCTAGACCACTTCACCGCAAGTATACGGTTCGTGTAGTACCAGGGTCGAACTCTAGGGACTAATGCAGCCTTTTCCTAAGAATGTAACTAAACTAAGACGATGTGAAGTAGATGGTGGTGTGGTGCGAATATCTAGAACACTAAACTAAATGGTGGCATCAATAGAAGGATGTGGAAGACTTGACGATGACGAACACTATAGGTGTCGGGGTACCGAGAATCGTATGGATGTAACAACTAAAGATCATAAACCTATTGAATTATCTAGATAACGGGAAATTCATGCTCTAAGATGAGGAATGATTCTGCCGAGCCTAGACCTCCTAACCATAAGTACGAGCAATCCTACCTTTAGCAGCAATTAACTCGTACTATGACAGCGTTACGCGTGCAATCTTAATTCCTAAGTCGATTAACTAACCGGTCAGATTCTCATTAATCGAACTCAACCTACAACTCAACAGTTCCGGATTCATACTTTAACCTTCCAGCAAAATACGAATTCCTATGTTACTGAGCGGGCAACACTAGTATAGGCGTTACGATGTTTATTATAGGACTGAATATCAAGACAAATACGATAGATCTAAACATTAACGCAAAACTTGTACATTCATTACAAATCCGATATCCCTAACCCATAGTTGGGAATTTACTCACTCATGGAGTTTACTGACAATGAAGATGACACAACCCTAAACATGATAAAACCTAGGAAATCCGATGCCTCGATCTTCCCTATTGTGTTACCGATGTATGGATTGATGCTTCTCTCCTTCTCTAGTGTTTTCTGAGCCTTTCCTGATGATTTCCAAGCCTTTCCTTGCCCTAGCTGTCACCCCCTTGTGTCTGGATCTGATCTCCCCACTTAAATTGCTCGTTCAAACTCTAAATCTAGGTTTTTGCGAGAAAAGCGGCCCGCTCGGGTACACGTTTTACCCGGTCGTGTTGAAGGCGCCCGATCGTGTAAAGAGATCAGCCCGATCGGGCATCAGCACCCGACCGCATGGTCTACTAGCCTGAGTCGTGTAAACTCTCGAGGATTTTCATGTCTAATTGCAGCCCGAGCGGGTACCTTGTTGCAGCCCGAGCGGGCGTGGTCACCCGATCATGTTGTCTTCGTGCCCGGGTCGTGTAGATTATCGTAATTAACCCCGTAGCTTTTGCCCGAGCGGGTAGCCTCAATGCCCGAGCAGGCACTCTTCATTTCATGCTTTTACTTCATCCGCTCGATGCTCGGGTGTTCCATTAAGTTCCGTGGCTTGAATTTGGTTCCGAGTGAATTGTATCTTCAATAAGTGCGGTTTGATTCAGGAATTTGCTTTTTTACGCTCGTTTAGGCCTTCTCGCCTTAAAACCTGAAAACCAATAAAAAGGGCGCATATAAAGAACAATCGTATCGAAATTGTAACTCATGCTATTAAATCTATGCAAAAATGATGTGAATATCTAACCTAAAAGTGATACATCCTATGTGTTATCACATGTCACTATAGAGAGAGAAAAACCTCTCAATTTTTGTTTTATTAAAAACTATAGAATATGAACAACTTTTTACAATATATTTAAATATAATTACGATGGTTGATTAAAATACTATTATTTAGTCTTCTCAAATGGCTCATGTTTTCTTTGTATTTCGAGTGATAGATATCTCCCGACTTGCCGACGAATCGTTGGTCGTCATTGTACCTGGGCCAATCGTCATCTGCCCTTTTCTCCACCTCATTGGTGCACAAAGCTATAACAACAGTTCATTAAGATACAAGCGACTACGACTTTCCTTATCCTCCTTCTAATATTATCTTTGTTTTTTGTAGAGTTTGATCGACTACGATCGACTTAGGCCTTGCTTTCACCAAGCGAATTCCATTAAAAACACAAGGAGAAATGAAGCACCTTACTCACACTTCGTATGCTACTTTACACAATCATCTCGAGTGTTCCTCTCGAATTCCTAAGGGAAACTATTTTGGCGCTGTGGCGATTGAGGGAAGGAGGCGTTGTGGCGATGGAGAGAAAGGAATACAGGGACACGAAGACACACCAAGGGAAGAGA
Organism: Gynandropsis gynandra; assembly: GCA_036759665.1. Taxonomy (NCBI): domain Eukaryota; kingdom Viridiplantae; phylum Streptophyta; class Magnoliopsida; order Brassicales; family Cleomaceae; genus Gynandropsis; species Gynandropsis gynandra. The sequence continues at coordinate 18,806,570 of CM071864.1, read as the reverse complement.
CGACAAGGGAGGTTAAGGACAAGGTGGTGGAGAAGACATGGTATGGTTGCGATGGAGGGAAGTCGAGTGGTGGCGACAGAGGGATGGCGGTGTGGTGGCGATAGAGGGAAGGGAAATGCATGGAGGCGAATAGACGCCGAATGAGACGAAGAGGCATTGAGAGAGGTGAAGTGATGGCATGATGGCGAAGAGACAATGTGGTGGTGATGGAGCGGCATGGTGGCGATGGAGGGAACGAAATGCAAGCGATGCTGAGGGAGGCGAAGAGAGGTCGAATATGGCGACGATGAAGAGAGAATTGATAAGAGAAGAAGAGTAGGTTACACTTTTAAGGTTAGATTAGTAATTTTGTGATATAAATATATATATTTTTATCATTCATATTAATTATTATGTATTTTTTGGATTAGGTAATAATAATAATATTTATTATTATTATTATTGTTATTATTATTAAATTTATGGAATTTTTAGGTGTTATTTTTTGTCATATTAAACCATCATTTTAATATATTATAATATTCCAAAAGATTACATTCATATTATAATAATTTTATAAACTAGAAAAAAACCTTTCACGATGCGCGAACGATGATTTGTATAATTTTCTTTACAAATGTGTTGGAATTATGTAAGATTTTTTAATAAAATTTTTATTATGCTATAAATTTATCTTTTTTAGTGGAAGATATGAATGAATAGGGACAAAAATGATATCATTTGAAAAGAGTGTCTATAGAAGAATTTTGAAAAAACTAATTAAATATGGTGGATAATAGAGATGTCAATATTGTCTGTGGATAGTTACGAAAGAAAAAACACGTTGATAATCGATTTTGTGATGAATGCAATTAAGAGAAATGGATTGATCCATAGAATTAATTCAGTAACAGTAAGGGCAGGTATAGTCAGCTTGTCTCCATCATTCCATATCCCATTAAACAAAGTGAGATCAAGTTTTTATGACTTATATTGTTTGATTGGTCAACCTGAAGAAAGTATACATATTTCACTAACATGATTAAATGAGGTGAATTTAATAAGACCAGAGTCGCACTTACAAACGCTTTGCCAGTTAGTTAGTATTCAAGAGGTCTTTGAAGCATTACAACCGGAAACGTTTAAGATAAGAAGAAATATTCTCTCGAACTTAAATTTACTTCCAAAATCCAAGTTGTTTACAAATGAAGATTGAGAATGATTTTATAGGCAAGTCTCAAACCTTGAAATAAGATAAAATACACTAAATCATAAGCCTATTTCCCCTGGTTGCCAAAAAGTGTCTGAGAAAATAGAAAAATGGGCTAAAAACTTGCTGGAGTGTCCAAATGACGTCATCTCACCGTTGGACATGCGACCGTTTAGACACCGGAGTGACGTCATGTGACCGTTGGGCATGCGGGAGTGACGTCATGTGACCGTTTGAACGCGCTGGAGCGTCCCAGTGACGTCATGTGACCGTTGTGAGCGCGGGAGTGACTTCACCCGATCGTTTGGTTATTTGAGTGTCCTAAGCGTCTTGGCCAGCGTCCGCTTCAATGCTAAAAGATTGTCGCAATTCTTCCGAAGGTCACGGGCGAGTGCTCTTCATGAACGAAAGCCTCCCAGGCTTCCTTCACAATCTCGGCGGCCTTGGTCCGTAAGTTCCACGCTCGTTCTCTCGTGATTAGGCTCTGGGGGGATTCTGTTTGCTCGACACCTCAGGTCACCTTCTCGCTCGTGTGTCTGGCTCTCGGGTCATCCTGGTGTCCAATGTCCTCATCATTCCCTCCCCTTTGCGAGTGTTCCATCTCTGGAATGCTATCACCTACATCAAAAGGAGATAAGTCAACAACGTTAAATGCTGTTGACACGTTATACTTACCGGGTAGTTCAAGGTGGTAGGCGTTGTCATTGATCAGTTCAAGGACATGAAATAGCCCATCTCTTCTTGGTGAAAGCTTTGAGCTTCTCTTGTCTGGGAATCGCTCGGGTCGCATGTGTATGATGCGTTATCAGAGTTAAATAACCTAAACTACCCGCAAGTGCACGGCACGTGTGTAGTATTTTAGGTGTCGATCCCACAGAGACTACGCAACACTACCTAAACTCGAACTAGGAATCAAACTTGCTAACGAAAGAATGTGGATGAGGAATGAAATATTGAAAGTAAATAAACTACTCGGGTTCTAACAATAAGACAAACGTCCTAGGAAACCGGTTTCACCACAAGACTACCGAAACCAACGATCAACCTATCTATCATGCAATCCCAGTTAAAGCCCTCTAAGGCAGACGATCCTAACATGATATCTACCCTCTCTCAAGGCATAGACACGTGATCTAGACAAACTGCCCCCTACTTTCGTGGCTGACACCTTGAACTAAACCCATAGACTCTATGATTCACCCATTCACCCTCAACCGTTGCTA
>CM071864.1:18787813-18801297 GCA_036759665.1 Gynandropsis gynandra | reverse complement strand
CGAGTGGTGATTCGTCTATGGGGCTGGACAGGATGAATTCGATCGTTTCGTCTTCGACACGTAAGGACAGCTTTCCTTGTTGTACGTCTATCATCGCACCTGCAGTAGCTAAGAACGGCCTACCAAGAATAATAGGTGTTCTAGCGTCTTCTGTTATCTCAAGTACAACAAAATCAGTGGGAATGCAAAGCTTACCTACCATGGTGCGAATGTTTTCAACAATTCCCACCGGATGTCTTACCATACAATCCGCGAGGCGTAGAGACATCTTCCTAGGTTTAAGGTTCCCGAAGTCCATCCGCTTAAAAACTGAGTGTGGCATGATACTCACGCTTGCTCCTAAATCACACAAAGCATTATCGATATCGAGATTACCAATAGTGCATGGAATGGAGAAGCTTCCGGGATCCTTCCACTTAGGTGGCAGCTTGTTCTGAAGAATTGCACTGCATTCTTCGGTGTGTGTAATTGTCTCGTTCTCTTCGATATGCTTCTCTTTGGACATTACCTCTCTGATGAATTTGGCACAATTAGGCATTTTTTGGAGGGCTTCTACGTATAGCATGTTGATGTCAAGCTTCTCGAGACCCTCTATAAATATGCCCACTCTCTCTTGGTTCTTACTGCTTACCAATCGTTGAGGATACGGTATCGGAGGTATGTACGCCGGAGGAGCAACGTATGGCTTATCTAAATCTGGTTCGACTCCTTCCATAATTGCAACCTTACCTCTTCCTCTATCCACGGACGTACCAGCAGCATTCCCTTGCTCATTCAAGGGCGAATTCTCAACCTCATCATCGCTGCACACAGAAATAGCATTCACATATTCTCTCGGGTTTAGCTCGGGTTTACCTGAGAGCTGTCCGGGATTCCGAGAGGATGAGGCAGCTTGCTGTGATACGGAGTTCTCTAAACTCTTCAAATGATTGCTCAAAGACTCTATCTAAGTTTTGAGCTCGCTAATCGCTGTCCTCACATCCGCGTTGAATTTGGTCTGAATCGATTGTTGCTGCTCCTGTTTCTTGATAAATTCGAGCATCACTGCCTCAAGGTTTGATGAAGGTGCTTGAGGAGGTTGAGAGGCTTGCAGAGCTTGCTGGAATTGCTGGTTGTTTTGTTGGTATGGCTGCTGTGACTGCTGAAATCCCGAATACCTTACCGGTTGAGTCGTTCGGTATGACAAGTTCGGATGAATCCTCCAATTCGGGTTGTAAGAATTCCCGAATTGAGTGTTCCCTTGCTGCTGGGCATAATTCACCTGTTCGTAATCCTCATGTACCGTGCATTGATACGCTACATGCCCCGTATCTCCGCAATTCACACAGTACATGGCATTTGAATCTACCCCACGCCTCAAATAGCGTTTCTCCATCTCTGCACCTGAATGTCGTGATTTCCCCCCTCATCTGAATTGTCTTGCTCGGAGGAAAGAAGCGTGATAGGAACAGTGTGCAGAGCTGATCCCATGTGGTGATAGATCCCGCGGGGAGTGATTGCAGCCAAGCTTTCGCTTTTCCCCCAATTGAAAAAGGGAAAAGACGCAGCAAGATTGCATCCTCAGAGACTCCATGAATTTTGAACGTACCTGAAAGTTCGAGGAAGTCTCTGAGGTGCTGATGAGGATCTTCATGGTTTCCACCCATGAATTGCTTCTGATAAAGCATGTTGATCATCGCTGGCTTAATCTCGAATTGTTCTCTTGCAACAGCAGGCATCCTTATGGTCGTTTGCACGTTGTTCATGTTCGGCACCACGTAATCCCTTAGACGACGTGGTGGAGGAGCCTGTGGTTCTCGTGGTTGAGGCACGAGTGGTTGTTGCTGCATTCGCCCCAAATTACCGAGAGGTAACTGAGCATGTTCATGGCCGTTCTGATTATCCATATTCTGTTGTTCTGACGGCTCTGTGTTGTCTTCTTCCTTACCCTTTCTCAGTAGTCTGCAAGTTCGCTCGATCTCTGGGTTGATTCTGAGTAGACTAGAAGTGCCCTGCGACCTGGTCATACACCAAAAAGAACGAACGAAAGGAACTTAGGTAGAAAGAATCGAAAGTAAACAAAAGTAAAAATAAAATAAAAACAAAAATAAAGCAAGAAGGACTCTAGGTTCGAATCTAAGACGCGTTGACAGTAGTCCCCGGCAACGGCGCCAAAAACTTGATGCGTATCAGAGTTAAATATAACCTAATCTACCCGCAAGTGCACGGCACGTGTGTAGTATTTTAGGTGTCGATCCCACAGAGACTATGCAACGCTACCTAAGCCCGAACTATGAATCAAACTTGCTAACGAAAGAAGGTGAATAAGGAATGAAATACTGAAATTAACTAAACTACTTGGGTTCTAACGATAAGACAAACGTCCTAGGAATTCGGTTTCACCACAAGACTACCGAAACCGACAATCGATCTATCTATCATGCAATCCCAGTTAAAGCTATCTAAGGCGGACGATCCTAACATGATATCTACCCTCTCTCAAGGCATAGACACGTGATCTAGACAAGGTGCCCCCTACTTTCGTGGCTGACACCTTGAACTAAACCCATAGACTCTATGATTCACCCGTTCACCCTCAACCGTTGCTACCCTACTTTCGTGGCCTAACCTCGGTTGTTCTAAACCTGATCTTCTAGGACTAGAATTCTCCTTTCGGTCCTTCTCCTAATCTCTAACACATGCATTTACGTGGCCTTTGTAAATACAAGTAAATTAAAGCACTCGGATAAAGAATAGATGAACTAAAACGGGAAGATGCATTCAAAATAGATCAAAAGTGGTTCCGGGATAGCCAAGGGCTAATCCCTTCTCCTAGAACAAATGAACTACTCGCTCATGCGTCTGTAAAGAAACATAGACATAGTAAAAAGTAAAAGGAACATAAAAACCAAACAAAACCGAAGTGGTAGTGCTCGATCTCCAATGCTCCTCGCTTGTCTCCTCGCAAGAATCTCCTTAATCTTCTACTGAACTAATCTCCAATGTATGCCTGCTTCAATGACGTCTTTTGCCTCCTAAGTCGGTCCAATTGTTGCCTAAATTGCCCCACGAATCCCCTTTGTTTTAAATTAAGTTTACTTAACTTAATAAGTAATTTCGGGCCACCACCCGCTCGGGCATTGAGTGTGCCCGTTCGGGTGCGGCTAGGGCGAGTCGTGCGGATGTGTAGGCTGGAATGCATGCCCGATCGGGCATGCTATGTGTGCCCGCTCGGGCACAAGGCAAATGGTTGGGCAAGTCATGCCCGAGTCGTGCAAATGGTGCACATGTTTGGCCGAAGGTCCTGCCCGGTCGTGCAAGAGTTGTGCCCGACCGGGTGGAGGCTTTTCTTGCTCAATCTCGTCCCGTTTGTCCCGTGATGATCCTTGAAGTTGCTCCTTAGCTCCGTGCATGTCCTTTTCGCTCCAAAATGATCCAAATACGCGTAAAAACCTGTAAGAACATGAAAAGCACGAAAACAAGTAAAACGGAAACGAAATCATACGTAAAACATCACATATGTGTCAAAAACGTATCCTAAATCGTGCAAGAAATACGTATGAAAACGAGATGATCAGTGTAGCCACACCCAGTCTCCCTCGCTGAACACCTTCTGTCTTCGCCCCTTGTTAGTTTTCTTGGTGTATTGTTATGTCTTGCACCTTATATGTTTTCTCGAAACTTCTCGTGCATCCTTTTGATGAGTTCAGCCTTCTTCTCGCCATCTTGGCTGGTGACGTCCTTGCTTGGTAGGGCCGACAGGTCCAATGGAGTTATGGGATTGAACCCATAGACGACCTCAAACGGTGAGTGCTTGGTGGCAGAATGTTGTGTCCTGTTGTAAACAAATTCTGCGTGGGGTAGGTATTCGAGCCACTTCTTCGGGTATCGTCCGATGAGTGACCGTAAAAGTGCTGCCAGTGTGCGGTTGACCACCTCGGTCTGACCATTTGTCTGCGGATGGCATGCTATGGAGAACAATAGTTTGGTCACTAGTTTTTGCCAGAGTATCCGCCAGAAGTAACTCAAGAATTTGCTGTCTCGGCCGTGGAGGCGTACGACCTCCCGGAAGAAAAGGTTCGTTATTTGAGTTGCATCACGAGTCTTCGAACATGGCATGAAATGCACCATCTTGGAGAACCTGTCCACAACAACAAAAACAGAATCTTTGTTTCGGATCTTCGGGAGTCCGAGAACAAAGTCTATCGACAAGTCAGTCCACGAAAGAGTCAGAATTGGTAGAGAAAGATACAAACCGTAGGGCTGGCTACGGGACTTGGCTTGGTGACACGTGATACATCATGCACAAAGCCGTTGTACATCTCTTTTTAGGTGAGGCCAAAAGAAATGTTCCTTGATTGTGGCCAAGGTCTTCTCAACGCCAAAGTGCCCCGTGAGAGCTCCCCCATGAGCTTCTTATAGTATTAACTCCCTCTTTGAGCTCTATGAGATGCAGTACCTTCTGTTGCGGAAACGATATCCTCCATGGATATAGAATGATCCGTGGGCTCCTTCCTTGCACATTCGGAACACCTCGCTGAGCTCTGGATCTTGATCATAGAGTTCCTTGATGTGCTCAAATCCTAAGTTCCTTGCATCCATTGTGGTGATGAGAGCATGCCTTCTTGACAGGGAGTCGGCTACCACATTCTCATTACCTTTCTTGTACTTGATTATGTTTGGGAAGGTCTCAATGAACTCCATACATTGGGCATGCCGTCGTTTGAGCTTGTTTTGACCCTTGAGGTGCTTTAGGGTCTCTTGGTCAGTGTGGATGATGAATTCCTTTGCCAATAGATAAATCTGCCATGTCTGTAGGGCTCAAACGAGAGCATAAAGCTCCTTGTCATATGTTGGGTAGTTGAGCATGGCTCCACTTAACTTCTCGCTGAATTATTCCACAGGTCATCATTCTTGAATGAGGACTACTCCAATACCGATTCCTGAGGCGTCGAACTCTACTTCGAACATTTTGTCGAAGCTCGGGAGGGCAATGACATGCGCGGTGGTCAAGCTTCCCTTGAGTGCTTCATACGTGTTGGCTTGCGCTTCTCCCTATTCAAAGGTCTTGTCCTTCTTGATAACCGCAGTGAGTGGTACTGCTATGCTGCTGAAGTTCTTCACGAACGGGCGGTAAAAACTTGCTAGCCAGTGAAAGCTTCGTACATGAGCGGCTATCGTGTGTGTTGCCCATTCTTGTATGGCTTTGATCTTGCTCTCATCCACTCGTAGTCCCTACGAACTCACCACAAATCCCAGGAACATTATCTCCTTTGTGGCAAATGAGCACTTCTTCATGTTGGCGTAGAGCTTTTCCTTCCAAAGTGTCTCCAGTACCAGCTCAAGATGTTCGTGGTGCTGGCTAAGATCCCGACTATACACGAGAATATCGTCGAAGTAGACCACTGATTACACTGAAAGTGTATCAATTTTAGGTTAGGTTTTAGTGCCATTTTCGCATATAATTCATAGTTAGGTTTACATATCTAATACGATTATTCGTTACATACGCCCGTTTTGTTGGTTTTCAGGTTTTAAGGCGACAAGGCCTAAATGAGCTTAAATAGACGAATTCCTGAACAAAACCACGCACTTTGAAGATAAATCCACTCAGAGCCAAGATCAAGCCTTAGAACTCAAAGGAACACCCGAGCAACGAGCGTAGAAGAGGAAATTCAAGGTTTCAAGGGTGCCCGGTCGGGCACCATGGTCCACCCGCTCGGGTAAAACCTACGGGGTTTTATATGTATACCTTGCACGACCCGGGCACGAAGGCAACGAGATTGGGTAGCCTTACCCGATCGAGCGCAATACGTATACCCGCTCGGGCGTTAATTCATCCCAAAATTCCCTGAGAGTTTGCACGACTCGGGCTGCTTAACCACGCGATCGGGTGCTGATGCCCGATCGGGCATGAAGAAGAACACGACCGGGCGCGCCTCTGCACGACCGGGTAACAGTGGTGCTCGAGCGGGCCGCGTATTTCGCAACAACCTAGATATTGCATTCAAACGACCTAATTTATAGACCAGAAGAGATCTAGAGCAAGGGGGCGACGTACAGGGGAAGGAAAGGCTTGGAAAACATCAGGAAAGGCTCGGGAGACGTTGGAGAAGAAGAGAAGCATCAATCCTCACATCGGTAACACGATAGCGAAGGTCGAGGCATCGAGTTTAGAGTCTATCATGTTTAGGATTGTGTTATCTTCGTTATCTGTATTCTCCATGAGTGAGTAGGTTCCCAACTATGGGTTAGGGATATCGGATTGTAACAGATGAACGATGATTTGCGTTAATGCTTAGATCTATTGAGTTTATCTTGGTTTTCGGTTCTACATTTAACATTATCATTCTTATACTAGTGTTGCCCGCTCAGTAACATAGGATTTCAGACTTTGCTGGAAGGTTAAAGGATGAATCTGGACCTGTTAAGTTGTAGGTTAAGTTCGGCTAATGAGAATCTGACCGGTCGGTTAGTCGACTTAGGAATTAGGATTGCGTTCGTAAAGCTGTCATGGTACGGGTTAATCACTGCTGGAAGGTAGGGTTGTATGTACTCATGGTTAGGAGGTTTAGGCTCGGAAGAATCACTCCTCACTTTAGGGCATTAATTTCCCGTTGTCAAGATAAGTCGATAGGTTTATGATCTTTAGTTGCTTCATCCATACGATTCCCGGTATCCCGACACCCGTAGTGTTCGTCATATCCGAGTTTACCCCAACCTAGTATCGTTGTCACCACTTAGGTTAGTTTTTAGATATTTAGGACCACACCTTCATCTATCTTCACTCGTCTTAGTTTAGTTTTATTCTTTGTTTTTTGCTGCTTTAGTCCCTAGAGATCGACCCTGGTACTACACGATCCGTATACTTGCGGTGAAGTGGTCTAGGAAAATATAATTCGTGTTTCACCACATCAACCACCATGAATTTCCCGATATAGGCTCGCAGCACATGGTTCATAAGCCTTATAAACGTGCTTAGGGCGTTGAAAAGCCCAAAGGGCATGACGACCCACTCGTATAGTCCTTGATTCATTTTGAAAGCTGTCTTCCATTCGTCGCCTTCTCTCATGCGGACTTTGTGGTATCCGCTCTTGAGATCGATCTTTAAAAAGATTGTTGCCCCTCTCATGCCAACTACTAGAAGGACATTGAGAGCGCGATGTTTTTGAGGATATCCTAATCTTCTGGTTGTCATAAGCCCTTGATACAGTTTTGCTAGTGGGGAAAACAAATCTCGATCGACAAACACTGCACTCGATCATCTCGTCTTTTATCGGCCTTCCCCAAAATGATAATTTTCGACCGAGCTCAATCCGGAAACAACAGCAACAACCAAGAGCTGTCAGAAATCATGCTATCTGAATCCATCCTTTTTAACCTAATGCTTATAGCTCGAGAAAACATCAAACTTTCATGAAAAACTAAAGCAAAAATAATTAACTTCAGCATTCGGCACCAAAGAAGAAAAAACAGAACATGACTACATCAAAGATTTATAGCATTCCAAAACAATGAATAGAAAAACATGGTCAGTTCTCACAAGCACTAAATCACCATAACTAAAAAAAAAGTAGCCAAAAGTAGATCTCAAAACCACAAACACGGATCATAAAATTCCATCTTTGTGCACAAAATCAAAAACAAAATATTTAAAAACCCAATATGATCGATCAAACTGACCTTAATGTAGCTGAGCGTTCAGCTTAACAAAGCATTTCCTCGATCAGATCTCTCCCCCAAAACATATAATCTCCTCAGCTAGATCCAGACCTCCACCCCCACCTCAAAGGGAATTCAATTATGTCTCTCTATCTCTGACGGCGAGGCTGTCCAAATAATCCTATGTGCTCAATCGTTTCTATAGAACTAAATTTCCGAAGGAAAATCATCCTCCGCCTTCTGTAGCACCGACGACACCAAATGGGGAAAAAAGAAGTTATCGATTTGAAATCTGTAGATTTTACAGCATGGTTGTCTAAATAATCCTAGATTTTCAAAAGTTTCTAAATAAAAAATTTTCGAAAGGGAAATCGGCCACCGCGAAGGAAACAACGACGACACCTAGGGGAGAAAGAAACATAAGTTAGACGGAGAACTTGTTGCATAGATTTTTCACCACTTTTCACCGGCACCGAGCTTGTTGCAATCGCAATGACTCTTCGAACTGCAAAGATTACTCTAAAACAGAGAGAACAAATTATCACGGTGACAATGTGAGAGAGCAAGAGGGAAGGAGAAAGGATAATGTGAGAGAGGTTGGATTACCCGAGGATTGCGGGGAACCATAGCTCGAAGGATGTATGAGAGTAGAAGAGGAAAGCGAGTGTCCGGAAGTTAACGATGGCAATGTGAGAGAACGAGAGGGAAGGAGGAAAAAGAATGTTAGAGAGCGAGAGGAGATTAAACGTAATGAATAAAGATACCAGAATGATAGGAAGTTTGAAGATACTACATAGAGCAACCTTTCCTTTTCCACAATTAATAATTGAAAAAATGAATATTTTTTTAAATCTGACGTGGAGGGCTGAGAAGTCTCCATTTGCCGTGTACCCGTGGACAATTTTAGGTAGATTCTGGAATCCATCGTAACCGTTGCGACTTCCCACGTTGCAATCCACTTGAATAATTCTTCTTACGAGGTTCTTTCTAAAGAGAAATATAACAGAAATGCCTCTTCTATTAAAGTATTCAACTATTTCTCTATGATAATCCATCAAGTTTTACCAAAGATCATAGCAGAATCATAAATCTGAAACACTTAAATGCTTTTGTAGTACACAAACATGATAGTTTATCATCGTACCTGATTTAACATCCACTTGAATCATACATCCTAGGGATATGGAGGAGCGATAATAACATATGCAATGGAAGAGCACTGATTTTCTTTTTTTTTTCTTGTAATTTAAAAAATGCTTTATCAGTGGGAGAATGAAAGATAAAACAGAGGAGGTTGGATTACTTGAGGATTGTGGGGAACCATAGCTCGAAGAATGTATGAGATTCCAACAAAATTCTGATAAGTTAATCCAAATCAAACTGTAATAGCAATGTATTTGACAACTGACTCATGATTCTCGTAAGCAATTGAAGCAACAATGAGGCATCTAATCACATTTCTAGTGGAAAATATATGTACCTGCATGATGAACTTCAGATAGTTATTAATAGCATATAGAAAGGCTGGAACAACTAGAAGCACATTGTTTCGTGCTGCTTGCAAGAAAGTTGTCAGCGCAACCTATGTTATGAATACTAAAGATCTTGAATTCAAATTAGCAAATCGTACAACATATAAAATTGAAGAATTTGATACATTGAGAATTGTCAAGCAATATCTACAATTAAAACCATTACATTAGGATATGCATTGCTTTTACATGCTTGGTAATCAGCAACTAATTGAATTCTAAACAAATAATCCATTGCTCTGTTAGCAAACTCATAGGTCTAAACAAATAAACCATAGATATCTACAAGGCTCAATGTTCTACTGTCCTAACTTTTAGTTCTTATAACACTCTTGAAGCACTTTAGTGTCATAGAAAAATTTTTTGAACAATAAAAGTAAAGAACTAACTTTTAAAACAAACCACAATGTAGTTGTACTGTAGCAACTTTCCAATACTATATCAAAATCTTGATCAATTATAAAAATACTTGGAAAAATGTTGAAAGAGATAGGAGAGGATTCTCTCCAACGTTTTGGTGCCTAGCCTACAAGTTAACATAAAAATAGAGAATTAAAAAAGATTCCCTGTTGGGAGAGCAAGAAATAGATGAAAGGAAGCAATAAGTGAAAAACCCAAAAACTATCGATATGTAGAAAGTTAGAAACTGCATGTGAAACCTCTTTGTCTCCAACTACCAATAGATCAACATCAGAATTCCTAACTCTCCATATACGCTAGAGCAAAGAACTATAAGTGAAACATCCAATTTTCATCCCTCTCTCTGACCATCTCTGCCACAGAGAGCATAATTGGGCAAGGTGGAGACTGAATCCAAGTTCAGATCTTTTCGTAATTTATCTTAAAATATCCTCTGAGAGTAACAATTATTGACAAGGAAAGTTTAAGTACCTGGAACAAAAACATGACAACTGCAAAAACAACCTTGGCCTCTTCTTTCAAGAAGTTTACACTAACAAGACTGAAGTTGAAGTTCCAATCCACCTTAGACATGTAAACTAAGACAGACTAAAAGGAATAAACAAAAATGATTTTAGACAAAATAAAATAATGAACTACATAAAAGATTTTAAAAAGTAACAGAAAAATGGAAAAATTTACAGCCGATCTACTAAAGCTAACTTGACGTGTGGAAAACACGAGTTATAATTACCTAGACCACTTCACCGCAAGTATACGGATCGTGTAGTACCAGGGTCGATCTCTAGGGACTAAGTGTGGCTAAACTAGGAACAAAACTAAACTAGGAAGGAAGATGATAGGAGGGGATATGGTTCTAAAGATCCTAAATCTATCCTAAGGGTAACAACAAAACGAAGGTGAAGAGAAACTAGATATGATGAATACTACGGGTAATACGGGATACCGGATATTGCACATAAGAACGACTAAAAATCATAGATCTACAACCTACTCTTGACAACGGGAAATTCATGCTCTACTGTCGAGGAGTGATTCTTCCGAGCCTAAACCTCCTAACCATGGATACATGCAACCCTGCCTTCCGACAGCCGATTAACACGCACCATGGCAGCGTTACGTCCGCAATCACTATCCCTAAGTTGGCTAACCGACCGGTCAGATTCTCATTAGCCAAAACTTAATCTACTACTTAGCGGACCGGATTCGTTCCTTAACCTTCCAGCAAGGTTCGAGATCCATTGTTGTTGAGCGGTCAGCACTAACATAAGATTGATATTGCTAAGCATAGAACCGTAATCAAGAGTGAAAATCGTAAAACTAAGCATTAAGAAAACTCATCGTTCATACATACAAATCCGATAAACCCTACCCGCAGTAGGGACTCTACTCACTCATGGAAATAAAGGAAACCAAAGATAACACAATCCAATACATGATAAAACCCTAAGGAACTCGATGCCTCGACCTTCCCTAATGCGTTACCGGTGTACGGAATAGTGCTTCTCCTCTTCTCCGATGCTTCCCGAGCTTTTCCAGATGTTCTCCAGTGTTTTCTTGCCCTGTTTGTCGCCCCCTTTGCCCTAGATCCATTATCTCCCTTTTATTTGCTCGTTTGAAACTAGATCTAAGTTTGTTACGGATCTCGCGGCCCGCTCGGGTAGTGATGTTACCCGGTCGGGTAAAGGCTTGCCCGACCGTGTTGAGCATTGCACCCGATCGGGTAGTGGTCACCCGATCGTGTGGTCGAGGAGCCCGAGTCACGTAAACTTGCGGGGCAGATTGACGAGTAACCGCCCGGGCGGGTATTCAATTGTTGCCCGATCGGGTAGATGTTACCCGATCACCTTGTTCATTTGCCCGGTCGTGTAGTTTTGCATGGATGAACTCCGTAGGCTTCACCCGAGCGGGTAGAGAGTGGTGCCCGATCGGGCACCCTTGCTATCTTGATATTCTTCTTTTCCGCTCGTTGCTCGGGTGTTCCTTTGGGTTCTGGAGCTCGGTCTCGGCTCTGAGTAGATTTTCCTTCAGATCTTGTGGTTTTGTTCAGAAATCCTTCGTATTTAGCTCATTTAGGCCTTGTCGCCTAAAAACCTGAAAACCAATAAAACCGGTGTGTGAAGCTCAAAATAATATCGGATAAGTAAGTAGACCATGTAAGAAATATCCTAAAATGACATAAAAACCTATCCTAAATATGATACACTTTCAGTGTTATCAAACTCCCCCAGACCTAAACCTTTGTTTGTCCTCAAACAAAACTAGAGTCTAGCCTTAGAAGAATCTAATAACAATGGATACTAGCTCAAAATTTCCGAAGTATTAGCCATTTTTGCATTTCAGCGCGTCACATGGATAAAAGCCTAAGCGTACCGAGTATAGCCCTATATCTACCGAAAGTGCTGAGCCATGAAATCTTTCCTAAAGTCTAAGTCTACTTCACTACCCTAGATAACGTCCAAGCAATCTCCATACCGATTTTCTCTAAGCTCTTGATATCATTTGAATTTTCTTTTCTCGTTCTTATTCATTTATTTCTTTTTCGGTGCTTAGATACACGCTTTGTTCCTAGGACGTCGAAGTCGAAGAGGGTAGCTTTCTACTTAGACCCAGGCTGCCTATGGCACACTCATAAGGTTGCGCTACCTTAGAGGAGTGAAGAGTTGCGTTTTTGACTTTTTGTTCTTTATTTTCTTTTCTTTTTCTTTGATTACGCAACACTCTAACCCTTAGGACGTAGAATAGCTTCTCTACCCACCACTTAGACCCGAACCATCGAATATCGATGTACTCATGTCGATCTTAACTCGGAAAAGCGTAAAACTTATCCTAGACGACAGCGGAGTATAAGCGTGTGATCTAACTCTAGAACGCTAAAACATATCAATGAAGCATAGCTAAATGGTATCTACGGAGATATGTCTACTTGGTATCGAGATCTAAAGGGTGAATTCAACTAGACATAGGGTTTCAATCATAGCTACTCGACTAAACGGTATCTAAAAGGGCTTCTAAGCAAACCTAAACTATTATCCACGATTCAACAAAGTAGCAAAAATATGACTAAATTCGAAAAAATTTTCGCTAGATCCGTTTTATTTCTAAATCCTAATCCTAATCTAATCATGCCGCCCTAAAAATGCATCCGAATATCAATGAATGTAAGAGAAACCCCCCCAGACCTGAACGGAACACAGTCCCGGTGTTCTAAATCTAAAAGGGACCTCTACATGTAAAAAGATCGAGAAATCGTAAAAGTGATAACGAATACACCTGGCGTGTGCGTATGTCTTTCTCGGATCGTGATATGCTCGGATGTAGTGACTCTTGCGCTCTAATGCATTGTAACGTGAAAGACCTGTGATACGACATGCAATACAGAAGAGTAGAACAAAGAGTACTAATAAGTCTGAAAAGAGCGTACACAAAAGCTATCTAAAAACAAGAAACGATAAAAATGGTCCATAAAAGAAAAAAAGAAAATGAAATAGGAAAAAGAAGGAAAGAGAAGTCTAATCCTCGTCCGCTCCATCGCGGGTACTCGGTATGTCTGCTGGGTCTCCCGTGGCTCCTTCCCCAGGTGGGAAGTAGAATCCCTGTAGCTCGTACGGGATGTGAGGCTGGTAGGGGATGGCTCCGGAGTGGTAGTCCT
This sequence comes from Gynandropsis gynandra, assembly GCA_036759665.1. NCBI lineage: Eukaryota > Viridiplantae > Streptophyta > Magnoliopsida > Brassicales > Cleomaceae > Gynandropsis > Gynandropsis gynandra. Next base: position 18,788,052 of record CM071864.1, on the reverse strand, counting down.
GCGGAATCGGGATGTAAGGCTCCTGATAATGCGTCATGCTCAGCTGATGAAACCGCCGGACCGACTCGGTGAGGTAGTAGGTATGCTGTATCGACTGCTCGTGAAACTGCTGCCCCTCCGCATCCCTCGCAGCCTCCAACTCGTACCTCTGCTCAGCCATAAAAGACTGGTACCTAGTCACCTCCGCAACGTACCTGAGGGCATCGGAGGCTCCTTCCATGGAAGGAAAGTCGGATCTG
>CM071864.1:18745269-18784186 GCA_036759665.1 Gynandropsis gynandra | reverse complement strand
GACTCTTCTCTCTCAGCCGTGGGTGGCATTGGTTGTCCCACAGTGTTCCCGCTCCTTAGGAAAATGGTGTTCACTTGCTCGCGGGGGTTCGCTTCGGGCTTTCCGGGAAGTTGTCCGGGTTGCCGGTTGGAACCTTGGGCTAATTGTGCCACTTGCGTCTCAAGAAGTCTTAGATGTGTTTGAAACCCATCCATCCTCTTCTTCATATCTTCTTGTTCGGCTCTAATCCCTCCTAATGCACTCTTTTGCTCTTGGTGCATCGTTTGGAGCATCGACAAAATATCAGAATCGTTCGAGGATTGTGCACGTTGCTGGTACCCGTATTCTTGGCCGCTACCTCTCGGTTGAAACCCTTGATTAGGGTTCCTCGTCATTATCCGCGGCTGAAAATCTTGCGGATTTGCCACGTTGTGCGTATTACCGTATGAGAGGTTGGGATGGCTCTTAATGTAGCCTTGCTGATATCCCCGATTGGAAAACACGAGTTATACGATATTATTTCACACGTCAACAGTAGAGCATGAATTTCCCGTTGTTAAGAGTAGGTTGTAGATCTATGATCTTTAGTCGTTCATGTATGCAATATCCGGTATCCCGTAGTATTCATCATATCTAGTTTCTCTTCACCTTCGTTTTGTTGTTACCCTTAGGATAGATTTAGGATCTTTAGAACCATATCCCCTCCTATCATCTTCCTTCCTAGTTTAGTTTTGTTCCTAGTTTAGCCACACTTAGTCCCTAGAGATCGACCCTGGTACTACACGATCCGTATACTTGCGGTGAAGTGGTCTAGGTAATTATAACTCGTGTTTTCCACACGTCAGCTACCATTCAGAATTCTCAGGATAACATTGAAGAAAATAGTTTACTTTCTCATCACGTTGAAGAAAAAGGCATATTTTTAGAGACTTTTATCATCTAAGTCTGACCAAAATAATTTACCTGTAGACCAACCAGGATGCAGTCGCCAACTACTAGAAGGACATTGAGAGCGCGATGTTTTTGAGGATACCCTAATCTTCTAGTTGTCATAAGCCCTTGATACAGGTTTTGCTAATGGGAGAAACCAATCTCGATCGACAAACACTGCACTCGATCATCTCGCTCTTCATCGGCCTTTCCCAAAATGATAATTCTCGACCGAGCTAAATCTGTAAACAACAGCAACAATCAAGAGCTGTCAGAAATCATGCTATCCGAATCTATCCTTTTCAACCTAGTGCTTATAGCTCATGAAAACCATCGACTTTCAGGAAAACTAAAGCCATAATAATTAACTTTAGCATTCAACACCAAAGAAGAATAAACAAAACATGACTACATCAAAGAGTAATAGCATTGTAGAACAATGGATAGCAAAACACGATCAGATCTCACAAACACTAAATCTCCATAACTCACAAAAAACATAAACTAACCAAACGTAGATCTCAAAACCACAAACACGGATCATAAAATTCCATCTTTGTGCACAAAATCGAAAACGGAGATTCAAAAACCGAATCTCATCGATCAAACCGATCTTAATTGAGCCGAGCGTTTAACTTAACAAATCATTTCCTCGATCAGATCTCTCCCCCAAAACATATTTTCTCCTCAGCTAGATCCACGTAAAGGGGAATTCGATTATCTCTCTCTCTCTTACTATCTCTCTCTCTGACGGCGAGGCTGTCCAAGTAATCCTAGCTGCTCAATCGTTTCTATAGAACTAAATTTCTGATGGAAAATCGTCATCCGCTTTTTGTAATACCGACGACACTGTATGGGGAAAAAGAGGCTATCTATTTGAAATCAGTAGCGAGGTTATCCAAATAATCCTAGATCTTCAAAAGCTTCTAAACAAACAAATTTCGAAAGGAAAATCGGCCACCGCGAAAGAAACAATGATGAATACGAGGGGAGGGATCAATTTACCTCACCGAAGACTCCGTTGTGCCGCCAGCCACGATTCAAATCGATGGAATTCAGCAATTCAATCATGCCTTCAGCCCGTGAAACACCAGGACAGATTGCTCTTCAGTTCCTTGCTCGGCGCACTCTCCCTCCCGCTCCAACCGGTCATCGCTCGAGCCACTTCCGTTCGAGAAGCTTGGCGAACCCTAGCCAACATCTATGGCAAAGCCTCTCGTGGTTATGTCAAACAGCTACGAGATCAAATTAAACCACGAAACCCTAATTCTCAATGGAATCGCAACAATAACAGGAGCTCCACGGGAGGTTACCGAGGTCGATGTCAAGCTTGCGGAACTCAACGACACAGTGCAAAGTTCTGCAACCAATTCCAACTCATATCCATGAACTCGTCCTCGGATCCGATTCAACAACAGTGGACACCCCCTCAACGTCCGTGGCCGCCTGCTGTTCACGTTGCTACGTATCCTACATATGATACCTCGAGTTGGCTTCTTGACAGTGGTGCCTCACATCACATCACTTCCGACTTGCAGAACCTGTCACTCCACAGTCCGTATCAAGGAGGAGAGGAAGTCACCATAGCCAATGGCTCCGGACAACCCATCACTCATACGGGTTCTTTTTCGCTCTCCTTACCAAATCGTTCACTTATGCTTGATAGTGTGCTTTGTGTTCCCTCCATGCACAAGAACTTGGTCTCGGTTCATCGTTTATGCAAGTCTAATGGTGTTTCCGTTGAATTCTTTCCTCATATGTTTCAGGTGAAGGATCTAATAATGGTGTTGAATTCTTTCCTCATATGTTTCAGGTGAAGGATCTAATCACGGGGGCGCCGGTTCTTCAAGGAAACACTAAGGATGAAGTTTATGTGTGGCCGTCCCCTACCACCAATACCTCACCCACCGTTGCCTTCTCTAGCCTTAAGCCCACCGTTTCCACTTGGCATTCACGTCTAGGACATCCGTCACTACCCATCCTCAAACACGCCTTGTACAAGGTTCAAATTCCGCTAGTTCGAGAGTCTTTTGTTTCTCCGTGCAATTCTTGTCTTAGTAATAAGAGTCACAAACTTCTGTTTCATGAGTCATTTATTGTTTCTTCTCGTCCGCTTGAATTTATTTTCTCTGATTTATGGACATCTCCTATTATTTCAACGGATGGTTTCAAGTATTATGTTCTTTTTGTTGATCATTTTACGCGTTATTCTTGGCTTTATCCGCTCAAACAAAAATCACAAGTTCGAGCAACTTTTATTGCTTTTAAATCTCTTGTCGAAACCAAGTTTAACACTAAAATCATCAATCTTTACACCGATAACGGTGGGCCTTCACGGCCGCGATTTATCTTATAAACCAGAATGCCAACTCCTCTCCTCTCCTATGCCTCACCCTACGAAACCCTCTTCCAAACACCACCGAACCTTCATAAACTTAAAATCTTGGCTGTTTGTGCTACCCTTAGCTACGTCCTTATGCTTCTCACAAACTAGACCCTTGATCTGCTCCTTGTGTCTTCCTTGGCTACTCCAACACCCAAAGTGTGTATCTTTGTCTTGACCTATCCAAACTCCGTGTCTTCGTCTCTCGTCACGTTGTTTTTCATGAATCCGTATTTCCCTTCGCCAACCTTTCCAAATGCGTCACCCATCCTGACATACCCGCCGCCTCCCCATCCTCCAATGGTCCTTCTCTATCACCCATCCAACCCTTTACCTTGTCACACGCTCCATCTCCTCCACCGCTGCCCCCAAGACTAGATTCTTCCCTGATCGATGTTGAGAGTGACACGGACACTAGCCACGCTGCGGACTCCTCTCCTTCCTCCACTCCAGCACCGCTTTCGGACGCGGCCCGTGCTCCTACCGTTGAGGAACCAACCACTCAAAACATGCATCCAATGGTGACCCGCAGCAAGGCCAATGCCATTCGATCTAATCCTCCGTTTGCGAATGTGTGTACAGGTTCTCTTGACGAAACCGAACCCGCAACAGCAACACAAGCCCTCTGCAACACTAAATGGAGACAAGCCATGAGTGATGAAGTCAATGCCCTTCTACGCAACGAGACATGGGAACTTGTATCTCCTCAAACCGCAAGCAATATTGTTGGATGCAAATGGGTTTTCCGTATCAAACAAAAACCCGATGGTTTAATTGATTGCTACAAGGCTCGCTTGGTTGCTAAAGGCAATCATCAACGTCCGGGAGTGGATTTTCACAAGACTTTCAGTCCAGTGGTCAAGCCCGCAACAATCCGTACTGTGCTTAGTCTTGCGGTCTCTAACGGATGGCATATAAATCAGCTTGATGTCGACAATCCCTTCCTCCAAGGCAAACTCACCGAAGATATATACATGGAGCAACCACCTGGATTTATTGACAAGGATCATCCTCTTCACGTTTGCAAACTCCGGAAAGCTATATATGGTCTCAAGCAGGCACCTCGTGCATGGTACTCTGAATTACAGACTTTTTTGCTTGGTAGTGGCTTCAAGAATTCTCTTGCGGATGCTTCACTCTTTGTACTCAACACGCCAACCACGAAGCTTTATGTTCTCATCTATGTCAATGATATGATCATCACAGGCTCTTCCTCCACTCAAATTCAGACCTTCATCAATTTCTTGGTGTCTCGGTTCTCCATTAAAGACCTTGGTGCTCTCACCTTCTTTCTGGGAATTGAAGCCACGAGGACACCGCAGGGTCTCCACTTGTCGCAGCGGAAGTATATCACGGACCTTCTCATTCGGACAAACATGATTGATGCGAAGTCTGTCTCTACACCGTTGCCATCGACCTCACGGCTCACCATTTCCTCGGGCTCACCTCTTTCCGATCCAACCGAATTCCGACAAGTGATTGGGAGCCTACAATATCTTGCCCTCACGCGTCCGGACGTGAGCTATGCTGTCAACAAATTGTCTCAGTTCATGCATCAACCCACGGATGAACATTGGCTATGCGCCAAACGTGTGCTTCGTTATCTTGTTGGCTCTCGTGCACAAGGTATCTTTCTTGCAGCTCAAAACACTTTGTCTCTTCATGCTTTCAGCGATGCGGATTGGGCTGGAGACTCATCTGACTTCAAATCCACGGGAGCATACATTGTTTATCTTGGCAAGCATCCGATATCGTGGTCCTCCAAGAAACAAAATGGCCACTCACGGTCATCCACCGAGACGGAATATCGGTCTGTTGCCAACACCTTGGCCGAAATTTGTTGGCTAGGTAATCTTCTCATGGAACTTGCTGTTACCCTCACGTCGGCTCCGACTATTTACTGTGATAATATTGGAGCTACTTATCTCAGCGCCAATCCGGTTTTTCACTCCCGTATGAAGCACCTCGCACTTGATTACTTCTTTGTCTGTGGCCAAATTGAAGTTGGTACTCTTCGAGTCTCTCACGTGCACTCCAAAGACCAACTCGCCGACATCCTCATCAAACCTCTAGTGCGGTAACAGTTCCACGAGTTATGTTCCAAGATTGGAATCACCTCGGGTGATTCATCTTGCGGGGGCGTATGAAGGATATTAGGATATTATTGTATTAAGGGTATTATTGTAATTTTCTATTCCCTAATTAGGTTAAATCTTTAACCTCTTGTACATATAGCCGTTCAAGGCTTTTGATTGGAATACAATTCGAAATTATTATTCACAATTAATATTTAAATTAAAATTCTTAATTTTAATATTTTTTTTCACCTGTGGGTTACGCGCGCCCGCTCGGGCTCACGCGTCGCCTACTCATGCTTACGGAACATCGCACGATCGGGTTGGGAGGCGCCGCACGCTCGGGCTAGGGTTCCTGGAACCCTGTCGCCGCCGCCCTCATCCGTCGCCCGCTCGGGCCTAGACCGTGCGCCCGCTCGGGCCTCCGCGAACCATCGGGTCGGGCGAAGAGAGGTGGTTAGGGTTCCCCTAGGGTTTCTGAAACCCATCCCAACGTCGTTGCCCTTCTGCTCGATTCGTCGGCCGGCGATTCGTTGCAACCGTTGCTCACGTCGGCCGGTCGCTCAAGCTCTTCTCTTCTCGCCGGCCAGTCGCTCCATACCGTCGCTCAAGCCATCCCGTCGCGACATTCCACACGCACAAGCGAAACGCAGCGATTGCTCGCGCACAAGACGCGCGATTCGCCGCCCGTCGTCTCACGCTTGCGGTCGCCTACGGTGGTCCAGAGTAGCCCGCCGCCCGTCGCCTGTGTCCGGCGTCGAACGTGCGGCCGACTAGGGATTCGGCTGTTGCCATCGTTCACGGTTCACGATTTGTTCTTGTGTGCGCGCTACGCGCACGTGACTTTTACATTTTTCGATCCAATTTTTCACAAAAAATTCGAAAAACTAATCCCAAACATGCATCCAGACGCTGTGATACCACTGTAGGGTTGATTTAGATGCGGAAATGTGTTCTTATCAACCCGATTATAGATATAGTCATGTTTAACGATTAGTTTTTCGGGTTTCAACGATGAACAAATTAAGAAACGTTTTCGTGATACCTTTTCGTTGAACGTGCGATAGTCGGATGCAAGGCTTGATAATGCAAGCCCTCTACGCGTATCCACGCTGAGATCAATCTGCTTTGATACGGAATTCGGGAAGAACGAAAACTGTTTTTCGTTCTTCGGTTTTCTTTCTGACGGCTAGGGTTTAGATTTTGTTTTTGAATTCTGATAACGAAAACTCATTTTTCGTTTATTTATAATTATTAACTTGTAATAATTACGATTTAAAACCAAACAATTGAAAATTACATAAATGGCATGATACTTTCACCTATACGACAAGGATGTGGTATTGATGTTTTATCTTTAAAACGATATATAATTAGGTTTTAATATAAAGTTTGAAATTTGTAAGTTTTACAAGTAACAAAATTTTGATCTATGCTACTTTGGTAATGGTCGGAGTTTCAGAACTTGTTTTTGTTTTTTTTGGCAAATAAAAAAGTTTGAAGAAAGAAGCCATTGTTTTTTTTTTTAACTTTCGAAAACTGAAAACAAGGTCCTACAAAAGTCAGAGTTGACAAGAATAATCCCATTTTCCAAAAGTTCAAAGGAGATCCCAATTCGTCGAAACCACTGAACGAATTTTACATAAACAGACGAGAAAAGGAACTGTTTGGGATAATATTTTCTCGAGGGAGATAATTTTTATCTCGAGTGTGAAAAAGGTTGGGATCCTTGCGGCTGTTGTTATCGCAATCTGGTGTTTTTTCGCGGAAGCAATTTCTTCCTTCTTCCCCCTATTTTCTTGGGAAAAATTTGCAGTATCAGCAGGTCAGTCTACGATAGGTTCGCATTCTTGTCTCAGTTGCTTAGCTAGTATCCGCGTGCATAATCTAGAATACTTTCTGATTATATTTTTGTTGGTGATTTATGGCGTCTCGATTCAGCAATTTGATTTTCTAGGGCATGCTTTGTTCGTTTCTTCTTCCTTTGGTTTGATAGGTTGAAGGTTGTTTTGTGTCGCCAAATTGATGAGAACTGAAAAGAAGCCTTAATGTGTACAATATGTCTGCATCATTCGAGTTCTTGGATATAATGTGCACAATTTCATCAGTTTGAATTGTTTATTCCTCCTCGTTATTTAAAGTTCAGTAATGAAACCTTGAAAGTTGAAGCTTGCAGTTGTTGGGACCATTGGAAAGGGAAAAATTGAAAGTTAAATGATTTTAAGCTCTGTATTATATTTTAAAATATGTGGATTGAAGATCTGTGTCGAGTCTTTGTAATGTATACTGTGGTAGGTATGTACAAAAATCAGCTACAAGAATTGGCTCAAAGAAGCTGCTTCAATTTTCCATCTTATTCATGTATCCGAGAAGGACCCGATCATGCCCCCCGATTTAAAGCAACTGTGAACTTCAATGGAGAGGCTTTTATGAGCCCAACATTCTGCTCAACTCTGAGGCAAGCAGAACATGCTGCTGCTGAAGTAGCCCTTAACACGCTTGCTGAGAGAGGTCCGTCCCGTGCATTGGCTGCCAAAGTTCTGGTTAGCTCTTTCATCACTTTGTTTCATTCGACTACAAGATTACATGGTTCTTCTCATTGGATTGTGTATTGGCAATAAGTTTCCTACTTAGATTTTATTTGGCTCTCAGTATGGATGTTGAGTTCATGAGTCCTATTGAGCTACCACACCTTATAACATTTGATTTGTAGGTCTGATCCTTTAAAAACATGTTGATCGGTTAACTGCATTATATAAATGGAAGATGATAATTGGAAAGTCTGTCTTTTAGATATCCTTGTAGTTGGAGAATCACTAAAGAATAGGGTGATTGAGGTAGAAGAAACTTTAAAACGATGCTGGGAGTTTTAATGACTAGTGAAATTCTAGATTAAGTTAGGGAGAAATGTTAACATGTTATCGTGTATTGTTCACTAACAGGATGAGACAGGAGTATATAAGAATTTGCTGCAGGAGACTGCCCATAGAGCTGGTTTAAACCTTCCCATATATACAACTATTCGCCTAGGACTACGCTCTGTACCTCTCTTTTCATGCACAGTTGGGCTAGGCGGGATGAGCTTCATGGGAGAACCAGCAAGAACAAAGAAACAAGCACAAAAGAATGCAGCGATCACTGCTTGGGATACACTGAAACGCTGTATGTTTGTTCTATTATATGGTTGAGAATGATGCTAGATGCATGTGTTCCTTGTACTTTGACCATCTGAATTTTGTCTTGACATTTAAATCTGCATTTTTACATGGTAAAATGATTTAATAAAGGATTTTTAGTCATCTTATGAGTTTTGGTGGGTATAAGATCTTGATCGCCATGTAGAAGACATTGAATTCATCTGTTCGAAAACATTGGTCCTCACTTAGGACTTCTTGTCCAGAGAACACTACTTTGAATTTGGCCAAGCATGTCCTGATAAATCATCTCTATTCTTTATATGTTCTGTTCCTTCAGATTCTAATCTCATATCATTTGTTTCTCTTTTCCACATGTAGTGGCTCAGCAGTACTCATCTACTTCAGCACCATCGTCATCCTCATCAGAATCCAAAGATTATCAAGAACAAGACCAAGTTGTTATTGCTCGTGTACTTGCATCATTGCTATCAAAATCTGCTGCAACAAGCAACTTCCTAAATAAACAGCACAGTCCAATACCTGTGTCGACAGATCTAACCCGACAAACACAAAGTTTTTATCCCATGCATGCTGGACCATGGACATACCCAAACTATTCTCCAGGTTTTGCTGTTTACCAAATGTGGCAGCAACAGCATTACTTACAACTACAGAGCCCTCTGTTAGGATTCCCTTCTCCAACATCAACTGAATTGATTCCTTATAATTATGTATATTCTATCAGTCATCCGGATTGTGGCCTGTATCTTCCAGGGGTCCAGGAACCGTCATCAAGAGTTGCTATTGTCTCTTCCAACATGTCTATAAAAACACCGACCCGATCGGATGCAGGTCATGTGAGAAACCAGTCCACAGTGACTATTAAAGAGATACATGAGGAGAAAGCAGAAGAAACGTCTGGACTCTCTCCTTCAGTATCAGTCTCAGTCTCAGAACCCCCAGTTTCTCTTCATTGCAGTGCCATAGAAACTCGAGCAAAAGAATCAGTTATTGTCGGGCACAAAAATAACAAGGCTGTTGAGGTGGAGAACAAAGGGGAAAACAATGGATCTAGAAGTAATGAACTTCCACAACTGGAGCCGGTATCTATAGTTTCTGATATAAACCTGGGTTTGAATTATGACTTTCCACGGCCTTATGCAAGACTACATCACCAAACAAGGCCAAGTTCATCATCAGATTCAAGTTTCAGGCCACAATCATTTCCCATTATCTGCAGGACGCCACCTCAGAACTCACCAAGCTTTGTCACTGCACCTGCAAGAATGAAAACGGGCTTGCGTTCATGTTCAGCTATGTCTAGGCCAGAACGAACCAATTTTGGGGTAGTTCATCCAAAATTTAGGGCACCACCTGTAAGAATAAGGTCGGTTACACCGGTCTGTTCCGCTCCTCCACCAAGACAAGTGCACAGTTCAGAGAAGCACAAAACATTGTCTGGAATGGAGAAGAGAGATCATGTTTTAGAAACGAGTTCAGATGGTAAGCCGCAAATGTGAATACTGGCTACACCCGTACTCAGAAAAACATGCGTGAATGTGCATCCATGTTCAGCTTTGGCGAGGCCTGCAAGAGTGAATCGTGGGGCTATTCTTGAGCTTCTGAGCAACAGTTGTAAGAATGAGATCAATATAGACCTGTCAGTTCACCTTCTGCATCAACGAAGCAATTTAAGTTAAGATATCCGACAAGTGTGGAATGGTGTTTCCAGGGCTACATCAGATACGGCTAAGCTTAGAATATCTTTACGTTTGCATACGTTAGTACAAGTTAAGTACATGTCGCTGGTGGACATGTAATGGATGCAGCAGATGTATTACAAATTTTAGGAAAAATATCATTTTCTTATAGAATTATACATCTAAAAAATACATATATTTGATTTATGACTTTTAAATTAATATTCTATGGATAGTTAACGTTGATCATATCAGCAATCACTTTATCCAAAAATCAAAATGAAAAATTATCTTTAAAATAAAAAAAAAAATCAGTTTTATTTTTCTTCTTTCCCTCATCATGCTCTATCTTTCTTATAAGCAATAGTTCATATTGTTTTTTTTGTCTCCTCGGGATGGAAAGATGAGGAGTACTATACATTTAATTATGTTTTTAATGCCTTTTATCTTTGCACCTCCACCTCCTCTAGTATTTGTTTGAGTATGTTTTAGACACTAATCATTGAATAATTTTGGAATTTTATTTATGTATCTTGATATTTTATCATCTATGTCATTTGTTATTTCATTCAGTTTATATTATATATGTTATAAATGAATGTAATAACATCCTTAGAATTATTGTTTTGAATATATTTTTAAAAATGATATCCCTAGTCGAGTATTATTGAAAAAAGACATCGATGATGCATTAAGATTAGTATGTGTTGAATTAATATGAGATATCAATTCAATACATAGGTACGTGTTAGAGAACAATGTACTGGATCGACCCGCATGAGATTGGTACATGGATTGTTATATGAGTGTCATGAGCAATTCTCATAGTGAGGATGGTGTATGTGATCCTTTGACTTGAGATCACCAAAGATCTTAATATAAGTGATTTGCATATTTTGATACTATCGAACGTTGCTTGTAGCAGGATGGACTAACCAGGTAGTAATTGGGTATACAATTAACTCATATAGTAAGATCTTGGTTGATTGGGATAGGATTTGTCCCTCCTATATAACATGAGTGATGTCGTGAGCTCCTTGATTAAGTGTGATTGTGAGATGAATGACCGTGCTAAAATAAATTAATATGTGATCTCATATTTATTTGTTTCTAATCTATCTACTAGGAAATCAAGATACCTAATATGTGATATTCCATGGCTCGTGTTCGATCTAGACATCAACGATAAAAAGATTCGATTACACGGTGACATCAATCACGGGAATGGATAGTAATGATGTGTTGCTAGACAGCGCTCATTATGTATGATGTCTATCACTGCCACTGTAACGAGGACCTATTGGGTTGCACACTAGAACGAAAAGGCTTGGACGTTTTAGGCCTTAAATTATGGAGAGTTTTTGAAATAAATCGATTACATTTTTATTTGATCGAATGTAATGAATATCAATTTTTTTTCTTTCAGAGCTCTTGGGTATATGAGATAAATTTCAACGGGTAGCTTTTGTTTTGCCGCTTTTGATGTATCTTTTTTTCGTTTGAACAACACTTGTGGCATTATTTTCATGTAATATTGTTGGGTTGATATTAGTCGAAATCCACATGTTTCTTTTATGTGCCGAGTTATAGCTCTGAGTCAGACACACTATTTACTTTTTTAATGAAGTGTAATGATTTCATCATGATTTGAAGATGTTGAAATTAATGTTTATGACTGAAAATGCCATGATATCTATGTGCCTCCATTTGTGAAAGCATATTATGTTTGTTATGTGGGTTTGATAAATAACATTCATATGCAAAACCAATTACCTTATGTTTGGAATATATAATCTTAAATCAACCGTCTTTTGTAAATAAAGAAAGATATATTTAATCCTTTTTCAATGACGACGTGTAGGAGATGAACAATACCGTACTAAGAGATTAGTAGCAAATACAATACCATGACTTATACAAATTATCAAACACAAAGGAGCCCTATCGCACTCATATATCGTATTTGTGTTCCGAGTATCTTTTCATTATCTTGACAAAGACTAAATGAATCCTTTTTAATGTTAATATATTAAAATATTTTAATACTCTCTTTGTATAATTTGATTGATGCACGAATATTCAAGTCTTTAGATGCTATAACTATAAACCAATACAAAATTTTGTTTTTACAAAGTCTTCCATTTTGAATTCCTTCTTTAGATAATTTCGAGTAGTTTCAATTTATTTTGAGGTCCTAAGTATATCCAAATCATCCACAAAAACAACTACAATCACATAATCGCTTTCTGTTTTTGGGATAAGTACACAATAACAAATAAGTTTATTCAAAAATTTCCTTTTAAACAGATATTTTCTTAGACAATCATACCACATGTAAAGATTGTTTCAATTCATATAGTTATCCTTTGTAGTTTAATTACACATATTTCTTTAGCCTTTAAACTTTATGTATTCAACACTTTTAATCCTTCACAAACTTTCATGTATATATCACTATCCTATATATATATATATATATGTTATAACAAAATCCATAAAATACATTTCTAAATTTTTTTGAAGCTGTTAAACTCATCAAATATTTGAACGCGATTTCATCCATAACAAGGGATATGTTTCTCCATAATAAATTTTGTGTCTCTAAGAAAAACCTTTTGAGACAAAAGGTGCCTTATATCTTATGATTTGATTATTTTTATTTCTATTTCGTGCAAAACTCATTTGCATCCAACTGGTTTAACACTACACGAGTTTGAACAATGAGCCCAAATACTTTTTTATCTACTTAGTCTAATTTTGCATAGCCTCTTTCCATGTTATCAAATCATGTATCTACTGACATTCTGATATTGACATTGGTTCTGGATCGTCACTCACATATTCAATTTCTTTGAATATAGAAAAAGAGAATATTTTATCATCATCATTTATTTCGTCTCTTTTTGAAATCTTTTCATCGTGGATATAGTCAATAAAAATCTCATTGTATTTTGTATGCTCAAGGTTATTTTCATCATGTCTATGTGTAAGGTATTTTTCTCACTTGTTTCATTTTGTATATTCTCAATTATTTTAGAGTCAATATCTTTATCATTTTTTTCTTTTATAAAGATCTTTATTTTTTGAACTAAATTGTCATCCATGCTTTAAACATGTTGTAGACTCATTTGAAATTTGTTACCCCTATGTTCTTTTGGTATTTTTATACGAACATGTGCATATGAAGTCGATACATATTACTTTTTTACCCATGATGTATAATTGAACCCATCTGGTAACTGATTTGTGATATTTTGTAAGTGTATAATCTTTTGTACTCCTACATAACATTGTTTTGTAGGAAGATCATCACAATACAACAATGATTGTGTTTTCTGATTCAAATCTTGTGAGATGATATGTGAACATAACACACATTGTAGTTTGAGATATTTATTGATATATGGTGATATATATACAACATAAATTCCCAATCTTCTTTATAGGCATATTATTTCATTGCGGTTGAGCAATCAATACATATAATGCGCAACCAAATACTTAAAAATGCGATATATTCGGTTCTTGGTTAGTTGCTAATGGTATTGCAGAATATTTATAATAAGCCTTGGTCTTATTTGAACGAGTGTTGCAACATGTAAATGACATGTCTCTAAGAAGAAACTATGAGTTTTATTTCCATTAGAAATGGTTCAACAATAAGTTGGAGATGTTTAATTAAAAACTCAACCATACCATTTTGTGCATGAACATACGGTTCAATATATTCCATCTAAATTCTGAGCAATATAAAATAATCATTAAAAGCTTGATAAGTGAATTCACAAACGTTATCAAGCATCAATTTCTTAATAAAGTAATCGAGGAATTGAGCTCATAATTTTTCTATTTTTAGCAAGAAACCTCACAAGTGCATCATTGTAGGTTGATAATAGATAAATTGTGATGATCTACATGAAGGATCGATTAATATCATAAAGTTTTGAAATGGTCCACTTGGTGGATGAATTGGTCAACATACATCCCCATGTATACGCTTGAAAAACGACGATGATTCATTTTCAACTTTAATTGATAATGATCTTATTATCAATCTTCATTGAAAACAAGTAGTACATATGATCTCATGAGACTGAAATATCTTCTCAAATTTTTAGAGCATGACCAATATAATTTTAAACAATTCTCCGCATCATTATTGAACCATGGTGTCCTAATCGATCATATCAAATCTTAAACACAATTCTATACTTTTGGTTGAAGGTGACATATGATTCGACATCATTTATTTTTATGAAATATAATCAAGATGATAAAGCCGATACCTTTTTAACAATATGTTTATTTCTTGAAATCATTGTCATCATTCATTGTTTCAACTTGATCACCACTATGGCGAATTGCCTCGACCTTGCCCCTACCATGACTATGACCACAATCAGGTGTATATCCATACCCATGGCCATGCTAATGGTTATAATTTGATAAAGTTGCGTTCGTTTCAAAGAACAATGCATAGCCAATAAGACGAGCATGATAAATTTTTTATTAATAACTCATTTTGTTATTCTGTAACAAGAAATAACTTGCGATATATTTTGAAATCTTTTTCTCTATGCTGCTATTGTAAATTAAATTATCAACATAAAATTTTGAAAATAGTTTCTCTCACTTATCATAATCAGTTATTTTTCTCTACATAGTTCTGTTTGGGAGATCATAATGATATTCGTCCACAAATTTATAATCTTAGAACCGGAGCAACTTCAAAAATATCCTTTAATTGCTATTTTGACTTCAATTCTACCCTTCCCTAAAAAAAGGTTTTAACTTCATATCTACCCCTAAAATATTGATAACCAAAGTACCTTGATTTCAACTTCATATCTACCCCTATTTTGACTTCAATCCTACCCTTTAATTAATTGAAAAATTTTTCTCGCTCCTCCAAAGTACCTTGATTTCTCTCTCTCATATGGCACGAAAATTATTGTTCTCCCACACCACATCATTCGGCCGAGTAGCTTGAAATCGGCATCAAATTCATCGCAGTTAGCTTGAAATCGACATTAGATTCACCGCGAATAGGTTCAATCGTTTGTTGTCAACAAAGAAGCTTGCAACTAAGCATGTTCCACACAAAAACCAGGTATGTATAGAGTTTTTCGTGTTTCTCTTGTGCTTTTTGTATTTCTTTTGTGAATTAGATAACCCGAGTGAGTAGTGAGTAATATGTATAGATTCGATTGTCCCTTTTTTAAAATGAGAATTATATTGATGTAGTCAAACCGAGTCATATTTATTGAAATGTCAAATGATCGCAATGAGTGATAGTCTCTTTGAGTCTTACGGTAGCTCTGGGTCACAGAGTCATATTGAAACATATGGTCGCAGTGGATCACAGAGTCTCATCAAGTCGCGCGATTGCACTGGGTCACCGAGTCATATTGAATTACATGGTCCCACGGGGTCACAAAGTCATATTTAAACACATGGTCGCATTCGATCATAGAGTCTCATCGAGTCGCACAGTCGCACTGGGTCACAGAGTGTCATCGAGTGGCATGGTCCCACTAGGTCACAGATTCTCATAGAGTCGGATGGTCGCACAGGGTCACAAAGTCATATTGAAACACATGGTCGCACTGGGTCACAGATTGTCATCGAGTCGCACGGTCGCACTAGATCACAGAGTCTAATCGAGTCTCACGGTTACACTGGGTCACCGAGTCATACTGAAACGCACGGTCGCACTGGGTCACAGAGTGTCATCGAGTTGCACGATCTCACTAGGTCATTGAGTCATATTGAAACACATGGTCGCACTGGGTCACAGATTGTCATCGAGTCTCACGGTCACACTAGATCACAGAGTCAGATTGAGTCGCATTGTCGCACTGGGTCATAGAGTCATATTGAAACACATGATCCCACTAGGTCACAGATTGTCATCAAGTCGCACGGTCGCACTTAGTCACAGAGTCTCACTGAGTTTTATGATCGCACTAGGTCACAGAGTCATATTGAAACACAGGATCGCATTGGGTCAAGAGTCTCATCGAGTCGCACGGTTGTACTGAGTCACAGTCATATAGAAACACAGGGTTGCACGGGGTAATTGAGTCTCATCAAGTCGCACGGTCGCATTGGGTCACAGAGACTCATCGAGACGCACGGTCGCACTGGGTCACAGAGTCATTTTAAATTTGAAACACATTGTCGTAGTGGGTCACAGAATTTACCCTCCTATTATGTTTTTGTTACATGTATAATGCATTCGATGGATGAGAAAATCACACTTATTTACTTTTTGTATGATGGTAAATGAGAAAAAATGCAAATGGAGAATTTGAATGGGTTGGTTGAGTTCAAGAAAACCATAGAGTATTTTTCTATTGTCCTTCGATTAGTTTGACATACCAGTAACTTATTGATGAGTTAAACACAAAGAATGATGGTGGAAAAAATACAATGAAGTTGACGTTAAGCTATTTGCCCAAATTTGTGAAAATAGGGAGTCGACATATATAATGAATGACAAGCATCTTATTTGTTATCTGTTCGATCGCATAAGAGGAATTCAGCCATTGTTGTATGTTGAGATAGAATCGACAAGTGTGAAGTGTGAAATGGAAATTGAGAGGGAAGTTGAACCTCTAGTTCCTGCTTTTCGAAGCATTGCTAGGAAGGTGAGAATGGAGGTGTTGTAGATTATGATGACTATGTTATTTTAGGTTCAAATAACAAAAGTAGAGTTGGGAGTAATCCAATGGAAACAATAAATATTTTGGATTTGGATAATTCTGATAGTGAACATACCAGCGGGTTAAGAGAAGATGGTGGGTGTTCTACGTCCTAAGAGAAAGGCGCATAAAAACGCCATCTACTCTACTGCACTCTTCAACGAGGTGCAAGAGTAAACCGTCATCGGTAGCTTGGGTCTAAGTAGAAGTTGAATCCCTTCAAATCCGATGTCCTAGAAGCCTAGTGTGTTCGCAAAATCAGAATAAAAAATGGAATGGAAGAATAAAGAAGCTCGAGAATCAAACAAGTATCCTCTTTGATTATGTGATTAGCATTTGTTTGAAGTCTCATTTGGTAGAGAGAGTTGTGGTTTCTTACTTAGCTCGTCTTTGAGTTACTTTCTTGGAGGTAGCCATGGTGAACCTAAGATGAAGACTAAAAGTTATTAGACCAAAATTTGTTCTAACTTGTTTGATTGATCGATTAAGTTTGCTTTAGCGACATTTCTAGAGAACAGGGAATTCTCACATTTTATATCTCCCATGTGTTCCACGTTTACGTTTGCTTAGGGACAAGAGAACATTCAAGTCTGGGGGATTTGGATCATCTTGTTTCTGTACACGATTCTCGCATGATTTTAGATATGTTTATGACGATAGTTGCGATGTTTACGTGTGATTTTGCATCCATTTTACTTGTTTTCGTGTTTTCATGTTTTTATAGGTTTTTATGCGTATTTGGTTCGTTTCGGAGCTAAAGAACATAAACGAGATAAAGTACAAGCATAAGAGATTATGACGGAGAAAACGGGACGAGAAACAGGCAAGGAATGCAACTTGACATGAGGAGATAAGGCCCGCCGCGGGGTGTATTCCTTAGCCCGCGCGGGGTGGTGTTCCAGAAGTTGTTGCCCGAGTCATGCTAGCCCTTATCACGCGTGGGGTGGTGTTCTAGAAGTTGTTGCCCGAGTCGTGCTAGCCCTTAGCACGCGCAAATCATGGAGAAAATGAGGAGCCCGTGCTGGGTGCCTCCCTAGGCCGCGCGGGGCATGCCTATAACAACTTCCCTAGATGTCTCCAACCGGGAATTTGAATAAAAAGGGACCGCAAATTGAGTTACGAAGCAAGAAAACACTGAGGAGAAACATAGGAGGGTACATATCATCCATCCATCCATTTAAGAGCCCTCTTTAACTGGAGATACAACAAGGAGTCGGAGATTGATTCGGGATCATCGCTTGTTTGATATCTTTATATTGTTTTATCTACTGTTTTGTTTGTGATGTTTAGACTCATGAGTGAGTAGTGGATTTGTTCTAGGAGAAGGGATTAGCCCATGGCTATCCCGGATCCGTCTTTCATTCGTTTATGAATGCATTTCCCGGTTTCGTATTATCTATTCTTTGTCTAAGCACTTACTGTCTTGTAGTTACGGTGGCCACGCATATGCATGTGTTAGGGATAAAGAGAAGGACAGAAAGGTGAATTCTAGTCCTACAAAGTTAGGCTTAGAACAACCGAGACTAGGTCTCGAAAGTAGGGTAGTAACGATTGAGGGTTGTATCGGGCGAATCATGAATCGTAATGGATTTTAGTTGGGGTGTCAGCCACGAAAGTAGGGGATGACTCAATCTAGCCACGTTCCTATGCCTTGAGAGAGGGTAGGTACTACATTAGGATCGTCCACCTTAGATATCTGTATAGGGAACACACGATTAGATAGATCGGAAATAGGTATCGAAAGCTATGCGGTGAAACCGATTTCCTAGGGTGTTTGTCTTTTTGTTTAGAACTCACTTATCCATTGCATCATCCTCATTCTTTCGCAGCAAGCATTGGTTTTATTTTTATTCTTAGATCATGTTACATTAGTCCTCATGGGATCGACACCTTAACTACTACACACTTGTCGTGCACTTGCGGGTAGTCTTAGGTTAACTTGTTAACTTGACAAGCGTCAAGGATCTTCTTGTCGTGCCATCCCTTTGTCACTTCTTCGTTATTTGTCACATCATGCACGAGATTTACTCGTTCACTGCCCGAGGTTGGAGAAATGATGTCTGCTTCAAAAAGTTTTATGGTTTTTTTTTCCATTACCTCTTGCAAGTGCGGATGCATCCTCCTTTGAGTTTGGTGGAAGGTTCGTGGCTATATTCCGTAGAATTTTCGTGCGTACATATTGAAGAGCTGACTCTCCTACGCTTCTTTACGTGAGTGAGTTGTTTCCTCATCTCATCTGCACTCTAGTTAGCATTCATAATAGCAGGATATGTTTTATCGCATTCAACGTACTCATACCGAAAAGAAGATGGAGGATGTTTGAGCTCAAGTTTGGACGCCTTTCCTACTGCAAAATCAGTGTGTGTTTCGTGTGGTATCTCCTCACATGGGGAGTCTCCAGTGCTGCAATAGCATTCATGAATTTCGTCTACAGCTCGGCTCCTTCGTCTGTAAATCCTGCATCGTCACAAACTAGTGTTAAGCATCGCACAAGAGGGTAGGAAATACTTACATGATTAAGCGTGTCATTCGCTAACTCTTCCAACGAATTGACTCTTAGGAAAGACTCCTTGAAAGAAGGTACTTTCATAGTGCTGGACAAGTTAAACTCTATCGTCTCATCTCCGACACGTAAAGAAAGCTTTCCTTGTTGTACGTCTATCATGGCACCTGCATTAGCTAAGAAAGGTCTACCAAGAATAACGGGTACCCTAGCATCTTCCTTTATGCCAAGTACAACAAAATCAGCGGGGATGCAAAGATTACCTACCTTGATGGGAACACTTTCAACAATTCCCACCTAATATCTTACCGAACGATCCACGAGGCGTAGAGACATCTTTGTAGGTTTGAGATTCCCGAAGTCCATCCGCTTGAAGACCGAGTGTTTCATGATGCTCACGCTTGCTCCTAAATAACACAAAGCATTGTCAATGTCAATATTACCTATTGTGCATGGAATGGAGAAGCTTCCGGTGTCCTTCAACTTCGGGGGCAGCTTGTTTTGAAGGATGGCGCTTCCGCTTCCGGTGAGTGCTACCGTCTCACTCGCTTCGATACGTCTTTCGTTGGAAAGGACCTCCTTGAGTAGTTTGGCGTGATTAGGCATTCTTTGGAGGGCTTCCACGAATGGGATGTTGATGTCAAGCTTCTTGAGGCCCTCTATAAATCTGTCCACTCGTTCTTCATTCTTGCTGCTCACCAACCGTTGAGGAAACGGTATTGGAGGTTGGTACGCCGGTGGAGCATCATATGGTTTATCCAAATCTGGTTTGACTCCTTCCATAATCGTGATGCCACCTTTGCCTTTTTCCATGGACGTTCCAGCAGCTTGCTCTTTCTTTTTGGAGGGCAAGTGCTCGATTATATCGCTGCTGCACATGGTAATAGCGTTCACGTACTCTCTCGGATTGAGATCGGGTTTATCGGGAAGCTATCCAGGTTCTGAGACGATGAGTCAGCTTGCTGTGCTATGGAGTTTTCTAACATCTTCACATGTGTTCTCAAGGATTCCATATGAGATTTGAGCTCGCTAATCGTTGTCCCCACATCCGCGTTGAATTTGGCTTGAGCTTATTGTTTCTACCTTTGCTCTTTGATAAATTCGAGCATTACCACCTCAAGGTTCGACAAAAGGGCTTGAGGAGGTTGAAAAACTTGCGGAACTTGATGAGCTTGCTTGAATTGCTGATTATCTTTCTGGTACGTTTGCTGTCTTTGCTGAAATCCCGAATACTTTATCGGTTGAGTCGTTCGGTATGAAAGATTTGGGTGGTTCCTCCTATTCGAGTTATATGTATTCCCGAATTGTGTGTTTCCTTGCTGATGGGCATAATTCATGAATTCCACGTTCTCTTGCAGTGTGCATTGATAAGCCATGTGTTCTATATCTCCGCAATTCACGTAGTACATAGTGGTTGTTGCATTGCTCGTTGCTCTGGTCTGATTCGGCTCATATAGGCATCGAGTGCTGTGAGGCATACCTCTTGGCGTGGACCACATGGTGTGGTTCATGGCGAGGTTATCAATAAACTCATATGCCTCCTCCATGCTCAGATCCATAAACGATCCTCTAGCAGCATTATCCAATGTCGTTCGGTGTTTGTCTGAAATTCCATTGTAAAAGGTTTGGATAACGTACCACTGCTCGAGACCATGGTGTGTACACATCTATTGAATATCCTTAAATCTGCCCCACGCTTCAAACAACCTTTCTCCATCTCTGCATCTAAATGTCGTGATTCCCCCTCATCTGAATCGTTTTGCTCGAAGGAAAGAACCGTGATAAGAACAGTATGCAGAGCTAGTCCCAAGTAGTGATTGAACAAGCGGGAGGCGATTGCAGCCATGTTTTCGCTCGTCCCCCAATTGAGAAGGGGAAGAGACGCAGTAAGATTGCGTCCTCCGAGACTCCGTGTATCTTGAATGTACTGGAAAGCTCTAGGAAGTCTCTAAGGTGCTGATGGGGATCCTCCTAATTTCAAACCATGAATTGCTTCTGATAAAGCATGTTGATCATCGCCGGCTTAATCTGAAACTATTCTCTAGCAACAGCACGCATCCGTATGATTGTTTGCACATTGTTCATATTTGGCACCACATAATCTCTGAGGCGACGTAGTGGAGGAGCCTGTGGTCTTTGCGGTTGAGGTGCGAGTTGTTGTTGCTGCAATTGCCCCAAATTACTGATAGGTAATTGAGGCTATCCATGGCCATTCTGATTATCCATCTCTTATTGATCCAACGTATCTGCTTTACCTTCTTCCTTGCCTTTCTAAGTTGTCTGTAAGTTCGCTCGATCCCGGGGTCGATTTGGAATAGACTGGAAGCACCTTGAGATCTGGTCATAAACCAAAAAAGGACAAATAAACGGAATTAGGTAGAAAGAAACGAAAGAAAAGAAAACAAAAATAAAAACTGAACAAGAATGACTTTAGACTAGAATCTAAGACGTGTTGACAATAGTCCTCGGCAACGGCGCCGAAAACTTGATGCGATTAAAAGTTAAACAAATATTAACCCAAACTACCGGCAAGTGCACGTCACGTGTGTAGTACTCTAGGTGTCGATCCCACAGGGACTACACAACACATCCTAAACTCAAACTACAGATCAAACTTGCAAGCGAACGAAATATGGGTATTGAGAATGAAATACTAAAAACAAATAAACTAACGAGTTCTTAATAGTGAGACAAACGTTCTAGGAATCTGGTTTCACCACAAGACTTCCGAAACCAACAATCAACCTATCTACTCATGTAATCCCAATTAAGTTATCTAAGGGAGATGATCCTAATATGATATCTATCCTTTCTCAAGGCATAGACACGTGATCTAGTCAAGTTATCCCCTACCTTCGTGACTGACACCTTGAGCTAAACCCATAAGTTTTGTGATTCATTCGTTTTACCCCCAACTGTTGCTACCCTACTTTTGTGGCCTAACCTCATTTGTTCCAAACCTGATTATCCGGAATTAGAATTCTCCTTTCGGTCCTTCTCCTAATTTTCTAAAACATGCATCTACTTGCCCTTCATAAACACAAGTCAATCAAGCACTCAGAGAAAGAATAGATAAACGAAAACGGGAAATTGCATTCAAAGATAAATCAAAGTGGTTCCGGGATAGCCATGGGCTAATCCCTTCTCCTAGAACAAAACGACTACTTGCTCATGCGTTCAAAAGCAAACAAAAAAGTAGAAGTGAAAACTCTAAAGAACATAAAAACCAAATGAAACCGAAGTCCTGAATTGATCTCCAATGCCCGTTGAATGTCTCCTCCGCAAGAACTCACGAACAACTCCTCTCTCTCTACTCTTTCTATCTATCGTGTATGTTGTTCCTCCAAAACCTGAGTGAATGCAACCCCTAGCTCTCCTCGTTCTCTTTCCTCTTTTCTTTCTTTCCTTTTCTCCTCTTTTTTCTCTTTGGCCGTTCACTTTCTTTCCTCTTCTTTCCTCTTTGTTGCAGCTTGCTGTTTTTGTGAGTTTTTCATTCTTCATTGCACTAGTTTACATTCTTGGATAAGTGGGCACGTTTTCTTTGTATTTTCCAGCCATATAGCTCTCGTTCCTCTTCTCTAATCATGTTTCCTTTTTGTGTAGACAACTAACCACTTCCTTTTCTTGTTTGGCCGAGTTTCCTTTTCCTGTTTATACAGGTGACGGACGCGACCCGCGTGGGCTGGAGTGTGTGCCCCGCGTGGGCTCCCTTGCTGGTGCTGGATCCGCTCGGGCAGATGTACATCCCGAGCTGTGCTGTGGTCACTGGAAGCTAGGCCCTGCGCGGGCTAAGTGAGTGCCCCGTGCGGGCTAAGTGAGTGCCCCGCGCGGGCTCACTTAGCGGGGTTGCATCCGCGTGTGTTAAAGGCTTTCCCGACCCGTGCTCGTTCTGCTGGACCAAGTGCCCCGCACGGCTGAAGAGTGACCTTCGCAGGCTGATGTTTGTAATAAAGACCCGTGCGTGCTGAGGACCTCCCCGAGCCGTGCTGAGTTTGCTGGAGGTTGTAGCCCGCACGGGCTAGGTGAATGCCCCGCGTGGGCTGTGTTAGTCCTTGCCGATACTCATCCCGTTTGCTTTATTATGATCCTCGATGTTAGTACTTTTTCCCGTGCACGTTCTTTCGCTCCAAAATGAACCAAATACACATTAAAACTTGTAAGAACACGAAAACACGAAAACAAGTAAAACAGATACAAAATCTACGTAAACATCGCATCTATATCGTAAACATCTCTAAAATTGTGCAAGAAATACGTATGAAAATGAAACTATCAAAATCCCCCAGACTTGAATATTTGCTTGTCCCTAAGCAAACGTAAACGTGGGACTCTTGGGGTTTACAAAAACCGAGAATTCCCTTTTCACCTAGAAATACCGCAAAAGTGAACCTAACCGATCAACTAGCAAGTCAAGAGCAAATTCGGCCTAATTAAATTTTCAGTCTTCATCCTAGGTTCACCAAGGCTACCTACGAGATAGTAAATCAAAGGCATACTAAACAAACCACCGTAACCCTCTCCACCAAACGAGACTTCAGACAAATGCTAAACGTAGAACAATTGAGGATACTTGTTTCTTTTCCGAGCTTCTTTCTTTCTTTATTCCTTTTTTCTTCTTCTTTTATGTCCTTTTTTACATTATGCAGAATACTAGGCTTCTAGAACGTCGGATTTGAAGGGATCCAGCCTCCACTTAGACCCAGACTACCGATGACGGTATACTCATGCATCTCGTTCAAGAGTGCAGCGGAGTTGGCGGCGTTTTTATTGTGCCATGCCCTTAGGACATAGAAAGATGATCGCCAACCCACCACTTAGACCCAAACCATCGAAAATTGTCAAGGTTAGTGCACTCATATCGATTTTAAATCATGCTTTTTAGGCATTATTTCTATCGACAACAGAGTGTTAGTATGGCTCTTTATTCTGCAAAACAAGCTCGATTTCATACGTTCTAATAATCTTCATCAAAAGAAGTAAAGCATCGTCTATACAAAGTATGATCATCTGGATAGAGAGAATAAACAATAAATTAGCTTAGCGACCTCGTCTAAACCTACCACAAGCAACACTAGGATTCCCAAAGAATTACGACCTATTGTTTTTCAGCCGACTAATAAGCTCTAACACTTAGAAAAAACCTAGCTCAAGCATGCAAAATCTCACAGAAAAGGCCAACTTCTTAAGTATCCTAGGTTCAGGGTTCATCTCAAAATGTGGCACCGGACAAGTGCTTGGGACGATTCTGACTCACGAAAGCAAAAACAAACTAAACACTATGAAATCACAAATGTGAGCTGCTCCCCCAGACTTGAATTGAATAGCGTCCTCGACTTGAAGCTCTGATGGAGGGTAAGAGAAGTGAAGCCAAGTTTGTGGTGGTATTTTTTGTGTGTTTTTTTTGTTTTGTTTTTGTTTTTTTAATTAAACGAGTCTTAAACAAAACAACCAAGAAAAATAGAAAACAAACAACTCGGTTGCCTCCCAGAAAGCGTTTATTTAACGTCTTTAAGCTTTGATGTCTCCATTCCTCATGCGTGCGCGATGGGTGGATCAGAAAGGGAAATAAAGTTTCAACTTTTGATCGGTTGAGTGGCTTGGTAGAGCTTTAGTCGGTGTCCATTAGCTTTGAACGTGCCACTTTTCTCGCTCCAAAGTTCTACTGCTCCATGCGAGAATACCTCCGTACCTGAAAAGGACTAGACCAACGGGATTGTAGTTTGCCAAGAAAAAGCTTAAGACGAGAATGGAAAAGTAGAACTAAATCACCTAGTTGGAAGTCATGAGGTAGGACTGATCATCTCGTTTCTGTACACGATTCTCGCATGATTTTAGATATAATTATGACGATAGTTGTGATGTTTACGTGTGATTTTGTATCCGTTTTATTTGTTTTCATGTTTTCATGTTCTTATAGGTTTTTATGCGTATTCAGTTCGTGTCGGAGCTAAAGAACATACACAAGACAAAGAACGAGCATAAGAGATTATAACGGAACAAACGAGACGAGAAACAGACAAGGAATGCAACTTGACATGAGGAGATAAGGCCCACTGCGGGGTGTCTTCCTTAGCCTGCACGGGGTGGTGTTCCAGAAGTTGTTGCTCGAGTTGTGCTAGCCCTTAGCATGCGCCGTTCATGGAGAAAATGAGGAGCCCGCACGGGGTGCCTCCCTAGACCGCGCGGGGCATGCCTATAACTACTTCCCTAGAATGTCTCCAATGGGGAATTCGAATAAAACGGGACCCCAAATTGAGTTCAGAAGCAAGCAAACACAGAGGAGAACCCTAGGAGGTTACATAGCATCCATCCATCCAGTCAAGAGCCCTCTTTAACGGGAGACACAACAAGGAGTCGAAGATGGATTCGGGATCATCACTTGGTTGATATCTCTATACTCTTTTATCTACTGTTTTTTTTGTGATGTTTAGGCTCATGAGCGAGTAGTGGATTTTTTCTAGGAGAAGGGATTAGCCCATGGCTATCTCGGAACCGTCTTTGATTCGTTTATGAATGCATTTCCTGGTTTCGTATTATCTATTCTTTGTCTAAGCACTTATTGTCTTGTGTTTACGGTAGCCATATATATGCATGCGTTAGGGATTAGGAGAAGGAGTGAAAGGTGAATTCTAGTCCTAGAAAGTTCGGCTTAGAACAACCGAGACTAGGTCACGAAAGTATGGTAGTAATGGTTGAGGGTTGTATCAGGCGAATCATGAATCTTAATGGGGTTTAGTGGGGTGTCAGCCACGAAAGTAGGGGATGACTCAATCTAGCCACGTTCCTATGCCTTGAGAGAGGGTAGGTTCTACATTAGGATCGTCCACCTTAGATATCTGTACAGGGAACGCATGATTTGATAGATCGGAGATAGGTTTCGGAAGCTATGCGGTGAAACCGGTTTCCTAGGGCGTTTGTCTCTTTTTTTAGAACTCACTTATCCATTGCATCATCATCATATTTGCATTTCATCATCCTCATTCTTTTGCAAGAAGATTTGGTTTTATTTTTTATTCTTAGATCGTGTTATATTAGTTCTCATGGGATCGACACCTTAACTACTACAGATGTGTCGTGCACTTGCGGGTAGTTTTAGGTTAACTTGTTAACTTGATACGCATCAAGTTTTGGCGCCGTTGCCGGGGACTAATTGTCAACACGTTTAGAAATTCAGATACTTGTTTTTGTTTTTCTTTTCTTTTCGTTTCTTTCTAATAATTCTTTTTACTTGTCTTTCATAGGTGTATGACCCATCTCAAGGTAGTTCGAATTTGCATCGAATCAACCCTGAGATTGAGAGAATGATTAACAAGCGAAAGAAGGGCAAGGGAGAAGAAAGTGTAGATACGACCAATCCACGAACGGTGAACAATCACAACGATGTACTGGATGGTCACGGACAGCCGTAATTACCCGTTGGTAATGTGGCGCAATTACAACAACAGCAGGCTCCTCCACCACGTCATCTTCGTGATTACGTGGTGTCGAACATGAGCAATGTCCAAACAGCAATAAGGATGACCGCTGTTGCGAGTGAGCAATTCAAGATCAAGCCCACGATGATCAACATGTTATACCAAAAAACGTTTATGGGCGGCAATCACGAAGACCCTCTTCAACATCTACGAGACTTCCTAGAGCAATCAAGCACATTCAAAATTCATGGAGTCTCAGAGGATGCTGTTTTGCTGTGTCTCTTTCCCTTCTCCATTGGGGGATGAGCGAAGGCGTGGCTACAATCTCTTCCCGCTGGTTCTATCATTTCATGGGACCAGCTTTGCAAGACGTTCCAATCACGGTTCTTCCCTCCGAGGAAGAAGATCCAAATGCGAGGAGAAATCACTATGTTTAGAAGCCGAGAGGGAGAGACCTTATTAGAAGCATGGGGAAGATTCAAGGACCTTTTGCAAATGTGTCCTCATCACGGTCTAGAGCAGTGGTATGTGATTCAAACATTCTACAATGGGATCACGTATGAGCATAGAACGACATTAGACAACGCTGCTCGAGGATCATTCATGGACTTAAGCGTGAAGAGGCATACGAGCTTATCGACAATCTTGCCATGAACCACACCATGTGGTCTCAACCAAGAAGTATGCCAAACAAGACACGAGGTCTTTATGAAGTGAACCAAAGAAGTGCTATGGGTGATGTAGTGAATGCCATATATTGTGCAAATTGTAGAGAAACGGATCATATGGCTTACCAAGGCACAATGCAAGAAGGCATGGAGCAAGTTAGCTATGCCCAACAGCAAGGCAATACACAATTCGGGAACACATACAACCCGAATTGGAGGAACCACCCGAATCTCTCTTATCGCATGAACCAAGCGGTGAAATATTCGGGTTTTCAGCAAAGGCAGCAGCCATATCAGCAACCGCAGCCACTCCAGCAAGCTCCTAAACCACCTCAAGCTCCTTCGTCAAGTCTTGAGGCGGTGATGCTTGAGTTCATCAAAGAGAAAAGGCAACAACAATCGACTCAAGCTAAATTCAACTCGGAAATGGGGACAACAATTGGTGAGCTAAAAACTTAAATGGACTCCTTGAGCACGCATGTGAAGGTGCTAGAAAACTCAATTGCACAGCAGGCTACATCATCCTCTCGAAATCCCGGGATGCTACCCGGAAAGCCTGATCTCAACCCAATAGAGCACGTTAACGTTATCACCTTGCGCAGCGATAATGTGATTGAGAGTCCACCCCCGAAAGAGCGAGCAAAGGCTACTGGAAAGTCAGAGTACAAAGGAAAGGCCATTGCAATCATGGAGGGAGCCGCATTAGATTTAGAGAAGCCATATGTTGCTCCACCGGCATATGTACCTCTTGTATCGTTTCCTCGACGGTTGGCAAGCAACAAGAACGAAGTGAGATACGAACGGTTCGTAGAGATCCTCAAGAAGCTTCACATCAACATACCGTTCGTAGAGGCCCTCCAAGAAATGCCCGTATACGACAAATTCCTTAAAGAGATCCTATCCAATAAGAGGCATATTGAAGAAAGTGAGATGGTAGCACTCACCAAGGAATGTAGCGCTATTCTTCAAAACAAGCTGCCACCAAAGTTAAAAGATACCGGAAGCTTCTCCATACCATGCACCTTAGGGAACATCGACATAGAAATAGCCTTGTGCGATTTGGGAGCAAGCGTGAGCCTTATGACACACACGTTATTCAAGCGGATGAACTTTGAAGATCTAAAACCTACGGAGATGTCTTTACAACTCGCGAATCGTTCGGTAAGATAACCGGCGGGAATTGTCGAAAATATTCCCACCAAGGTAGGTAATCTTTGTATACCCGCTGATTTTGTTGTACTTGATATTGAAGAAGATGCTCGGGTACCTATTATTCTTGGAAGACCTTTTTGAGCTATTGCAGGTGTCATGATAGATGTACAACAAGGAAAGCTCTCTCTACGTGTCGGGGATGAAAAGATAGAATTCAACTTGTCCAATTCCATGAACGGACCTTCCTTCATGGAGTCATGATTTAGGGTTGATTTGCTGGATGAGTTAGCCAATGTCACGTTTGAACGGGTAAGTATTTCCAATCCTCTTGAAAGGTGCCTAATGGGAATTTGCAATGTTGCAGGACTTACCGATGAAGAAGCTGAGGTCTATGCTGAATTCATGAGTGCTATTGAAGCACTAAAGGACGCCCCAATGAGGAGATACCACGTGAGATACATTCTGAGTTTGCAGTGGAGAAAGCGCCCAAACTCGAGCTTAAACCCCTTCCTTCTTCTGTTCGGTATGAGTACCTTGGTGGTAATGACACGTATCACGTTATTGTGAACGCTGACTTGAATGCAGATGAGATGAAGAAGTTATTTGATTGTTTTAGGAAGCAAAGGAGAGTGATTGGATACACCGTCGATGAAACCGAGAAAATGGAAACTAGCGAAAGAGGAAAGGAGGACAAAAAAAAGTGCTGGTTGCTTAAACCAAAAGGAAATATGGTTAGATAAGAGTAATGGGAGCTACATGGCTGGAAAATAAAAAGGAAACGTTGACAATTACACAAGAATGGAAAAACAAGAGATGGAAAAACTCGGAAAAAGAAAACTACAGTTGCTGTAAGAAACAGGAAATTCCAGCAACTAGAGAGGATATAAAGGGGACGGCCAAAGAGGAAATGAAAGAGGAGAAAGAGGGAAAAAAGGAGAGAGCTTTAGCAGCACAATTCGGATAGAAATTAGAGAGGAAAAAAGAGCACACGTAGAGAGAGTAGAGAGAGCAGAACGCGTACAAGGGCAAGGACGGAGCGACGAACGCGGCACGCGCATGAGCTTTTGAAGACTACAGTATTAGGATAGGGAGTAATCTTGTTCTATATATATGTTTTCAATAATCTTCTTTCCTGCTTTGTTTTTGGGATCCATGTCCGAGTAGTTTAGTAGCTGGGGGTTAGAGTTTTGCTGATATGTAATGGATGCTCATACTTAATGCTTAGTTATAATATTTAATCGTTTTCTCGGGTTGATTGGCTGTTCTTACAGATTTTGTTCTTATTGACTGTTTGAATGAATGATCATAAAAGTTTGGTTGCATTGGAAGATGAAATGAACTTTGGAACGTAGTCACGATATGAGGTCTCAATTGATTTAGAACCGTGACTGGTCGGTTAATTGGACTTAGGAATTAGGATAGCAGACTCAATGCATTTATCGTGTGAGATTACACAATTGGAAGATTGGTACTACGCACGTTAGATAGTGGGTTTAGGTAGGAAAGAGCTTGAATACCCCTAATACGTGATGATATTCATAACCATGGTCTTTGTTAGCACTTCGTTGCATTTTCGTGCATCTCTCAAAACCTGTAGTGTTTAGTCTATTGAGTTTATCCCGTTATTTAGATAGTTTAGTTTCATTCGCATTCTACACACTTATTAACTTTTACCGTCCTTTTCATTAGTTACTACTTTAGAGTTGCATCGGTCCTCGTGTTCAACCCTAGTACTATACGATCCGTATTCTTGCGGAAGTGTTAGTCTAGGTAAATTATTACTTGAGATTAACCACATCACATGGAATAATACTCACTATGTGTTACTCAAGGTCTTGGTAATCGTTGGACTCGGTGTCTATGCACATACACACAACTCCTTACAACGTTGATGGAGACACATTGTGATGTATCTGCATTACATAAAGTCTTGGTAATCGACGGACTTAGACATCGTGTTGTATCCGTGATACTTAAGGTCACGGTTGGAGGTCAACTTGGAGATAGTGTTGAGTCACACACGACTCTCTCTAATGATTTATGGGGGAAGACTTCGATGTGTCTCTAAACTCAGCAAATATTGATCTTTGTGACCTTCGAGATCTTATGTAACCTTTTTCTTTTCTTTTTTAACCTTTGTGAACTTTTGCAACCTTCTTTTTTGTTTCCTTTTTGTAATCTTTATGACCTTTGTCAATCATTATAAATAAATCAATATTTAAACGTTAAAAATGTCTTTTTTTGCATCTATGGTTTGTAATTACATGAAATCCATAAAATCGTCGACCCTCAATTGGAATAAATTAGAATCAAGTTTAAACGGGTGCCCATCGGACTCATGCAACCCAATATGACCCTTGTGCGACCCGCAATTGGATTATATTTGAATCAAGTTTAAACGAGAACTCATCCAAATCATGCAACCCAATATGACCCTTGTGTGACCTTTAAGGTGAAAAAAATAAAATCAAGTAAAGTTAATCCCTATTTTTGTGGCTGAGACCATAAACTAAACCCTAGGAATCTCCTCTAAACGTCTGTAACCAACCTTGGGAACTACCCCCCGTGCAAAAAATCCAATAAAAAATGGAAAAGGAATGTTTCCATGTTCATGCCCGACCGTGCTAGAAAAGGTGCCGGTCGTGCATGTTCCTTTACATTTTTTACGCCCGGTTTTCTTTTCCTACAAGCAGAGCTATGCGTGTTTTTGTTGCATGCTAGGGTTGTGCTTCTGACCGTGTATGGTGTGCTGGATGGTCGTGCTCTCTTCAATGTAAGTGATCGCTCGTGCTTGCTGATGTGCCGGACCATGCATGGCAGTGTGCCCAACTGTGCTCTCTTCCATGGGGGTGATCGATCGTGTAGAGTCAACGCTCAGGCCGTGCATTTCTCTCGGGTGTTTTGATGATGTGGCAGCCCGACTGTGCATGGAATTGTGCTCGACCGTGTGCCATTCCATGAGGAGTACTCGGTCCTGCATTTTGAGTGCCCGGGTCGTGCATCACTCTCGGGGCAAATCTATCAAATTAACGCCCGGTTGTGCAGTTCATCATGCCTAGTCGTGCATGCCTTTGCCCCGACAAGTTCATATCTTGCTCATTTCTTGTCTGTTTCTCCTCCCGTTTGCTCTATTGTGATCCTCGATGATCGTACTTTGTCACGTGTATGTTCTTTAGCTCCGAAACGAACCAAATACGCATAAAAACCTGTAAGAACATGTAAACATGAAAACAAGTAAAACGGATACAAAATCACACGTAAACATCTCAAATATCATCACAAACATCTCTAAACTCATGCGAGAAACGTGTACGAAAACGAGATGATCAAAATCCCCTAGACTTGAGTGTTTGCTTGTCCCTAAGCTAATGTAAATGTGGAACACATGGGAGATACAAAAAACGAGAATTCCACTTTCTCAACATCGCCAAAGCGGACCTAATCGATCAACTAGCAAGTTAAGAGAAAATTCGGCCTATTAATTTTCAGTATTCATCCTAGCTACACCATGGCTACCTACAGAAAAGCAAAGCAAAGGCAAACTAAGCAAGAAACCGCAACTCTCTCCACCAAACAGGACTTCAGACAAAGGCTAAACATAGAGGGGATCTAGGTTTGTTTCTTTATTCTATCTTTTTTTCTTCTTCTTCTTTCTTCTTCCTTTTTTATGTTATGCGAACACACTAGGTTTCTAGGACGTCGGATTTGAGGTGATCCTGCCTCCACTTAGACCCAAGCTACCGATGACGGTATGCTCTTGCATCTCATTCAAGAGAGCAGCTGAGCAGATGGTGTTTTTATTATGCCATGCCCTTAGGACGTAGAAAGATGATCGCCATCCCACCACTTAGACCTGAACCATAAAAAAAAGTATCAAGGTCTATGCACTCATATCGATTTTAGATCATGCTTTAAGGCATTATTACTATCAACAATGGAGTGTTAGTGTGTGCTCTCATTCTGCAAAACAAACTCAATTTCATATGATCTAATTATCCAGTCAAAAAGAAGTAAAGCATTGTCTACATGAAATATAACCATCTGGATAGAGAGAATGAATAAGAAACTAGCCTAGCAGTCTCGTCTAAACCTCCCACAAGCAACACTGGGATTCCCAAAGAATTTTGGCCTGTTCGCTTTCAATAGACTAATAAGCTCCAATGCTTAGGAAACACTTAAGTCAAACATGCAAGATATCACAGAAAATGCTATCTTCTTAAGCATCCTAGGTTCAGGGTTCATCTCAAAACGTGGCACTGAACAAGTGCATTGGATGAATCTGACTCATGAAAACAAAAATCAAACTAAAACTAAGCTAAGAACTACGAAATCAAAGAGAAAAATATAAGAAAATGAAATGAAGTCACCTGACAAACGTGAGCTGCTCCCCCAGACTTGAATTGAATGGCATCCTCGATGTGAAGCTCCGATGGAGGGTAAGGGAAGTTAAGTCACGTTAGGTTTTTTAATTCTTTTCTAAAAACCAAGTTCTAAACTAAACAACTATGAACAAAAGAAAATAAAGTGATGGGTTGCCTCCCAGAAAGCGCTTATTTAATGTCTTTAAGCGTGACATCCCCATGCATAAAGCGTTCGCGACGGGTGGATCGAATAGGGAAATGGAGTTTCTGCTTTCAATTGGTTGAGCAGCTTGGTAGAGCTTTAATCACTGACCATTATCTTTGAACGTTCCACTTGCCTCGCTCCATAGTTCCACTGCTCCATGCGGGAATGCCTCTCGTACCTGAAAAGGACTAGACCAACGGGACCGTAGTTTTCCCGGGAAAAGTTTAAGATGAGAGTTAAAAAGTAGAACCAAGTCTTTTGGCTTTAAGTCATGAGGGAAGATCTTCTTTTCGTGCCATCCATTAGCGCAATCTTCGTTTGCATTGCCCACTGCTGTCATTTCTGCTTTCTTTGGCACGACATGCACAGGGCTCACCCATTCGCTGCCCGAGGTAGGATAAATAATACCTGCATCCATAAGTTTTATCGTCTCTTTTTCCATTACCTCTTTCAAATTTGGTTTAGCCTCCTTTGAGATTTGATAGAGGGTTTGTGGTTGTCTTCCGTAAAAAATTTCGTGCATGCATAATGACGGGCTTAGTCCCTTGATGTCTTCAATGGTGTATCTGATCACTCTCATACGCTTCTTTAGGTGAGTGAGTGGTTTTTGCGTCTTATCTGTGCTCAATTTAGCATTCACGACAACAGGGTATGTTTTATTGCATTAGTCATACCAAATAGAAGAAAGGAGAGGTTTGAACTCAAGTCTAGATGCCTTCTCCACTTGGAAATCAGTATGTGTTTCGTGCGGAGTCTTCTCGTGTGGGACGTCCCGTAGTGCCTCAATGGCACTCATGATTTTTTTGTAGAGCTCGACTTCTTCGTTCGTGAGTCTTGTGCCCCTACAAACCTTCTTCAAGCATCTCTCAAGAGGGTCAGAGATACTTACCTGATTGATGTGCGTTATATCAAGTAATAAATTACCTAGACTAACGCTTCCGCAAGAATACGGATCGTGTAGCAACTAGGGTCGAACACAAGGAATTGATGCGACTCTAAAGCTATTAGACTAATGAATAAGACGTGTGAAATCAATAGTGGATGGAATGCACATGCAAACTAAACTAAATGATAGGAATGACTCAGCGACAAAACACCATAGGTATCAAGAGTTGCACAACGATGTAACGAAGTTCTAACGAGATAATTGGTCTTAGATACTATCACGAGTTCAGGGAATTCAAGCTCTCCTATAGGAACTGACTGGCGTAGACTTGTCCACTATCTAGCATGCATATACCAATATATCTATTGCGCATCTTACATACATAGACGCATTACGACCGCTATCCTAATCCCTAGATTCAACCGATTGACCTGGCGTAGATTCTAAACCGATTAAACCCTAAATCATGGCTAAGTTCCAAAATCTAATGCCCTGGCGTTGGTTTATTAGACTCCTAACATCATTCATTCAAGTGGCGTACAAGTAATGAAAGCATTAAGATCAACGAAAACGAAACATAAAAGAAATCTAAATTCAACATAGAAAGAGAATAAGAATGCTCCCTATTCATCAACCGATGTCTTCAATAGATCCTCCATGCTTCGGATCCCTCGTTCCGTCCTTCTCGATCCCTCCAAATCTGTGTCCAATGTCTCTGAATCGTCCCCGAGTCGTCCCCCCCTTCTTCTGGTTCGAAAACTCCTTTTTATAGATCATATCTCTCCTAGTTTGGCCGATCTAAAACTTAGGAGTTAGGTTAGAATAACAATGACCCGATCGGGCACAGCCTTTACCCGCTCGTGCAGGCCTTGTGCCCGACCGTGTACACCCATTTTAGCCCGAACGGGCACTCATGCCCGAGCGTGCAGTTGCTCAGCCCGAGTAGGGTAAACCTACGGGGATGTTTGGTAGCAATTAGCCCGAGCGGGCACTCTAATTCCACCCGAGCGGGCACACATGCCCGAACATGTTCCTTGAGCACCCGAGTCGTGCAAAGCTACGGGGTTGTCTTGGCAACAATTACCCGAGCGGGCACACTTCCAATGCCCAA
Source organism: Gynandropsis gynandra (assembly GCA_036759665.1). Lineage (NCBI taxonomy): Eukaryota > Viridiplantae > Streptophyta > Magnoliopsida > Brassicales > Cleomaceae > Gynandropsis > Gynandropsis gynandra. The sequence goes on along the minus strand of CM071864.1, from coordinate 18,748,977 downwards.
GCGTGCATGTACTAAGATGTTGTTTCCTCTCCTTTCGCTCGGTGTTTGAATGTTCACTTGAGTCCATGGCCTTGCGCAAGTCGAACCTTGTCATTCAACTACGTTTTTGGGGTTAAATTGCCATAATCTCTCGTGTTTCTCCTCATGTCTTCGTTTCCTATACAAAACACGAAATGTAGATAAAGTCCTCGAATGAACTCGATAAATGAATGAAATCTAAGTAAACTACGCAAAACTAGACCTAAGAATGATATAAAAACTACAACGGATTACGTGTTATCACTGATCAAGCGTGTCATTCGCCGAGTCTTCCAACAAGTCAACTTTAAAACAAGTCTCCTTGAAGGAGGGTCCGTTCATAGAGCTGGACAAGTTGAACTCTATCTTCTCTTCTCCGACACGTAAAGAGAGCTTCCCTTGTTGTACAGCTATCATGGCACCTCCACTAGCTAAGAAAGGTCTGCCCAAAATAATAGGCCCCCTATCATCTTCTTCTATGTCAAGTACAACAAAATCAGCACGTATGCAAAAACTTCCTACCTTGGTGGGGATACTTTCAACAATACCCACTGGATATCTTATCGAACGATCTGCGAGAGTTAGAGATATCTTGGTAGTTCTCCGAAGTTCATCCGCTGGTAGACCGTATGTGGCATGAGGCTCACGCTTACTCCTAAATCGCACAAGGCCTTGTCAACATCAATGTCCTCTATAGTGCATGGGATGGAGAAGCTTCCAAGGTCCTTCAACTTTGGGGCTTGGAGAATGGTACCGCATTCCTCGGTGAATGCTACGGTCTCACTCTCTTCGATATGCCTCTTGTTAGAAACAACCTCCTTGATGAACTTGGCGTGATTAGGCATTTGTTCTAGGGCTTCCACGAACAGGTTGTTGATGTGGAGCTTCTTGAGGGCCTCTAGAAATCTGCCTACTTTTTCTTCATTCTTGTTGCTCGCAAACCATTGAGGAAATGGTATAGGAGGTTTGTACGCTATTGGAGCAACATCCTGATTTTCTAGATTCGGTTCAGTTCCTTCTATGATCGCTATGCCTTTGCCTTTATTCATAGATTTTCCATAAACTTTCTCTTGCTCTTTGGAGGTCGGGTTCTCAATCACATTCCCGTTGCACAAGGTAATAGCATTCACGTACTCTCTCAGGTTGAGATCAGGCTTCTTAGGGAGTTCTCTAGGATTCCGAGAAGATGAGGCAGCCTATTGTGCTATGGAGTTCTCTAGCATCTTCACATGTGTGCTCAAGGATTCCATCCGAGTTTTGAGTTCATTAATCGCTACCCCCATATCCGCATTGAATTTCGCTTGAGTCAATTGTTGTTGCCTTTGTTCCTTTATGAATTCTTGCATCACCGTCTCAAGGCTTGATGAAGGATCTTGAGGAGCTTGCTGAACTTGCTGGAATTTTTGGGTATCTTGTTGGTACAGTTGTGGTTTCTGCTGAAATTCGGAGTACTTAACCGGTTTAGTCATCTGGTAAGATAAGTTCGGGTCGTTCCTCCAGTTCAGGTTGTAGGTGTTCCCGAATTCCACATTTCCTTTCTGTTGAGCATAATTCATCTGTTCCATATCCTCTTGTACCGTGCATTGATAAGGTACATGCTTTGTATCTCTGCAGTTTACACGGTACATGGCATTCGCACTGCCTAATGCTCTGCTCTGGTTTACCTCGTATAGACCTCTTGTCTTGTTCGACATACCCCTCGGTATGGACCATATAGTGTGGTTCATGGCAATGTTGTTGATCAGCTCGTATGCCTCTTCTACACTTAGATCCATAAATGATCCTCTAGCAGCATTATCCAACGTCGTTTTGTGCTCATCTGAGATCCCATTGTAGAAAGTTTGGATTGCGTACCACTGCACTAGACCATGATGTGGGCACATCTACTGAAGGTCCTTAAACCTTCCCCATTCTTCAAATAACATTTCCCCATCTCTACATCTGAATATGGTGATTTCTCCCCTCATCTGAATCGACTTGCTGGGAGGGAAAAACCGTGATAGGAATAATGTGCAGAGTTGGTCCCAAGTAGTGATAGAACCAGAGGGAAGAGATTGTAGCCATGTTTTGCATGTCACCTAATTGAGAAGGGGAAGAGACGCAACAAAATTGCATCCTTCGAGACTCCATGTATCTTGAACCTCCCAGAAACCTCTAGGAAATCTTTGAGGTGCTGATGGGGATCTTTATGGTTTCCACCCATAAACTGCTTTTGATAAAGTATATTGATCATCGCAGACTTGATCTAAAATTGCTCTACAGCAACACCATGCAACCTTATGGCATTTTTTACGTTGTTCATGTTCGGTACCACGCAAATTCGAAGTCGACGAGGTGGAGAAGCCTATGGCTCTCGCGGTCTAGGTGCTAGTTGCTGCTGCTGTAACTGTGCCATATTACCAATCGGTAATTGAGCTTGTCCATGGCCGCCCAACATATCATTTTGGTTATCCATCTCTCGTTGATTGGTCGACTCTACTTTCCCTTCTCCCTTGCCATTTTTCAACTGTCTGTAAGTTCTCTCAATCTCGGGGTCGATCTGAAATAGGCTCGAAGTACCTTAAGATCTAGTCATACCCCAACAAAGGATACATAAAAGGAGTTAGGTAATAGGAATAAAAATAAAAGAATACAAGAAAGAAAACAAAACAAGTATGCCCGTATGTCTGAATCTAAAACGTGTTGACAAATAGTCCCGGTAACGACGTAAAAAAAATTGATGGTTCCAAGTTAAACAAATTTAACCTAAACTACCCGCAAGTACACGAGACGTGTGCAGTACTCTAGGTGACGATCCCACAGGGACTATACAACACAAACTAAACTCAAACAAGGAATAAAACTTGCTACGAACGAATATGGTTGTAAGATGAAATAACTAAAAGCAAGAAACTAATGAGTTCTTGAAAATGAAATAAATGTTCTAAGATGCGATTTCATTACAAGGCTTCTGAAACCAACAATCAATCAATCTAATCACGCATTCCCAATCAGGATATCTAAGGTGGACTATCCTAATAAAATTTCTACCCTCTCTAAAGGCATAGAAACGTGGTCTAGTCAAGTTACCCCCTACTTTCGTGGCTCTTACCTTAAACTAAACCCATAAATTTCTATAATTCATCTGATTAATCCTCCACCGTTACTACTCTACATTCGTGACCTAGTCTCAGTTGTTCTAAGCCTGATTATCTAGGACTAGAATTCTCGTTTCGATCCTTCTCCTAGACCCTAAAACATGCATCTACATGGCCTTCGTAAATACAAGATGCTCAAACACTCAGACAAATAATAGATAAAACAAAATAGGGAATTGCATTCATAAATTAATCAAAAGAGGTTTTGGGATAGCCATGAGTGATGTGCGTTTTCTCAAGTAATAAATTGCCTAGACCAACGCTTCCGCAAGAATACGGATCGTGTAGCACTAGGGTCGAACACAAGGAATTGATGCAACTTTAAAGCTATTAGACTAATGAATAAGACGTGTGAAATCAATAGATGGATGGAATGCAAATGCAAAATAAACTAAACTAATGATAGGAATGACTCAAAGACTAAACACCATAGGTATCGAGAGTAGCACAACGATGCAACGAAGTTCTAGTTCTATCATTGGTCTTAGATACTATCACGAGTTCAGGGAATTCAAGCTCTCCTATAGGAACTGACTGGCGTAGACTTGTCCAC
>CM071864.1:18729687-18745158 GCA_036759665.1 Gynandropsis gynandra | reverse complement strand
TTCCAAAGTCTAATGCCCTGGCGTTGGTTTATTAGACTTCTAACATCATTCATTCGAGTGGCGTACAAGTAATGAAAGCATTAAGATCAACCAATCAATCTGAAAACATGATCAAATATCGAATTCATTCATCGCAAGTGGCGTACAAGTATGAAAGCATTAAGATCCACCATTCATTAAGCACAAGACTTCATTACATATTGGCAATACTCTCTAACCCATGGCAATAGATCTATTCAGACATGAACTCAGAAAACGAAACACAAAAGAATACTAAATTAGACATAGATAGAGAATGAGATTCCTCCCTATTCATAAACCGACGTCTTCAATAGATCCTCCATGCTTCGGATCCCTCGTTCCGTCCTTCTCGATCTCTCCAAATCTGTCCTCTAATGTCTCTGAATCGTCCCCCCTTCAATCTGGTTCGAATCTCCTTTTTGTAGATCTGATTTCTCATTATTTGGCCGTTCTAAAACTTAGGGATTAGTTGAGAAAAACAAGGACCCGAGCGGGCACAGCTTCTACCCGCTCGTGCAGGCCTTATGCCCTACCATGTGCACTCGTTTTAGCCCGAGCGGGCACCTATGCCCGAGTGTGTGGCTCTTCAACCCGACTCGTGCAAAGCTACGGGGGTATTTGGCAACAATTAGCCCGAGCGGGCACTCCTATTCCACCCGAGCGGGCACACCTTGATTTGTTGTTTCCGCTCCTTTTGCTCGGTGTTTGAGTGTTCACTTTCAATTGATGGCCTTGCACAGGTTGAACCTTGTCATTCAACTACGTTTTCGGGGTTAAATTGCCATAATCTCTCGTGTTTCTCCTCATGTCTTCGTTTCCTATACAAAACACGAAATGTAGATGAAGTCTCCGAATAAACTCGATAAATGGGCGAAATCTAAGTAATCTACTCAAAACTAAACCTAAGAATGACGTAAATACTACAACGGATTGCGTGTTATCAATGAGCTAATCCCTTCTCCTAGAACAAAACTACTACTTAGACATGAGTTTATAATAAATCAACATAAAAGAAATAGATAGTCTAAAGATCATAGAAATCAAACCAAACGTAGTCCCGATTTGATCTTCGAACACTTCTTGAATGTCTCTTGCCAAGATTGCTCTCTAAGCAATGAACAAACCCCAGAAAACTCCTCTGAACGTCTGTAACCAAACTTAGGAGCTATCTGCCGTGCAAAGAATCCAATCAAAACTGAAAAAGGAATGTTTCCATGTTCATGCTCGACCGTGCTAAACAAGGTGCCTGGTCGTGCATGTTCCTTTCCATTTTCTACCCCCTGTATCCTTTTCCTTCAAGCGGCACTCCACGTGTTTTTATTGCGTTCTAGGGTTAGGTGCCTAACCGTGCATGGTGTGCAGCTCGGACGTGCTCTCTTAAATGCAAGTGATCGCCCGTGCTTGGTGATGTGCCCGATCGTGCTCTCTTCCATGAAGGTGATCGGTCAGAGTGACCATCGGGGCCATGCATTTCTCTCGGGTATTTTGCTGATGTGTGAGCCCGACCGTGCAAGGAATTGCGCCCCACCGTGCACCCTTCCATGAGGAGTGTTCGGTCGTGCGGTTCATCATGTCCGCCCGTGCATGCCTTTTTCCAAAGAAAGTTCATATCTGATCATTTCTTGTCCATTTCTCCTCCCGTTTGCTCTTTTGTGATCCTCGATGCTTATACTTTGTCCCGTGTATGTTCTTTAGCTCCGAAACGAACCAAATACACATTAAAACATGTAAGAACATGTAAACATGAAAACAAGTAAAATGGATACAAAATCACACGTAAATATCGCAACTATCATCACAAACATCTTTAAAATCATGTGAGAAACGTGTACGAAAATGAGATGATCAACGACAAAGAGACCCATGCGACCTTTAATTGGTATTAATTAGTTTGACGTTGTAAATGTATTATTTTGATTGGTTTTTGTCCTTTAATCCTCAAAAATCCATAAATTCGTCGAGTTAGCATCTATTCATCCATATATGCGACCAAGCGGCCCATGCAACCCATGAGACCCTCAATTGGCATTAAATGTGTTATTTTGGTTGGTTTTTGTCCTTTAATCCTTAAAAATCCATAAATTCGTCAAGTAAACATCTATTGATCCATATATGCGACCCTCAATTGGTATTAATTAGTTTGACGTTGTAAATGTATTATTTTGATTGCTTTTTGTCATGCGACTAATGCGACCCTCAATTGGCATTAATTAGTTTGACGTTGTAAATGTATTATTCTGATTAGTTTTTGTCCTTTAATCCTTATAAATTCATAAATTCTTCGAGTTCGCATCTATTAATCTATATATGTGACCAAGCAAGCCATGCAACGTTGTAAATGTATTATCTTCACCATGCGGTCCATAAATTAGTTTGGCGTTGTAAATCTATTATTTTCACCAAATTTCTCGCCGAACTTTTCACCAAAATTTCAGAAAACATAACAGTGAGGTCAAAGTAGGTCACAACCTTTCCCTTTTGTCAGTTTGATGTCACAACCTTTCCCTTTTTTCGAATAACGACACACACTCTCTCTAACTCTCATCATCTTTCACCCATCTTTCGTTCTAATACTCACAATCTCCCGGCTTCAAAAATGCCAAATTTCTCTCATTTCGTCCAAATCATTCTTCCGGTTGGAGAAACTTTGGTCGATCAAGGAAAGGCGTGGTCGGTAGATTTGAGGCCCGTGAGTCTTGGTGGCACTAGTGATCATCTCGTTTTCATACGTATTTCTTGCAAGATTTTAGAGACGTTTACGATATAGATGCGATGTTTACGTATGATTTTGTATCCATTTTACTCCTTTTCGTGTTTTCATATTCTTAAAGGTTTTAATGCATATTCGGTTCATTTTGGAGCTAAAGTATGTACACAAGACAATGTACAAACATCGAGGATCACCACGGAACAAACGGGACGAAAATCGGCGAAGAACACCCTTGCCCGCGCGGGGCGTTTAATCAGCAAATCTATCCAGCAACTTGTGCCCGACCAGGGCACACTCATGCCCGACCAGGGCACACCTCAGCCCGACCGGGGCACTCCCTAGCCCGATCGGGCATCACTTGCAGCCCCATGACTCGCGCGTTCTACCCTAGCCGCACCCGAGCGGGCACAATCAACGCTCGAGCGGGTCGCGGCCCGAGAAACCAGCAAAGTTAAGTAAAATTAACTTAAAACAAAAGGGAACTCGTGGGGGCAATTAAGGCAACACTTAGACCGACTTAGGAGGCATAAAAGAGGCCAGAAGACGTCATTAGAGACAGCCTACATTGGAGAATACATTCAGTTCGTGATTGGAGAAGACTCTTGCGAGGAGGCAAGCTAGGAGCATTGGAGATCAACCCGACACTTCGGTTTCGCTTGGTTTTCATGTTCCTTAGACTTTCTACTTTGTTAATGTGTGTTTACAGACGCATGAGCGAGTAGTTTGTTTGTTCTAGGAGAAGGGATTAGTCCTTCGCTATCCCAAAACCACTTTCTATTTATCTTTGAATGCATCTTCCCGTTTTAGTTTATCTATTCTTTATCTGAGCGCTTAATTTACTTGTGTTTGCGACGGCCGCGTAGATGCATGTCATAGGGATTAGGAAAAGGACCGAAAGGAGAATTCTAGTCCTAGAAGATCAGGTTTAGAACAACCGAGGTTAGGCCACGAAAGTAGGGTAGCAACGGTTGAGGGTAAAACGGATGAATCACAGTTCTTATGGGTTTAGTTCAAGGTGTCAGCCACGAAAGTAGGGGGCAACTTGTCTAGATCACGTGGCTATGCCTTGAGAGAGGGTAGATATCATATTAGGATTGTCTGCCTTAGATAGCTTAAACAAGGAATTGCATGATAGATAGATTGATTGTCGGTTTCGGTAGTCTTGTGGTGAAACTGGATTCCTAGAACGTTTGTCCTATCGTTAAGAGTCAACTCGATTATTTACTTTCAGTATTTCATTATTCCACCATATTTGTTCGTTAGCAAGTTTGATTCATAGTTCGAGTTTAGATAGTGTTGCGTAGTCTCTGTGGGATCGACACCTAAAATACTACACACGTGTCGTGCACTTGCGGGTAGTTTAGGTTATTTTATTTAACTTTGAGAACGCATCAACTAGCATAAGAGCGGGTTGGAGAAAGTTTTGTCACGAAAATGGACAAAACGAGGGATGTTCCGTCACATTCGAACTGGTCTCCAATGGAGAAACACATGTGCTTCAGTATGTCCCTCCAACAATTTCTAACAACAACATTGTTTGATTTTAGTTGTATTTTGATTGCTTTGAACTTCCCTTGAACAACAACATTCTCTTGAACTTGAACTTCATGTTTTTATTTTGATTGGTTTTTTACTATTATTGTGGATTTAATATTATTGTTAGCATTGAAAAAATTATGGATTTACTATTATTGTGGATTTAAAATTATTGCGACCCAACATACGCCAACATATGCGACCCATTTGACCCCTACAACCCTTTGACCCCTTGCGACCCTTGGACCCCCTACGACCATTGCGACCCATTTGACCCCTGCGACCCTTTGACCCCATGCAACCCCTTGCGACCCTTTGACCCTTTGTGACCCGTGGAGCCCTTGCGAGCCCTGGACCCCTTGCAACCCATTTGACCCTTGCCCCTTTGACCCTTGCGACCCATTTGACCCTTACGACCATCGCGACCATGAAAATCAACTTCAAACAAATATGAATCAAATTTTAAAAAATAATGTATAAACTTATTTACAAATAACATGAATCAAGTTCATGGATGACATGATGGGATGCCAATAGTCTTGGGGTATAGGGATACGTCTTCCATTAAAAAATACTTCACTAGCCATCTTCTCACGCATGGAAGCAACATTTTCATCGCAAATTTTGGGGAACTTCCCTCATTTTTCAATATAACGGCTTCTAAGAATTTGAAGGCGTAAACACCACAATCACTCGCGCTTTTGTTCTGTGATAGACCTTCATAATACTTGTACAACCATTTATCTGCTCCAGAAGTTAAGGAATGAAACCTTGCAAGTCAGAACATCTTTTGCAAAGTTGTTCTTATAATCTACATCACCGGATCGATATGTGTCTCCTTCAACCTTCTCTGGCAGTCGTATGCCGTGGTGCATCGGGGTTTGAAATCCACTGTCATGGCAACCCAATTACAATGCATATATCGATTTTTCGGGTGATGGAATGTTTACAATCAAGACCAAGCCATCGTACTGATCCACTAGTTTGAACTTACATCTGAATGGATAGATGCCATCCAAATAATCATTAAGAATTTTTCGGCAATTCTTCCATATCATCGTACATCCACATCGTGAGCATATGCATGAAAGCAATAGGACAAACGTAAGAATTCTGATATAGTGCTTCAAATATGTTGACCCGACCATATAGCTTGAACAACGCCTTATCCAATTGCTGAAAAAAATTAACATTCATGAATACATATGATCCAAAATGACCTCTGTGAACTTTGTGACTTTCGTGACTAAGGGTTAAAAAAACTTACATCATCTTCAAGCCATGAGTCAGCCTTTATTATGATCTCCAAAATTTCTAGCCCTCGGGGGCAATCAGGGTCAGATATCCACCAACGCTCTTGGTGTGGTTTCATCATGAATCTATATAGATTTGTTAATGTTATACCACTAGTGTCAATGAACAAACTGTCTCGGGTTATCATGCCTAATTCCAATCCTTTTGGCTTCCACACAAAATGTTGATTCCCTGCAGGTTCTTGAACCACCTTTTCTATGGGTTCTTAAACCACTTCTTCTACGGATTCTTGAACAACCTTTTCTGCAGGTTCTTGAACCACCTCTTCTGCAGGTTCTTGAACCACCTTTTCTGCGGGTTCTTGAACCACCTCTTTTGTGGATTCTTAAACCACCTCTTCTATGGGTTCTCGCCCTCTCTCCTTTCCTCCCGCTTCCCTTATTGTTGGTCTACCTCCTAGGTTTTGTTCCCCAACTGTCTTTTCTCTTTTCACCGATGGAAGTTCAACATATGGCTACTGTCGTGCCTTTCGTTGTCTTAGCTGTCGCTTAATTACCGTTGGGATATCAGACTCATTCAATAAAGCTCCATCATCTGCACGAAAATTACTTCATTACACTCATCCTTCATGACCCATGGGACATATGCGACTCATACGACCCTTGGAAATATGCCACCAATGGGACATATTCGACCCTTGCAACCAATGTGATCATGCGACCCATGCGACCTTTTGACCCATGCGACCCCTGCGACAATGGCAACCCATGCCACCAATGGGACATATGCGACCCTGCGACCAATGCGCCCCATGCCACCATGCGACCTTTTGGACCAATGCGACCTTTTGTGACTCATGCGACCCATGCAACCTTTGTGACTCAAATGACCTTTTGTGACTCAATATTACTTACTTAGTGGTACCTTGATCTCTTTAAAGGAACTTCTAGAATTCCCTCAGCACCAACATCAGCGGTGACCTCTTCTACAGGACCCACTGGAGTAATCTTGGCAAGAACCTCCTCAGTAACACCAACAATAGCATCTGCATAAAACTTTCTTCATTCATTAGTCTCATCCTTCGTGACATTGATGCGACCCATGTGACATCTCCTACATATGTGACCCATGGGATATATGCGACCCTTGCGACATATGCGACCCTTTTGACCTTATGACCCATGCGACCTTTTGAGACCCAATATTACTTACTTGGTGGTACATAAACCTCTTTAACAGGAACTTCTTGAGTTCCCTCGTCACCAACATCAGCGGCGATCTCTTCGATAGGACCCACTTGAGTATCCTCGGCAGGAACCTCCTCAGGAACACCAATGGCAGCATCTACATAACAATTACTTCATTCATTAAACTCATCCTTCGTGACATTGATGCGAGCCATGTGACATCTGCTACATATGCGACCCATGGGACATATGCGACCCTTGCAACATATATGACCCTTGCGACCTTTGTGACTCATGCGGCCTTTTGAGACCCAATATTACTTAATTGGTGGTACGTCGACCTCTTTAACAGGAACTTCTAGAGTTTCCTTAGCACCAACATCAATGGCAACCTCTTCGATAGGACCCACTAGAGTATCCTCGGCAGTATCTGCATAAAAGTTACTTCATTCATTAGACTCATCATTTGTTACATTGACGCGACCACTGGAATATATACGACCCGTGAGACCAATGCGACCCATGCCGGCTGATGCAACCTTTTGACTCAAATGACCTTTTGACTCAATATTACTTACTTGGTGGAACTTCGACAAGAGCAACCACTACAATAACCTCTTCGAAAATGTATTCAATTAGAGAAATGTAAATAGCATATGTAATGTTTTCAACTAATCTTGAAATGTTTGCCAAATCCTCTTTTAAGTCATCTCAAGAGTCATTTTCAGCCTCTAACTCCACCGATCTTCGCTTGGCTCTTCTCTTGACACCGGAAGATTGGTGTCCAGTGCTCGCATCTTCCTCGATAGACTTTGATTTTCCCTTGTCAGCACCTTTGGGATTTGCCGCCTTGGATTAGGCAAAAGAAACTCGACATCCTTTAGAAGGTCTCTTACGCTGTTGATGAATCTTTTTCTCCGTCTTCTTTATTTCCTTTATTAATTTATGCTCCAGTGTCAAAGGGACTACAGCTTCTTCTCTTTCAGTTTCAGCTTCATCATCACCTTCTCCTTTAGCTTCAGCTTCATCCATATCTTAACATCGAGATCGTTGCATCCCTCATAATCCTCCAGATCAAAAATTAAAGCTTCATGTTCATGTTCAACACGAAGAATACTTTGAATATCCTGAAAAAACAAAAAATAACCATTATGACCCATTGTGACCTTGTTACCTTTATGTAATTCTTACCTTAGAATCTCCGATCTTCCTTATCGCATCTACATACTTCGGGTTAAAAATGGATTTAACCCTCTTCTTGCACATTCTTAGGCATGATGGATGGACATCCATAACATCAACATACCATCCATTTCTGCACAAACTAAGAATGGTTTCAAATGGAAGTTACTGAAACATTAAAACAAAATTATAAGAATGCAAAAAGTACGAAAATGTTCGTGTTATTCGAATAATATATAAACTTACATTTAGTGGGATCATGAAACCGCCACAATGCCATATTGGTTTTAGTGATTCCCCGCTAACGTGCTTGTGGCAAGTATCCATAAACTTATCGAATGTGCAAAGCCCCCATGGAAAGCCTTCACAAAAATCTAAGTCATCAACCATGTCAATGAGATCATAGCTGATAAAGTTGTCTATTGAAGGCTTGTGATCAAGAACTTGCGCCAACAGCATCAAAGTTTCCAACCTCGTTCGGTCGGCAGAATTCTTCGCCTTCACAAGCTTTTCACTCGTATTTGTGGCGGTCACGTTTCCATGGCCGAAATTCTTCAGCCTGAATGTACCATCCCTTTTGGACTCCCATCGTCTGGGATAGGATGTGCAGTTCAATCCGGTAATTAGTGTATGCTCCACTATAGAGTACCGATGGGAAGATGGTTTACGACAAGCCACAACTCCATTTTTTTCCTGTACAATCATAGAGTGATTTAGCATGTCACACATTTGAACCTTCTTCAATGTGGACTCACATTGAAAATGGAATAAATGCCTAAATTATGAGTCCTTGTGGAAGTAATGCAAATAATATTCATCTAAGATTCCTCTCAACTTCTTTATTGTCTCGTGAGGATAACACATGGTAGTGATCTTTGGCATTCTATCCATGTGCTTGAATTCATACAGAAACTTCGGCTTTGGCGGCACCTGCAAAATTACCAATTAAGAATACAATTGACTTTTACCGACTCAAGTGACCCTTGCGACTTAATTGACCCTTGCGACTTAAACGACCCATGTGACTCAAGTGACCCAAGCGACTCAAGTGATGCATGAAACTCAAGCGACACTTGCGACTCAAGTGGCCCGTGCGACTCAATTCGACCCTTATGACTTAAACGACCCATGCCACTCAAGCAACCCAAGCGATCCATGCAACTCAAGCGACCCTTGCGACTCAATGAGATTCAAGCAACCGTTGCGACTCAAGCCACCATTGTGATCCAATGAGTCGCTAGAGTCGAAGAGGATCATGAGTCTTAAGCGACTTATTGAGACTCATGACCATCTTCGACTCAAGTGACTCACTGAAACTCAAGCGACTCTCTTAGTCTCAATGGACTCGTTGAGACTCAATTGACTCAGTGAGATTCGACCGACTCATTAAGAGTTACACCTATTTCAAATCAACAAACAAAAGTAAAATCCTAAAAATCGATCTACTTACAGAAGCCATTGAAGATTGACTCGTGCTCTGTTCTTCACTACTGATTCTAGCCATTTCTTTCTCACTTCAAAATTTCCTTGGTCGCAACTTGAATTTTCCTTCTTGGTTACCTTGAACTCGAAATCCCCTCTCGCTCCTTGCTCTCAACTTTGAAACAATTATTCTGAAATAGTTTTTCATTTCGAAAAACTGGCAGAACGTGTGTATTTTTACGTGCAAAAATTAAGAAAAAATTTGTCTTTTCTCCAATTTTTTTCTATTTAATAACTATTTTTACGAGGGTAGACATGAAGTCCTAAAGCCCTACGAGAGTATCTCTAATATTCTCCTGTTAAAACCATAAATTTAACCAATCATTTTTTATAATCAAATATTTGTATATTTGTGTTATATATTCGCATCATATGCATATATGTATAATATATATATTATATGTTATATATTATACAAATATTTAAACTGTTCAAGAACTCATGTTTCATTATTATTGGGATCAACGTTGCATAATGAATCAGAGCTAAGATATTCTCTTAAACAAACTGGAATTTTTTTTGAAGTGCTTCATTTATCTCATCTACAATTTCATTTGTGTGGCATAATTATGCTTGTTCATGAAAAAAATAAAGGGTTTTGATACTCAGTTTGAATATTTGGGTATACATGAGCTGCAATACTCTCAATTGGAGTCGATGTTTCAATAATTAACAATTCATCAAGCACATCTATTAAACATTTGATGTTGTCGGGTTTAGATAAAGTTTCATCTCCTAGTTGTAAAACCCAATCAAAAAAAGCTTGCAGATCATCTACGTTTGAAGAATCAGGATTCGTTTGCAATCGCATATTTTTTGTTAATTTCAATACGCGATAATAGTTCCAGAGATAGAGGAGTTTATACATGCTTGGATTGTTTCATGTCTATTTCCTTCTTTGATTACTGGTAAGGTCTGGCGAAAGTCTCCTCCAAATACTATTGTTTTTCCTCCAAAGGGTTTGGTTTTCAAAAAAGGATTTATTGAACCCATGATATCTTTTATACTTTTATCTATAGCTTCACACCAGTATTTATGAATCATCGAAGCCTCGTCCCATATTATAAGGTGTGTTGTTTTGTAGAACTGATAAATTTGTCCCTAATTTAATATTACAAATTTAATGTTCATTAATATCTATGGGTATTTCAAATCTCAAATGCGTTGTGCGGCCTCCTTCTAACAAAAGTGATGCAATATCACTTGAAACAACGTTTAGAACAATATGTATGTGGGAGCTTACTGCTGAAGATAATGTTTTTCATAGGTAAGTTTTTCCAGTTCCTCCATGTCCATATAAAAAAATACTTGTCCTCTGTTTTGATCAACAACATTCATAATTTCATTATAAACCGAGCATTGTTCTGCTATGAGATGCGATTTAAGATTGATAAATTCAATTTCCATCTTCTTTTTGTCATAAGATAATTCTTCATATATCAGTCTATTTATTAATGATTGGTTTTGAGCTTCTTTAGGATACGGCATGGAAGGGTATTCTTTTAGAGATCAATTGTTCTTTTGTAATAGTTCTTCTATTTCACCAAGTGTTGTATGTTGGATCTCTTCATCAGACATGTTGAAATCTGTTGTTTTAAAGAGAAATGGTTAAGACATTGTTTACTTCATTTAAGCAAATTGTAATCATTTGTTAGTAAATGTTCAAACCTGATGATTTTAGCAGACGTCGACGTCGGTATTGTATATCATCGACCAAGAGTTGCCATGTCTTAAGCCATACATGTTGTAGACATGAAATACATTTGGTTGTTAATAGAATAACAAACAATATTCGTAGATATACTAGAGATGCCTAATTGCTTGCTTCTTTTATTGTGTTAATGTATTCTTCATCGTCATCTAGAAGTCCTAATGCTCTACATGTATCTTTAAATGTTTCGTGTAAAATACCATTACTCGTCCCAATCTCTTCGAATGAAATAGGACCATGCACTTCATTTAATAACATTCATAAATAATATAGTTCCCCAAAATTTGGATTAATATGTTGTAATCAACCAAATGCAAATCTCCGTTTACGTATTGTCCAAATTTGATGTTTTTTGTTCCATATAAATTTGGTTAGAAAATTTCAATATGTCAATTGTTGATCTTCGGAATATAAAGCATTGCATTTGAACCATTTTGTGAACATTGTTTGTTTGATATGTTCATTGAATGTTATATCAAATAGCTCATCTTCTTCATTAAACACTATATTTTGTTCACCGAGCAAGTGAAATTTCAATGTTTCTACTGGTATACTCTTGTGGTGAATATCGAACTTGAATATTCTCCAGCAAGCTTGGCATCCGGAGATGTAGGGACAACTAAAGTAGTTTTTTATTTCATCAAAAGGTTTGTTTTGTTGCATATCTTCAGGTGTTGTTATTGTCGTAGCAACTTTATCATATCCATTGTTTATATATTTGAATAAATATTTGATTGCTTTTGTTTGATTGCACCATTCCAAATTGATATGAACTTTGTATTTCAAAAGAAGATAAGGATTGTATAGTACAATGTATCTATTATCTAACCTGATTTTGTCTTTTATAACAAACCTTCCATCATCTGGCCTTTTATAAATTGGATATCCTTCATTGTTAATATATGTTGAATCTGTAAAAGTCTTAGGAAATCGTTTTTTCCATTTGTTTTTATCCATACAGGGCGAATATTTGTTAGCAAGACCGCATGGTCCATGTACCATTGTCTCTTGTACTGTTGTATATAGAACGGAGTTTGTGATATTATCTGGAAATTTCAGCGGATATAACACAGTCAATATCGCTTGATGTCGGCAATTTTGATTTTCTTTTAAGAAATAGCAATATATGTTCATGAGGCAGTCCTTTTTTTTAAAATTCGACAATGTAGATAACTACAAGTCAAAATGAAGTTATAACTTTTTGGAGTTATTAGAATCTATAATTTTTCATCTAATAATAATTATATGTTACCTGCATTGATTTCGCCGAGTCGTTTATTTTATTTCAAATATGTTAATAAATCTTCAAGTTTTATTTTAAATAATCTTATCGAAAGACCAGGTCTATTTTTTGACGCATCATTGTAATGGCGCAAAAGCCACTGTAGTTCCGACCATTTGGGATTACATGTGAACGTTGAGAATAGATCAGAAAAACCTAAGTTTTTATATAAAATCATTGCATTAAATAATTTTGTTTCATATATCGTGATCCACCTATAAATGTCGAAGGTAGTATAATTTTTTCCCAATTTTAGATGCCAAAGTATTCCCTGATTGAACAAAAGCCTCTATATTCTTGGAAGATTCACATCGCAATGTATATTGATGGTTTCTTATATAAGAAATTCTTTCTGATTCAATCATACAAAAACCATCAACAACAAATTGCTGAAAGAGTCTACATGAATGCAGTAAATTAGAAGATTCAGTATCTCTTTGCTATAAATGATATGGCATAAATTTTCTTACACTAATTTGTGATTGTGGTTTTTGTGGTAATGAAGTTGTTAGCCGTAAATTCAATCCAAGGTGACAATCGTCTTCGCCATATGGAAACAGTAGTGGATATTCGAGTGGAAGATATGATGGATGTAATTCACTTATTCGCATGTATTCGTTGGTGTGTTTTTGTAGATTAGAGTATACTCCTTCGTCTAAATCTCCTACTATCAATGCAACTACCTCTGAAACTTCGAGTAAATTATACATTCAACTCTTGGTATTGCGTTCTACTGTTAAATGAATTTCATTTCTATCTAATCAGAAATCGCAAATATATCGCGGGCCATTCTAAATATATTTACACAGGGATTATGTTCATCGAGCATTTGTTGTATGTTTTCAACAATATCTCTGCGTAGGTTATCTTGATGTTGTGAAGATTTGCCTTGTGAATTTTTGTTGTAAATATAAATATTTTGTATCAATAATATGCCAGAAAGAAAAAAATGTAGTTGTTATGACTCATTGTTAACATACTTGATCGCACGTATTCTATTGTCAATTTCATTGTCCGTATAATGGATATATAATTGAGCAAATTTTGCATTTTTTTCGTGTTTTGGCAGCAAACTACCAATTCTGTGATAATTTTATCCATTTTTTAATATATAAGGCTTTTGACGAATATTGATTGAGCTATCAATGTGACCACCCATTGATGTAAACGCGAATATCATATTATACGCACGAATATGTCTTATAAAATGTTGACAGTGTGAATGATTTTTTAGAAGAAGTTCTTTCAAATACGGAGGAGGATCTAATAATCTTGGCAATGATATTTTCCCTTTAGAACAACACAAATTAAATTTCAGATCACTGATATCGCGACTTTTATTTAACCATTCCGAATACCACATCTTAGCATTACAATGCTCACAAACAAAACTTTGATCGCCAACATCTGTATATGATGTCAAACCTGAATATAATAACAATATTAGTTCAAAAATAACATAAGATTATATATATGTTATCATCTAACATATATAATATGTATAATGAAATGGTATTTACAATATCACAAAGACAAATGTGTACCAACAGAACTGTTGTCAAGCGATGTCAACATGTTATTATTTTGGCAAGAACTCGAAGATTAGCCTATTAAGAACGAATGTTTAAGAGCAATTGTTTCTGTTATATACGAACGCTGAAATCAATTAATAAAAGAAAAGGGAACAAAGATGGTTCTTTTTTAAAATCAGTTGACGTTGGAAACAAATATACAAATGACTAAATAAATAAGAGCAAACATAGTACGCCGTTATATTATAGGCCCAAAACTACGGATGAGTTACAAATTAAAACAACCTTGATTATAACAAAAGGTCTACGTAAACTATTTTAATATAGTATTATACATGGAAGCGAGCTCTGTCGATAGCAAAGCCGAAAAATGCTTAGAACAAAAGAAAATAAAATGTGGATGATGATCTATATCAATGCGTTTACTATGGACAATCGGTGGAGCCAATATCCGGTTCCATTGACTTTACCTTAGATGTACTTGATTGTAGAGATGTGTGACTATCACTTTCGCCAGCATGCTGTTTGACGTGGGTTTAACACGAGTTATATTTTTCCTAGACCACTTCACCGCAAGTATACGGATCGTGTAGTACCAGGGTCGATCTCTAGGGACTAAAGCAGCTAAACTAAGAACAAAACTAAACTAAGATAGGAAAAGATAGCAGGGGATGTGATCCTAAAACTAATCCTAATGGTGACAACGAAACTAGGTTTGGGATAAAACTAGATATGGTAAGCACTACGGGTGTACGGGATACCGGGAATTGCATAGATGAACGACTAAGGATCATAGATATATAACCTATTCTTGACAACGGGAAATTCATGCCCTACGGTGAGGAGTGATTCTTCCAAGCCTAAACCTCCTAACCATGGATACATGCAACCTTACCTTCCAGCACTGATTAACACATATCATGGCAGCATTACGTACGCAATCATTATCCCTAAGATGACTAACCGACCGGTCAGATTCTCATTAGCCAATCTTAATCTACAACTTAGCGGACCGGATTCGTTCCTTAACCTTCCAGCAAGGTTCGAAATCCTATGTTGCTGAGCGGTCAACACTAGCGTAGGAATGATAATGCTAACCGTAGAACCGCAAATCAAGAATAAATTAATAAAACTAAGCATTAACGCAAAACATCGTTCATACACACAAATCCAATATCCCTACCCGCAGTAGGGACTCTACTCACTCATTGAAGAAACAAAAGAGGAAGATAACAAAGTCCTATACATGATAAACTCTAAGGAACTCGATGCCTCGACCTTCCCTATTGTGTTACCGGTGTACGGATTGATGCTTCTCTTCTTCTCCGATGCCTCCTGAGCCTTCCCAGATCTTTTTCCAGCCTTTCCTTGCCCTGTTTGTCGCCCCCTTTGCCCTAGATCTATTATGTTCCTTAAATTTGCTCGTTTGAAAGTTAGATCTAGGTTGTTGCGGATTACACGGCCCGCTCGGGCACAGGTGTTGCCCGGTCGTGCAGAGGCTCGCCCGGTCGTGTGACTGTCTGGTGCCCGATCGGGTGGACATCACCCGATCGCATGGTTGAGCGGCCCGAGTC
>CM071864.1:18694191-18729664 GCA_036759665.1 Gynandropsis gynandra | reverse complement strand
CTCTTTTCCGCTCGTTGCTCGGGTGTTCCTTTGGGTTCTGGAGTTCGTTCTTGGCTCTGAGTAGATATTTCTTCAAATCATGTGGTTTTGATCAGGATTCCATCATTTCTAGCTCATTTAGGCCTTGTCGCCTAAAAACCTGAAAACCAACAAAACGGGTGTGTGAAGCTCGAAATCATATCGGATAAGTACATGTATACAAAGAATATAAGCGAAAATGACTCTAAAACTTATCCTAATATTGATACACTTTCAGTGTGATCACTGTTTGGCTAGTAAAAGGATAACTCGAAACAGATCCCATAGAGCTATTTTCCGGAGAGAACTCATAAACTTGATACATATACAAATTGTCAAACGTTGTGAATGGTATGAAAACTTAGCTGAATCGAAAACTTTCATAGAAAAGTTATGTAATAAATAGTCAAAACCATACATGTGCGAACGGAACAAAAGATGGATTCTACAACGTCAAAGAGCGTAGTAAGCTAAAAAATTGTTACAGAAAATATGTATAGAGATAATGATCCATTCGCTAAAATGTTATAACGTACCCGCATAGATATGGAGCAGAATATGTCCTCATTATCTGTCAGTCGGCTAACTTGATAAATAGGCAAAACACCTCTACCCATGTCGTGCGAACCAGAAGATTTTTTACTTTGTTGCAATGGAGAACCGTTATCTTGAAAAGACAGCTACGATTCTCTAAAATTCTTAGACTGGCTGGAATTTCAATTGAAGTACTTTGTTTGACGCTATGAATATACATGGCATTAAAACGTGGAAATAGATAGATCAACTGTTGATAGTAATAGACATAAAAACTTAGGTAAATGTAATATACCTCCGAGTTTTCGTTTCTTATATCGAAAGCTGATTTACGCAAGAGTTGCACAGTTTCTTTGTCGAATATAAGGAATATAGCCTCGCTGGTACCGTCAATAACTTTCACATACGAAACCTGGACAAACTAATTGTTAAGAACTTTATATTGATAGCCGAGGTTGTAACTGACAAATAAATAAAGAGTAACTTACTTTGGGAATGGGCTTTTAGTTGTTGTTTTACACGAGTCGCAAAAGAGATGCCTAACCGTAACACAAGTCAAACTATCATCCGCAATCGCATTAACTTTCCGTGTACAGGTATTGAATCCAAAGTAGTACCATCCGTCTCTGTTAAGAACCTTCGTGATTGAGGCCGAAACTATGCAAGTTAAAGTCTCCGCATATAAAAAAATAAAGGTTAATACATGATAATAATATCTCGATGACGTAATCAACTTAAATAATAATTTGCATACATCAGTAGCCTATCCAAGATCCATAATTGTTTTAACGACAAAAGCATTCCAGAAATGAATTGATTCCCTCGGTTGCGGATGTGGAGCTTGTAAATTGATATTCTTCGAGGTGTTCAACGAATCACCTAAAAAGCTATTTTGTAATTAAGTTAGTCGAAGAGAAACTTCAACATTAAATGATAAAATACATATTACTGTGAAATGTATATAGTGATTTTGCGTAAAAATTTAACAAATAAAAACCAAGCAAACTTCATTTTAATTCCATTATGGTCGGGAAGTTTTGATCTAAAAAGAGATTGCTCGAGAACTGAACATTGCGAATCGTTCTCCGTTCAGTATAAAGAAATAAAATTAAAAGTAACGTCATAGATAAGATCGAGGCAAAATAAACTTTCAAGGAAATATTTAAACACACATTTTATTAAAAAGATAACATAAATATCCAGTAAACCGTACATATATCAACAAACAAAACCGTACAAAAGCAAATGAATTACAAACAAAACAAAGCATAGAAATAAAATGTTAACAGTTATACATTTACGAACATGTCCGAAAGAACTAATGCAATACAACTATTTTAGTGATACATTTATACGAACATCGATGATGGAAATTGCACTCCAAGTCTTGGTAGAAAAAAAACATGAACTGCAAAGGAAATAGCAAAACCTCACTTCATAATCACAAAAATAATAACAGAAAAATATAGCTAATGTAGAAGCAATTACCGCCCCAAGTCCTTATTTTGAAGAATTGGCAAATGATCACCAGCAGACCATTCTAAAGAAGGCAGATGCAATCATATGTTTGTTAAGCAAACGTCTCCCACATTGTGCATTCAATGATCTGAGAACTACATTTAAAACGACATGGTCATCAAACAGAAATTGTAACATTAAGTCATAAATCCGTAGAATTGCAAAAAAATGAGAATACTTGTTGTCACGGAGTTGAACAATCAGACGTCTGACCGTTCATTCTGCGTAAGTAACATCTATGAGTTCACCGGCAGCAATGATCTCGCCTATAACATCTGAAAAAAAAAAAGGAAATGTAACTTTAAAATTAAATACGCAACTTTAAAATCAAACAAATATAACGCTATATTTGTAAGCTAGAGGAGACGTTTAACACAACTTACCGATAAGAACAAATTCTTCTCAGACACGTGAGACTATATCTGTATAAGAAACGAAGTTGAAATATCTGTCTGAATTGGCTAGATCACCGCAAGGTCTAACAACCGTAGCCGAAGTAAAGATTATCTTAAACAGAAAAGCTGACGCTCTGTATTCATCAAAACTTCGACTAACATTGAAATTTGTAATGATACAGTATGCTTCTTCCATAAGAAAACGCTGATGCCAGTACCGAAAATAGACCTAACGGAACACTGGATCCGATTATCCTACAAAATATCAGAAAAAGAATTTACACATGAAATCTGATACAATCCTTACAAATTTTATACAGGAACGCTGAAAAAGAGAAAGAAATAAAAGATATCTACCCATTCATGGCATAGTAGTACTTCACAGTTAGAAGTTGACTGTGGAACTGGAATAACATCAAAGCTCCATACTCGAGCAACTCAAACACGGACCCTAAAAGATATTTCCTACGAAGGACGTATCTCGGAAAGAGGGTAGTACATGATTTCTACTTTGGTTTAGAACTACGGGATTATGTTCATGTGGTTTGACACGGGAACAAAGTCGACTGCATATATATATAAGCAGAAAACCAATTTATTTCCCAAATTAATATACAGTTGGAAATTCCAGAAGAGCATATCGGTCATGCATTTCACCTAGCCAAATTAGATACACGTAATTAAAAGTGGTGACATGTATATTTTACCCAAGCACAAGTAATAAATGTATGGAGTGACTCACCGTGAACATTGACGAAAAAGAGCCACGTAAACAGGAGAGGTAAAAGAGAGAAGACCACATCACCTGGTTAGACGACCGCCACATAAACAGATATTAAAAATGCCACCTCTGCTACTCTCGAACACATCAACAACGACAACGTATTAAGCACACCTGGACATGGAAACCCAACAAAGAAGTCCAAAAATAACAAAAAGCCTAACCCTATAAGCCTAAACTGACCGAACCCAACAACAATATTCTGAAAAGGCCCATATAAATGTTTGGGCTAAACTTTAATAGAAAACTATTTAATAACTACTTATGCATCCAAACCCGAAAACCTAGGTCCAAAATAATGGAAAATCGAAGCCCATTGTCGTAAAACCATCACCCCTGAAAAATAGGTTAACAAAGGAGTCCATGTAAACGTAAAAAGCAAGGCGCAAAATCAAAACCCAAAATAAGAATTTTCTAAAAACAACAAAAACAAAATTCAAGCGTATGAAAAAATCATGGTTCAACAGATATCTAAATACCAAAAACAGTAGAACAGAACGAACATAGAGTAACGGACGACATACGATAAGAAAACAAAACAAGTATGGATACGATCACAACATAAACACCTCAAATGTCATCGGCAAACCAAGAAAAATGAAGGCATGTATCTCCGATTTAATTGGTGACCAACGAACCAATGAACCACAAAAATCCGAAAATGCAGACATCGAAAAAAATCTTTACCAAAAATCTAGCAATAAAACAATACAAAACAAATCGAATCAGAGGAACAATACCACCAAAACAACCTAAACAACAAATCTACGGAAATAAAATTCATAACCAAGGTTAAAAAACCCAACCCACGGCAAAATATCCATCGAATAGAACAAACATGCAACTATACGAATACTCATACATCTAAGAACAAAATAACAGGAAGAGATAGAATGCAAAACTGTAAACAACAGTAAACTCTTGGACACCAAATCTACAACATAGGGATTATAATAAACCCTAACAACCCAAAAAGAATACAAACTGAGAAAGAAAACTCCAAATCAATAGTAAGACAACAGGAGGAAAACAAACCACAAGACCATAACAAATACATATGAATCTGAAAACAACCAACCCGAAAGAAAACAAACATAAGTAACAAAACGATTAACTCAAAAAAATCAGACCCGCAACCCATAAAATCGATAGAAATCTGAAGCAAAAGCTAGAAAAGAGGGAAAACCTAGAAACAACTACATTCAACAGGAATCGAAAGCAAAAAAGAGCCCGATAAACAGGAGATAACGAAGCCTATAATGGTAAGACCGATGGAAACCCTGATTAGAAAAAAGAGAAAAACATGGAACAGATGAAACAACAGTGGAAAGAAACAACAACAGATGAGCAGAAATGAGGGACCTCGAGACTCAAGATAACAATCCAACAGACGGAAATAAAGGTGAAATGTCGGTGATTAAATCTAGTCGTCGAAAAAATCCTGCAGAATGACGATCGAAGGGCGAGGAATGACACACGAGGGCAAAGAAAACGTTCGACGAAATCGAACGATACGCAACAATGGGTCGGATCTTAGCCCAAAACCAAAACCCGGTGCAAAACAACCACACACGTGGCCAACGCACCATCTCAATGACACTGCGGACGACGATACATCACCTCCAATACTCTAACCATACCTGCAACGTTTTTAGTATATGTATATGTATAGATATGCCTGTACACATATAAGATATATAATAGGTATATGATATATCTGTATATATATATGTACACATCTAAGATATATATGTATGTATATGATGTATATATATATACACATCTAAGATATATATGTATGTATATATATATACATCTAAGATATATATGCATATGATATATCTATGATATATATATATATTGTGATAAAAAGGAAAATTATAAGGGTAAAACTCCTATTCCCACCCAAAGTTTGGGTATTTTGCTTATTCCCCCCTCATGTACCACACTCATCCTATTCCCCTCATGTATCACCTCTAATCTTATTCCCCCTCAAGTTTTCTAATTCAGCCTATTCCCCCACACTGTTTAAAATTCTGTTAAATAACCAGAATTTTGACCCAAACCCTAAAAAACCATCAATTTGACCCGATTTCATACCCAATTTTGACCCGACCCGACCCGACCAAAATTAAAATTTAATTAAATCCGGTTTACCCAATTATGAATCCGGTCCGGTTTAATATAATTTTGACCGGTTTACTGAATTTTGACCCAACCCAATTTATTATATTTTTGACCCGATTTACTGAAATTTTGATCCAGTTTTGTTGAAATTGACCCGGTTTTGTTTAAATTGACTCGGTTTCTCCCGGTTTTGCTGAAATATTTATCCGGTTTGCTGAAATTGATCCGGTTTTGACCCGGTGTTGTTGAAATTGACCCCGTTTCGTTGAAATTGACTCGGTTTTCTCCCGATTTTGTTGGAATTTTTATCCGGTTTACTGAAATTGATCCGGTTTTGACCCGGTTTTATTGAAATTGACCCTGTTTTGTTGAAATTGACATAGATTTCTCGCGGTTTTGCTGGAATTTTTATTCGGTTTGCTGAAATTGATCCAGTTTTGACCCGGTTTTGTTGAAATTGACCCCCTTTTGTTGAAATTGACCCGGTTTTTTCCCTGGTTTTACTGGAATTTTTATCCGGTTTGCTAAAATTGATCCAATTTTGACCCAGTTTTGTTGAAATTGATCCCGTTTTGTTGAAATTGATCCCGTTTTGTTGAAATTGACCCGATTTTTTTCCCGATTTTGCTGGAACTTTTATCACTATGGAATTTACTGGAATCAAAATCCATTCCTTAAATTTTATCACTAAATTTAGAGAAAAAATCGGGTCAATTTCTACAAAACAGGGTCAATTTCAACAAAACTGGATCAAAACTGGATCAATTTCAGCAAACCTATTTAAAACTCCAGCAAAACCGGAAGAAAACCGGGTCAATTTCAACAAAACGGGGGCAATTTCAACAAAACTAGGTCAAAACCGGATCAATTTTAGCAAATTGGATCAAAATTCCAACAAAAACGGGAAACAATTGGGTCAATTCCGACAAAATAGGGTCAATTTCAACAAAACCGGGTCAAAACCGGATCAATTTCAGTAAACCGGATAAAAATTCCAACAAAACCGGGAGAAACCGGGTCAATTTCAACGAAACGGGGTCAATTTCAACAAAACCAGGTCAAAACCGGATCAATTTCAGCAAACCGGATAAATATTTCAGCAAAACTGGGAGAAACCGGGTCAATTTTAACAAAACCGGATCAAAATTTCAGTAAACTGGGTCAAAATTATAATAAATTGGGTTGGGTCAAAATTGAGTAAACCGGTCAAAATTATATTAAACCGAACCGGGTTCATAATTAGGTAAACCGGATTTAATTCAATTTTAATTTTGGTCGGGTCGGGTCGGGTCAAAATTAGGTATGAAATCTGGTCAAAATTGATGGTTTTTTAGGGTTTGGATCAATATTCTGGTTATTTAATAGAAATTTAAACAGTGTGGGGAATAGGGAAATAGGCTGAATTAAAAAACGAATATGATTAGAGGTGATACATGAATGAAAGAGAAATAAAATGAGTGTGATACATAAGAAAAGAATAAACAAAGTGTGATATAAGCGAATAAGAGAAAAAGATTGAAACATGAAAAAATCTCTTCTCGACCATGTATATTATAAGACGAAAACAAATAAATAGGCAAAACAATATACAATGAAAAAAAATTGTAATGGACCTAATATGTCTAACATTCACACCCATCTATTAGAAACTACATTTTATTTTGCACATCTAGCAATTTTTTGTTTTACCGAGAAATACACTCCGTGAAGGGAACAAACAAGGAAGAATGACGAAATCAGCAGAAGCACATGAGTATCACTCGAAGGACTTCGAATGGGAAGAGCTCAAGAATCTCGTAGAGCACGATCCCTCTCTCGCCCACCACGTCCGATTCAGACACGAAAAAGGATCTCAAGAACACCAGCTGGAAGAAGATCGATATCCTTTTGCTCATTTTGATCCTCAGGCATGGCAGACCTTCCACACCCAACATTCCTCTGGAAAATTCTTCAAGGTAAACATTTATACATACACATACTCGCATATATATTAGCGATAAGTGTGTACATTGCATTAATGTTAGTTTCTGTCTCTGTAATCTTTTGGCTCTTCTTTAATTTCCGGGTTCTCACTTATATGCTCGTAAATTCTATGTATAGGTTTAGACTATGGAAGTATCGGTTCTAAAATTATAGTGCCTTTAGATGTGTATATGTATAAAATATTTTCTATTTTGATTGATTTAGCTTCTTATTGAGGTTTCAAACTGGATTCGTTTGTTTAATTAACCCATTAAGGCGTCTATTAGCTTAATTGCTGTTTAAATTTGAGTCTTTTGAAAGCATTTTTTTTCTTATATTTTGGCTCTGTCGGACTTGGGTCCATAAAATTCTTGAACCTTCGAGTAAGTTGATGCTTCTACATGTAGATGTGCTTATGGGGCTTGTGGTTGAGCTGGGAACCTTTGTTCTAGAAGCTGTATCAGCTACGGTTCTGTTTTGTGTATGTTGGTTCACCCAAACTCTTCAGTGTGTGGTTGATTTGAATGTCTAAGCATGAGAATTCGTTTTATTAGTTAAATGTAATGTAAATGATTGCTTTTACTATGGAAGGTGGTGACCATGGTATCATGTGACTCACCCATTTTTCCTGTAGGAAAGAAGGTATCTACTTAAAGAATTTCCCGATCTACTTTCATGTGGAGAGAACTCTAAGCTTTTAGAGGTTGGTTGTGGTAATGGGAGTACGATACTTCCGGTTTTACGGTAATGATTGAGATCTTCTCTTCTGTATTTGTGTTTAGTCTGATAAATTTTTGCCCAATGTAGTTCGATTAAGATTACCTCAATGGAAGTAGAATAGGCCCAGATTAGGGAACCAGAGCTGTTCGTAAGTTCATGAGACAGACCTGTGAAAATTTTATTGTTTGGTTTGATAGTCTTCTAATCTAGGACCAAATTGTTAAAGGTTTTATGATGTAATTTTATAATGAGCCCGTGATAGTCTGCGTTGTATTCTTATTTTTTGCATCTTTTTGTCTTTGGTTTTATGCAGTGGATGCAAAACATTGACTGTTTATGCTTGCGACTGCAGCACGGAGGCTCTAGTGAGGACCAAAGAGAACATTGACCATTCTATTGTTACATCAGATAACTTCCATTCGTTCTGCTGTGACTTTTCCAGATCTGAATTTCCAAAATGGTTGGCATGCGATCATTGTCGAGAGAACGTTTTCCATAAGCAGCTTGGGAGCTATCGAGATGCATCTTGTCCTTCTTCTCATGAATCCATCCGCATTCAGCCCACTGAAGGCAAATTCCTATCTCTGTCATTCATTCTTAGTAGTTGTGCCATGAAATTTAGTCTTATGCTTCCTCATCCATAGCAGAGCGCAGAGGCACGAAAGAGAGTTGTAAATGTTCTTCGAATGCTGATCAATGTTGCATCGGTGGGGTGGATTTCCTCACACTGGTATGGACGTTATTCTCACCAGTTAGTCATATTGTGATGCCACTGATCTGCTGAAATAACCAACACTAACTCGTTACAATAACATGCTTATGATGTGCAACTATATTATTTTTTTGAAGTCACTACATCGCTTGTTGCCCTACTTATGTCAGGAATCTGTGATGGTTATGAACAGATTTTGTCACAACAAAACCCTAAACTAAAAACCTGATATTGATAAGAGGAGAGGAATTACAAAATGACAGTGGTTTTTTTCTGGAGGATTTTCCTCTCCTCCCACAATACTCAACTCTCAGAAAACTTCCCTCCTCTTTTCTCTCCCTATAATCGAGATTAATTACTAAGTTATGTGTGTTGAAACTTCCAAATATGCCCCAAAAATCCCTCGTAACAGACCACCTAATACTAAAGATCCCCTAAAGATACACATAACATAATCTGTATTGGTTAAGTATCTCAGGATTGCTTAATATTCTTTGAAGATTAATATCAACCAGAACATTCAGCAAATGTCATAATGTTGATATAATGCGGGCTTCTAGCCTCTTTTAAGTTGTGTTAAATGCTGTATACATAAAGATTGGATACTATTACTTAGCTTTTTTCCCCAACTTCTTGTGGTATGACAGATTTTTACATTGTCAGCAGTACCTCAAAAGCAGATGCCAAAAGCTATCAAGGAATGCTTTTCTGTATTGAAGCCGGGTGGCCTACTCCTATTCAGGGATTATGGTAATTTGTTTAAAGAACATGAAGACAACCACTAAGAGTTTTCACTTGCTGGAAACGAAGAAAAGTTACAAACTAACAGTTCAACTAATATTCAGGGTTATATGACATGACCATGTTGCGGTTTGAGCCAGAGAAATGTGTAGGGTTCAGGGAATATATGCGGTCAGATGGCACCCTCGCGTATTTCTTTTGTCTAGACACTGTAAGGAGGCTATTCACTTTTGCTGGATTCATTGAGGTAAGTCAACTCATTTTTCTGCCATGTTTTAATAACACCTACTCCGACATTGGTATGTTTAATAGAGCGGATGGGCAAATAAGAAGAAGGTTAACCTTAAGGAAGTTGTTTTGTGGATTCAGAAAATGAATTTTTCAGATAGTTTTGTTTTGCAGTACTCTTAGACAGTCCCATGAATATTTTCTTGTTCTAAGACAAGGCATTTAATATCTAAACTTCAACTTGTTTTTAACCACCTAGTTTAGAATTACCGTAGTTGAATGAACATTTGTTTGACCCTAGATACTAATATCTTAAGGCTGTTCTTGTAGTATAGCACTAAACTAGCTTGTGTGATGAAGCCTGGTTGGTTATTTACCAAAACAACAGTTCTCAGAACTTTTATAATATGGAGCTCTTATATAATTATGCTTGAAGGTCAAGGAAGTTCTTTTTGGCCCGAGATTTGACCAGTTATTTCGTTGTATATGAGTTTTTTAATAGGTTCATAATAAAAAAGTGTGCAGCCACGCAAATTGTTGTAAAATTGTGAACAATAATGAGACGAATTTTCACTTCGCATACGTTTTTGGCGCAGGTTGAGCTTGAATATTGTTGTGTCAAATCAATAAACCGGAGGAAGGGTAAGACGATGTACAGGGTTTGGGTTCATGGGAAGTTCCAAAAGCCAATATGAACTACATGATGGCTATTGTTGATTCAGGTATGGTTTTGAAGAATTGCCCTTTTCTTTTAAATTATATAACATTCTCTGGTCGCCACTTGTAATGAATATGTTATGAGTATCAATAGAATTTTACTCACAAGACACAAATGAACAGAAAACGTTTTGGATATTGATTTTTGTTTGGCAATACAAGAGACATTGGGTTTTTTCTTTTTTCTTTTTCTGGAGGTTTTTCCTCTTCTCCTAAACAAGATTTCTCGCCAGTTTCTTCTTTCCCTTTTCTCACCTCAAACCGAGAATATATAGCAATTCTATACTCTTAAACTTTGCCGATTTGCCTTTAAAATTACATAACCACCTGTACTTGACCCTACTATAATCTCCATCAAATTCTCTAAAATCTTATATCCTCTCCACATGCACATAACAAATAACCCACGCCGGAGCTTCTGAGGCAAAAGGATTGACGAAGATATACAGCTCTCCACCATCAATGGGTCGCTTGTCCGTAGCTTTGGAGGAAGATGCCATAGTAGATGTTCGTGTTGGATGCAATATTCGTCTTCCAATATATTTCCGTGTTGCATACCCAAGTGCTTTCACGCTAAGGGTAATATCGGCACTCCTGAAGTCAAGAGGAATAAAATTTGCTGTGAAATCGAGATGAGGCAAGCAGACCCGGATATTGCGGCATAACCTCTAGATGAGGCAAATGACACCGCGCTCGGCGGATGCTAACCGTTCAACAGAACAAAACATGGAAAAACCAGAGTCCCACGGATCTGTCATGAGAACATACCCAAAACAATTTCTATAAGAAACAAAAACAAAACCCAATATATAGAATCTCACCCGAAAGCCAAAGCCAAGACTTTGTGACTTGAGATTCAAAGAAAGGTATGAGTCGTGGAGGAGGGTTTCATTCTGAAATGACTTCATTCAGAAATGACTTCTTAAGTTAAAAATTTCTTTCACATACCTTTTAATTAAATTTTAATTACAATTGACATCCTTTTATGATAATAATGTAAATCTCAAACCATTCATTGCTTTTAAGTTTTCATACGATTTCGTTGGTCAATAATAAAATATTTTGATTGGTTTATATGTTATTATTATTTTTATTATTTATTAATATTCTCACTCAGTACATATTATTATTAGGTATAAAATTATATTCATATTCATTATTATTATTGTTGTTGTTAGTTTTTATTATTGTTGTTGTTATTATTATTATTATTAGATATTATTAATTACTATTGATATTTATATTTTATAAACATATATTATTGATTTTGTACAACGGTATACCAACACGTTGTACCAAAGTTTGTACAACATAGTATTAACACGTTGTGATGAATTATATTCAACATTGTACCAACACATTGTACCAAATTCCGTACAATGTTGTATCAATACGTTGTACCAAGTTTTGTACAACGTTGTACCAACGTATTATTATTATTATTAGGAAAAGCTCCACGCGATGCGCGGGATGATGATTTATTTTTGTTTAACTAATTTAAAACATTACGTATAATAAGTTGAAAAAAATATATTAAAATAAACAATATTTAAGTTTAAAGTAATCACTAAAATGAAAATAATAGTTTAAACGTTAAGTGATAAAACAATAGGCCCCACTCTTAATAATTCTGATAGAAAAGTGATTAGCGAATTTGTTTGCCAATATTCTTGATTAACGTATTTTTTGTATGAGGAGTTATTTGATTCATATTTGAATTTGTAAAACAAATATATTTGAAATTATATTCAAATAACAAATATATTATTGAAATTGGTGAGGATTCTGAGTTAAAGAAAATTATATCGAAATAGTAAATGAAGATATATATCATTATAATGTTTAATTGTTTCTTCTTCATGAACTTGATTGTCTCCAACAAAGAAATACATAAAAATAGTATGGTACAACAATTTTTATCATTGAAAAGGTTAAAAATATATAGAGGAATAGATGGATTTAGTCTAGACATTAAAGGACTAATTTTTCATATGCATAGAGTCACGATAAAAGATGTGTTTAATAAAATTGTGGTTTAATGTTAGAGATAATATTAAAACAGATATTGTTTGTAAAATAAAAGCGAAAGATATTAAATAACATATAAAATAATGAGATACATTATCATATTTGATATATATTTTTAATGATATTAAATAACAATAATAAAACTTCAATATATATATAACTCTTGAAATACAAATAATATCATATAAAATTAACAATTAATTTATCTAATACTAACTAATAATTTTATCCAATACAACCCTATATTAAAATGGTTAATTTCAAAACCACGTGTAAAAAACCTAAACGTGTTCTAATATAATGCTTTCGTTTGTAAATTTGTTTATTTCAATTTAATTATTATCTCTAATTTTTAGCTTTACATGATCATTGTTTTTTTCTTAAGTAAACTCAAAATTTTAAAATTCACACTAAATATTTCCAATATATATATATATATATACATATATATTTTTTAAATTGATTTGAACCCTTTGGACAAGAGACTGAGAAGAGGTTGCCTTGGCTATGGTGATGACTGCTTATAGCCAACTCTATGTTTGGAGTATTTACAAAATGGAATACAAGAAATAAAATGTAGGCTTCGTCCCACCTTGATACATCGGAATGTAAATTTCTAAATTTTACACAAAGATGAGTGGGACATCTAATCTCAAGCAGCTATACAGCCATTATATGGCGTTCATGATGAGCAGATAATAGAAGAGAGATGAAGCAATGAAGATACTCTTCCTCGTACTTCTTCCCTGCAATTCTGATCGCTAGTTTTTAGAATGTTGAATTTGCAAAGAGGGCAAGTGGCATTGATGCTTAGCCATTTATTTATGCATAGACTGTGGAAATGGTGTTTGCAGGTAAGTTCTCGTAGTTCTGCTCCATCTTCGTAAGGACGAAGACAGATACAACATTCATGCAATAAAAGGGGTGAAGGGTGTTATAATCATTCAATCCCACACAATGATCCTGTGCTTATGATCATTTTGGTACTTACAGCATCATCGCTCGATAGAACACATGCCTCAAATATACAGAACCCAAGAAGCTAGATGCAATAGGCGAAAGAGATCCCTCATCCTTTTACCTTGGAAGGTGCTACAAAGGCCTGTGCATTGCACATCATGAAACTTAGATACAATAAATAATAAGAGAACAATGTGACGAAGAGGAGTTCATTAGAGACATACGGTCATCATTATAGGAAGCAAAAGCGACGCAACCGAAACCATGAAGACGATCTGCATGTAGCTTTCCACTTTGGGAGATGAGCGTGCCAACAAGCGAGACGCGAGGGAACTTCCAAACATCGATGCCAACATAAATGTTGCAAAAATGAATCCATGGGGAATCTCCTCATCGTTTGGGCTTAGAGTTGGAGTCCAGAGGAATACAAATGTATACATGGATCCTTCAAATAGCGACAGGATGACACACAATAGAGCAATCTTTTCATCTGACGAAGGATACAAAGGGTTTATTTAAATCAATAATCACTAAACTTTATCCATTAGAAAACAAAGACAAAGGGCAGGCATAAAGCAAGTCACTATGAATAGAGGCCTCAGTTATAGAAGTTTTTTGGAGGTGATACTGAAACCAATGAGAGAAATCAAATGTATCAGCTGAAGAAAAAAAACATATAAAAAGAATGAAACATGGCATGTAAGAGTAAAGACAAGCTAGCAAAAGATTATTCCGTCAAAGCCAAATTATGTGATATCAATGGAGAATCTTACCTTGATTATACCGAAAACTGCCTCTTGCCAACTTGTTTTTAATGGTTCTCTCGACTTGCTGGGGTTACAGAGCCATATGAAATCGACTCCGCATATGTTCCTCCTGTGGTTTCTATGGCTAACCCACTGAAAAGACATGGGAGAAGGACTAAAGGATAAGTCTTCAACAATGAACAAAGTTCTCAGAGATGTTGAAGATACATATACTGAATAGAAAGGAAGAGAAAAGTTTCTCAAAGAAATTTACCCAGTGAGCATCTGCATCACTGTCACTGTATTGATGAGCAATATCATATGAAGATACAAAACCCTGAGACCTCAGAAATTTGTAGACATGCCCACGTTTGCTTCCATTCCAGTCACTACAATAAGACAATAGTTCACTATAAGAATCTCTTGTAGAACTTTTTTGGTTGCATCAAGTGTAATGGGGACAACAGATTGAACATGCAAGAGCTGTGCAACACGGTCTCCAAAGTCGTTAAACAGCAGCTCCCGGTAATTCACAACTTGAAAGTAGTCATTGTGAATGACAGTTAAAAGACCTGTAATAACAAGTAATGCAAATCTTCCATTGAGACAGCACAGAAGAGTAAACATTACAAAGATTGCGGCCAATCAAATGCAGGAGTCCAAACCTATAGCATAGAATTTGACATTGGAGGGTCTCTCCGCCCCACCTATCAAACAGTCATTGAGAATAAGGTTGCCGCTTAAACGACAGTCTACCAACGAGTCTTGGTGTTGAATATTATAGCAACAACAATGAGCATCCAGTTCAAAAGCCAAAATCTTTTGAATTACACATCTGAACAACATCTACAAGCAGTGATAGAACTGGTCTAGATCCCAACACCCTTTAACTGAAGCATATTGAGCAACATTAAACTAAATGTTGTACTGCTTTTTAGAGTGCAATAGACACCTAGAGATTTTGCCCTTTGGCGAAGGAAATAATTACTTATAACAAGTAAGTTTTAACCACAAACGCAGGAGATATCTGCCCCCTAGCTACAACTTGAGCCACTTCGAGCAGCAGCAACAGAAGAAGGAGAAGAGACTCACCATATCCACGCCCATTCGTTCTTGCTAACTGAAAAGAAGTGTAACCTGCACTGCCTAGCCTCTCTTTGGACATTTGCACTAATTCTTCATTACCAACCCAAAATTCCTAATAACAACGCATTTGCATAGGAGGGAGAAGTAAAAAAGGCTGAAATCTCACTTGAGACGGAAAAAAGAACAACAAAAAGCACAACTTCAATGAAAAAATGACATATGCATCAATATCCAGTACGACTGTGTTTAGTGTGAGATTAATATAAAGGTACGTAGGAGACACCAGCGATGGCATACCTGAGAAATGGCTGCATAACGTGCTAGACCCCAAGCAGCTTCCTTGACAGCCAGTGCTGAAGGACCACAAGGAATGCTGACCACAGTTCTCCTGCACATAGGAAAATATAACCATGCAATATAATCAACAAATTAGAAACACTAAGACCACATTGTAGCAGCAAAGAGGACAAAATAACTCACCACTTGGCAAAACGTGCAACTTGCTTGTAGTATTCAGCAAATCTTGAAGCCAATCCATCCAATCCTTAGCACCAAGACTCGTTGCTTGATCCAGGAAAGAGAGAGAGACCCTGTAAACACAAGATTGATATCATTAAAGTAAATGCAGCGTGAGGTTCTTAAGCAACCAAAAGAAGAAGAAAAGGTGTACCTTGTCAACTTTGATGCCAGGCACTATGTTCTGATCACGAAGGCAATCGACAAACTTCTTACCTTCTTTCGTGGACTGGTAAAGAGTCTCCTCGAAGAGGATGGCACCAGAGATGTAATCACCGAGGCCAAGGGTGGATCGCAAAAGCTGACGATATGATTGACGGTTGGTCTCCGCATTCTCCAACCCTATGGAGGATAATCTCTTCCCACAAGTCGCATTTGACTCGTCGATACCTCTCCCAGGGGAAGCAATGGTTTTCTACATCATCCACAACAATTCACATCGAATTCAAAGCATCATACGCTAGTGACCCGTCGAAAACAAATTATGATACAAGAATACGAATGAATCTCCTTCGATCAATGAGTTACAGGAAAATTTCCACAAAAAAGTAATCATTGCAAGAGCGAAGGCAGTAGATCAAACATGAAAATGGAGAGGAGAAGAGATCGAAGGACGCGCGACAGTTTTGACGAGCTCATCGGTGTAAGCGGAGGAAAATTTTCACCAAAAAATAATCATTGCAAGAGCGAAGGCAGTAGATCAAACAGGAAAATGGAGAGGAGAAGAGATCGAAGGACTCACGACAGTTTTGACGAGCTCATCGGTGTAAGCAGAGGCACGGATGGCAAAGGAGACGCAGCGAGGGGAAGAGGCGGGGCGCTGGACAAAGGAGTGTTGGTGATGGAAGGAGAAGAAAGGGCCATCCTGGGAAGCACTGTGAGAAAC
This sequence comes from Gynandropsis gynandra, assembly GCA_036759665.1. Lineage (NCBI taxonomy): Eukaryota > Viridiplantae > Streptophyta > Magnoliopsida > Brassicales > Cleomaceae > Gynandropsis > Gynandropsis gynandra. The sequence continues at coordinate 18,712,989 of CM071864.1, read as the reverse complement.
CAAAGAAGCTAAAAGGTGGCGAAGCAAAACGTCGGTGAAACATCGTGGGAAAAGGGAAAGGTGAATTAATGGGTGAAATAAATTTCTTGAATTAAATATTAATTGTAAGTATTTATGTGCAAAAATAATTGCAGACTTTTAACAGGTAAGTAACGGATGGATATTTTTATATTTAATTTTTAATTTTTTTAAAAATTGTTGAGATGGTTTCAGGAGAAGTCATCATTTACAGTAATTTTTATATATATGATTATTATTATTATTATTGTTGTTAATTTTAATTATTATTGTTGTTATTGGTTATTATTATTATTAGGTGATGCGGATTTGTGATAATTAAAATATATTTATCTTATAGTTTGTATGTAAATTATAATTTTCATTAGGTTTGATAGGCATACACGACAATACAAAACTACGAAATAAAAGGTTCAATTTGATCAATAGATTAATAAGTTGTAACGTTACTAAGAGCGCAATTTGTTTATAATTTATTTGAAATAGTAGAATATAAATTGTTGGAAAAAGGAATCACACGAATCGAGCCATATTTTCATGATTATTTTCTTATACGTACCTGCATAAATAGTGAGGTTTAAATATAATCAATAACATTATTTAAGAACAATTATTAAGATATAGAAAAGATTTGGAAATTTTGAAATCTTACCTATGTTTGAATTTCTTGATTGGCTTGAACTGTGGATCTATGTAGATTTGTGTGGAGCAAGATAGACGAAGCGTTAACAAACATGTTTGATATATTTAGAAAGAATAAGTAAAAATAACATTTTAAAAAATAAAATAAAACATGTTATCTAATTTTTTTTAATATCAAATGATCATGATGGGAGTAATGCTTGTTACGATCATGATTGTTTCTTTGACGATCATTTGAGCAAAAATTAAACGAAAATGCATAGCAAGTTCGTCCAACATGATTATTTTGATCGGATGTTAGCAGTTGCAAATTTGATCCTTGCATAGCAATGAGGAGTCGAACAACATCTACAAATTTCAACATTCCAATAGATGAGTTTAGTAATAAAGAAAATAGTATATTTGATTTATTACAAACATATTTACCTGATACAAAACCCCTCACCATTGCTAAATTCGGTCGAAAGTTTGATTTAAGGGTCGGGTCGATATCGCCGACGACGACGAACGCAGGAGAGACCACACATAATTTATTACGCCGATAGCCAGACCATCCGACCCTGGCAGAAAGCCAAGGATAAGGGATGATGGAGGAAGAAATGGCGATTTAGGCAGAGATTCGACGATCAACGGTTAGGGAGGAAAATAAACTTTCATCTGCCTAAGCTCCCCGATTGTTATCTCAAAATCATGCTGAAAGAAAAAAAAGGCTTAACTTAATCCTTTTTTTCTCTATTTAAATATAATAAAAATGTAATTTTAAGAGAAGTTTATGTTCCAATTTTATTTAAATAATAATAAATTATGTAAAAACAACACTTTTTAGGTGCTAATGGAATTAAAAAACAATATTTTTGTAATGGAATTATATTATGTATAAATTTATATTTATTTGATTTGTATATATATATACATCATTTAGAAATATAAATAATAGTAAAATCTAGAATAGAACAAAATATTTAAAAAAAATTGATCGTTTCTACCCATTTTATTTTGACATATATGAATTATATTAAAATCCAATGAGCGACATTCGGCCATTTCGGCTAGGACCAATTAATTGATCAATCAATATATATCAATAAAATGTTCAAAAATTGTTTACAGGTTTTGGAAATCTAAAAACCTTCGATTTGGTTGGTTTCTGTTTAATTTCAGTGAAATATCTAAACATATATGAATTAAACAAAATTATCTTCAAATATCTAAGATTTATATTATTTTTTAAATCCCTCTGCATTACATACGATTGACGAACCTTGTAAGATGCCACTCGGGAGGAGGGAGGAAGAGAGTGCTAGGTCAAGTTAAGCTTTGTTTTATCTGAATGGAAGACGATGAGATGCAGATTCGACTTGTAAAAAAATAGAAAAAGACAATGGATGTGGAGGGAGTTTAAGCAATAAGAGGATATAAGGAATTTGATATGGCTTTGAAATTAATTTGCTATGAATTTGAATGTAAGGTATTTCGGGTTTTTGATATAAATCTGAAATTTGATATGAATTTGATATGGACTTGAAATTGATTTGATATGAATTTTAAATTAAGTCGTATTCGGTATTTGAGTACCTAATGTTATTCGAGTACAACAACATGATGTATTTTCAACAAAATTGTTGCTGAAATTGATAACTTATACTTTGCCACCCACAAGTCCAAACTCTTTTTTCATCTGCTCAAAAATATCTCTATATTCATCTAATGGATCATTCGCATGCCTGACAGTAGGATTGATATAGAAGTATTATTCAAAAGAATTTTGTGACACCATTGTGGACTTGCCAGAGAGTCTCCGCATTTTAGGGAGGTTTACAATTTACTCTTCTTTCTTTAGGCCAACTGAAATGTTGCTAGAAGTTCCCATCTGACTGTTGGGGTTAGATAAATGTTTCCTCTTATATTTTCTGCTTGAAGGATGCTTGGGTATCTTCGCTTTGTCTCTGCCTCTTTCATGTTCACTTTGTAATAAATCAGACCATACCCTAGAGTAAGATTATTTACTGATCATCTCGTTTTCATACGTATTTCTTGCACGATTTTAGAAATGTTTATGATATATATGTGATGCTTTACGTATGATTTCGTATCCGTTTTACTTGTTTTCGTGTTTTATGATATATATGTGATGCTTTACGTATGATTTCGTATCCGTTTTACTTGTTTTCGTGTTTTCATGTTCTTACAGTTTTTTATGCGTATTCGGTTCATTTTGGAGCTAAAGGACATGCACGAGACAAAGTACCAACATCGAGGATCATCACGGGGCAAACGGGACGAGAATCGGCATGGAATAGCCACTACCCGCGCAGATAACTCCCTAGCCCGAGCGGACATTTGTTACGGTAATTTTGTTCAGCGAATTGAGCACGAGTCGGGCAAGAAATACCACGCCCGAGGCTTGAGCCCGAGTGGGTAGACCATGACCCCGAGCGGGCAGCCCTTGAGCCTGAGCGGGCAGCCTCTTTTCTCATCGCGATCTCGCACGACCTTCCGCGCCGTACCCGAGCGGGTCACTTACCCTGCCCGTGCGGGTCGCGTCCGTCACATGGTAACTCCAAATAAGTTAATTTGACTTAAAACAAATGGGATTTTGTTGGAGACTTATACAATAAAGAAAACGACTTTAGAGAAGAGGAATAAGTGATATTTCGCTGGAGGAACTAATGGAAACGTCACCCAACTTATTCAAGAATGGAAACTCATGAAAAGACAACAATCGGTGGCTGCTGCAACATAAGGAATAACTAAACGTCCAGAAAGAAAGAAGAGAGAAAAAGAAAGAAAAGAGGAAGGAAAGAAGAGGAGAGGAGTGAGAGGTCGAGCTCATTCACTCAGTTTTCAGTTCTTGATCGAGGAGAGAGAGTAGGGAGAAGGAGAAGGTTCTTGCGAAGGAGACTTGCAAGGAGCATTGGAGATCAACCCAAAACTTCGGTTTCGTTTGGTTTTCATGTTCCTTAGACCTTCTATTTCGTTTATAATTTTTTACGGATGCATGAGCGAGTAGTTTGTTTCTTCTAGATTAGGCCATGGCTATCCCGGAACCACTTTTGATTTATCTTTGAATGCATCTTCCCGTTTTCTTTTATTTATATCTGAGTGCTTAATTTACTTGTGTTTGCGATGGCCACGTAGATGCATGTGTTAGGGATTAGGAGAAAGACCGAAAGGAGAATTCTATTCCTAGAAGATCAGGTTTCGAACAACCAAGGTTAGGCCACGAAACTAGGGTAGCAGCGGTTGAGGGTAAAACGGATGAATTACAGATCTTATGGATTTAGTTCAAGGTGTCAGCCACGAAAATAGGGGATAAATTGACTAGATCACGTGTCTATGCCTTCAGAGATGGTAGATATCATATTAGGATCATCTGCCTTAGATAACTTGACTGAGATTGCATATAGATAGGTTGGTTGTTGGTTTCGGTAGTCTTGCGGTGAAACCGGTTTTTTGGAACGTTTGTCTCATTCTTAAGAACTAGTTTGATTATTTGATTTTAGTATCTCATTCTTAAAACCATATTTCGTTCGTTAGCAAGTTTGATTCGTAGTTTGAGTTTAGGTTGTGTTGCGTAGTCCCTGTGGGATCGAAACCTGAAGTACTACGCGTGTCGTGCACTTGCGGGTAGTTTAGGTTATTTGTTTAACTTTGATAACGCATCATTTACTTCATGAAAAAAAAAACAGGAGGGGAAAGGATATAATCTATTGAGAAACAGTAGGATCTTGCCCTGAGATCATCGATGGCTTGCTCTGGGGTTCTGAGATCGTCGACGACAACATCCATTAGAGGGCATCTTTATTGCTTCTTGCTTCTACGCTAGAGGGCCTAAAAATAGTTGAAAAGACATTACAGTGTCTCCATAGCTTATTTGAACTGGTTAACATTGATATTCTGCAAACGGATCTAAATATTCATACATATAAGCTGACAAGAAGACATTGACATCATTGAAAAGGGCATACGAACATACAAAATAGTGAACATCACGCAAATTTCATTAGTTGAAGACAAGAAAGGAAGCAAAATCTCATATTGCAACAGCAACATAGTAACAAGGATGTTTCAAACAGCTAGAGGACACTCTGATTCAATCTACAAAGACAAAAACATCTTCCAAACACTTTAGCTTCTGCCCGAAAATGGATAGAACAATACTTTTAACATAATTAAATAAAAGGAAAACACATATACTCATCAAATGATTTTGACGCTCCTTCTTAAAATACCTGGATAACCATCATTTCTCGAAGAATTGGTTAACTATGTTGCTTTGATAGGTCAAGAACAAAGCCTACCAATATAGTCGTAAAACATTCAAATATAGAAAAAAACAAAACAAGACAAAGCTATCATCAAGAAGCCAGAGAAATAAGAACATATAGCTAAACAACCCTAAAAATAAGAACATATAAGAGCTTCAAATAGTGCATTAGATGCCTAACTATTCAACCATTTGTGTACATTTTGTTTGGACTATACTACACCTAAATTTACTGTTTCCTTTGTTGCATATTTCTAAAATCAAAGGAAAAATATAGAGCCTACAACAACAAAATCATGAAGCTAAGAAAGGAAGCAAAATCTCAGAGTGCAACATCAACATATTAACATGGATGTTTTAAACAGCTAGAAGACACTCTGATTCAATCTATAAAGACAAAAACATGTTCCCAAACACTTAAGCTTCTGCCTGTAAATGGACAGAACAATACTCTCTATATAATTAAACAAAAGGAAAACACATATACGCATGAAATGATTTTGAAGCTTCTTCTTAAATCCCAAGGTAAACATCGTTTCTCAAAGAATCAGTTAATTATTTTGTCAAGAACAAAGCCTACCAATTCAGTTATAAAAAACTCAAATATAGAAGATAAATAGAAGCAGACAAAACTATCATCAAGAATGGAGAGAAATAAGAACATATAGCTAAACAACCTAGAAAAATAAGAACATATAAGAGCTTTGGATGTCTAACCTATTCAGTCATTTGTACACATTTTGCTTGACTAAATTACACCTAAATATAGTGTTTCTCTTGTTGTAGATTTCTAGAATCAAAGGAAAAAGATTGAGTCTACCACACTAAAATCATGACAGCTTTTCGCTGAACCATTGAAGTCATTCCAAAGCACAGAGAATCGTGAAAATACATCCTCTATTACTCAAGCATTATGTCGAACACTTACATGCATAACTCACATATTTTGAATTCAACAACAAAATAACGTTAAAGAAAAACTTGGAAGCAAAGATTTTATACAAAACCCAATTCAAATTAATGCAATTTGACAAACCATCTAAAGAAATCATTAGGCCTACATATGGTTTGGATTATGTTACCTCAAGAGAGTTATCACATGTTACTTCCGGGTCGATGGGTAACCGTGAACCAAATTCCTACATATGGAGCCGTAAGGAAATACATACGAACTTTACAAGGGAGCATGTGGAATTGCCAATAACTCGTTACCCAAAATCATCCAGTTCATAGGAGAATATCAATTAACCGGCACAATGAAAAAAGGAAAACATGTATATCCCAATGTAATGGTGCATAAGACCAGCAGTGAACATAAAGATAAAAAATTTACCTAATATATTATTTATGTAATCATCACATATAAAAAATAAACCAAAGGAAACGAGAGTTTAAATATGAAGAGGGAGAGATAGAGCTTGGGTTTTAACCTCCAAGAATGCAAATATAGAGATAAACACTCTAAATTTCAGATATATGAAGTCATATCTACAGTCTGAACCATATCAAGCTCAAAAGAATATCTATGGAGATTTCAAGTAGTGTAAAAAAACTACGGGGGTGGCCGATTGAAAATCTTGCCAATCATGCGATGCTACGACATAAAGGATTAAAAGAAAAATCCTCAAACTTGATTGAAAATCTGAAAGATTTTCTTAAGGTGGCTGGAAATTCTTATCCAACTATATCTCTTTCGAATCTAACGAAGAGTCAACCGATTTGCTCAATAAAAATTTAATGCATAAAAGCTTGATTCAATCATAGACCAAGCATACAGAATCATAACTGCATACACATATTTATGTGTTAATGAAGAAGTATACCATGAGCGTAGAAAAATTCTTGCTGGTACCTTTGGTTGCAAATGAATTGAAGTAGACTTCATTCAAGCGTCTTCCTGTAATATATAGGAGCATTTGTGATAAGCTTGCTCCAAGATATACAAAAAACTTAGTATAAACCTTAAAACCAAAAATCTAACCTAACACATCTCACGCATAGCCTCCAAATTAAATTAGAAACTAAGATGCAACAACCCAACCATTGAATCGAGCAAGTATAACATCTCCAAATCAAGTATAAGTGTAATCGTTTCAACATTGTACTCAATCATAATATACCATTGTGATTCAACTAATAAAAAAAGAGAATACCAACAGTCGAATTGCAAATACCTAAATGCTGTAAACATCGCAAAAGATTGAAATAAATTACCTTCATTGGCCTTCTTGTAACAATTTTTACTGAGTTCTACCATGATCGTCATCTTCAAGTATGAAACATTTAAAAAGTAATTTGGAGTCCATCCTAGGTCCTTTAATCATCAAACAGAGCAGCAAGATCTACTTGCGGGGATAGTACCTTGAATCTGGACACCACTTGGGAGCTGCAAAGTCCTGGATTCGTCAATCATCATACAAAGTACACCCACGATGAGATATTTAATCCAAGAACTATCAAACATCCAATCAAATTAAATAAATTTCCCATTTCCATCATATTGAAACTTCATTCAAATTATAAGAGAAAATACATTAGTTTTCTTTGTATCTACACATATAGATTAAAGAACCGGGTCTAAGCACATGCAACCACTTCATACAGCTTAACAACTGGAAGAAAGGAATGTATTAGTTGAGACAAGAAAGATAGAGAAAGGAGACAAAGAGATATACCTATATATATATATATATAGTGAATATTGCAGTAGCTTTCCATATTTTTTAAAACTTCTCCTAACTGTTTCGTTTTTAATCTTTCCATTTTTAGATAAACCACTATCTCAATGAATATCCACAAGCACCAATCACTATGTTCAACACCCATAACCCGACTACGGAATCTATTATAGTATGTTACCTCTTCGGTACAAAGACCACGAAACTCTGAAAAATCAAAATTGGTTGCCTCTCCATCAGCAGACGCGCGGCCGTCGGAATAAACCTAACTCTGTTTGGAATAAATCTGAAATAAGGCAACAAATTATGAAATCAAAATTGTTAATGGAATAAAAATTCTGAAAATCAAACAGGCAACCACAATGAGACAGATCAAACTCAACCAGTATCTCAATGAATACCCATAAGCACCAGTCACTACGTTCAACATCGACAACTCGAAAACTGAATCTCTAACAGCATGTTACCTCTTCGGCACAAAGACCACGAAACTATGCAGTCATCTCATGGGCTAAATTTGACCACATAGCTTGTCTTCGAACTGTAGTCACTGCATTTTGTAGGAGTCATTGGCGCTCAATTGCCATCCGGGCCTATTAATTACATGTGAAGAGAACACCTTTAAATTTTATTTCATGTAACACGTCAACAACGTTCCCAACAAATCAATAAAAGTAAAACAGAAACTCACAGGTAAGCATACCTTGGTTACAGGGAGCAGTGGTGCTGCATGTGAAAAAGATACATCTGTCAGAGAACCAGGCAGAGGATTGGAAGACACATCAGCATGAAATGTCCAACTATGAACTTCTCTTAGAGCATGCAAAAAAAGTTGCTATAAGAGCACCACAAATTTGCAATGAACATCATGGGTTTAATCTGAGTTTAGATATCACAGCATCTAACACTGACTGAGTAACCTGAAAACTTTATAATTTCAAGAAATCTAGAAGCAGGATCCTAGGAACGATATCAATATCCACAGCCACAAATCCTATCAAAAAAGGATTAGAAATAACTCAATACTCCAGAAGCCATATTTGCAGAAGCAAATCCGATACTCATTAGATCAAGCTCTACATATCTTCGTATTATTTTCACATATGTATTTCATACTTGACCAAAGCCATAGTTTTATCGAGATGATTGAGCAGAAACAGTCGTTTGTAGATGCTTACCCTCGACTAACCTTTGTCCACAACAAGTAGCGAGGGAGGAAACCTTCGAATTACTCCTTGGTAATGCCCCTCATGATTCAAGTGCACTAATAATCCCTTTGAACAACCTGCAAAAGAATAATTCGAAGGTTAAATAAGCATGAGGTCATAGGGAACTACATAACAGTATTCACATAACCAACAACTAAATTTAACTATCAAATTATGTGAATAATCGAAAGCATCTCGTCAACCTTTCGAGAATCGCGAGATTGAGCGGAATCGAAAATTGGCCAGACCTTATCGAAATCCTACGAGATTGAGACAACCAAATCAAACAGGCAACCACAATCAGATAGATCAAACTCAACCAGTATCTCCATGAATACCCACAAGCACCAATCACTATGTTCAACACTCACAACCCGAAAACTGAATCTATAACAGTATGTTACCTCTTTGGCCCACAGACCACAAAACTCTGAAATCAAAATCGGCTCCCTCTCCATCAGCAGACGCGCGACCATCGGAATAAACCTATCTTTGTTTGGAATAAACCTGAAATAAGGCAACAAATTATGAAATCAAAATTGGTAATGAAATAAAAATTCCGAAAATCAAACATGAAACCATAATTAAACAGATCAAACTCAACCAGTATCTCAATGAATACCCACAAACACCAATCACTATGTTCAACACCCACAACTCGAAAATTGAATCTATTTTGCCTTCGAAGAAGTTGCAAGATAATTTATTCTCATGACTATAGACATCATTGTCTCAGCCAAGAAGCAAAAGGTTAGAATTTCGAATCAATGAAGAATGGAATCAACATGAGATCTTTGCAGCAGCCAATCCCGCAAGACAGTGCTTGAGCTTGAATTCTGAAAGCCACCCAACTATGAGAAATGCTTTTAATGAATTAAACAACAGCCGATCTAAAAAGAACCACAACAAAGTTTTATCGCATAACGATGAAGAAATCGAGCACATCAGAATCGATATTGTGTAAAATAAAAATTACAATTACACGCTAGGGTTTGTTTGAAGCACAAATCTGCATTATTTTGGGATTTTCGTTCGAACCAAAAATTAATCAGCAATATGAAACAAAAAATTAATTGGAAAACTCCATAGGAATCACATGAAAGATTACCTAAAAAGCAAGCTTTCACCTGAATACCTTTTCCTTCTTGAGAACACGCTGAGAATCGAAACTATATCGAAATAACCAAACCAAGGATTATATAACACGCCAAGACAACACCCATGCCATTAGAATCCATCGAAATGAAGGAAAACCAGATGAATAAAAACAATAAAGGATGCGAAAAAAAAAACAGAATTCGAATAGCTAATTGAATGAAAGCGTACAAGAAAACAAATCAGAGAATACACCACAGAATGGGCAAACCTGTAAACAGAAGTAAATGAAAATATTACCCCCAAGAGGTTGCAAGCTCTTCGGATGGAACAAAGTGAGAGTAAAGACCTCTTGGTAGACGAGCATTGCAAATCACATCACATAGATTAGTGGAAATCGAGCATATCAGAATCGATCCACCTGAGTTCGAAATACCGGTGAGCCCTAAAATGCTGGAATGGTATCCTCGGTTTCAATATTTGATCCCCGTTCTGAAAAAGTCCTAAATCCTTGCTTCTATCCTCTTGCTTCATACCGGTGAGCCCTAAGGAGATGGGAGAAAAGCGAAGAGACTGAGAAGCAGACGCGGCGATGGAGATGGAAATCTCGGGGATTGCCGCATGAATCTTCTTTGTCCGCCTAAAACCGATGGATAATAGAAAACCACATAAGAAGAATCTCCGACACAACAGGCTTCGATTCCGATTCAGAATTTGAATCATATTCTAAGTTGTAATAAATTTATGTAATCACACACACCTACACAAAAATGAAATCCATGATATATAATTCTTGTCTTGTAAAGACTAAACAAAGATCAACAAAATCTGGAATCCTGAGCTATCACTAATTTCGGGCAAAAAACAATACTGCCACATTTAATTTTGAAAGCATTTTCAAACAGCAAAAGAACAATGTATGATACCTTAACATATCATTACGCTGCCCAATCAGGCAAAAATAGATGGAAATATTGACATGTTTGAATCTGACATCAGTCCAAACCTAACAGTATCATACATAACGGCAGAAATTGCTAGCACTACACATCACATGTAGTTTAAAAACTGATTCAGCTAGCTCTTGGGAATGTTTAAAGATATCTACGAACTTAGAGTTCAAATTGGTCCCTCTGTGTTATTACCATTCCTATGTCTGGGAAAAAGGAAAACCAAATTTCTACACTAAAGCATCTTGCGTCACTTTTTTCTCCTCACACGGAATCAAGAAGATGTAGAATATCTTATATTCAGCATTTTGCATAAAGATTTATATCCAGATGCGATATTAGATCAAACATACACAATATCATATGAGAATCACATATACGATGGAATCAGTTCACTGACACAAGAGTAAATCGATCAATATTAGTTCGAGTCATCATCCCCGTGAACAAACAGAACCTGAAATTGGATAACCTAAATTTCGATGACATCAACTGCGGCTCACGTTTAGAAAAAAAAACCTAGCTTCGAGCAAGCAACAATCACAACTATGGACAAACGAAGCCAAATTCAAGAAGAGGAGAACACCTGATAATCTTCTCGAGATAATCGGAGACAATGGTCTGCCAATACGGACCCAATGTAGCGGAACCAAATTGAGAGGCTCCTGGAATGCGAGAAGCGCAGAGGCTTGGCCCCGTAACAGACGTAGATTCCATTTCAGCCCTCACTCTTTGAATCTCTTTTGATACATCGTTAATCCTCCGAGACATCGCCAAATCCAAACGTAGAGCTACAATTCTGTACTACTAAAAAAATGTATCAAATTGAGATAAACCCATAACCGAAACTACAGAGCCGAATGGATTACGGTAGAAACACCGTCGACTTCGTCTGAACCAGATGACGAAGGAGATGATCCATTGACGGTGAGACGATCGTTGGACTTGGACGGACCCGTCCAGGTAGGTTTCAGATCAGTGGAAACGGCTAGAACCCGTCCAGCACAATTTCCGGCTAGGAAATCTANNGCGGCTCCTGGAAAGCAAGAAGCAGAGAGGCTCGACCCCGCAATAGACAGTCGTGGTGATGCTGCTTATATACCAAATGTAACCAGATCTGGGTAGGTTATTGATGAGTTTCAAAGGATTGTAACAGGTACAATAATTTGAAGATAGTCGTTTAATGTGAATACAAAACCCATTAAGCGCAACAGGAAGAGGAAGGGATGAAGAGAGAGACGATGAATTTGATATCAATTTCATTAAGGCGTATTATTAATTTTTTTTGGGTAAAACTCTTATTCCCACCAAAGTTTGGGTACTTTGCTTATTCCCCTCATGTACCACACTCATCCTATTCCTCTTCATGTATCATCCCTAATTCTATTCCCTCTCAAGTTTTCTAATTCAGCCTATTCCCCCACACTGTTTAAAATTCTGTTAAATAACCAGAATTTTGATCCAAACCCTAAAAAACCATCAATTTGACCCGATTTCATACCCAATTTTGACCCGACCCGACCAAAATTAAAATTGAATTAAATCCGTTTTACCCAATTATGAACCCGGTCCGGTTTAATATAATTTTGACCGGTTTACTGAATTTTGACCCAACCCAATTTATTATAATTTTGACCCGGTTTACTGAAATTTTGACCCGGTTTTGTTGAAATTGACTCGGTTTTGTTTAGATTGACCCGGTTTCTCCCGGTTTTACTGAAATATTTATCCGGTTTGCTGAAATTGATCTGGTTTTGACCCGGTTTTGTTGAAATTGACCCCGTTTCATTGAAATTGACCCGGTTTTCTCCCGATTTTGTTGGAATTTTTATCCGGTTTACTGAAATTGATCCGGTTTTGACCCGGTTTTGTTGAAATTGACCCTGTTTTGTTGAAATTGACACGGATTTCTCACAGTTTTGCTGGAACTTTTATCCGGTTTGCTGAAATTGATCCGGTTTTGACCCGGTTTTGTTGAAATTGACCCGGTTTTTTCCCTGGTTTGCTGGAATTTTTATCCGGTTTGCTAAAATTGATCCAATTTTGACCCGGTTTTGTTGAAATTGACCCCGTTTTGTTGAAATTGACCCGATTTTTTCCCGGTTTTGCTAGAATTTTTATCACTATGGAATTTGCTGGAATAATTGATCCAATTTTGACCCGGTTTTGTTGAAATTGACCCCGTTTTGTTGAAATTGACCCGATTTTTTCCCGGTTTTGCTAGAATTTTCATCACTATGGAATTTGCTCGAATCAAAATCCATTCCTTAAATTTTATCACTAAATTTAGAGACGGTCGAAAAAATCGTAAATAGGGTCAATTTCTACAAAACAGGGTCAATTTCAACAAAACCGGGTCAAAACTGAATTAATTTCAGCAAACCTATTTAAAATTCCAGCAAAACCGGGAGAAAACCGGGTCAATTTCAACAAAACGGGGGCAATTTCAACAAAACTGGGTCAAAACCGGATCAATTTTAGCAAACTGGATAAAAATTCCAACAAAAACGGGAAACAATTGGGTCAATTCCAAAAAAATAGGGTCAATTTCAACAAAACCGGGTCAAAACCGGATCAATTTCAGTAAACTGGATAAAAATTCCAACAAAACCGGGAGAAAACCGGGTCAATTTCAACGAAACGGAGTCAATTTCAACAAAACCGGGTCAAAACCAGGTCAAAACCGGATCAATTTCAACAAACCGGATAAATATTTCAGCAAAACCGGGAGAAACCGGGTCAATTTCAACAAAACCGGGTCAAAATTTCAGTAAACCGGGTCAAAATTATAATAAATTAGGTTGGGTCAAAATTGAGTAAACCGGTCAAAATTATATTAAACCGGACCGGGTTCATAATTAGGTAAACCGGATTTAATTCAATTTTAATTTTGGTCGGGTCGGGTCGGGTCAAAATTGGGTATGAAATCGGGTCAAAATTGATGGTTTTGGTTTTTTATGGTCAAAATTCTAGTTATTTAACAGAATTTTAAACAGTATGGGGGAATAGGCTGAATTAGAAAACTTGATGGGGGAATAGGATTAGGGGTGATACATGATGGGGGAATAGGATGAGTGTAATACATGAGGGGGGAATAAGCAAAGTACCAAACTTTAGGTGGGAATAGGAGTTTTACCCTAATTTTTTCGACTTTAACATAAGGGGGGACTTTTCTTCCCCTGCTGACGTGGCAGCATGGAAGGAAAAAGAAAAATCCTCTTATTAGATATTATGAGTAATATTAATCATTATTGATATTATTATATTTGAGTAAAATTAATTATTATTATTATTGTTATTAATATTATAAATTATATCATAATTTGTACGTTGTACAAAATTGCTATATTAATGTTATTATTATTATACAAAGTTTTTTTAAATAATAATAATAATAGATTTTGTATAATGTATTGAATAGATAATTTTTTCAATATTGAAAATAAAAAAAATCGAAATTTTAATACACACATTGTGCCATGCCATCACGTTGTACACATTTTGTGTTGAAATTGTTAAATTTGTATTTATCATGATTTGTTTCATCAAAATACATTTAATTTACAAAAAATGGCACATTGTAATTATTTATAGCAACAAACCATATATTATATGATAACATGTAATTTGGACATAAACCATTTTCAATGCATTGTGTCTGTCTTAGTTTATGGTTGATGATTAAGAATTATAATAATCAAGTTATTCATTCTGATTTGATACAAATGTTGAATAACACATTAGATTAACGAATAACTAAGGTTCAACCCGAAAATCAAAGGTACAATTAGGGTACAACCCGATTTTATAAAATATCTTTCAATATTTTTAGATATTGAATGATGATTGAACATCCTTATAGTCATATTTATCATTTTAAATCTATATATTAATAAGGCAAGTTTGGTGTGGGTTCTGAGAGCTTCTCGCTTCTCAGCCCTCCACCTCATCCCCTCCACATTTATTCCGCCTAATCTACACTCTCCCACGTTCTGTTATCTCTAACCCATAATCTCCACTCCCTCCTCCACGATTTCGCTTAACTCGCCATCTACTCTGCCCGTTCGCCTTTCTCTTCCCTCTGCTACACTCTCCACAGCCCGCCTCATCTCATCTCCTTCTCCGGTCTGGGTTTGGACCTCATTCTAGCGCTCTGCGACCGACTGCAAGTGCTCGCTGCATTGACGAGTCCGCCCGCCTCCTCCGACTGTTACCCCCCTTAATAAATGTCGCCGCGCTTTCGAATCGCCATCCTATGAAATACCCATGCCGCCCAGGCCCTGAAATTGCCGCTTCGATTCGTTTCCACCATTCCATGGACAGAAGTCTCGCTCCTCTCTTTTCTTATTTTTGCCTTTATCCATCCATCTATTACTCGCTTTCGTCCGGATTCCGTCGTTATCTTAGGAAATGCCCATGCCGCATAATCAATCGCGCGGGTTCTTACCTCAGGAGGATGGGGTTCCCGTAATGTTAATGCTTAAATCATCGATCTTTACATCAAATTAGTAGTTTTTCCCGTTATGTTAACGCATGCTCGTGGACCAGTAGATGATTTCAGCTACGTGGATCTTCCCGAGAATTATAAGGATTTGTTCAAACTATACGATCCTTTAGGAGGTGAGCATTTTAATATTTTCGTAGCGGGTTTAAAAAAGGCTGATCGAATTGTTACAGTAAGCCATGGATACACGTGGGAGCTAAAAACATCAGAAGGCTGATGGGGTTTACCTAACATAATAAACGAATCCGATGAGCAATTTCGAGGAATCGTAAACGGGATTGATTCAAAAGAATGGAATCCGAGATTCGATACTTATTTACAGTCTGATGGTTATACAAATTATTCATTGGAAACACTTCAATTGGGTAAAGCTCAATGTAAAGCTGCATTACAGACAAAATTAGGTTTACAAGTACGACCAGATGTTCCATTGATTGGTTTTATTGGAAGATTGGATCATCAAAAGGGTGTTGATTTAATAGCTGAATCAGTTCCATGGATGATGAATCAAGATGTTCAACTGGTCATGTTAGGTATAGGATGGTCAGATCTCGAAGAAGTACTTAGACAATTAGAGAATCAATATCGAGACAAAGCACGAAGATGGGTCAGGTTTTCAGTTAAAACGTCGCATAAAATAACAGCGTGAGTCGATGTTGAGCTCCGAATAGATTTTTTAATAATTAAGGAATTAATTCTTAAGTTTTGGTTCTTAATTGGGGTTTTATCATATAGGAGAGGGAGGCAGAACAAAAATAACTCAGAAATTGTGATCTAGAAATGGTGGCTGTTGAGTTTCGAATTGATTTTTTAATAATTTAGGAAATAATTCTAAAGTTTTCGTTCTTAATTAGGTTTAACAATTCGGTTAGTTACATTATATCTTCGAATTGCTCCCGTGTTTCAGTTTCTTGCAGGAAGAGATTGTGCCGAGCGTGTCGCATCTGGGGCAGAAGTTTTTTCATTATCCTTGTGAAGTTGGTCAACCTCATTCCTGTCTTCTGGGATATCTAGAATAGAGCAAAGAAGGAAGGTGCCAACTTGGAGAATATCTCTTCGCAGAGAACTTTCATTTTGGACCCTGCACTTGATAAACCTGAAAATAATAGAATTCTGGGTTTTTTTGGATTTATAAAATGTCAGCAACGAATGATATGCAAAATGCATCAGGGGCTGTAATCATGTAATTTATATTACAGATGGCAATTTCCTTGAAGAACAATGTGACAATACGATATTTGTTTTTTTTTTCAACTTGTATGACACAATACCCAGAATGTAATGTCGTAACAATAATTTACCATGAATATTGAATGCATTTATTATATGAAATCAGCAATTTCTGTTGTTTTCCCACAAAATAGCTCATATTTCAGTCCTGAACTCATCCACCATACAAAACGTAAACTCCCAATCCCTCACTATGATATCTAATATCCATGAATACAAATTCAAACATCATTCAGTTGAGAACAAGACATCGTTTGAAGAAGCAACTCAAACATGTTTCAAGAGAAATCCTCCTCAATTCACTCTACTTCACACGATCTTAAGGTACACCATGAAGGTTTTCCCTTGCATCGCCATAACCGAGCAATTGATGGAATCGTGTTTCATATCATGATGTCCAGCGCCTCATTCAGTCTATCAACTAAACCTGCGTCCTGCATGATTGCGTTTTCGATGTTTTTTTTATCCTGCAATAATTCAGCTCACCCACAAAAACATAGATGTGCCAAAACAAAAGCCCATTATAAGACAAATATTAAACATGTTCGACTAGCCTATTGTTAGTGCTTTAACATGAAACAAAAACCAATTCCAGCCACCAAATTCCATTCTGTAAATTTCTTATGCGACTTTGGGATCCCATCCTCCTTCGCCACATATGAAACATGGACTTATAATTAGAACCATTATCCTTCAAGGCTTTGATTATCCCTTTATGTCCGTTTGTACCTTTTCTTGTAGACCAATTACTTGGGCGTACGCACATATTCAAACGATACAAGGCGTGGAGTAAGCTCATCCAACCTGTGCATATATAACAAAGAATATGTATCAAAATGCAGCAACAACAAACCCTATTCCAACCTGTGCTTTAACATGAAACAAAAACCAATTCCACCCACCAAATTCCATTCTGTAAATTTCTTATGCGAAATAGGAATGCCCAACAACAACGTTTATAAATCCCATCAACTAATACCATTCGTTGTTACGTCCCTCACATTCTATTCCACAGTTCATTTGTGCCAGGAATTTCCATTCTAATAGAGAATCAACAAACTTTTCCTGCAAAAACTTCAAAGAAAAACCTCAATTCCAGAAAACCCCTTCTGTGACTGAATGCATACTGTAACAGTCACATTAAAGCTGTTATTTAAAAAAACTGCATACTAAACAATTACAGCCACTACTCATACCCATTATTTTCTATTAAGTACCCTTTATTACAATCACTGACTACTCATACCCACTAACCCACCATCTGTATCACTGTTACATCCTAAAACCTATAAATTCCCCTTAGTTTCACTCCATTCCACCCACTGTCACTGCAATTTCCTTCTTAAGCAACCAGTAACCAAACAACAAAAAAATGAATTATGCCCCAACAAAATTGTTTTCCCACCGTTTCGCTTTGCTTTCATATTGACTCTATTATTTCCCTTTTTTGTTTTTTTAGATGTTATTGGCCACCTTAGTTCTATAAAGGACTTCAATGCGGAAGATAAATATGCAACGCAACGAATTATGCTGCGTTTACAGCTTAGTGGGTATGTTATTAGAATTCTTTCCAGCTTCCCTAAAGCTTTTATTTTCCATTCTTACTTACAGTTGACTGTTTCACGTTTTAGCGGTATGGATATTACCATAACCGCTTGGGACCAGAAGGCTATCGATCTCCGTGCAAAACTACAAAACCTCGCCGGAACTCTTTCTGTTATTCTTGTTTCCAATGTCAATCCTAAGTTCGTTGGAGGTTTGTATTGTGCTTTCCATTATTCTACCGCCACTTTCTACCTATTATAGTTTACCCATGCCTTCTTAGGTTCCCTTTTCCTGAATTCCACCTCGGCCACCCGGTTTTATTTCCCTGGCGAGGCTTCATGTGTGGGGGCCTTCATTGAGAGGTAAAAAAACCCATCTAGAAAACAACCACTGCCCATTTTATACAATGCACTTTTATTTCCTAGGACCAACTGACTTTTTATATTTTTTATATATATCTATCTATATGTATTTTTATACAAGCACCTTACCATATAACATAAATTCATTTTTCCATTGCAGCATCAAGGAAGGTTTTGATGATGGTCTCAACGGCCATTCTCGCGTCAACAACGTTGTGAAGATCGAAGCTGTTTCGATCTTAGATTTATTTGCGTATGTAACTACGTCTGACCACAAGGTATTTTTTTTCCATCTCATT
>CM071864.1:18646332-18676594 GCA_036759665.1 Gynandropsis gynandra | reverse complement strand
TACCCGACCGGGTAACCTATGTGCCCGAGCGGGTCGCGAACTTCGCAACAACCTAGATCTCAATTTCAAACGAGCGGATAAAAAGAACTGAACAGATCTAGAGCAAGGGGGCGACGAACAGGGTAAGGAAAGACTGGAAAAACATCTAGAAAGGCTCATGAGGCATCGGAGAAGAAGAGAAGCACCGATCTGTACACCGGTAACACAATAGGGAAGGTCGAGGCATCGAATTCCTTAGGGTTTATCATGTATAGGACTTTGTTATCTTCTTCGTCTGTTTGTTCCATGAGTGAGTAGAGTCCCTACTGCGGGCAGGGATATCGGATTCGTATAGTTTTATGAATTTATTCTTGATTTACGGTTCTACGCTTAGCAATATCATTCATATGTTAGTGCTGACCGCTCAACAACATAGGATCTCGAATCTTGCTGGAAGGTTAAGGAACGAATCTGGTCCGCTAAGTTGTAGATTAAGCTTTGACTAATGAGAATCTGACCGGTTGGTTAGTCATCTTAGGGATAGTGATTGTGGTCATAATGCTGCCATGGTATATGTTAATCGCTGCTGGAAGGTAGGGTTACATGTATTCATGGTTAGGAGGTTTAGGCTCGGAAGAATCACTCCTCACCGTAGAGCATGAATTTCCCGTTGTCAAGAGTAGGTTATAGATCTATGATCCTTAGTCGTTCATCTATGCAATTCCCGGTATCCCGTACACCCGTAGTGTTCACCATATCTAGTCTCATCCTTAACCTAGTTTCGTTGTCACCATTAGGATAGTTTTAGGAAAATTAGGACCATATCCCATTCTATCTTCTTTCGTCTTAGTTTAGTTTCGTTCTTAGTTTAGCTGCAATTAGTCCCTAGAGATCGACCTTGGTACTACACGATCCGTATACTTGCGGTGAAGTGGACTAGGAAAATTATAACTCGTGTTTCCACACGTCAAACAACATATGATGCATGGTCCATGTGGGCTTCATAGGCCATGGTCGCCATGCATGGAAAATGGAATTTGCACAAAGAAATATCCAAGGCCATACATCAAGAACACATATGTTGATAATACAGGGTATGTCCTATACAAGCGTAGAGAAGATGACTCGAAGTTCGTGATGAAAGGGGATATCAGATTAGGAAATCAGTTCGTGGTTCCGCATAACGTTCAAATCTTGAAGAAATATAGAGCACACATAAACGTTGAATGGTGTAGCAGATCTAATGCAATCAAGTATCTTTTCAAATATATTACAAAAGGGGTGGACAAAGCATCATTACTAATCGAGAGGGACACTAATAGTGGAGTCACATCACATTTGGAAAAGGCGTCTGTTGTCGAAATCAACGAAATCACAAACTACCTTGAGTGTTGTTACCTTTCATCTTGCGAAGCGGTTTGGAGGATTTTTTCGTTTCCCGTACACCACCAGAGACCTCCAGTTATGAGGTTATCATTGCACTTGGAGGACGCACAGAGTCTAACTTTTGAGGATGCAGCGGATCTAGAAAAAGTATTGTCAAAGCCAGGTGTGGAAAAAACTATGTTTACAGAATGGATGAAAACAAATGGATTGTTTGAAGATGCAAGAGAATTAACCTACGTGCAGTTTCCAACCGCATTCGTATGGCACAGTACGGACAAATTTTGGTCCAGACGAAAAAGAGGTTTAACACTTGGCAGAATTATCAACATCCATCCAGCATCTGGTGAGCTCTACTACCTAAGGATGTTACTAAATGTAGTTAAAGGGCCAACGAGTTATGCCGACATCAAAACAGTTGATAATGTCAAGTATAATAGTTTTAAGGACGCCTGCATTGCTAGAGGGTTGCTTGATGGAGACAGTGAATGGCGACAAGCGATGCATGAGGCGTCTAAGTGGGCCATGCCGTCACAATTGTGCCGACTCTTTACTACATTATTGGTGTATTGTGAAGTTAGCAAACCAGTTGACCTCTGGAATGAATGTTGGAAATTCCTGTCAAATGATATACTTTCTAAAAAAAAGAAAGTTCATGTTTCCCAGTCTCCAACTGTCAACGGTCGAGATCCAGCAATACACCCTTATAGAACTCAAAAAATTGCTTAGCGAGAACGAAAAATCATTAGCAGATTACTCTGGTATGCCAACTCCAGATACAAGCATCCTAGCCGACATCGGGAATAGCGTATTACGTCACGATCTGCATTTCGATGAGCAATTAGAGAAGAAAGTGCATATGGAATTAATGTCGACAATCAACGACGAACAGTTGCAAATTTACACAGCTGTGATGGATTCAGTGTCACGTAGAGAAGGAAAGTTTTTTTTCCTTTATGGACCAGGTGGTACGGGAAAAACATACTTGTATAGAACGATTATCTCCAAGATCAGATCGAACGGAAAAGTTGTGATACCAGTTGCATCATCGGGCATAGCTGCACTAATTCTCCCAGGGGGTAGAACTGCACATTCAAGGTTTAAAATCCCTCTAGATTTGCACGAAGGATCGACATGTGACATTAAACACGGAACCATGGCTGCAGAATTGTTGAAAAAAGCAGAATTAATTATATGGGATGAGGCTCCCATGGCACATCGACACGCATTTGAAGCACTCGACCGCACATTGAAAGATATAATGTCTATGGACGATGAAGAAGCTGTTGATAAACCTTTTGGTGGGAAAACAATTCTTCTAGGAGGTGATTTCCATCAAATCCTACCAGTCACTCGCGGCGGTCGACCTGATACTGTGATGGCATCCCTTAGTCGGTCTCCCCTATGGCAATCATGTCATGTATTTACATTAACACAAAATATGCGCTTAAATCAACATGAGATCGAGTTTGCAAAATGGTTATTGGATGTGGGGAATGGGCGGGCACGTAAACAGATAATCAATACCGATCCTTTTAGTGATGGAGAAAAAATCTTTGTTGATACGGAATTATTGCTTCAATTGACAGCTGAGCCACTACAAGAACTCGTGCATGTGACATATCCAAATTTTGAAGATTCGTTCAAGGACCGATCTTATCTTACAGAAAGGGCAATTTTAACTCCTCGGAATGCTCATGTTGATGAGATCACTCATTACCTCCTTGCAAAGCTTCTAGGTAAAATGGTTGAATTCTTAAGTTCCGACGTGATAGGCCTAGATAGTGCTCCTACTACTGATTGGCAATCATTTTATCCTATCGAATACCTCAACTCTCTTGAATTTCCGGGTTTCCCAAAACATAGCATATGTTTGAAGGTTGGTGCCCCCATAATGTTGCTCCGCAATATCAATCAAAAAGAAGGTCTGTGTAATGGAACACGCATGGTCGTGACTGAATTAGCATCAAGAGTTTTGGAAGCAGAGATTATTACAGGCACTCATATTGGTAACAAAGTCCTTATACCTAGAATCATTTTGTCACACATTGTGTTATGCAATGACGATAAATAAAAGTCAGGGTCAAAGTTTAAAACAGATTGGATTGTATATGCCCAAACCGGTTTTCAGCCACGGACAGTTGTATGTTGCACTATCAAGAGTGACATCCGCCAACGGATTACGTATCTTAGATCTAAATAAAGAATGCACACAACAATCGCTCATAACAAATGTTGTCTACGCAGAAATACTCACTGGACTACCAGATACATAAGGTCAGCATAGAAGCATTTCCGTCACTCACTCAAGTACTTACTAAGTTATAGTGTTGTTCTTATTTTGCTGACTGGTTTTATTTTTTCCTCTTCCAGGTCGTACGATTATAGGCAATCTTACCATGCTATCATACAGAATCCTCCATGATAACGTGTTTACAGTGATGCACTATTTAAAAAATATCGTTTATATACCATTTCTCCTATTAACATGATTTATGAATAACATTCTTTTCCATATTCACTCGTTTTTTTCCCATTGCATTTCATTAAACACTTTGTCATATACGCCCATTACAATATTTTAATCTTTTTCGTTGAACTAATACATACCATTACTATACATTCTAAATAATACATTTATATATCTTCCTGCGCATCGTGCAGGTATATACCTAGTAATTATAAATCCGTATTTGAATCTCATAACTATGATTCCAAGGGCTTTAAAAATGGGTGTAGTACACGTTGTACAAACATTTTGTGCACCTTGTACATACACGTTGAACGAACATTGTTCACCCGTTTTGTACAACGTTCGTGGTAGCACTTAGCACGAACGTTGTACACAAAGTGTGAGTATAACGATCGTACACAATGTGTGGGGATAACGTTCGTGGTAGCACTTAGCACGACCGTTGTACACAACGTATGGGTACAACATTTGTGGTAACACTTAGCACAAATATTGTGTAAAATGTGTGTGTACAGCGTCTGTGTTAGCACTTAGCACGAACATTGTGCAAATGTGTTGGTACAATGTTCGTTGTAGCAATTAACACGAATGTTCTGCACGATGTATGTGTACAACGTTCATGGTAGCACTTAGCAAGAACGTTGTACACAACGTGTGTGTACAACGTTCGTGATAGCAATTAGCATAAGCATTGTACACAACGTGTTGCACAATGTTCGTGCTAGCACTTACCACAAGCGTTGTGCACAACATGTGTACAACGTTTGTGTTAGCACTTACCACGAACGTTGTGTAAACGTGTGTACACATTCATGCTAGCACTTACCACGAACGTTGTGTGCAACGTGTGTGCAACCACTACAAGAAATTTACGAATTAAGGTCTGACAAATCCGTCCTTAAACGCGCATCGCAAAAATAAAACTTTCTGCAATCCGTCCGCAATTACGGACGGATTAAAAAGTCCACAAATCGTCCGTAATTACGGACTGCAAGGCCATCCGCAAATCGACGAGAAACGCGACCCGGTCCATAAATTTTAGTCCGCAAATTTTTTTAAAAAAATAAAAATTCAAATTACGATTACAAATTTAAAATTAATATTAATTAATTATTGTTCTACATTATTAACATATCTTTACAAACTTTTTGGTGGTACTTGGGAATTATCGTCGTCAGAATCATTGTTTCCGGTCATATCCAATTAATATTAGGCATGTGTTCCTTCATCATTCTAAGCCATTGTTGACGTTCTCTTTTTGATCGTTCAACTTCCCTTTGTAATGCTGAACGTTGTTGTTCCAATTCTTCTTGCATTCTAGAGACGGTGTTTTGAAGTTCGTCGGTCGCGGCTTTTTCCTTGCCTTTGGAGGAACTCGCATGTTTTGATGTCATTCATCTAAGACCAAATATGTGACCTTTGTATGATGTTACTTGCTGCAAAAGAAATATTGAAATTTGATTAAGATTATAAATAAGAAATTTATTTTAAATTATATTTAATTTACCTCGAAATACATCTCGTTGTATTCTTCTTGAGTTAGAGAAGGTTGCGTCTCGTCTTCTCTCAGCAGGATTTGGGACACTCGTTCCGATGCCATGTTCTAACATTGTCGTGAACACGTTTCGCTTTGACATCTATCCACGAACCATCGGATTTCTTCTTATGTGTATGTTCCAGCAATTCCAATGTACGTTCCAGCAATTCCACATTTTGCTTTGGCATCTACCCACGAACCAACTTGTCTTTCGTCCATATTTCAGCTGAAAAGCATCTGTTTCCCTCATGCAATATGGACAAGCCAATCGACCATGCGTTGTCCATCCAGATAGCATACCATAAGCTGGAAAATCACTTATTGTCCACATAAGAGCACATTGTAATATAAAATTATGTTGTCTCAAAACGTCGTACGTTGGAATTCCCTTCCACCATTCTTTCAATTCTTCAATCAGTGGTTGTAGAAATATATTCAAACCTCTTTTTGGATGATTAGGCACGAGAATAAATATTGTTAAGAACAAAAACTCACGCTTCATGCACATATCTGGTGGTAAATTGTACGGTGTCATAATAACTGACCACAACGAATAATTTCTCCCAGACATCTCGAATGGATTAAAACCATCAGTGCAAAGGCCTAAATAAACGTTTCGACTCTCATCTGCAAAATCAGGATATACCTTGTTAAAGTGTTTTCACGCCTCACCATCTGAGGGATGACACATTTCTCCATCACGACCTGAATGCACAACATGCCATCTCATGTCGCTTGCAATCTTCTCAGATTGTTACAATCGTTTTATCCTGTCTGTAATTGGTAAATACCACATACGACGAAACATAACCGATTTTCATTCTTTATCAAATAAAACCGATCTTTTCCACAAAATCGAAAATTGCTCAAATTCGAAGTTTCTTTCCAAAAAATCATACAGTTTTCTTGGAAAACTGTATGAAAATAAACCAAATGATCTCATCATCTTCTTTGTTTCATAATATGTCTCAACTGCATTATTATCTTCAGGTAAATAATCTCTTACTAATTTCGATATAGAATCCATGCAATTCTCTGAAAGATTATTTTCAGTATTCAAATTCATCAAACGTGCAGATAGAGCACCGTGAAACACTACTTCTACAACCATCATAAAGTGGATGCCTAGCACTTTCTTCAAAATTTTCATCTTCGTTTCTTTCAACGAATACATTTTTCATCATTTCTACATAAGGGTTCATTTCTACATCTTGATAAGTCTCAAACACTTCATGATGTAAAATACCCCTACTAAAATTTTCCACAATATTACTAGGTTGTGGTGCAAAATTCTCTCCATGAGATAACCAAATGAAATAATTTGGAGTAAACACTCTTATAATAAAGATGATTTTAAACGGTTCTCTCTTTAACGAATTTTTCATTTTTGCATTTGACGCATGGACAACCGAACTTTCCGGTTTCTTTATAAACTTGTTGATTTGTCGCCATCATCAGAAACTGTGTAACGCCTTCTATAAACTCTTTTGATAGTCCTTGAAATTCTTGATCAATTCTTCTATACATCCACTATCTAGATACGAAAAAATATTCGATCTCGACGATGATGTCATTATAATAAAAAACGATAACAAGATTTTTAGAGAAATATACGAGAATTTTGTGTGAGAAACGGATGGAAGGAGGAAAGGTTAAATAGATAATTTTTGGACTGATGAAGGAAGGATTATGGACTAAGACAAATATTTTCCGACGAACCGTCCCGAATACGTCCCTAAATCACTTATAATTTACGGATGGAATCTGTTGCCGTCCGCAATTTATGGACGTCCTTGAACGCGGTCTCCAATCCGCAACGTATCCTAAATTTATCCCAAATCCCTCCACAACGTATCACTTACTCGTTGTCCAAATCTATGTTGATGACATTTTCTTTGGTTCAATGTCTCAAAAGAAAGTTGATTGGGTTGTGCAAACAATAAAAAATGAATTTGAGATGAGTATGCTTGGTGAACAGAAGTTCTTTCTTGGCTTGCAGTTGAAACAATTGGATGAAAGGATTTTCATATAGAAAGCAAGTATGCTCGTGATTTAGTGAAGAAATTTGAAATTGACTAGTAAAACTCCCCATACGCCTATGTCTACTACAACCAAATTGACAAAAGTATCCGAATGAGAGGATGTAGAACAAAAGGTGTACGGAAGTATGATAGGAAGTCTACTTTACTCAATAGCAAGTAGACTTGATCTAGCAACAAGTGTAGAAATGTATGCACGACATCAAGCCAATCCAAAACGATCCCATATTCAAGCCATAAAACAAATAATCAAATATATGAAGGGAACTATTGAGTTTGGTATTTACTACACTAAAGATACTAATCATGGGGTAGTTGGTTATTGTGATGCAGATTTGGGTGGAGATGTCAATGATCGGAAAAGTACTTCTGGAGGATATTTCTTTCTTGAAAATAATTTTATTTTGTGGCACAGTAAGAAACAAAAATCTACATCCTTATCCAGATAGAAGTGGAGTATATTGCATTAGGGAGTTGTAGCACACAACTCATTAGATGAATCAAATGTTGTCAGACACTATGATATGGAATTTTAATCTTTCATTGCTCATTGTGATAATACAAGTGACACAAATATTTCAAAAAATCCAGTACAATATTCTAAAACAAAGAACATTGAAATTATACATCATTTTCTTAGAGAGCTTGTTGATAAAAAACAATTACTAATCGAATATGTGCCTACGAAACGATAATGGCTGACATTTTTACCGAACCACTAGATATGAACCACTTGGTGAATTATAAAAAATCTCTGGGTGTCTACGAGATTTGACTTAAAAAAAGGGTAAAGAATATACTTGATTGTTTGAGAAATATGTTAGTAGAAGTATACTTACGCTGATATTGAGGTGCACCTGGTATATTGGAAAAAACCTTTTGGTGCACAGATTGGAACAACACTCCTAAACTACGCTATCAATGAAGTACTTGAAATGTAATGGTTGATAAGAGTGCAACGGATTTGGCTCGGGTCTAGGTGGTGAGTCAAATATCCAACTTCTACGTTGTAAGGGCAAAAGGTTAGTCTCATAAAAAAATGAGAAAAAAAAGATATTCAAGCATAAATATGCAAGAAAAAAATGCAAAGAAAATTAATGATGAAATAAAAAATCCTATAGAATCTGCCATGATTTATTCATAGGAGTATATCTGTAAGGTAGCCTGAGTCTAACTATATGGAAATCTATCAATTTTGGCGATCTAGAAGAGTGTTTGTTCTGAATGAGGTACAAAAATTTTTTCAATATACTTATAGTGTACCTTATGGAAGTGATACCATGGACGAGTCTTATCTTTTCCATCAGCAAAAATATTCAAGAGAGAAGTATGACATTAAACCGAGAAACAAGGGTGTTTCAAATTACTTATATGAGTGTTTGTACACAAATCTTAGATGATTTGTTTAGGGATTTGTGGGGTGATTCGGAGAGTCATTCAGTAACTTAAGACCATTGTAAGAATAGTTTTAGGTGGTCACATATGGGGTTTATGGCATTTGGAGCTTAGGATTTAAGTTCAAGACGGATAGAGCCTCAAGGAGTCTGAGTCTGTATTCAGGTATACCTGGAAAACCATTTGAATTAAATAGGAAGTCTTTTGGAGTTTTTGAAAACTCCACCAAACGCTTTATCCATTTACTCTTTAGCTTTTTCAGTATGATGGGGCCACTCTTTGCGAATTTAACATGAGTTATAATCCAATAACTATAGTTTCTCAATGTAAGAATGTAGTGAATCTTGAGAAATCATTCGATATCGCTGCAAATTCAGATATTTTAACGTATTCTTTGAACCAAAGGATTTTAATAGGTCAATGCAGCCAACCAATAAAAGTTAATTTATTAAAAATAAATTGATATATTAGAAATATTAAAATTTTGGTTAATAGCATTGCATATGTATTATTTTATCGAATAATAGGTAATAAATGCTAAGAAAAATATCATAATGTTATAATATAAAATTTGTCTAGTTTAATAATAAAATTAAGTGGAAAAAATATATTTTGAAATAATCTTTTAATAACACATGTTAGTTTAAAAAATATAAAGCTAATAGAATATCAATGGAGTGAAAATATATTGCATTGAACTATGAATGTGAATATTTTGGTCTAAGATATAATTAATTGTTGTAATATTTTTTCTATATCTTAAAATCATATGAAAAACAAAATAATTGAATCAACTGACTTATAGTCAGAGTGAAAAATACAATAAAAATATGTAACATATATAATATATTATTATACGATGATACATAGTATTTGGTGTTTATTCATTAGAATTTTAATTAACTTGGCAATCTTTATTTTTTTCTTCCAATTTCTTTTTTTTTTTAATTTTCTCTGCATTTTCTTTTATTATTCATGTTTATTTAACAATATAAAATATAATAAAAAATGAAATCAAAATTCCATCATGTTTTTTGTATGAGTAATGATAAAGAAATCTTAAGGGATTTATCGTATCATCCATATGAATAAATGAATCGTTTCCTCTTCTATCTTCATCTTCCTTTTCCATCCTCTCCTATCATTTCACCAAAAGCATACCTAATTAGCATAGTTAATTAGTTCAAATTTATAATTCACTTGTCTTCCATTATTTTTTATGTTTACAGCTTCTAAACTCCTATGAGATGTTATATACTTGATGTTGTTCATTTCTTTCCACTGCAATATCTTCTTAACAACTTGAAAAACAATTATTTACCATATAAAACCATAATTCTTAGTATCACATACAAAAATCTTGAATCAAGAAGAATTTTATTCCGAGTAACCTTCATTATTCTACTTTCAAGCATGGTGATTTTATGTTCAATCAAACTTTTATCTCTACTTCTTGAAAGAGCCAAACAAACACCCTTATACTCATTTTTTTGGGATTTATATCACATCCAATCATTTTAGATAATAAACGAATGATAATTTCTCCAAACCATGATCTACATAAGAAATGTTGATGGTGTTCCATGATAAAACATCCTTTGATGTGATACACATGATAATAGTTGTTGATTTACCTTGGAGGAATCATAATATCAACCAAGTGACATATGAATATAGTTGTAGGGCGGTCCTGATTCGTTTTCATTGAACATACACCATCTATTTAGATGGTATTTATGTAGTAATAGAACCCACGCGATGCGGAGATTTATTATTTTTTAATTATACAATTGGAATTTATATATCACAAATGCATCATTATATAGAAAGACAAAAAATAAATGTGATTATATACTTTGTATATCATTTTACGAAAAATAGATAATATAATCGTCAAAAAATTGGTAGGATCTAACTATTATAATTATTTAAATATATATTATTAGAAAAATATTCATATGAAAATACAACGAAAAATAAAATAAATTAACAATTTTAATAGTTATGGATTAATGAATTAAAAATAACAATGTTATCATATAACTGTTTTTAGATCTAATCTAATTAATTTATATCAATGATAAGATATAATATTATTTAATATTCGAAAACATATCAATATTTAGATCATAATATATATTATGAGATTGAATTCAACACGATAATCTTGATCATGACAATTTCCTTCAAACCCTCATATTACTTGCCAAATATTCTTCATCTGAACATGGAAGACATCGATGAACAAATTTTCAATGATTGTTTTTCCAATTTTTTCTGGCTAATCGGTTTCAAAAGCTTGACTATAACCATATAAATTATCATATTAACATCACAAAAACACTTCAAAAAATATTAAAGAGAGTTAGAAATTCGCGCAATGCATAAATTTGTTTATATAAATATATTATTTTCCTATTAAAAAAATATTTAAATTTTAAAGTTTTTGTTTCAATATATATGTTATGTGAGATGATATATTGAACAGAAACAAAAAATTAGTAATGTGAAAAATTAAAAAACAAATAAAGTTTTTAATATTTATTAATATAATAATACTAAATGTTTATATTAAAAAATAATAACATGAATATATAATGTTTTAAGAAAAACTATGATCACTTTCAAAGTGTAAAAATGTTTTATATTATATTTCAAAAACTTTACCTATTACTTAACATTAATGGGTAAATTAGTCATTTAACTACTGATTTTGATAAATTTTATAATGTATTTTTTAAATAATGATATAACAAATTTCTTTATAAATTTCAAGTTAATTTTATATAAAAAATAAAGATCCTCTAAAAATATACAATATTAATTATAAAATATCCACACAAGACACATGATTCATATAATTTGGATCATCTTTTTTTCTTAAGATGTTAAACTTATTATTTTTTTTGTAAAAATAAATTTATTTTATTTTTCTAATTAAATTAAATTCTGTATAAAAATTATAATTTTTATGATAAAATTATATGTTATATCAATAGAATAACAAATAAATTATAAATTCTTAATATTATTAATTATTTTTAAATAAATTTAATTCAGCAGCATAACTATTTTAATGATTAAATATAAATTGAAAATTTTTAGATTTTTTAGTTTATTATATAAATCTTTTCTTTTATTTCATCGACATTTATATATGCTAATTTCTACATATTTTCTTTTTAAGAAGAAAAAAAAGGAATACAATTAATAAAAGAAAACAAAAAATTTAAAAACCAAATTGTCTATATAAAAAACAAATTTGATGTTGTGGATGCTTAGATGATTAAATTATTTAATAATATAAATTATTTAAGTTTTCATGCAATTATATTTTTAATCAATTATAAATATTTTATATCGTTAATGTTTTTTATTTTATCTTTTGAATAATTTTATATTATATTCTAATTTTAATTATGTTTTAATAATTTGAAATTTAATTTCTAATAAAATATATAAAAATTAATTATTTCTGAATGTTTTTTCAAAACATTATTAAATTAAAGATATTAATCAATATTGAAAATCAGAAAGAGAAGGAAATCAACAAATAGGAGAGATATACCAACAACAGTTTTGTCATAGCAAAAATTGAGAAGACGACGCTGATAAATACAGTGAGAATACTAACCAAACAACTATAATGAAAATGAAGATAGATTTAATTTTTTTAATATTTTAAATATTTGAAATAATTAAAGTTTCTCAAAATAGTTATGTATTTTTTGTTGAGAATTTTAGTTATTAATATTTAAATATTTTTTAAATAAATATATTATTTTTTAAATCTTTTTACTTGTTTAGAATAATATATTCGTAATTAATCACTACAAGAAAATAGGGTTTTAGGGAAAAAAAACGGTCCCTAAACAAGTTTAGGGACGGATTAAGGACGACCAGCGGTAGTCTCTAATCGCGCGACTCCAAATGCTATCCGTCTCTAATCCGTTCCTAATTAGGGACGGAAAATTCAGCCCCTAAAATTTGGGGACGGACCGTTGCGACCGTCTCTAAATTTAGGGACAGAATCTCGCCGTCCCTAAATTTAGGGACATACCAATTGGCTGTCCCTATTTTTTTTAAATAAAAAAATTAAAATACGATCTCCTGATGCCGACTCGCCGGAGAATCGAAACGGAGAAATCGCCAGAGATGGTGAAATCATGCTCGAAACTGGAGATGGAGATCTCCGGCGTCGATCCGTACCTCTTTTCTCCCAAAGCACCCCGTTGCACGACTAGATGGCGTGAGCTTTTAGGCCTCAAGAGGCTCGCGAAGACACATGAGTCTTCAATTTCGCCTTCTCCGTCGCTCAAAACAATGTCATTTCCGTTGTCGTCATCTTCTCCAAGCCCCAAAATGACGACATTGTTGTCTTCTTCTTCTCCCAACCCAAAAACATCGTCGTTCAAGCATTTCCTTCACCGGAGCTCCAAATCCTCCCAGGCCTCGTCCTCCTCTTCATCGTCTTCATCCGACGCATCGTCGCTCAACCACTCGCTCCTGATGAAGGACCCCGACATGTCCGAATCGCTGTCGGTCTCATCTTCGCGTCTCTCTCTCTCTCTTCGTCCTCTTCATGTGCTGGATATTCTTGGAATTGTTAATAAATTCCGTCCCCATCCCCAATTTCCGAAAAATCGTCCTGAAACCTTCCCTAAAACGGTTTCTACCGTCCCTAAATTTGGAGACGGATGACCTGCCCGTCTCCAAATTAGGGACGACTTACTCATCTGTCCCTAATTGGTCCGCAATTAGGGATGGATTAGGCACGACTCTTCTGTACCCAAATTTGGGGACGGATTCAGGACGAATTTCATTTTCCGTCCCTAATCCGTGTATAATCCGTTCTTAAATTTAGGGACGGAAATGTCGGTCCCCAAATTCCGTCCCTAATCTTGAATTTTCTAGTAGTGAATATTTAAAACACAAAAAATTGAATCGTCTAAAAATTAATTAAAAAAATAATTTAGTTTATTATTTTCAAGTTTTTAGTTTATATTTCATAAATTTAATTTTTTTAAAAAGTTTTTAAATTTTTTAAGCAATTATATAAGCTTAAAAAATTTTGAATTTCAAAAATTTTATAAATATCCCATTTTAAAATAATAAATTTATTTTGAAGTTATATTTATTTTTATTTAATAATAACAATAATAATAATAACTCTAAAAACTATTCATGGCCTAGGACATTTTCCTTCCCCTTTCTCTTTCCTGATTTCTTTCTTCTTCTTCCTTATCTTCCTTTTCTTTTTTTGCATATTCTGAAAGTATGATGTATGTTATGTAATATTTAAATAGTCTCGGGTTTAAGTGTAATTATTAAAAAGTTTAATAATTATTTAAGAAACGAAAAATAGGTTTTCGTCATCAGATTTTTATTAACGCAAATCAAAACCCTAACCCTAAAACCATATAGAAAAAACGAAGAACGAGAAAACAGTTTTCGTTCTTCCTAAAAACCGCACCAAACATTGGAAGCAGAATCTGTTCTCGGCGTGAATACGAGAAGAGGACTTGCATCAAGTCTAACATCCGAAAATCACAACTTTCAAAGCAACATGTATTATCGAAATTGTTTCTAATTTTGTTTCTCGTTGAAACCCTGAAACCTAAATCCGAACTTGACTAGATCTAACAATTTGGGTTGTAAAACACGCTTTCGCACACGATCTACAACCCAACAGTAGCATCAGAGCGTCTGGTTGTCTATTTAGGATTATTTTTTTGGATTTTTTGTGAAAAATCGGAGCGTATAAACGTATAGTCGTGTGCGCGCCACGCACATGCAAACGAACCACCGCCAGAACAACGCACGGCCGCAACCCTAGCCGGCCGCCGGCCGCACGCCGGTCTTAGGCACAGGGGCGGCGAGGCGCAGGGGCTGCGCGGCATAGCCTGGACCGGCGCGGCACAGGAGAGGCCGAAAGGGCGGCTTCGTGCACCCTTCGCGAAGGTCGTGCGCTAGAGCGGTGAGAGGTGAATCGAGGCAGGCGAACCGTCGGGCGGCAGACCCAAAGCGTTGCGAAGAGTCGCGACGGTCTAGAGCGTACCAAGGGTCGAATCGCGGTGGGATTTCAAGCGAAAGGCAAACAGCGTGGACAAGTTATTATAGAAACCCAACCGTTCGCAGGAGCCCCAACGGCGGTTTGCAGGAGCACGAGCGGGCGACCGATGAGGGCGGCGGCAGTTGGGTTTCTTTTCGTAACAGATCTTCTGAGAATGTCTCAGTTCAACTTGCGTCCAATCCTCGAGACCAACAAGCTGGTTGGTGAGAACTTCGACGAATGGCAACCCAATTTGCGCCTGGTGCTGACACATGAGAAGCTGATCGATGTGATCGACAAACCGGCTCCTCCAGTGCCAGATCCAGCGAATGGCGTGGCTTTTAGTGAATACACCTAGTACGAGGAAGCAACACGAGCATATGGATGTCAAGCAGATCATGGAGCATCTTAAGAAGATGTTCGGTGAGCAGAGTCGGACGGCAAGGTCCAAGCTGTCAGGGACTTTGTTCAAGTCCACTCTGAGTGCGGGATCTCCTGTGGGACCCCATGTTCTTCGGATGATTAGTCTGATAGAACAACTTGATAAGCTAGGGTGCACCTTCTGTAAGGAGATGCAGCAGGAGATGACCTTGCACTCATTTCCGGAATCCTTCTCCCCGTTCGTGGTCAACTACAACATGAACAAGCTGGATGTTGGGTTGCATGAGATGCACAACATGCTCAGTGAATATGAAAAGCAAATGTCCATAGAGAAGAGGGGATCGAGATCTGTGCTGATGGTTGGGCAGTCCTCTCATCAGAAGAGGAAATGCAAGAAAAGGCCCAGGATTTAAAGTTGTAATGGTTTAGAATTTAAAGTATTTTTTATTTTAATATTTTTAAGAAAAAATTTAATAATACATTAAAATTAAAGAAAATATGTTACATATATAATAACCATAACTTAAATTTCGGTGAAATTGGGTTAAAATTGGGTGAAATCATGTTAAATTTGAGTGAAATATGGTTATGTTAAAATTATGTTACTATTAGAGAAATCATATAGAATTTTTTGTAATCGTTAGAATTTAACGTATTTTTTATTTTGTAATATAAAAAATTTAATAATACATTAAAATTAAAGAAAATATATTATTTTTAGAGAAATCATATAGCTTAGGGGAATATGCTAGAGTTTATATAGTTTATGGGGGAATAGAGTAAAGATTATATAGTTCGGGGGGAAATAGGCTATAGTTTATATAGTTTGGGGGGAATATGCCAGAATAGTTCAGGGGAATATGCTATAATTTATATAGTTCAGGGGGGAGGGGATGGAATAGGCTGGAATTCATAAAGTTCGGGAGATATGCTGTTTTAAAATATTTTACAAAAAAATTAATAGAAAATTAACGGAGGGGGAATATGATGAATTTTTAAAGTTCAGGGGGAATAGGATGAGTAATAGTTTAGGGGGAAATATGATGAACAAGAAAAGGGAATAAGATTAAAGTGGTAAAGTTCAGGGAGAAATAGACTGTTTTCCCTATATTTTTATAAATTACATTGATAAAAGTAGAATTTATTATTAATTAAAATATATTTTATATTTAAAAATAAATGAATAAAATTTTTAGGAAAACTATGTTAATTTTTCACATGACGTTTAATAGTGATGACAAAATGTATAATTGTTTTGTTGTTAGATGACACAGTTTTTTCATACCTATCTCTAAATATAGACGCCTACCAAATAGAAATAATGCATTTGTACATTTTTAAAGTTGAATATTTTGAATAATATTAATCTTAATTTACGAATAAATTCGTCATATTTATTTTCAATTATGTTGTTGTTAAATGTATTACATTTAGAATAGTGTTTGTCATGACGTGTTTCATGACAATTTATTTATAAATGAAATCTATGAGAGAGAAAACAAAATACCTTAAAGTTTGATAATATCATAATTCACATTGTTAAGAACAAAATTTTATATTGCTTTTTTAAAAATGTGAAAAATAAAAGATCTATTTCATGACAACAAATGGAGTGAGACATGATTTTTAATTATCACTAAAAATTTTAGTTATTAAAAATTTAAATAATAAAATATTTATTATTTCTTTTATTTTTAATTTTTAGAATACTATACACTAATTAATAAAGATGTATTAAAATGAATTAATTTTTATAAAAAAATAAAATAAAATAATAAAACAATGATGAGATGATAATACGATGGATTTTGTATTTTTTATATATAAATTTATATATTCAAAAAATTATCTTTTTTTATTTTAATTAATTTAACATTAATATTTTTAATATAGAAATTTTTTTAAAAAGGTAAAATAAAATATTTATAAATATATAAATGTATTGAATAAATATAAAAATTTTATAAAATGAAGTAAACATTTGAAATAATTTTTGTAAAGTTTGTTGATTGAATTACCACATAATTATCGACCTGTATATACGATGCGAGAGAGTTGCAGAGTATCAACTCAAAAAAAAAAAAAAAAAAAGAAAAAGAACACAAGGAAAAAGAATGAGCTCCTTCGCGGTTCTGAAAACTGAGCAGACACACCATCGTCTCTACGACTTCGCCAAAACGGCTCTCATCAAGATCTTCGCTCATCCGTACGCCACCGTACGAAATCGAACCCTCTTGTACACTTACTTCCTTCTACTCCCCTTAGTAGTCCTCGGGACTTTTACAAATTTTAAGGTCTCAATCTTTGGAATTTGGGTTTCAGGTTTGCGAATTGTACTGTGGAGGAACACCGGACACCGAAAAGTGGGAAGCTGCTTCAGTTGGTCACTACATCGGAATTGGTAATTCTATGGTTCGAATCGAATAAGCCTTATATATGCATTCATTAGTATATATATGGTCTTTGGAATATTGGGGTTTTGTGATTCGTGTCAGATGTATCGTCGTCTGGGATTCTTGGCGCGCGAGAAGCGTGGGAGAGTCAGAGGAAGAATTATCCTGTGGAGTTCTTTGAAGCCGATCCTTGCAAGGTGAAGCATGCCTTTGTAGCTTTTGTGTTTTGTCGTTCTCTAGAACATACTTTTTGTGCTAGTGATGCTTGATTTTATTTTTGTAATTTGCTTGTCTCTTTGTTCATTAGACTATTTTTTGGGTATAGCCTCTAGTATATGAGCTATATAAGCTGGTAATGTTCTGGAATGGTAGCACTTTCGTTTTATAGGTTCTTTCATATGGCGTTAGAAAAAAAGGCGGTGAATGATACATGGTTTTGGAAATTGTCGACGAGTGAGTTTGTTTTGCTGAAACCTTTAGGGTGAGACTCAATCGTCTCTTGTATTAGCTGATGCTTGTCTTTCGGGCGCTAAGGTGAGATATTTTCTGAATCTACAGTTTGGGATGATTGATTTAATCTAGCTTGGGTCGATATGCTTATGCATACTGGTTTTAGTTGCTTAAAAACTTTCTTGTACCGTGTTTGGTTCGGCTTAAAAGAATACTTTTGTCCATGAAAAAGTTTAGTGTTTGATCCAGTTTTTCATCTGATGATTAACTATGTATATCTGGAGCTTGTTCGTAACACAGAACAATCGTACAAGTGTAACTTTATCGCCATTAAGCAAATAAGAAGATTATAAGCTGTTAAGTGAATTCTCTTAATGGTTTATCAAACATATAGTAAACTAAGCTATCTGCACTTCTTACTATCTCTTAATCTTTACTCACTAATGTGGCAGGACAATTTGGAAATCCAGTTAGCTGCGAAAGCTGGGCAAGCTGATCTAGTTTGCTGTTGGCAGCATCTGCAGGTTCGTGGCTTTTGCTTGAATTTCCTTTGTCTATTTCCATTTTTGTTATGGCCAAGTAGCCTGTGGTGGAGATTAAGTTAATCTAAAAGTTATTGTGTATTTTGTTCCTGTAGTTATGCTTTGATAGTGAGGAAAGTGCAAGAAGACTTTTAAATAATGTAGCATATCTGCTGAAGCCAGGGGGTTATTTTTTCGGTATTACTCCTGACTCATCTACGATATGGTATGAAATAATATTCAGTAGAATCCTTTTTTTGTTTTAGGTTTAATCATTTCTGTCTGTTGTGTCTCAAATTTCCAGATCGTATTCTTCTTATGTCCCGGCGCTCTTCCTTCCAAGTGAATGTTGTCATGTTGTTGGTTAAAGTTGTTGACCAAACAAATATGTCTTGTTGCATTCAACTTTCCATTTTAGTTCCCTTTCTGCAAGTGAAAAGAAAATCTAACTACATGTAGCAGGTTGATTATCGAAAGTTTTATCTTGATGGAATGGATGTTTGATTTTCATTTTTTGTTCTTATCAGTGTCTGGAACTTATGATATGATGAATTTTTCAACCGATATATTGTTTGGATACTAAATGATGTTAAAATCAATGATTCACATTATAGTTGAGTAAGCATCTTAGTAGCTTGCCAAGGTAAAAAATACTGGTTTAATTCATACTTTTTTCATTTGATTTTTTTTTCCAATCGATGTTTCTTTTTCTGGTCATATTATCCAACAAGTTGCCAACTTAGCTTTTCACTTCGAAAGTAGCTGCATTTTGTTGCTTTTACATTCAAGTCGGACTATGCTCTGATATTAATATTCTATTGAAACAGGGCAAAATACCAGAAAAATGTTGAAGCATACCACAACAGGAGCGGGGGCATGAAACCTAATGTTTTCCCTAACTGTATCCGATCCGAAAATTACCTTATCACTTTCGAAATTGAGGAAGAAAAGTAAGCATTCTTCTGTAATATATGCGTTTTTGTTTTTGTGTCAAGTTCATCTGATGATCTCAGACGTTTTCATACTTGCTTTTCAGATTTCCTCTGTTTGGAAAGAGATACCAGCTGAAATTTTCTGGTGATGACATATCCGAGAACTGTTTCTTGGTTCACTTTCCAAGCTTAATCAGGTGGGTTCTGTTTGCAATGATTCAGTTGGCTTTCCAATTGATCTCGATCATGGAGGTTCTTGTATACCATGAACTAACTGTTTTTATAGCAGAGTATTTCCTCAAGGGGTGTTTGATTCTGGAGGGTTTTGTTTCGTTTTCTGATTATTTGGATGGCATGGCATTCCCATGTTGAGAACTGATTTTCCAATATACTGAAAAACTCTCATGCTGGTGGATCTCAATTTATATTTTTGAATTCAAGGACATGTTTAAGGACCAAAATCCATTCAGCAGTTGAACCTAATATGATCCCTATGACAATCAAACTCTTGATGTTTTTTTATTACAGTGGCAAGTAGGTGGAGGTTGAGCTACCGACAGCATATCTTTTTATTATTTGTCTTCTTGAATTTGTATTTCAGGTTAGCGCGGGAGGCTGGCCTCGAGTACGTGGAAATTCAAAACTTAACAGAATTTTATGATGATAACAGGTGCCAGAATGTCTTCACCCTCTAAGTATAATATTGAATATTGACAATTGGTACCTTCTATGGCCTGTGTTTATGTATCACTACAGTTTCTTATAAACATCGTCCCACACTGTTGATGCTGATATAAACTTTCTATTAGAACCCAATTCGCAAGCATGCTGATGAATGCTGGTCCAAACTTTCTTGACCCTAGAGGAAGACTTCTTCAGCGACCATTTGATTTGTTAGGTATTCGTTTTGTCACCTTATACCCTGTTATCTCATCAGTTTTCATTTCTCCATTTAATAATTTACTTTGTTTTCTTGTCTATTCTATGGTTCTTAGGCCTATACGCCACATTCATACTTCAGAAGCCTGACCCAGATCTTGCTCCTCCTCTGACGACGCCGATACCTTTTGAGCAAAGCTTTAATCATGATGAGGCAAGTGATCCTTTAGTTCACACTCTTTGTTCTATAAATTGGTATGAATTAAATTTTTATGTGAACAAGGAGATGCTAAGGCTTCGGTAAAGATGTCAAATCATTGGTTGCTTTAGTTTGATGTTTAACAAACATCAGTAGAGCATTAATTAGCTGTTATCTACCTAGAATTTGTTAATTTAAAGGAAAATATCCAATATTCGTCCATTTGTCAAGCGGTTTTTTGTGGCAATGCAGCGTGAACAACCCGTGAATGCTGAGATTAACGCACCTGCAGAGACATCATCTCTCGGATTAGGGAAGATTAGTGAACAGAAAGGGATACTGGGACCTGGTCCTCCTGATTTACGTTTCACTGGAGGAATCTGACCACGCTTTTGTTGAGAAGCAAATGAGGCATAGTGTCTTTATCGGTAAGATGACTCTTCTAGATGTTTGGTGAATTGGATGAGGCTCATAGCCATGCAAGAATTTCATAGATACTTTGGATGTAGGAAGGAACTCATAGATGCATCTATTTACCCAAATCAAATTAGATATTTAAATTGTATATATATATATATAGATACATATATATAATAAACTAATTGTACTATATTGATCCACACAAATTTGAGGGCGTGGTATTGGACTTGAAATTGAAGAGGTTTAATATCATTTTCAAAATTCACATATTATTGGATAATGATAAGCCATAATTCTAATATGATCTTATATTATTGATACATAATTTTGAACAATTTAGTTAGATTCATTTAAAATATGGCTTTATTCAAATGATAGGTTTTATACAAGTTATGAAATTTAGTGATATTCCGTTATTCTAAAAATAATAGAAAAACTATATATCAACGTTACAAAGTAATTGAAAACCAGATGTTTTCTATGAGGTCCATGATATATATTCCTAATGCCATTATCTATGCTCTGTTTTCATTAATTAAAAGTATATTTTTTTGGAGAAATCAATAACAACAGTATCTAATAAGATTTGCTTTCCTTAAATCTTTGAAGTTAGTTTTTTTTTGTTCTAACAGATCGCAGGAAATAAGATTTATTTGCATATGAATATATAATAATAATTTCATTCACGCGGAAATTTGGGAAAATTTAACTAACATGAAAAAAAAAGAAAAGCTGTATTATTTTATTTTTGATATATCATCAGAAGGAAAAAAAAATGTTTTTATCTCAAATACCCCCCGAGTTCGAATACACTTATTGCGAAAAGAAAAAAACAAAGAGCAAAGGGCAAAAGTATTCGCAAGAACAAAGAAACCCTAAATCCCAATTGCTTTGAAGTGAATCGCTCTCGGAAACCCTAAGTCGCACTAGAAGTAAAAAGGCAATGAATTCAGATGAAATCGACATGAGAAAGGTAGTGAAGAAGGAGAAGAAGACGAATTGGGTGAAACAAACAAAGATGATACAAGAGAGGGCTGGTTCGGCGGTTTCCAATTTCTTCGGGAGCAAGAAATCGGAATTGCCTGCAATCCGCTCCTCGAAAGCGATCGAACAGAGCAACAACGAACGATTAGACACATCGAGTAGCATGATGGGTTCAGTGAGAATCTCCAAAACGCAGAGTTTTTGGTCAAAGCTCTTCGGAAAAGGCAA
Source organism: Gynandropsis gynandra (assembly GCA_036759665.1). Classification (NCBI taxonomy): domain Eukaryota; kingdom Viridiplantae; phylum Streptophyta; class Magnoliopsida; order Brassicales; family Cleomaceae; genus Gynandropsis; species Gynandropsis gynandra. Next base: position 18,654,349 of record CM071864.1, on the reverse strand, counting down.
GGTCCGGAAGATTTCGGAAAAGGGTAAATCAGAATCAGGGCAAGAACAAAGAAAAGAGAGCAATCTGACAAGGGTATCATCGCGGCGAGTGAGTATTAAACCGAAGCTGAAAATTGCTAGATCTGTGAGGAACAGAGGGAGCAATTGGGTGGCCGGTGGATCTGAGCCGTCGGATGAGGATCCAGGCGATGAGCTATGTAAGAGGAGGATATTAATGGGAGGCAAATGCAAACCTCTTGATGTCTCTGGTGTTTTTCATTGTGATGACTATGGTATGTTTCCGGAGAGGTGAAATCCTGTTTTGTTTTTTTTTTAAGTTCTTTTTTGGTCTTTTATGGATTATTTTTTGTTTTTAGGAATGAACAGGTTATGATTCTATTTTAAAAAACCCAACATATGCATATATGTATATATTGAATTAGATATAGAAATACTGAACTTTTTATATTATTATATAAAATTCAATAATAATGTTTTTATATACTTCAAAAATACTCTCGTAGGACTAAAGTTTCAAAAATAGGGTTAAAGTACTTCAAAAATAACCTTCGCTAAAAAAAAAACTTTCAACTTCAAATCTAGCTTTAAGATATTGATAATCTCATATTAACCTTGTCGATAATTTTTCTCTCTCCTCCAGAGCACCTCGATTTCTCTCTCTAATGTGGCGCGAAAATTATTGTTCTCCCACACCACGACAGATTCGGCGAGAATAGCTTAAAATCAGCATCAGATTCGCTGCCAATAGGTTGAAATCCTTTGTTGTCAATAAAGAAACTTGCAATTAAGCAGGTTCCGCAGAAAAATTGTTGCACTGGGTCACAGAGACTTAGGGGTCCAAGGATCGAAGAGGGTAAAAGGGTCGCAGAGGTAAAAGGGTCGCAGAGTTTAGGATAGGATCGCAGGGGTCCAAGGATCGAAGATGGTAAAAGGGTAACAGGGGTCCAAGGGTCGAAGAGGTAAAAGGGTCCTAGCGGTACAAGTGTCACAGAGAGACCTCTTCGACCCTAGGATCCGTGCGACCCTGATACCTATTCGACCCTTGAACCCCTTCGACCCTTGTCCCTCTGCGATCCTTGTCCCTCTGCGACTCCTGTTACAACAATACTAAATCCAACCAAACAGCGATACTAACATTATAGTAAAAATAATTTATTATTTACAAATAATATGAATAAAAATTTAAAAATAATAATTTATCAAGTTATTTGCAAATAATTGACTCAAATATCTACGAGCCTTGTACATTCGCGACCCTTGGACCCGTGCGACCCTTGTCCCTCGCGACCTTTGGACCGGTGCGACCCCTGGTCCTCGCGACCCTTGGACTCGTGCAACCATTGTCCCTCGCGACCCTTGGACCCGTGCGACCTGTGTCTCTCGCGACCCTTGGACCCGTGCGACCCCTGTCCCTCGCGACCCTTGGACCCGTGCGACCCTTGTCCCTCGCGACCCTTGGACCCGTGCGATCCTTGTCCCCCTTTCGACCCTTGTCCATCTGCTACCCTTGTTACAATAATAGTAAATCTACAAAAACAACGATACTAACAATAACACTAACAATTGAATAATAGTAAATCCACAGATCAAATGAAGTTCAAGTTAAAAGGAGGTTCAAAGAAATCAAAATACAACTCAAATCAAAATATGTTGCTGATAAATGAAGCACATGATCTCCTGCAATGGAGAACTTTTTTACTATGAGGGAACAACTCACGTTCAGTCCATTTTCTTGACAAACTTTCTCCACCCCCTTCTGATGCAAGCGCCACCACGACTCACGGGCCTTAAAGCTGTTAGCGAAAAATCGAATGTTCCGCGATCGATTTCGCAATCGTGGTACATCATTACATGACATCGTCTACGGCAAAGACCGTTCTCCCTCGCAAACCCTATCGGAAGTATCTGCGACATCACCAAGTTACAGCAGTATAAATGAATAAAAGTCTAATAAATAACCAAATTATATATGATGAATCGGTTTGAGGTCACTTACCAATGAATCTAGGGCCAGATTTGAACGCATGACTGATACAATGAAAACCCTCTCATCAAGAGTGGCTCTGGTCACGTTAAAGACCATGTCACCTTCGTGACGGAAAAGTACGACATCCCCAATACGAATGTTTTGGTCATTGTAGAAATCTATCCATCCATCAATGAATTCGGAGCCATCCAACTTGACTTCCCATGTTCTGTTAGACGCATTCGATTTAATCGTTGCCATGTTGTTGTCCCTCGTATTCCCGTAAATATACTCATCGAAGAAGATCTTCGGAATTCCCTATAACAAAAAATGAAAAACAAAGTCAAATATGTATATTCTCTACATGTAACATACCGATAGAGTGTTTTAAAGAAGATTACAAGGTAGTACAGATGCTGCACATGAATCTATCAAGAGAAATCAGGGAAATGTGGCATTTTCGGAAAAAATGGATGGAAGATGATGAAATGAATGGATTGGAAAAAAGGAAACGGCTGGAATTCGAAAAGACATGACATCGAATCGATGTTAGATAGAATTAGAAAAGACATGACCAAACGGTCACATGGGTCGCAGGGGTAAAAGGGTCGTAGGGTCAAGGGTCGAACGGGTAAAAGGTTCGCAGGGGACAAATGGTGCGACCCTTGTACCTCTGCGACCATTGGACCCCTATGACCCTTTACGCTTTATTATTAAATAATTATTTACAAATAATATGAATAATTTTTTAAAAAATAACAATGTACAAAGTTGAATTATTTTAGACCCTTGGATCGTGCGACCGTTGTCCCCCTCTGACCCTTGTCTCCCTTCGACCCTTGTACCTCTGTGACCACTTGGACCTCTGCAACCACTTGGACCTCTGCGACCCTTATCTTCCTTCGACCCTTGTACCTCTGTGACCCTTTGTCCCCTGCGACCCTTGTTACAATAATAGTAAATCCACAAAAACATTGATACTAACAATAATACATTCTATTGAATAATAGTAAAAAAACAAACCAAATACAAACATGATTTTTTTTGTTCAAATTAGGTTCAAAGTAATAAAAATACAACGAATTCAATCTATGTTTATTATAGGCCTTGATCGAGGGGTAAACAGGAGACAAGCTACATCATCAAAAACGGTGTCCAGTTCGAATTCGAGGGTACAACCCACGTTAAAGCCATTATCGTGATAAAACTTCGTCCAACCCGTGGTGATGCTAGCGCCACCGCATTTCATGGGCCTTAGATCTGCCTCCCAAATCCATCTGTAGTTGATTATCAGATCAATCTTACTTCGTCTACCGCAAAGACCACTTGACCTCGCAAACTCTATCGGAAGTGTCTGCGACAAACGAATAAATTTACAATGACGCCAAACTAATGCATATACGGCCAGATTTGATGAATCCAATAAATCAGTTTAAGTTCACTTACCACTGCATCTACGACCAGATTCGAATACGTGACTGGTACCGTGAAAATCCTCTCACCAGAAGAAGATGACCCTGCTTCTACGGATGATGATGATGATATAAATGATGCATATTGTAGATTACACCTATCATCTCCGAAACCAGTGACGTGAAAAACCATGTCATCTTCGTGACAGAAAACTAAGAAATCCCGAATACGAAAATCATGGTCCTTGAAGAAATATTTCCATCCATCAGTGAATCTTGAGCCATCCAACTTGACTTCCCATGTTTTGTTAAACGCATCCGATTTAAGCGTTTCTGTGTTGTCGTCCCTCATTTTCCCGTAAATATGCTTATCGAAGAATTTCGTGGGAATGTCCTGTAACAAAAATCGAAGAAAAAGTCAAACCGTTACATTCTCTACATTCACATACCGAATGAGAGAGATGAAGGATATTACGAGGTAGTTCTCCAGAAGCTTGGAAGGATGATTTGGACGAAAGTAGGGAAATGTTGCATTTTCGGCATAAAATGGATGGAAGATGATGAGTTAGAGAGAGAGAGAGTGTGTCGTTATTCGAAAAAGGGAAACGACTGGAATACGAAAAGACATGACCCTGACATCGAATCGCCGTCAGATGGAATTCGATATGTTTTTTCAAATTTTGGTGAAAATTTTGGCGGGAATTTTGGTTCGCATGTGGGTCGCATGGGTCGCTTGGTCGCATATATTGATGAATAGATGCGAACTCGACGAATTAACGGGTTTATGATGATAAAATGACAAAACCCAATCAAAACAATACATCTACAACGTCAAACTAATTAATGCCAATTGAGGGTCGCATGGGTCGCTTGGTTGGATATATTGATAAATTGATGCGAACTCGACGAATTTACACGTTTATGATGATAAAATGACAAAAACCAATCAAAACAATACATCTACAACGCCAATCAACGGAATGCCAATTGAGGGTCGCATGGGTCGCTTGGTTGGATATATTGATAAATTGATGCGAACTCGACGAATTTACACGTTTATGATGATAAAATGACAAAAACCAATCAAAACAATACATCTACAACGTCAAACTAGTTAATGCCAATTGAGGGTCGCATGGATCGCTTGGTATTATATATTGATGAATAGATGCGAACTCGACGAATTTACGGGTTTATGATGATAAAATGACAAAAACCGAACAGAACAATACATCTACAACGTCACAATACATTTACAACGCCAAACTAATTAATGCCAATGAGGGTCGCATGGGTCGCTTATATTGATGAATAGAACGTAACTCGACGAATTTACTAGTTTATGATGATAAAATGACAAAAACCAATCAAAACAATACATCTACAACGTCAAACTAATTAATGTCAATTGAGGGTCGCATGGGTTACTTGGTCGGATATATTGATGAATAGATTCGAACTCGACGTATTTACGGGTTTATGATGATAAAATGACAAAAACCAATCAAAACAATACATCTACAATGCCAATCAACGGATAAAACTGATAATGAGCCATGTGTACCTAGTTGAGTTGTGTATAACCAATGCCTGTGTTTGAAAAGTGATAGTAGTGTTTTAAGAACTCGTCGGATGATAATGGCATATTGATAATGACATGGGTCGCTTGGTCGCATATATGGATCAATAGATGCGAAATTGACGAATGTACTAGTTTATAATGATAAAATGACAAAAACCAATCAAAACAATACATCTACAACGTCAAACTAATTAATACCAATTGACGGTCGCATGGGTCACAGTCCGTCTCCATATTCCAGTCTTTTGCATTCTTCTTGTTTGGTATTGCAGTCCAGAGTTATCTCCTGCCATGTATTTCGTCTTCTAGTTACATTTCAAGAGTGACCCAACACCGTCACCTAAGTCACCCCCGCAACTCGTCAGTGACTGCATAGAGACTGAGTCCACCGATTACCAAGACCTTGAGTAACACATAGATAGCACGATGCCCTGGTTTGACAATGGTGACTGCGACACGGAGGTCACAAAGGTAAAAAAGATTTTTCATAGAAATTGGGGTTAGAAATGCATACTAAGGGAAGAGACGTAGACGTTAACTTATAGACATGGGTCGGAAAGGTCACATGGGTCTGAAGACAGGAGTCTGACAGCAAAACGACAAGTTACATGGGTAGGAAGGGTGACATGGGTCGGATGACAGGAGTCTGACAGCAAAACGACAAGTCACATGGGTCAGAAGGGTCACATGGATTGGACGTCAGGAGTCTGACAGCAAATCGACAAGTCACATGAGTCGTATAGGTCGCATGAGTCGTACATGGTCATATGTGGTCGCATGAGGTCGCATGCGTCGGATGGGTTCTCATTTAAACTTGATTCTAATTTAATCCGATTGATGGTTGCATAATGGGTCATATTGGGTCGCATGAGTCGGATGGGTCATAACCTTACGAACAATGAAAAATAAGATATTTTCAACGTTTAAATATTGATTACATAAGGTCACAAAGGTTACAAAGGTCACAAAAGTTACATAAGGTTACATAAGGTCTCAAAGGTCACAACGGTTAAAAAAGACATAAAGAAGTGAAGTTCAAGAAAAAAAGGCAAAAAGAAGTTCAATGAAAAAAAGGAAAGAAAAAATGTCAATTTTTTCGACTTTAGAGACACATGGGAGCCCTCCCCCGCAAAGAGAGTCGTGTGTGACTCAACGCCTTCTCCAAGTTGACCTCCAACCGTGACCTTAGGTAACGTGGATACAGCTTGATGTCTGAGTCCGCCGATTATCAAGACCTTATGTAGTGCAGATACAAAACAAAATCTTCCATCCACGTTGTAAGTACTTGTGTGTATCTGCATAGTGACCGAGTCCGACAAATAACCAAGACCTTGAGTAATAAATAGACAACACGATGCCCTGGGTCGACCATGTGACCTTCGTGATGAAGGTCAAAACGGTCACAAAGGTAACAAGTATTTTTCAGAGAATTTAGGGTTAGATGTTAGAAATCGCCCTTTAGAGAGAATTAAAGACTCGAAACAAGAGATGATTTGGTGCTACAAATTCTTGTAGCTTTTAGGTTTTTCCTCCTCTATTTATAAACTCATATTTAACGAAAAATAAATGCTACAAGACTCCTAAAATTCCACAGAGATACTAAATACAAAGAATGACCAAGGTGCATGTATTGACCACATTAAAGTGGACACAAACTCTCACACAAAGATTCATCCAACATTAGAGACTTAGACGAAGAGAGGAGAGAGATGGGATTCTCCGGATTCATTCTCATCTCAAATGAGTGTTAAGGTGAGACTTAGAAAATTGGATGAACCTTTTAATATAGGGGCAACAGAGACGTGTCCCAATGGTCTTGAATGTGGCATTGGTAAAATAAAAAGCATAGCTAGCACCTGGAAAAGCCAGTAGTCTGACATTGAAAAAACTAGTCAAAAGGGTTGAAATGGACAAATGGGTCGCAAGGGTCGCAATGGCTGAAAGGGTCGCAATTTCCACATGGGTCGCAAGGGTCGTAAGGGTCGCATGAGGCTCTAAGACCCTTGGACCCGTGCGACCCTTGTACCTCTGCGACCCTTTGACCCCTGCGACAATGTACCAAATATTAAAAAAAACAATGTACCAAACGTTTACATCTTCCATTTAAAAAAAAACAATGTACCAAATATCAAGTTAGTCTTCTTAGGGTGAATAGATACGTTCTCCATTACTAAATATATCAGGCGCCATCTTCTCACGCATGGAAGTAACATTGTCGTTGCAAATTAAGTGAAACATATTCCTTCTACTCAATAACGAGGCTTCTACGAATATGTAGGAGAAAACACCACAGTCATTCCCGCTTTGGTTGTGTGATAGACCTTTATAATACTCATACTTCCATTCATCTTCTCCAGAAGCCAAAGAAGAAACCCTCCGAGAATGAGCATCTTGGGGACAACTTTTCTTATCTTCTCAATCACCGGATTGATATGTGTTTCCTTAAGGCTCATCTGGCAGTCGTATACCGTGCTGCATCGGGTTTTGAAATCCGCTTTGATGACTACCCAATGACATCCTACCCATCGATTATTGTCCGATGGAATGTTTAGAACCGAGACAAAACCTTCATAATCACTAATTGGTGTCTTCATACTTCTGAATGGATACTTTGCATTCAAAAAATCACTAAGCATTTCCGGCAAAGTTTCCATATCCTCGTACATCCACAGCGAGAGCGTGTGCATGAAAGCAGCAGGACAAACGTAATAATTCTGATTCACGCTAGAATTCAATGTCGAGCGAGAAGATGATAACACGTAATCCGTAGTAGTTTTTATGTCATTCTTAGGTCTAGTTTTAGGTAGATTTATTAGATTTCATTCATTTATCGAGTCTATTCGAGGATTTCATCTACATTTTGTGTTTTGTGTAGGAAACGAAGACATGACGAGAAACACGAGAGATATTGGCAATTTAACCCCAAAATGACAAGGTTCAACTTGTGCAAGACCGTGGATTGAAGAGAACGTGCAAACACCAAGCGAAAGGAGCGAAAACATCATTTTAGGTCATGCACGCTCGGGCATTAGAAGGTGCCCGCTCGGGTAACTGATG
>CM071864.1:18632397-18643322 GCA_036759665.1 Gynandropsis gynandra | reverse complement strand
AAAATCAATGACGCATCTCTTCACTCCGCTAAGGTTATGAGACCTTATGAGTGTGCCATAGGCAGTCTGGGTCTAAGTAGAAAGCCACCCTCTTCGACTTCGACGTCCTAGGAACCAAGCGCGGATCTATAAAAAAGAAAAAAAAGAAAGAAAGAAAGAAATAAAAAAAAATAAGAACGAGAATTTGAGCTTAATGATATCTCAAGCTTAGGAGAGTTGGGAAAGAAAGAAAAAAAAATAAGAACGAGAATTTGAGCTTAATGATATCTCAAGCTTAGGAGAGTTGGTATGGAGATCGCTTGGACCATTCTTAGGTCTAGTTTTAGGTAGATTTATTAGATTTCATTCATTTATCGAGTCTTTTCGAGGATTTCATCTACATTTCGTGTTTTTGTGTAGGAAACGAAGACATGTCAAGAAACACGAGAGAAATTGGCAATTTAACCCCAAAATGACAAGGTTCAGCTTGTGCAAGACCGTGGATTGAAGAGAACGTGCAAACACCGAGCGAAAGGAGCGGAAACTACATTTTAGGTTGTGCACGCTCGGGCATTAGAAGGTGCCCGCTCGGGTAATTGATGCCATGACAACCCCGTAGCTTTACACGACTCGGGTGCTCAAGGAACATGGTCGGGCATGTGTGCCCGATCGGGTGGCAATGGAGTGCCCGCTCGGGTCAATGGTCATCAAAATGTGCCGTAACTTTGCACGACTCGGGCTGAAGAGGAACACGCTCGGGCATGAGTGCCCGCTCGGGTGAAAATCGGTGTACACGGTCGGGTACAAGGCTTGCACGAGCGGGTAGATGCTGTGCCCGCTCGGGCCCTTGTATTTCTCAACAAATTCCCAAGATTTCTAACAACCAAATCAGATCTATAAAAAGGGGATTCGAAGGAGATTTGAAGGGGGGGACTCAAGGACAATTCAGTGCCATTAGAGACACACTTGGAAGGATCGAGAAGGACGGATCTACGGATCCGAAGCATGGAGTATCTATTGAAGACATCGGTCGATGAATAGGGAGCACTCTCTTTCTCTATCTATGTTGAATTTAGATTTCTTTTGTGTTTTGTTTCCTGAGTTCATGTTCAAGTAGATCTATTGCCATAGGTTAGAGAGTATTGCCAATATGTAGAGAAGTCTTGTGCTTAATGAATGGTGGATCTTAATGCTTTCATACTTGTACGCCACTCGTTATGAATGAATTCGGTATTTTATCATGTTTTTAGATTTCATGGTTGTTCTTAATGGTTTCATTACTTGTACGCCACTTGAATGAATGATGTTAGGAGCCTAATAAACCAACGCCAGGGCATTAGGTTTCGGAACTTAGCCATGATTTAGGGTTTAGCCGGTTTAGGATCTACGCCAGGTCAATCGGTTAAATCTAGGGATTAGGATAGCGGTCGTAATGCGTCTATCCATGTAAGATACGCAATGGATACATTGGTATATGCATGCTAGATAGTGGACAAGTCTACGCCAGTCAGTTCCTGGAGAGCTTGAATTCCCTGAACTCATGATAGTATCTAAGACCAATTATCTCGTTAGAACTTCGATACATCGTTGTGCAACTCTTGATACCTATGGTGATTTGTCGCCGAGTCATTCCCATCTTAGGTTTAGTTTGCATTTGCATTTGCATTTCATTCACCATTAGATTCATCACGTCTTATTCATTAGTCTCATAGCTTATAAGTCGCATCAATTCCTTGTGTTCGACCATAGTTGCTACACGATCCGTATCCTTGCGGAAGCGTTAGTCTAGGTAATTTATTACTTGAGTCTACGCACATCAGAAGACAACACCATCAACGCCTCATCCAATTGCTGCAAAAAAAATAACAAACATGTATACATATGACACAAAACTCTGTGAGACTAAGAGTTCAAAAAAACTTACATGATCTTCAAGCCATACGTTGGCCTTTAATATAGTATCCCAAAACTTTGGCCCTCGGGGAATATCTAGCTTAGATTTCCACCACCGCTCATGTCGAGGTGCCTTCAAGAACAAATATAGATCAGTCAACTTTTCACCGCTAGCGTCAATGAAGGAAGGAAATCGGGTTATCAAGCCTTTAACTAATCCCTTGGGAATCCACACAAACTCATCTTCCCCTTCAGGTTCTTGAACCACCGTTTTTTCGGGTTCTTGAACAACCTTCTTTTCGGGTTCTTGGACTCCACCAACATCTTTCCCTCGTCCTCTCCCTTGCACTATTCTTGCTCTTTTCGCCGGTGGAGGTTAAACATATGGCACAGACTCCTTCGATAAAGGTCCAACACCTGCATAAAATTTAATTCATTAAACATATGGCGACTGATCATCTCGTTTTCATACGTATTTCTTGCACAACTTTAGAGACGTTTATGATATAGATGCGATGCTTTACGTATAATTTCGTATCCGTTTTACTTGTTTTCGTCTCTTCATGTTCTTACAGGTTTTTATGCGTATTCGGTTCATTTCGGAGCTAAAGGATGTGCACGAGACAAAGTACCAACATCGAGGATCATCATGGGACAAACAGGACGAGAATCAGCATGGAATAGCCACTACCCGCGCGGGTAACTCCCTAACCCGATTGGGCATTTGTTACGGTGATTTTGTCCAGCGAATTGAGCACGAGTCGGACAAGAAATACCACGCCCGGGGTTTGAGCCCGAGCGGGCAGCACTTGAGTCCGAGCGGGCAGACCATGAGCCCGAACGGGCAGCCCTTGAGCCCGAGCGGGCAGCCTCTTTTCTCATCGTGATCCCGCGCGACCTTTCGCGCCGTACCCGAGCGGGTCACTTACCCTGCCCGCGCGGGTCGCGTTTGTCACTTGTAACTCCAAATAAGTTAATTTGACTTAACATAAATGGGAGTTTGTTGGGGACTTATACAATAAGGAAAATGCCTTTAGAGAAGAGGAATAAGTGATATTTTGCTGGAGGAACTAATGGAAACGTCACCCAACTTATTCAAGAATGGAAACTTATGAAAAGAAAACAATCGGTGGCTGCTACAACATAAGGAAGAACTGAACGTCCATAAGGAAAGAAAGGGAGAAAAGGAAAGAAAAGAGGAAGGAAATAAGAGGAGAGGAGTGAGAGGTGGAGCTCATTCACTCAGATTCAGTTCTTGATCGAAGAGAGAGAGAAAGTAGAGAGAAGAAGAAGGTTCTTGCGAAGGAGGCTTACGAGGAGCATTGAAGATCAACTTCAAACTTCGGCTTCGTTTGGTTTTCAAGTTCCTTAGACCTTCTATTTCGTTTATGATTGTTTACGGACGCATGAGCAAGTAGTTTGTTTGTTCTAGGAGAAGGGATTAGCCCATGGCTATCCCGGAACCACTTTTGATTTATCTTTGAATGCATCTTCCCGTTTTCGCTTATCTATTCTCTATCTGAGTGCTTGAATGACTTGTGTTTGTGATGGCCACGTAGATGCATGTGTTAGGGATTAGGAGAAGTACCGAAAGGAGAATTCTAGACCTAGAAGATCAGGTTTAGAACAACCAAGGTTAGGCCACGAAAGTATGGTAGCAGCGGTTGAGGGTAAAACGGATGAATCACAGATCTTATGGGTTTAGTTCAAGGTTTCAGCCATGAAAGTAGGGGGTAACTTGACTAGATCACGTGTCTATGCCTCGAGAGAGGGTAGATATCATATTAGGATCGTCTGTCTTACATAACTTAACTGGGTTTGCATGATAGATAGGTTGATTGTTGGTTTCGATAGTCTTGTGGTGAAACCGGTTTCCTGGAACGTTTGTCTCATTCTAAAGAACTAGTTTGTTTATTTGCTTTTAGTATTTCATTCTTAAAACCATATTTCGTTCGTTAGTAAGTTTAATTCGTAGTTGAAGTTTAAGTTGTGTTGCATAGTCTCTGTGGGATCGACACCTGAAGTACTACACACGTGCCGTGCACTTGCGGGTAGTTTATGTTATTTGTTTAACTTTGATAACGCATCAAGTTTTTGGCGCCGTTGCCGGGGACTATTGTCAACACGTCTTAGATTCGAGCCTAGAGTATTTCTTGTTTTGTTTTTTGTTTTCTTTTCTTTCGTTCTTTCTACGCAATTCGCCTTTATTTATCCTTCGTAGAGCCGTCAGGTCAATGAGAGATGGATAATCAGAACGGCCACGAATAGCTTCAATTATCTCTCGGTAATTTGGGGCACATACAGCAACAGTAACTCGCGCCTCAACCGCGAACCACGTGCTCCTCCACCACGTCGACTCAGAGATTACGTGGTGCAGAACATGAACAACGTGCAAACAGCCATAAGGATGCCTGTTGTTGCCAGAGAATAGTTTGAGATTAAGTCAGCAATGATCAACATGCTTTATCAGAAGCAATTCATGGGTGGAAATCACGAGGATCCCCATCAGCACCTCAGAGACTTCCTTGAGCTTTCCGGTACATTCAAGATACACGGAGTCTCGGAGGACGCGATCTTACTGTGTCTCTTCCCCTTTTCAATTGGGGGAAGAGCAAAAACTTGGCTGCAATCGCTCCCTGCTGGATCTATCACTACTTGGGATCGGCTCTGCACATTGTTCTTATCACGCTTCTTTCCTCCGNTTGAGGCGTGGGGCAGATTTAAGGATCTTCTACAGCTGTGTCCACACCATGGTCTTGAGCAGTTATCCAAACCTTTTACAACGGAATTTCAGATGAGCACCGAACGAAGTTGGATAACACTGCTAGAGGGTCATTTATGGATCTAAGCGTCGAGGAGGCATCCGAGCTGATCGATAACCTTGCCATGAACCACACCATGTGGTCAACACCGAGAGGTATGCCTAACAGCACTCGTCGCCTATACGAGCCGAATCAGAGCAGAGCAACGTGCAATGCATCAAACGCCATGTACTGTGTGAACTGTGGAGATACGGAGCATGTAGCGTATCAATGCATGGTACATGAGGATTTCGAACAGATGAATTATGCCCAGCAGCAAGGAAACACTCAATTCGGGAATACCTACAATCCGAATTGGAGGAATCACCGAATCTTTCATATCAAACGACTCAACCGGTAAAGTATTCGTCGGGATTTCAGCAATCACAGCAGCCATACCAGCAAAATAACCAGCAATCTCAGCATGCTCAACAAGTTCCGCAAGCTCCTCAACCTCCTCAAGCCCCTTCGTCGAACCTTGAGGCGGTACTGCTCGAATTTATTAAGGAGCAAAGGCAACAAACATCGACTCAAACTAAATTCAATGCGGATGTGGGGACAACGATCATGAGCTCAAAACTCAGATGGAATCTTTGAGCAACCATGTCAAGAGCTTAGGGAATTCCGTAGCACAACAAACTGCCTCATCCTCTCGGAATCCTGGATAGCTTCCAGGTAAACCCGAATTAAACCCGAGAGAGTGCGTGAATGCTATTTCTGTGTGCAGCGGTGATGTGGTTGAGAATTCGCCCTCTAAAGAGCAAGGGCAAGCTGCTGGAACGTCCATGAAAAGAGGCCAAGGTGATTGCGATTATGGAAGGAGTAGAACCAGATTTAAAAAAACCATACGTTGCTCCACCGGCATACAAACCTCTGATACCGTTTTCTCAACGGTTGGTGAGCAGTAAGAATGAAGAACGAGTGGGAAGATTCGTAGAGGGTCTTAAGAAGCTTGGCATCAACATCCCATTCGTGGAAGTCCTCCAAAAGATGCCTAACCATGCCAAACTCATCAAAGAGGCACCTTCGAAAGAGAGGCATATCGAAGAGAACGAGACAGTAGCACTCACCGAGGAATGCAGTGCAATTCTTCAAAACAAGCTGCCACCAAAGTTGAAGGACCCTGAAAGCTTCTCCATTCCATGAAAAATAGGTAATCTTGATATTGAAAACGCTTTGTGTGATTTAGGAGCAAGCGTGAGCATCAGCCACACTCGGTTTTCAAGCGGATGGAGTTTGGGAATCTCAAACCTACAAAGATGTCTCTACGTCTCGCGGATCGTTCGGTAAGATATCCGGTGGGAATTGTTGAAAACGTTCCCACCATGGTAGGTAAGCTTTGCATTCCCACTGATTTTGTTGTACTTGAAATAAAGGAAGATGCTAGGATACCTATTATTCTTGGTAGACCGTTCCTAGCTACTGCAGGTTGCATGATAGACGTACAACAAGGAAAGCTTTCCTTACGTGTTGGAGATGAGACGAACAAATTCAACCTGTCCAGCCCCATGAATGGACCCTTATCCAAGGAGGCTTACTTTACAGTTGATTCGCTAGAGTTAGAGAAAGACACACATGATCAAGTAAGTGTTTCTGATCCGCTTATGCAATGCCTAACACGAGTTTGCGATAATGCAGGATTTACGGATGGAGGAGCTTAGATGTACACGAAATTCATGAGTGCTATTGCAGCACTAGGAGACGCATCATGTGAGGAGATACCACATGAAAGGCACGCTGGTTTCGCAAAGGAGAAGACGTCCAAAGTTGAGCCCGAGCCACCTCCGTCTTCTTTTCGGTATGAGTACGTTGAATGCGATAAAACATATCCCGCTGTTTTGAATGCTAACTTGAGTGCAGATGAGATGAGAAAACAACCCACACGTGTCAAGAAGCATAGAAGAGTCAGCTTTTCCACATGTATGCACGGAAATTATACGGAAGACAGGCATGAACCTTCCATCGAAACTCAAAAGAGGCTGCACCCGCACTTGCATGAGGTAATGGAAAAAGACGTCATAAAACTTTTCAATGCAGGTATCATTAATCCAACCTCGGGCAGCGAACGAGTGAATCCCGTGCATGACATGCCAAAGAAAGATGCAGTGACTAAGGGATGGCACGACGAAAAGACCCTACCTCATGACTTCCAATCAGGTGATATAGTTCTATTTTCAATTCTCGTCCTAAGCTTTTCTCGGGCAACCTACGGTCTCGTTGGTCTGGTCCTTTTCAGGTACGAGAAGTCTTCACACACGGAGACATGGAACTTTGGAGCGAGACGAGTGGGATATTCAAAGCTAATGGACAACGACTAAAGCTCTACCAAGCCGCTCAACCGATCGAGAGTGGAATTTCCATTTCCCTTTCCGATCCACCCGTCGCACACACATGAGGAATGGAGACGTCAAAGCTTAAAGACGTTAAATAAGCACTTTCTAGGAGGCAACCCAGCTGTTTGCTTTTATTTTTCTTAGTTTTTAGGTTGAGAATCAGTTATTCGTTTTCGTTAAAAAAAACAGAAAAACACAAAAAGAATACCACCGCAAACGTGCTTCACTTCCCTTACCCTCCATTGGAGCTTCACGTCGAGGACGCCGTTCAATTAAAGTCTGGGGGAGCAGCTCACATTTGTCAGGTGATTTCGTTTCATTTTTCTTCATTTTCCCTTTGACTTTGTAGTTTCTAGGTTATTTTTGTAGTTTTTAGTTTGTTTTTGTTTTGGTGAGTCTGAGTCGTCCCAGGCACATGTCTGGTGCCAGGTTTTGAGATGAACCCTGAACCTAGGATGCTTAAGAAGTTGGCCTTTTCCGTCAGATTTTGCACGTTTGAGCTAGGTTTTTCGTAAGCGTTAGAGCTTATTAGCCGGCTGAAAAATAATAGGTCGTAGTTCTTTGGGATCCTAGTGTTGCTAACACTCCACTGTCGTTAGAAATAATGCCTAAAACGCATGATCTAGAATCGATATGAGTGCATCGACCTTGATACTCTTTCGATGGCTCGGGTCTAAGCGGTGGGTTGGCGATCATCTTTCTACGTCCTAAGGGCATGGTACAAATAAAACGCCACCTACTCCGCTGCACTCTTGAACAAGATGCATGAGTATATCGTCATCGGTAGTCTGGGTGTAAGTAGAGGCTGAATCCCTTCAAATCCGACGTCCTAGAAGCCTAGTGTATATGCGAAGAAAAATAAAAAAAAGAAGAAAAAAAAAAGAGGACATAAAAAGAAAATAAAAAGAAAGAAAAAAAAGAGAAAGAAAAAAAAAATAAAAAAAGGAATAAAGAAAGAAAGAAGCTCGGAAAAAGAAACAAGTATCCTCGGTTGTTCTAGGTTTAGCATTATCTGAAGTCTTGTTTGGTGGAGAGAGTAGCGGTGGCTTATTTAGTTTTCCTTTTATTTACTTTCTCATGGGTAGCCTTGGTGAACCTATGATGAAGACTGAAAACTTAATTAGGCCGAATTTGCTCTCGACGTGCTAGTTGATCGGTTAGGTTCGCTTTAGCGGTAATTCTAGGAGAAAGGGGAATTCTCGGATTTTTTATACCCCACGTGTTCCACGTTTACGTTTGCTTAGGGACAAGCAAACATTTAAGTCTGGGGGATTTTGATCATCTCGTTTTCATACGTATTTCTTGCACAATTTTAGAGATGTTTATGATATAGATCCGATGCTTTACGTATAATTCTGTATCTGTTTTACTTGTTTTCGTGTCTTCATGTTTCTTACAGGTTTTTATGCGTCTCGGTTCATTTCGGAGCTAAAAGACGTGCACGAGACAAAGTACCAACGTCGAGGATCATCACGGGACAAACGGGACGAGAATCGGCATGGAATAGCCACTACCCGCGCGGGTAACTCCCTAGCCCGAGCGGGAATTTGTTACAGTGATTTTGTCCAGCAAATTGCGCACGAGTCGGGCAAGAAATACCAAGCCCGGGGCATGAGCCCGAGTAGGTAGCAGTTGAGCCCGAGCGGGCAGACCATGAGCCCGAGCGGTCAGCCCTTGAGCCCGAGCGGACAGCCTCTTTTCTCATCTCGATCCCGCACGACCTTCTACGCCGTACCCGAGCGGGTCGTGTCCATCACCTGCAACTCCAAATAAGTTAATTTGACTTAAACCAAATGGGAGTTTGTTGGAAACTTATACAATAAGGAAAACACCTTTAGAGAAGAGGAATAAGTGATATTTCGCTGGAGGAACTAATGGAAACGTCACCCAACTTATTCAAGAATGGAAACTCATGAAAAGACAACAATCGGTGGCTGCTGCAACATATGGAAGAACTGAACGTCCAGAAGGAAAGAAAGGGAGAAAAGGAAAGAAAAGAGGAAGGAAAGAAGAGGAGAGGAGTGAGAGGTGGAGCTCATTCACTCAGATTCATTTATTGATCGAAGAGAGAGCGAGAGAGTAGAGAGAAGAAGAAGGTTCTTGCGAAGGAGGCTTACGAGGAGCATTGGAGATCAACTTCAAACTTCGGTTTCGTTTGGTTTTCAAGTTCCTTAGACCTTCTATTTCGTTTATGATTGTTTACGGACGCATGATCGAGTAGTTTGTTTGTTCTAGGAGAAGGGATTAGCCCATGGCTATCCCGGAACCACTTTTGATTTATCTTTGAATGCATCTTCCCGTTTTTGCTTATCTATTCTCTATTTGAATGCTTGAATGACTTGTGTTTGTGATGGCCACATAGATGCATGTATTAGGGATTAGGAGAAGGACCGAAAGGAGAATTCTAGTCCTAGAAGATCAGGTTTAGAACAATCGAGATTAGGCCACGAAAGTAGGGTAGCAGCGGTTGAGGGTAAAACAGATGAATCACAGGTCTTATGGGTTTAGTTCAAGGTGTCAGCCACGAAAGTAGGGGGTAACTTGACTAGATCACTGCGAAAATGTACCAAATATTTAAAAAAAACAATGTACCAAATGTTTACATCTTCCATTCCAAAAAAAAAAAAACAATGTACCAAATATCAAGTTAGTCTTCTTGGGGTGAATAGATACGTTCTCCATTACTAAATATATCAGCCGCCATCTTCTCACGCATGGAAGTAACATTGTCGTTGCAAATTAAGTGAAACATAATTCCTTCTATCAATAACGAGGCTTCTACGAATATGTAGGAGAAAACACCACAGTCATTCCCGCTTTGGTTCTGTGACAGACCTTTATAATATTCATACTTCCATTCATCTTCTCTAGAAGCCAAAGAAGGAAACCCTCCGAGAATGAGCATCTTGGGGACAACTTTTCTTATCTTCTCAATCACCGGATTGATATGCATTTTCTTAAGCCTCATCTGGAAGTCGTACACCGTGATGCATCGGGTTTTGAAATCCGCTTTGATGACTACCCAATGACATCCTACTCATCGATTGTTGTCCGATGGAATGTTAGAACCGAGACAAAACCTTCATAATCACTAATTGGTGTATTCGTACTTCTGAATGGATACTTAGCATTCAAAAATCACTAAGCCTTTAATATGGTCTCCCAAAACTCTGTCCCCCGAGGACAATCTAGGTCAGATTTCCACCAACGCTCTTGGCGAGGTCTCATGATAAATATATATAGAGTAGTCAATTTTATATCGCTAGTGTCAATGAACGAATGCTCTCAGGTTATCTTGCCCCCTTCAAATCCCTTAGGCTCCCATAGAAAATGCTGATTCCCTACAGGTTCTTGAACCACCTTTTTTACGGGTTCTTGAACAACCTTTTTTATAGATTCTTGAACCACCTTTTTACGGGTTTTTGAACTACATTTCCTGCAAGTTCTGCATCAACAGCTCTCCCTCACCCTGTTTATGCTATTTTCCCTGGTAGAGGTTCAACATATGGATCCTTTCTTGCCTTCCATGATCTTAAAATTCGTTTAATTACCAACAGAGGTTTAACATATGGCTCAGACTCTTTCGATAAAGGTCCAACATCTGCATAAAATTTACTTAATTAAACTCGTGCGACCCATTCGACCCATGCGACCATGCGACATATGCGACCCGTGCGACCATGGCGACCCATGCGACCAATGGGAAATAGCGACCCATGCGACCAATGCGTCTTTTGTGACCCATGCAACCAATTCGACCTATGTGACTCAAATATTACTTCGGCACGAACCTCCTCAGGAGGGACCTCTTCGACACGACCCAGTGGAGTATCTTCGGTAGGAACCTCCTCAGCGGTGACTGATAACACGCAATCCGTTATAGTTTTTATATCATTCTTAGGTCTAGTTTAGAGTAGAT
>CM071864.1:18601797-18621635 GCA_036759665.1 Gynandropsis gynandra | reverse complement strand
ACTCGTGATAGTATCTAAGACCAATGATCTTGTTAGAACTTCATTGCATCGTTGTGTGACTCTCGATACCTATGGTGCTTAGCCATAAGTTTATTCTCTTCGACTTAGTTTAGTTTAGCTTCACCACAATTCCAACTTTAGTCATCTCACACGTCTATTCAATTAGTTTAGTAGCTCATTAGTCGCATTAACTCCTTGTGTTCGACCCTAGTTACTACACGATCCGTATTCTTGCGGAAGCGTTAGTCTAGGTTTTTATTACTTGATATAACGCACATCAGTGACCTCTTCGAGAGGACCCACTAGAGTATCCTCGGCAGGAACCTCCTCAACGGCGACCTCTTCGACACGACCCACTGGAATATACTCGACATGAACCTCCTCAGTGGCAACCTCTTCGAGCAGGAACCTCCTTAGCGGTGACCTCTTCGACAAGATCCACTGGAGTATACTCGGCAAGAACCTCCTCAGCGTTGACCTCTTTGACAGGACCCACTGGAGTATCCTCGACAAGAACGTCCTCAGCGCTGACCTCTTTGACAAGACCCACTGGAGTATCCTCGGCAAGAACCTGCTTAGGAACACCAACAAAAGCATCTGCATAAAAATTACTTCATTTATTAGACTCACTGTTCGTTACATTGATGCGACACATGGAACATATAAGACCCATGCGACCCTTTCGACCCATGCACATTTTCAACCCATGTGACCATTACATTCCTTGCGACCATTGCGACCCATGGGACATATGCAACCCATGCGACCCTTGCAACCCTGCGACTTATGAGACCCTTTCGACCCATGCGATCCATGCAACCATTGTGACCCATGCCGAGCCTCGCTGGAAATTGTCTCAAATGACCTTTTTCACTAAATATTACTTACTTGGTGGAACTTTGACAGGAGCCCGATGCAATAACCTCTTTGGAAATGTATTCAATTAGAAGAATGATGGCGACAAATATAAGATTTTCAACTGATCTCGAAATGTTTACCAAATCCTCTTCTCAACCATCTCTAGAGTCATTGTCAGCCTCTGACTCAACCGGCTCTTCGCTTGGCTCTATTCTTGACACTAGATATGGACGTTGAAAGAATTCAAAATCATCATCTCTCACAATACCGAAATATTGGTGTCTGGTGCTCGCATCTTTCTCGACAGACTTTGATATTGAAGTTGAAAGAATTCAAAATCATCATCTCTCACAATGCCGAAATAAAGTCATCTCAAATGAAGCCATCAAAGGTCACACCAAAAAATTTTCATCTTCGTTAAAATCATCTCGGAATGAAACCAACTTTCTCACATCATGGTGGATATTTACTTTAAAGGTGAGTTGAATACGTGGTATAAAGTGGATACACATATTAGTTGATGCGGACATCGCCAACGAAGCTCCACAAGCTGAATTAGAATAGGAGCAAGTGGAGGACGAGCTGATCTACAAGCTGGATGCAAAGGAGGACCAAACCGAACCCAATGCAACCATTACGAGAGCTAGAACCCGCAGACTGCAAACCGAGGTCCAAAACATGTTGGTGAGCGAATTTGGAGCCCAAAATGAAATAAAGGAGGCTAGATTCAATCCAACATATTCTAGGGCCTTAGTCCATCTAATTCAAGCTCATTTGAATACTTGGACATCAATGAAATGAATTCAGTCCGAATTTGAAGAGTTCATACAAAGAAGACATTTACACCTTCCCTTTTTCATGTTTTAGCATTTATTTTGAACTGGTTTCGAGATTGAAAACTCTTATTCTATTTTTTGCTTAGGTTCCATGGATTTTGCATGAAAGTTCTTGGCTTCTCTCTTGTATATATACCCTTCTTTAGGTGAATGAAAAAAAACACAGATTTGGAAGTAAAATTGAGAGGTTTTCTCTTTAGTTCTCTTAGAACCAGTTTTCAGACTTGTCATGTTCGACCCGTAGAGTTCGTGTTTGGCTTATCAAGCTTGCTTCCGCACAGTGTTTGATCGTCTTTGACCACCCTACGTTCTTTAACCAAGTTCTATCGGGGTCTAGGACAATTCTTAGGGACGTGGACTTAGATTCTTAGAGGTAGCGAGTTGTTATTTGGGTTTAGGGAACAAATCCATCACCTAATAGGGTTATCTTTCGATCTAGGATCATATCATTAGTTTTATTGAATTCGTTTTTGGATTTCTGGGTTGTCCTGAATAAATAAGTTACGACAAGAGAGAAATGAAGTTGAGCAAAAACAGTAGAACTCGCATTGAACTAATAGAAGAGGTGTGCAAAACATATCGATAAAATTTATATGCATTTTGTATTTAGCTTTTATTTATCGTGATTATAAGTTTATATATTTTCTTTCGTTATATGATTCGAATAATTTTTAATTGAAATAAAAAAATATTTTTTTATTCATAAATATGTTTGAACCATGATATGTGTGGTCATTTTTTAGAGCTGAAAGTAGACACTCCTAAGGTGTTACAAAACGTGCTTTGATGACATGAGTTTTAAAGTTTTTGTTAAAAGAAATTTGAAAAAATGTGTTTAACGTTTTAAATCTTGCTTGTAAATTTGTAAGATTTATGTTATTAATATTCGCAATTGTTTTGCCTATATGATAACAGAATTTAATATACATACATGGACCAAAATCCTATGAATTTATATATTTTAAACATTTTTTTATTTACTTACCTTCAGTTGTGTAATTGTAATGTTATGGCCTAATAAACATAATAGAAACAAGTGCAGTTCAGAAGACTAACTCATGCCTTCAAAGTCATCCATTACAAATCTGGTTCATAGTCTATTTAGACTAAAAGGTACAAGAGTCTACTTCAGTACATTTCAGTTTACATTTCAGTTTCTCTATTCCTATATCTTTCGCATAAAACGCGGGAAAACACGAAAAACAGGAAAAGAAAGGAACCAGCGGAATGTAGATGTCCATCCGGTTTAGCTAACAATTCTTCTGATATACAAAGGATTAACCCAACCTTTGGTAAAGATCCGGTTAACCAGTAAATGAACAAGGCTCAGTTTATACTATTGAAGTACAAATCCAGTTCAGGGTCTTCCGTCCCTAGTGTTTGCTTATAGCTTCAAGGGTTTCAATCCGAGAGATGCTCTGAGTCTATTAGCTTCTGCGATTTCAGGGTCTGGGTGATCCGTTCCGTCATCCTTCATCTTCTCCTTCTTTTCCTTCTTCTTCTTTGGTGGGTTGTCACCCTCATCTCCATGTCTTTTCCGATCTCGGCTTCTGCTCCTTGAACGGCTTCTGCGTCTTCCCCTGTCTCTCCTGTCCCGTTCCCGACTCTATCTCTAATTCCCTGTCCCTATAACGATCCATTTCCCGGTCTCTATCTCTATCCCTGCCTCTTTCACGGTCCCTACCACGGCTGCGTTCTCTATCGTAGTCTCTATCATAATCTCGATCATAATCCCTTTCGTAATCACGATCTCTGCATACCAAGAAATGTTAACACAATTAGAACCCTTAAAGAACAATAGACTTGATCAACAAAAAATGAACCAATAAGAAGCAGGAAACAATATTGGAGACCACCATGTTGATCATGATTATATGATCAGCCCTAACAACAATCTCAAATGAAATGAGAAAACCGTACATTACAATCATGAGAAACTAGCAGGTGGCAAGAATCTTGGTTTCAATCATAATCATAATCTCTGTGAATCAGCAAACATAGATCACGCAGAAATCAGAAACCCTTTTGTGAAAGAAGATAATGTCATATAATCACATGATGACCAATGAGTCTATGACCGACGCCACAGTCAACTACAGTTAAAACTGTCGGACCCATCATACTTCTCACTGCACACTGTCAGTGCAGAGAAACCTGGCAGGATCACCACAAATTTAATTTAGGAAGCTGTTGCAACCACCGATGGCTTAAGATGCCATGGGGGGACACTGACATTCACAAGAGAGAATGCTAGTCATGATGAACGAATGTAAATTTGGAATAACTAGCTTCCAGCATCATAAGCAGCAATCAATACCAAAGAAGTTTTTGAAGATCAACACACTTACACACATACATACAAATGCATGAAAACGTATCGTGCCAAAAGAGGAAAGAAAAAGAACATTACAACAGGCATAACTTGTAATACCTGTGTCTGTGACTGTCGTGTCTTCTGTCTCTCTCCCTTTCTCTTTCCTTTTCAGGACTCTTACGGTGATAAGCCTAAGAAAATAATGGAGAATCATATAAATATAAAGCTGGCCAATTTGTGAGAACAGAAATTTGAATAAATACTAAAGGTTAAGGAAGTAGCAACCTTCTCATCCTCAGACCCATCCACAACCTCTTCATTCTCCTCCTTTTCTTCTTCCTCCTCGAAATCATCTTCCAAGACACTTTTCCTAAGGTCTAAGGAACCAATCTGTTCGAGTGTCCATCTAATGTCACAGTGAAAGGAACAGAAAAGCTTAGAACCCAAAGGATCAAAAAGGTAGAAGCCATGAAATGCTACTTTCCTCGTGTCCACGACAAAAAAACAAACCTTTTTTTGATGCGGGGCAAAGCAATGTCACAAGAATAATCCTTGGTTAACAGTTCATCAATAACTTCATCCACGTGTGTCAAAGTAAACCCTATTCCAATGGAAAAGGATTCAAAATGATTAGTTCATTAATCAATTACGGAACACACAGAACTGCATGATGCCATTGAACACAAAAGAACTCACGTCCATCATTCAACTTTTGACGCAGTTTTCGATAGTCATTGTAGAGAGGCTCAAGATAGCGATAAACATCAATGTCAGTGCCAGTTAGACGAAGATAAAAGGCACCAAGAATACGAACATATCTGCAGAAACATTTGTTTAAGGCGATTAGCAAACTTACACCAAAATTTTGTAAAGTAACAGCAATAATCAACCTAAATGGCAGGAAAACACCCTAAACATCAACAAGTAAATGCTCCAGAGATCATTCGAGCAAAATCTCAATGAACCTAATAGCTAGAATCGTATCAAATTGCATAAAAAGGGTAGCACTGAAGTAATCTAACAGAAAGGTTTAATTCGCCGAGCCTTTGACCATGTTAATAGTATCTCAACCTAAAGTACACGAAATGAAATGAAAAAGCTTCAGTGAGAACTCGTGTACTTGTAATCATCGTTTTTTATGAACTCGACGACGATTTCCTTTTCAGGCTGGATCTGGAGCATCTTCAAGACGAGGCAGAGAAACGGAGTCGGCTTCCGGTTTCCGCCATAGGTTCCGCCCAGGTGGTCGAGCTCCATGGCCTTGTCGACGAGTGTCTCCGCCGTGAGACCGAAGCATTGCTCCTTCCAATACGTGTGCTGATAAATCTTCGATCGAACGATCTTCTCCACCAGATTCTGAGGGTTCGTTCCTCTTATGCTCTTTGCCAAGGGATCCGTCCTGTTCGCCATTGAAGAAGACCAGGTTCTTCTGAAATGATTGGCAAAACAGATAAAAAGATTCAGCAGAAGAGAATCTCCAACATAAATCCTAAACCCTAAACCAAATCATCCGCCGCCTCGCAGCGGAGAGAGAGAAAAGGCCGAGCTAGAGTTTCCTCGATAACAAAAATAAGACCGAGGCCTGTAAACGCAGCGTTTGGAGATACATTGTATTTTGGTTTTCTATAAACGCATTCATAGAAATTTACGGTATTATAAATAGATTAATAAAATTTATGTTACGTATACTATATACTAAAATTTATACTATAAACAGTGTCATTGAGGTCGAGTGATTCAATGTTGGTCGTCCTATCGATGCAAGGGCCGAGGCCGCATGACCGGTTATTATTTATTGGGCTCATGTTAGGCCCGTAAAACCGATGAGGCGTGTGAACCGTCTGATTTGTGTTCCTTATCAAGGTGACGTGTTGCTTTGCCCATGTCGATTATTTGTTTTGCTTGATTTTCCGCCGTTTCATATTGTATAGATCTTTTCCATCGTATCCCGTGCTTAGATCTGTGTCGTTTCATGGTCCATCCTCTTCTATCCTACCATTAATTCGTTTTTTGTTTCAATAGATGGATCGTATTCATGTTTACTCTATTCTCCATGTTTTAGGATTTGGCTGGTGGAAACGTAATGTTTGTATTTGCGCTTGGCGGCTGTGAACGATTGGCGACGTTTTGTTTCATTTTGTGTGAATGGTAGAATAATTGCGTTTGTAGACGACTGCGACTAGAAGCGAAAAGTAGAAAACTGTTGCGCTTGCATTCTGAACAAAATTACTAAAATAGACAATTATTAATAAAATAATTTATTTAAAATTTTTGTTTAGTATATATTTTTTAATTATAATTTTCAAATATTTGAAATAATTTTAAAATTATAAAAATATTTAAATATACAATACATATAGATATATATATATATGCATATATATATATATATATTATATATATATTCGATTAATATAAATTATAATAGAAAGAGAGAAGAGATAAGGGAAAGACATAGGGGTATTTTGGTAATTTTATTCAAAACGCACCAAAACGCAAACGTAACGCAACATAATTTCATATTTTTAAAATCTGCGTTTCGGGCGACTGCGACTCCACCAGTCGGTTTTAATGTCGTTCGGAGTCGCCAGAAAACGCAGTCGTCGCGTTTACGTTTGGCTAAGACTCCACCAGTCATGACCTCATTGTGTGTGGATCTAAATGCATTTCGTTTTGATTTTTCAAGTGTTTTGATTTGAAATTCATATATGTATGTATATTGAATTTTTGTTATATTTTAAATGCAATTATTTTGTTATAATCTATTAACAAAGTTTAAAATATTTTAATTATTTTTTAAATTTTGTTACACATTGTTCATATTCTTTAATTTCTTTTCATTCATTTTAATTGTTTTATTTCTTTTACCTAATTACTAAACTACCCTTATTATTAAACATAATTCTAACGCAACATTTAAGGGCTTAACTAGTGGAAACATTGTGTTTGTATTTGCGTTTGGCAATAATTCTATCAGCGATTGGCGGCGTATTGTTTCAGTTTGTCTGAATGATGGAAACCTCGTGTTTGCGGACGACTGCGACTTGAAGCGAATGACAGAAAAATATTGTGATTGCGTTTTGAGTAAAATTACCAAAATAAACAATTATTAATAAAAGAATTTATTTAAAATTTGTTGTTTAGTGTATACTTTTTAATTAGAATTTTCAAATATTTGAAATAAATTTAAAAATTAAAAAATTATGAAAATATTTAAATATACAATATATATGCATATATATATAATTAATATAAATTATAATAGAAGGGTATTTTTGTAATTTTATTTAAAAAGCACCAAACGCAAACGTAACTCAACATAATTCTGGATTTTAAAATTATGCCTTCATCGCTTTTGCGGGCGGCTATGACTCCACCAATCAGTTTTAATGTCGCCCGCAGTCGCTAAAAAATGCAGTTGCCACGTTTACGGGCAACTGCAACTCCACGAGTCAGGGCCTAACACTTTTTCTTTTCACTTTTTCATGTCCGTTGTAGTTCGCACGCCTCCTTCTTTGTTGTTCTTTTTCTTTTTCTCCTCGATGTCCATCTTCTGCCTCTACCTTCATCGCATCATCACCTACCCTTTCCACCCGTCGCATCGACACCTATTAAATATGTTTGTCGCATCCTTTATAATTTTTCGACCGTCATGTCTCTATGTCGCTCTCTTTGTAGTTTTTTGACCGTCATGTCTCTCTGTCGCTCTCCCCCTATCATACGCGACCATTGGACGTCGAAAAGACAATTGGTGACTTGTTGTGTAAATTATATAGAGAAGATCTGATTAGCACATCAAACATGAAACATAACCAAATAAAGGTCATATGATTAGAAAAAAACTTCTCATGAACTTTTCACACGTGGACGAGCAAGTAACTTGCGGAAATAAGCAGCAGCTGAGATAGTGAAAGAGGCATGGGGGAATCTTAATCAAAAAGAGGATCCAGGCCTAACCCAAGGAAATTTTATGTCGATCTTTTACATTGAACTGGGCTTCGAGCAACACACCTAAAATTGACAGGCTCGAGTGACATAGATAATAAAAGGCGAAAGATAAAGATATTTTCTTATCCTTCCTAATGGCTAAGAAATCACTCGAGCCAATCTTACCCTCAGATCTTGTACTTACGTATTCTGAAGGTCTCCAATGGGTAGGAAATCTTCGCCACGGCTAGTAGAACAATATGTAATCCTTTATTTACTCAATTTCCTTGTTTTGACGTGGAGTCTCGCCTATATAAAGGGTTCAACCTTATTTGTTCTCTAGATCATTCATTAAGAATACGATGCCTTCAACGTGTTTCGGAAACAACTAAAGTGATTTTCGACTATATCACAAAGCTATCATACCTTTTGTGGTGTCTTTCATTCCACTCAAAATCCCATTTATCCATATTCTTCCTCTTACGAAACTACTTTTGCTTCGTGAGATAATAACCTCCATTTTCAGCCATCCACCATCAAACGAACACACTCTTAAAGAGTGCTTTTAGGCTCGGCAAGAGACCCCCACAATCCAACGAATCCTACTCGAGTGATCGAGTTTAACAGATTTCTTTTACACGTCTTGAGATCCAAGACTCAAGAGATGTATCATTTTGGTGTCAGAGTCGGTTCAAGAACCAAAGGTACACTTTTATCCTTTAAATTTGTTTCATTGTACTAATCGCTTCTTTGTTTTTTTTTTTAAGAAACAAAGGAACCAAAGAAGATGGCTGAACAATGAGAAAATTCTCAACGTAACAACCAATCCGACATGATTTTGCAAATGTTCCAATGAGTGGAGTCAAGAATGAATTTCCTAGAAGAAGAATAAAGACAACTCGAATGTGATGCATCAAGGATTCCCCAAAACAATATGAAAGGTGTAGAACAACAAGATCATCAACCTAGAGGATTAGCACGTCGAGCACAACCTCGACATGATCTTGATGAGAAGTACAAAGAGTTTCCCCGATGACTAAGGCGATGCCACATCAATCGTGAGGAGGAAGAGTCAGACAAAGAACCACCACAGAGACAACAAAATGAATCCGCTTACTGTTGTTGGACACGTTGACTTGGAAGCCTATCTTGATTGGGAAAGGCAAATGGACAATATTTTTGTCTGTTACATGTACACGGAGTGAAAAAAGGTACATTACACAACGACACGACTCTCAGACGATGCTTTTACTTGGTGGGATCGAGAGGTAAGCACTCAACGTTGTACACGTCTTGAACAAGCCACAATATTGAGGAAAATGAAAGCCCTCATGCATAAGAGGTATGTACCACCGTATTTCCATAGGGATTTATAGCACATGTAAGAAATTTACCCAAGGAAGTCAAATGGTTAAAGAATATGTCGAAGAATTTGAGCATCTTTGTAATAGATTGGAAGTTGATGAAGATGAACAATTGTGATGGCTCAGTTTTTAGATGGTTTAATCAAATGGATTGCTAGAAAAGTAGAATGGCCAAACTACCATGATTCGCTAAATATTTCGTATCTGCCTATCCAAATTGAGCAATAGATTAAGGTGAAACAATCAACAAGTCAATGAAAAACACAACACACATGGTCGATCGGACAACCCTTAAGGATGCCAGAGAAATCAAGAACCGATGTCCATTCTAAGGGTAAAGCTCTTGAGACGTCAAGGGATATCAAAAGACAAGGTAAAGAATTAATATCTTCTAAGTCAATTCGTATTCGTGAACTAATATGTTTTAACTGAAAGGAAGTAGGACATATGACACGGGATTGCCCCAACCCTCACATCATGATCCTCATCGATTTTAGAGAATATAAGTCTATAAATGAGAAGGGTCGGATGAAGATGAAAATGACGAGATTGAATATCTAGAAACTGGAGAACATCTTTCAGAAAAATTATTCCGACAATAATTTTTCCATATAATATGTTATACAGATAACGATAATAAACTTGGTTTAAATGCATGATAAGTAACATATTTAAATAACAAACCTTATCTTTCACAATTAAAAATCATGTAGCATGTGTTCAGATGTTGCCCGAGGTTAAGAATGTTTCATTGTGCAAGCTTGTAGGTCCTGATTGGCAAAAATTTTTCTAGGTACTCATTATAATAACATCTTTAAATTATCACGTATAAACATCAAGTTAAAAGCAATTAAATATGATAAACTTATTGTTAAATGAAGAGATACAAATTACCAAATAGTATAGTTAAGAACTATTAAATGTATGTTTTCCTCTTCTGACCTTTGTGCCATTTGTGTTAGGAGATTACTATAATATGAATTTGCAAGCACATTGCTTATCATTTTTTCTTATTCCCAACAATATGTTGAATGTTGCATGCGTTTAGGTAACAAACAAAAATAATTAGTAGTATATTAGATATAAGTATCACTAAGAATATAATATAAAATATTTTATTTTGCATACTTACTTGATGTTTATTCGATAATCTAATGAATATTTCTCGGCAGACAATGTGTGTTATGATTGTCTTATCATTTGAACTTTAACCGAGGTCTAAGATACCAAATCTTTGTTTGGAAGTCATTCTTGATAATGCAACATACAACTATCAATTGTTCAGTACTAGTTTGAGTAGATACAATCTGATATATTTTAAACCTTGTCCCTAACGATTATTTATCATCATTGCATAATATAGTCTCGTTAGAAATTACCTCTTGCGCGGTGTGGATGGTAGTCTAGAATCAATTGGTGATAAACAATCATAGGAATAAGAACCTTGTTGTTAATGTGTGTCCTCATGATAAAATCTACCCCAATACTCAATTGGCTAATTGAGTTACCACCAACTGTGTTCTATTACATATACCTTATTTTTTTATTGATAATTTTCAACATCATTATTTTGAACTTACTTTCAAACAAAGCTTATGTTTTGGTATACATATGAACTCAAGAGAATTTAGATATCCTAGAGGGTGAAACAATTTCCAATCAATTGCGAGGACATTCTCAATTCAAATTGTGTATGAACTAAAGTAGTATGTTTCTTTTCCAAAGGTATTGATTATGAGAATCCATTTCTTGGAGTGTGTTTTAATCTTTTTGATATATTCATGATTAATAAACATTTCAAGCAACTTATGATACGTTGAGTCTGCAATTTGTGTGCACTGGATCGTGTTTGATTTCAAACATCAACGTTTTGTCTATCAAGATTTTGTCCCCTTTATGAGGCTTCCATTCCTAACTTTTAATAATCATTTAGCAATTTGTTAATCTTTTTAGCTCAATCACATGCTCTTTATCAAAGAATAGAAATGGTGAGATTGTGAATGACTTTTTGTTGCAAGAATAGTTTTTGTTCAACATCCTTGAGTCATTGGTAAAATTTGACGAAAATCACATCGAGGAGAATTTTTTCCCTCCAAATGTTTTTCTTTTCAAAAGATCGTTTCTTTCATGGAACAACATCTTTCATTGTTTAATCTAAGGATTCAAATATGTAGTTGTGTTAACTATGCTCTCATAATCAATTTCACTAGCATAGTTTCTTGTTTTTTGTCACACTTTGATCATTTATGCATATTAAATGGGATTTTGAACCCTAAACCCTAAATCTAAGTTTTGAAATAATTGTCCTATATAGATAATTTATTGTTCTGTCTGGTCCATATACGAAAAATAACTTCCCTTCATCATCATAGATTATTTCTCCTTTATTTCTCATTGATGTTCTTTAATACTTTTGTGTGCTTTTTTCGTTCATCTTCCTCAATTAATTTTAGCTCTTGACTTAACAATATATTATCAATTTCTTTCAAGATTCTCTTATCTAGTTTAGGTATATCAGCATAGTCAGACAATTACTACTCATTTTCACCACGTAGTTTCTCAATCTTTATTAATGTGTATTGTCAAATTTCTATATCAAACAACTGTAAATCTGAATTCCAATTTTTTTTCTTAAGATGTATTTTGCTAGAAACTTCCAACAATCATTCCAAAGATCGAGTGGTTTACTAAACTTTATAAAATACTAACAACATAACCAACAAATGTCATAATTGAGATGACATTGCTCACGTAGAAGCCTCATTCATAGCTTAATGTCACTTATTGTCTCCATAAAAAAGGCATCTCGTTTGTATGCCTCTTAAATTTTTATATCGAACATTTTCTACAGTTTTGATATCATCATATTTATAGATCTTTTTACAATATTTAGTAGCATCATTATGTAGTACAGCTCTTCTGCCGCAAGATTGATGTTCACTATTCTATCAATACCATGGTTTCTTGTTGATAAAATAAAACATTTTCTAGGGTTATTGGTGTATTTTCAGCAATATTAACAATAGTGCATTATGTAAAGAAATGGAAGAAAATAAAATATATAAACAAATGTTTTAAAAGAAGGTTAATATGCATGTATGTGTAAATTTTAAATTAAAACACTTCAACATCAAATACTAGATGCAATAAAACATGCACATTTTTCTATATCAATTTTTTTTATTATTTAAATAATTTTAAACTGGCGGAATATCATATATACTCTCATAGAGCTAAAGTTGATTCAAAAATACCCTCGTGAAAATTACTATTAAATAGAAAAAACTGGAAAAAAAGACAAATTTGCCATTATTTTCGAACGTGAAAAAACACACGTTCTATAGTTTTTCGTCGTGAAAAACTGTCAAATCGTGTCAAAAGCAAGAAAGATGAACACTTTTTCGACGTGAAAACTTGTTTCAAAGTTTGGAGCAAGAAAGAAGAAGTGATTTCGAACTTGAGAGAGATCAATTTGAAGTTGGCAAGAAGGAAATGGCTAGAATCAGCAGCAGCAGTGAAGAAGAGAGCACGAGTCAACCTTCAATGGCGTCAATAAGTGTAAGTAGATCGATTTCTAGGGTTTTGCAGGCTGTCGAGTCGCAAAATAGTTTATTGATTTGAAATGGGTGTGAGTGTCAGCGAGTCGGGTGAGTCGAAAGGGTCGCAAGAGTTGCATGACCATCTTCGACTCAGTGAGTCGGTTGGGTCGCAATGGTTGTTTGAGCGTCGCAAGCGGTCCAAGGGTCGTTTGAGTCGCATGGGTCACTTGTGTCATTGAGTCGCAAGGGTCGTTTGCGTCGCATGGGTCACTTATGTCATTAAGTCGCAAGGGACGTTTGAGTCGCATGGGTCACTAATATTATGCCCCATGGTCGCTTGATATTATGCCCCGTGGGTCGCTTGAGTCACACGGGTCAATTGAGTCGCATGGGTCGCTTGAGTCTCAGTGAGTCGGTTGAGTGTCGTAGACGGTTTGAGGGCCGTTTGAGTCGCATGGGTCGCAAGGGTCGGTTGAGTCGCATGGGTCGCTTAAGTCGGTAAAATATAATATTTTCTTATTTGGTTATTTTGCAGGTGGTGCCACAACCGAAGTTTTTGTATGAATTCAAGCACATGGACAGAATACCATAGATCACCACCGAGTGTTATCCTCACGAGACAATAATGAAGCTAAGAGGGATCTTAGATGAATACGAATTGCATTACTTCGAGAAGGAGTCACAATTTAGGCATTCATTCCATTTCCAATGTGACTCCACAATGATGAAGGTTCAAATGTCTATCCTACTAAATCACTCCGTGATTATACGAGACAAGAAGGAGTTGTGGTTCGTCTTAAACGACATTCCCATTCGGTACTCTATAGTGGAGCACCCACTAAATTCTGGATTGAAATGTCGACCATATCCCAAAGGATGGGAGTCCAAAAGGGGTGACACATTCAGGCTGAAGAATTTCGGCCGTGGAAAGGTGACCCCCGCACAAGTCAGTGAAAAGCTTGAGAAAGCGAAGAACTCCGACGACCGGAAGAGGTTGTCAACTTTGATCTTGTTGGCGCAAGTTATGGCTCACAAGCCTTCAGCGGAAAACTCTATCAGTCATGATCTCATTTACATGGTTGATGACTTGGAATTTTTTGAAGGCTTTCCATGGGGGCGTTACATTCGAGAAGATTGTGGATACTCGTCGCAAGCACGTTGGCGGGGAATCACCGAAACCAAAATGGTATTGTGGCGGTTTCATGATCCTACTAATGGTAAGTTGTATATATTATTCGAATAACTTGAATATTTTCGTACTTTTTGCATTCTTATCATTTTTGTTTTAATGTTTCAACTACTTCCATTCGAAATCATCCTTAGTTTGGGCGAAAAGGGATTGCATGTTGATGTTCTAGATGCGGATCCATCATGCCCAAGAATGTGCAAGAAGATGGTTAAATCCAGTTTTTACCTGAAGTATGTAGATGTTTGAAGGCAGATCGGAGATTCTAAGGTAATAATTACACAAGGTTCACAAGGGAAACAAGGGTCATAGAGGGTAATAATGGTTATTTTTTGTTTTTCTGGATATTCGAAGTATTCTTCGTGCTTAACACGAAGAGGAAGATTTACTTTTTGATCTGCTGGATTACGAGGGATGTGACGATCCTAATGTTCAGATATGGATGGAACATCTTCGTAGAAATTCAAAGGGTATTTGTTGGGAGGACATCCGTAAGCAAGAACTGCTGACACGAAAAACAACTCTTGGTGATCAAAAGAAGGGAAAGAAAAGGGGACTAAGAGGAAGAAGAGCGTGAGTGAAAAAATAATAGAGGTTAAAGATGACGAAGATGAATGATGGGTAGCTGTTGCTGAAGCTGATGAAGAAAGAGAAGGTGATGCTTAAGCCGAAGGAGAAGGAGAAAAGAATCATTAAGGTGATGCTAATGTTGCAGTCCCTCTGACACTGAAGTAGAAATTAATAGAGGAATGAAAGAAATCGGAGAAAAGAATCATCAACGCCGTAAGAGAACTTCTAAGGGATGTCAGGTGTCATTTGCCTAATCCAAAATCAAAGGCTGCCGAGAAAGATGCGAGCACCGGAAACCAATCTTCCGGCACTGTTCGTGGTGATGATTTTGAATTCCTTCGATGTCCAAATCCAATGTCAAGAAAAGAGCCTAGCGAAGAGCCGG
Organism: Gynandropsis gynandra; assembly: GCA_036759665.1. Lineage (NCBI taxonomy): Eukaryota > Viridiplantae > Streptophyta > Magnoliopsida > Brassicales > Cleomaceae > Gynandropsis > Gynandropsis gynandra. The sequence continues at coordinate 18,606,656 of CM071864.1, read as the reverse complement.
TTGGCTCTAGAGATGGCTCAGAAGAGGATTTCGGGAACATTGCTCCTGATGAAGTTCCATCAAGTAAGTAATATTTAGTGAAAAAGGTCATTTGAGAGTCGGCATGGGTCGTAAGAGTCGAATAGGTCACAGGGACGCATAAGTCGTTGGGTCGCATAAGTCGCTAGGTCGCTAGAGTCGCATGAGTTGAATGGGTTGGATATGTCCCATGGGTCACTGGGTCGCTAAAGTCACATGGGTCGCATGGGTCGAATGGGTTGCATATGTCCCATGGGTCGTAAGGATTGCATCAATGTAACGAACGATGAGTCTAATGAATGAAGTAATTTTATGCAGATGCTCCCGTGGGTCCTATCGAAGAGGTCCACACTAAAGATACTTTAGTGGGTCATGTCGATGATGTCGCCGTCGAGGTTCCTACCAAGGATACTCCATTAGTGGGTCCTATCCAAGACGTCGCCGATAAGAAGGTTCATGCCGATAATATTCCAGTGGGTCCTAGCGAAGAGACCTACACTAAGGAGGGTCCTGCCGAGAATACTTCATTGGGTCATGTCCAAGAGGTTGCCGCTATTGTTGAAGTACCACCAAGTAAGTATGGTCATTTGCATCACATAGGTCACATTGGTCGCATGGGTTGCATATGTCCTATGGGTCACAAGGGTCGCATCAATGTAACAAACGATGAGTCTAATGAATGAAGTAATTTTATGCAGATGCTCCAGTGGGTCATATCGAAGAGGTCCACACTAAAGATACTTTAGTGGGTCATGTCGATGACGTCGCCGACGAGGTTCCTACCAAGGATACTCCAACAATGGGTCTTGTCCAAGAGGTCGCGAGTCTACCCCATATGTTGAGCCTCCGCCGGCGAAAAGAGCAAGAACAGTGCGAGGGAAAGATGTTGGTGGAGTCTAAGAACCCGGAAAGAAGGTTGTTCAAGAACCCGAAAAAAAGATGGTTCAAAAACCTGAAGGGGAAGGGGAGTTTGTGTGGAAGCCCAAGGGATTAGTAAAGGGCGAGATAACCCGATTTCTTTCGTTCATTGACGCTAGCAGTGAAAAGTTTACTAATCTATATATGTTCCTAAAGACACCTCGACATGAGCAGTGGTGGAAATCTAAGCTAGATATTCCTTGGGGGCTAAAGTTTTAGGAGACTATATTAAAGCCCAACGTATGGCTTGAAGATGATGTAAGTTTTTTTAAACCCTTAGTCACAGAGTTTTGTGTCATATGTATTCATGTGTGTTAAATTTTTTTTGCAGCAATTGGGTGAGGCATTGATGGTGATGTCTTTGCTCGGCATTTGAGCACATTCCCCTATATATCGCAATTATTACGTTTGTCTTGTTGCTTTCATGCAGACGCTCAAGCTGTTGATGTACGAGGAAATGGAAACTTTTGCCGGAAATTCTTAGTTATTTTTTGAATGCCAAGTATCCATTCAGAAGTAAAAAGACACCAATGAGTGATTTCGAAGGCTTTGTCTCGGTTCTAAACATTCCATCGATCGAAAGTTGATTTGTAGGATGTCATTGGATAGCCATCAAAGCAGATTTCACGATCCGATTCATCACGGTATATGAGTGCCAAAGCAGCATGAAGGAAACGCATATCGATCCGGTGATTGAGAAGGTAAGAATCACTGTCCTCAAGATGCTCATTCTCGGAGGGTTTCCTTCTTTGGCTTCTGAAGAAGATGATTGGAAGTATGAGTATTATGAAGGCCTGTCACAGAACAAAAGCGCGTGTGACTATGGTGTTTTCACGTACATTTTCGTAGAAGCCTCGTTAATGTGAATGCATTATACTTTTCCTAACATTTGCGACGACAAAGTTCCTTCCATGCTATAGAAGATGGCGGCTGATATATTTAGTAATGGAAAATGTATCTCTCCACCCTGAGACTAACTTGATATTTTGGTACATTGTTTTTTTTGGAATGGAAGATGTAAATATTTGGTACATTGTTATTTTTTAAATGTTTGGTACATTGTCACAGGGGTCAAAGGGTCGCAAGTGCACAAAGGGTCGTAGGGGTACAAGGATCGCATAGGTACAAGGGTCGCACGATCGCACTGGGTCAAAGAGCTTTATGCGACCCTTGAGACCCATGTGGCCTGATAACACTGAAAGTGTATCATTATTAGGATAGGTTTTTAGATCATTTTCGCTTATTTCTTACATCGAATCTTACTATTCCGATACGGTTTCGAGTTTTACATCCCGTTTTCTCGGCGATTCTTACTATTCCGATACGGTTTCGAGTTTTACATTCCCCGTTTTCTCGGTTTTCAGGTTTTAGGCGACAAGGCCTAAATGAGCTCAATATGAAGGATTCCCTGCAAAAACCACATGATTTGAAGACATATCTACTCAGAGCTCCAGAACCCAAAGGAACGCCCGAGCAACGAGCGGAAAAGAGAGATTTCAAGGATACAAGGGTGCCCGATCGGGCACTATTCCTTCACCCGCTCAGGTAGAACCTATGGGGTTTATCCATGCATTTGACACGACCCGGGCACATGAGCAAAGAGGATCGGGTGATCACCACCCGATCGGGCGAAATCTGAGTACCCGCTCGGGCAACTAACCATCTACCAGCCCCGTAAGTTTACGCGACTCGGGTCTGCTTAGTCACGCGATCGGGTGACATTCACCCGATCGGGTTCACGATTCAACACGGTCGTGCTGCCTATACCCGACCGGGTAACATGTGTGCCCGAGCGGGCCGCGAACTTCGCAACAACCTAGATCTAAGTTTCAAACGAGCGAATAAAGAGAACTGAATGGATCTAGGGCAAAGGGGGCGACGAACAGGGCAAGAAAGGACTGGAAAAACATCTGGGAAGGCTCAGGAAGCATCGGAGAAGAAGAGAAGCACAAATCCGTACACCGGTAACACAATAGGGAAGGTCGAGGCATCGAATTCCTTAGGGTTTATCATGTATAGAACTGTGTTATCTTCTGTTTCCATGTATTCCATGAGTGAGTAGAGTCCCTACTGCGGGTAGGGATATCGGAATTGTATGTATGAACGATGATTCACATTAATGCTTAGTTTTATTTATTTACTCTTGATTTACGGTTCTACGCTTAGCAATATCAATCATACGTTAGTGATGACCGCTCACCAACATAGGATCTCGAACCTTGCTGGAAGGTTAAGGAACGAATCCGGTCCGCTAAGTAGTAGATTAAGCTTTGGCTAATGAGAATCTGACCGGTCGGTTAGCCATCTTAGGGATAGTGATTGCGATCGATAACGCTGCCATGGTATATGTTAATCGCTGCTGGAAGGTAGGGTTGCATGTATCCATGGTTAGGAGGTTTAGGCTCGGAAGAATCACTCCTCACCGTAGAGCATGAATTTCCCGTAGTCAAGAGTAGGTTATAGATCTATGATCCTTAGTCGTTCATCTATGCAATACCCGGTATCCCGTACACCCGTAGTATTCACCATATCTAGTTTCACTCTTACCCTAGTTTCGTTGTCACCATTAGGATAGCTTTAGGTAAATTAGGACCATATCCCATCTTATCATCTCTCGTCTTAGTTTAGTCTCGTTCTTAGTTTAGCTGTTTTAGTCCCTGAGATCGACCCTGGTACTACAAGATCCGTATACTTGCGGTGAAGTGGACTAGGTTAATTATAACTCGTGTTTCCACACGTCAAGTTTTTGGCGCCGTTGCAGGGGACTTAGAACGGCTTAGGCTAGGAATAGCTAGATTAGGATCTAGTCCTTTCCGGAGTCTTTCTTGTTTGTGTTTGTTTTTCGTTTGTTTTTTGTTTTTATCGAGTCTTTTCTATCTACCACAGATTTACGCTAGGTGCTTCTGTTTCATGTTGTGCAGGAGACTTGCATGAGAAGCTCTACCCAGAAACTTCTCATCTACGAACCAAAAGTCGAATGCACACTTAGAAACCTGCGTAAGAAAAGGAGAATCAGAATAGTTGATTCCGAATCTGAGGTAGTACTTTCGTGCATGGCCCGCACGATTGATACGCAAGTTGAGCTACAACCAGCGTTTATTCAGATGCTCAACAACTCGGCTTTTCGTGGAATGGAGAACGAAGATCCGAACTCCCACCTTACGGACTTTAAGATGCTGTGTAGCACGACTAAGGTTGGAACGGGAGTCACTCGAGAGGATCTCTATCTGATGGCGTTCCCATTCTCACTCAAAGATGCGGCACACCGTTGGCTCTTCAACTTGCCGGCTGCATCTATCACGTCATGGGGAGATATGGAACAAAGATTTATGCAGCAATTCTTCCCGGACCACAGAACGCTTCTCGCCAAGAGCCGTATAAATTCTTTCCTTCAAGAAAGAGGCGAGACGCTACATGACGCATGGGAGCGATTCAAAGATTACCAGCGTATATGCCCTCACCACGGGATGGATAAGAAATATCTTATCACAAACTTCATCCAAGGACTCCAAGAGACCACCCGATTCATGATCGTGGCAGCGGGTGGTGGTTCCCTAAGCAACCTCACGTACGATCAGCTCGAGAACTTAATCGAGAGCATGGCTAGGGAAGGAGGCAAGAAAGTGGGGGATTACAATCACAACTTCCCATCGAAAGCTGCAGTGAATGAGCTTGGTACCGCCAACCCGGAATTAACGGACTTAAGACAACAAGTTGGCGAGATTCACCGGATGATAGCTGAACTACATGTGGATAGACAAGATTCATCCGTCGGCCAGGGGATAGAGGAAGTGAATTATGTCTCCAATCGGGGATATCAACAAGGCTATATCAAGAGCCACCCCAACCTCTCATACGGTAACACACACAACGTGGCAAATCCGCAAGACTTTCAGCCGCGGATAATGACGAGAAACCCTAAT
>CM071864.1:18554842-18586130 GCA_036759665.1 Gynandropsis gynandra | reverse complement strand
GTTAATCACTGCTGGAAGGTAGGGTTGCACGTATCCATGGTTCGGAGGTTTAGGCTCGGAAGAATCACTCCTCACCTTAGGGCATGAATTTCCCGTTGTCAAGAATAGTTGATAGATCTATGATCCTTAGTCGTTTCATCAATACAATTCTCGGTATCTCGTACACCCGTAGTGTTCACCATATCTGGTTTTATCCCCAACCTAGTTTCGTTTGTCACCACTTAGGTTAGTTTAGAAATTTAGGATCACATCGCGTTCTATCCTTTCCCATCTTAATTTACTTTTATTCTTATTTTAGCTGCTTTATTCCCTAGAGATCGACCCTGGTACTACGCGATCCGTATACTTGCGGTGAAGTGGTCTAGGAATAATTAAACTCGTGTTCACAGACACACCAGATAACTTCGATTCTGGGATAATGAACTATCTCTCTAGTGGAAATAGAATGTGTGCAAAGTCTTTGATTGACATTGTAAATGTATTGTTTTGATCTAGAATCTTTGATTGACCCTTACTACCCATGCGACCCTCAATTGGCATTAATTAGTTTGACGTTGTAAATGTATTGTTTTGATTGGTTTTTGTCATTTTATCATTATAAACTAGTAAATTCATCGAGTTCGCATCTATTGATTCATATATGCGACCAAGAGACCCATGCCATTATCGTAATATATTTGAGTTGTATATGTCTAATTTAGAATCAATATAGATAATAATATAAATAATATCGACATTTGAACAATGTTAAATGTATTTTTTGAAATTTTCTCAGCCTCATCCGACGAGTTTTTAAAACACTACTATCACTTTTGAAACACGGGCATTGCTTATACACAACTCAACTAGGGACACATGGGTCATAATCTATTTTAACCGTTGATTGACGTTGTAGATGTATTGTTTTGATTGGTTTTTGTCATTTTATCAGTATAAAACCTTAAATTCGTCGAGTTTGCATATATTGATCAATATATGCGACCAAGCGACCCATGCAACCTATGCGATCCATACGATCCTCAATTGGCATTAATTAGTTTGACGTTGTAAATGTATTGTTTTGATTGGTTTTTTTCATTTTATCATTAGAAACCCGTAAATTCGTCGATTTTGCATCTATTAATCAATATATGCGACCAAGCGACCCATGCGATCCTCATTTGGCATTAATTAGTTTAACGTTGTAAATGTATTGTTTTGATTAGTTTTGTCATTTTATCATTATAAACCTGTAAATTTGTTGATTTCGCATAGATGTGACCCATGCCACCCTCAATTTTGATTGTTTTTTTGACATTATATCATTTTCATTAAAATTCCCGTCGAACTTTTTACCAAAATTTGTAAAAACATAACTGTGTGATCTTGTCTTATCCAATTCCATCTGACGACTATTCGATGCCAGGGTCATGTCTTTTCGAATTCAACCGTTTCCCCATTCGTTTCCTTTTTGCAAATAATGACTCTCTCTCTCTAACTCTCATCATCTACCACCCATCCTTTTTTTAATATCGACACACTCTCTCTCTAACTCTCATCATATTCCATCCATTTTTGCCGAAAAATGCAACATTTCTCTAGTTTCGTCCAAATCTTTCTTCCGAGCTTTCTAGAGAACTACCTCGTAATCTCCTTCATCTCTCTCATTCGGTATGTTAATGTAGAGAATGTACAGATTTGACGTTTTTTCGATTTTTGTTACAGGACATTCCGAAGAAATTCTTCGATAAGCATATTTACAGGAAAACGAGGGACAACAACACGACAACACTTAAATCGGATGTGTCTAACAAAACATGGGAAGTCAAGTTGGATGGATCAAGATTCACTGCTGGATGGAAAGATTTCTCCAAGGACCATGATTTTTCGTATTCGGTATTTCTTAGTTTTCTGTCATGAAGGTGACATGGTTTTTCACGTCACTGGTTTCGGAGATGATATGTGTAATCTACAATATGCATCATCTATATCATCATCATCCGTAGAAGCAAGGTCATCTTCTTCAGCTCAGAGGACTTTCACGGTACTAGTCACGCGTTCAAATCTGGCCATAAATGCAGTGGTAAGTGAACTCAAACTAATTTATTTGATTCATCAAATCTGGCCGTATATGCATTAGCTTGGAGTTGTCGTATATTTATTCGGTTATTTCAGAAACTTCCGATAGAGTGCGAGGTCGAGAGGTCTTTACGGTAGACGAAGTAAGATAGATCTGATAATCAATTACAGATGGATTTGGGAGGCTGATCTAAGGCCTGTGAAACGCGGTGGCACTAGCATCAGCAGGGGTTGGACAAAGTTTTGTCACGATCATGGACTTACTGTGGGTTGTATCCTCAAAGTCGAACTGCACGCCGTTCATGATGCACCTTGTCTACAATTTTCCCTCTATCAGGGCCTACAAACAACATAGTTTGAATTCTGTTGTATTTTGATAGCTTTGAACTTGAAATTAATGTTTGTATTTTCTTGGGTTGTTTACTATTATTCAATTGAACGTATTATTGTTAGTATCACTGTTTTTGTGGATTTACTATTATTGTCACAAGAGTCACAGAACGGATAAAGGGCCGCAGAGGGGCAAGGGTCACAGGGATCCAATGGTCGCAGGGGTCCAAGGGTCATAGAGGTCTAAAGGTTGGAAGGGGACAAGGGTCGCAGGGGTCCAAGGGTTGCAAGGGGTCTAAGGGTCGGAGGGGTCCAAGGGTCGCAGAGGGATAAGGGTCACAAGGAACAAAGGGTCACAAAGGTACAAGGGTCGCGACCATTTGTCCCTTGTGAACCTTTTACCCGTTCGACCCATGACCCTGCGACCTTTTTACCCATTCGACCCTTTTACCCCTACGACCATTTTATCCCTTCGACCCTTTTACCCCTGCGACCCATGTGACCGTGTGGTCATGTCTTTTCGAATTCCATCTAACGTCGATTCAATGTCATGTGTTTTCAAATTCCAACTGGTTCCTTTTTTCCAATCCATTTTTTTCCTCTCATCATCTTCCATCCATTTTTTCCGAAAATACCACATTTCCCTCATTTCTTCCAAGAGATTCTTGTGCAGCATATGTACTACCTAATCTTCTTTAAAACACTCTCTGTCGGTATGTTACATGTAGAGAATATAAAGATTTGACTTTGTTTTTCGTTTTTTTGTTACAAGACATTTCGAAGATCTTCTTCGATGAGTATATTTACGGGAATATGAGGGACAACAACATGACAATGCTTAAATCGAATGCGTCTAACAGAACATGGGAAGTCAATTTGGATGGCTCCAAATTCACTGATGGATGGATAGATTTCTAAAACGACCAAAACATTCATATTGGTGTCGTACTTTTACGTCACGAAGGTGACATGGTCTTTAACGTCACCAGGGCCACTCCTGATGAGAGGGTTTTCATTGTACTAGTCACGCGTTCAAATCTGGCTGTAGATTCATTGGTAAGTGAACTCAAACCGATTCATCATATATAATTTGGTTATCTATTCGACTTTTATTCATTTATATTGATGTAACTTGGTGATGTCACAGACACTTCTGATTAGGTTTGCGAAGGAGAACAGTCTTTGCCGTAAACGATGTAAGATAATGATGTACCTCGATTGCGAAATGTTCGATTGCGGAATGTTCTATTATTGGCCAGCAACTTTAGGACTCATGAGTCGTGGTGGCACTTGCATCAGAGGGGGTGTAGACAGCTTTGTCAAGAAAATGGACTGAACATGGGTTGTTCCCTCAAAGTAAAATTGTTCTCCAATGGAGCAGAACCTGTGCTTCGATTTGTCAACAACATATTTTGATTTGAGTTGTATTTTGATTTATTTGAACATCCTTTTAACTTGAACTTCATTTGATCTTGTGGATTTACTATTATTCAATCGTTAGTGTTATTGTTTGTATCGTTGTTTTTGTGGAGCTTTATTATTGTAACAAGGGTCGCAGAGGGACAAGGGTCAAATGGGGACTAGGGTCGAACGGGTCCAAGGGTCGTGAGGAACAAGGGTGGCAGGGGACCAAGGGTCGCACGGGTCCAGGAGTCGCGAGGGATAAGGGTCGTAGGGTATAAGGGTCGCAGATGTACAAGGTTCGTAGATATTTGAGTCAATTATTTGTAAATAACATGATAAATTATTATTTTTAAATTTTTATTCATATTATTTGTAAATAATTATATTTTTAATAATAAATTATTTTTACTATTATTCAATATTAAGTATTATTGTTAGTATCACTGTTTTTGTGGATTTAGTTTATTGTGACAAGAGTCAAAGAGGGACAAGGGTCGTAGGGGTCCAAGGGTCGAAGAGGTACAAGGGTCGCAGGGGTCTAAGGGTCAAAGAGACCCCTCTGTGACACTTGTACCTCTGCGACCCTTTGAACCCTGTGACCCTTTTACCTCTTCGACCCTTGGACCCTGCGATCCTTTTACCTTTCGACCCTTTTACCCATGCGACCCTATCCTAAACCCTGCGACTGTTTTACCCATTGACCCTTGTACCCCTGCGACCCTTTGACCCCTTTGCGATCCCTTTACCCCTGCGACCCTTGTACCCTTGCGACCCTTCGACCCCTAAGAGTCTGTGACCCAGTGCAATAGTTTTTTTGCAGAACGTGCTCAATTGTAAGCTTCTTTGTTGACAACAAACAATTTCAACCTATTGACAGCGAATCAAATGCCGATTTCAAGCTACTCTCGCCGAATCTGTTGTGGTGTGGGAGAACAGTTATTTTCGCGTCACAGTAGAGAGAGAAATCGAGGTGCTTTGGAGGAGAGAAAAAAATTGTCGACAAGGATAATATGGAATTATCAATATTTTAAAGGTAAATTTGAAGTTGAAACTTTTTTTTCTTCAGAGAAAGGTATTTTTGAAGTACTCTAGTTCTATGAGGGGTATATTTGAAATTCCCCTTTTAAACCATGTGCTAATATAATTATTTGGAAAACATGTATACATCACAATCCTAATGTATTTTCTCATAAACGATTTATATTTTTTGAATCTTTTTTAAAATTTATCGACAATGGATAATTTTTCATAACCTTATCTAACTATTGAAGTACAATAGACTTCATATGTGACTTTATAAATTACATCAATTATATCTTTATATGTATAAATATTAATTAGATATTAGTTTAATCATTAAAATTTATTTTTAATTAAAAAAATTAACATATTTATATCTCATTTTATAAAAACATATTTTCCACAGAAATATATAGCCACTAAATGTATGTGAGGAAATGTAATAACATTTTTAAAATAGCGATCGATTTCTTGTAGTTAATATTATTTATATTTATACATATATTAATACGTGGATACATATACATACGACAACGATAAACTTTTAAAAATAATATTAGATAATATTAAATTAATAATTTATATATTCATACATATATTAATACATGCATATACATATACATATGACAGCAATAAACTTTTAAAAATAATAATAGTTCATGTATCATGCATATTTATGATTTAGTATATATACCTAATACACTTAAAAGCAATGTTTTATGAACACTTGAATTTTTTGTTAGCGTAGATATTGTTAGTTATGATGTAATATTTTCGTCTGTCTCTATATCTCTAGCATACTCCAAATTAGGGAATCTTTGTCTTATATATACATATATGTGGAATGATAAAACAACAAGGAAACATTCTTCTAATTACATGGTATCAGAGATTCTACCCTAATCTCACAATTTTCCTTTTTCCGATCCTATTAGCCTCTTTGTCTTCCCTTCCGCTTTCATCATGGCCGCCACTACCACCACCACATCTGAGAAGCCTTTTGGGATCACTGACATCAAGTCCCGCATCCCTCTAATCCTCAATATGAAAGAGATGAATTATGATTCTTGGTGTGACGTCTTTGAAACTCACAACATGAGTTTCGGTGTGTTGAACCACATCGACGGATCAGCCACTGCCACCGCGACCCCCACAGAGGATTGGAAACGCGTTGATGGCCTTGTCAAGTTATGGATATATGGAACCATACCCTAATCCTGGCACAAGAGGTTCTGAAAATAAAATCCACGGCTCATCCCAACTGGTTACGACTCGAGCATCTCTTTCGGGACAACAAGGAAACACGCACCATTCAATTGGATAACGAGCTTCGCACCCTTGAAATCGAAGATCTCTCGGTTCAAGCCGATTGCCAAAAAATCCGCAAGATCTCGAATCTTCTCACAAATCTAGACTCCTCAGTGGCTAAGAAAGCACTCGTCATGCACGTGTTGAATGGACTTAATGTCAAATTCGACAACATGTTCAATATCATTCAGCACAAAAAACCGTTCCCTTCTTTCGACGATGCACGGTCGATGCTACTGCTTGAGGAACAACGTCTATCCCGTAATCGTCGATCATCTGCTGTTCATGCTGATCATGGATCTGTACCTCAGGTTCTCCTCACCAACACGGACAACAACACACACGGATCATCATAACCTATCTATAGTAATAGTCATGGTCGATCTAGAGGTAGAGGTCATCGTGGAAACAGTGGCTATAATCGTCATGGGAACTATAACAACTTGAATCACAATGGTTCGATGCAGCCTACACAACACCAACAGCTTCAACATCTGTGGATCCCACCGTATCAGACACAACAGATATGGTTCCCAATGGGTTATGGCTCGCCGTTTCCGAACTGGTCTCCCATGACTACGCAAATGCTAACCCCGGGTTCCTATAAGGTGCACCAGGCGATTCCTCCTCCAGGTTTCTCGACCCAACAACATGGCCCTGCTTCACGCCTTCCTCAAAACACTGCTCTCCTTACATAGACATAGAATCCGGTGGCTGCAAGTACCAATACTCCCACATATGTGGATACACCCGCTGATGTTATTCAAGCCTTCAACGCCTTCAACATCAAAAGCCCGTCGGATGCGTCTTTGTATATGAACTCATCTAACGACCAAACCAGGTACTCTCACATCCATTTTTAATTCGAGTATTACACCCATAGTTTATGTTGGTAATGGATCTTCAATTTCCGTCACACACGTCGGCCGCAGTCACATTCCCACTTCTGGCCGAAAAGTTGACCTCTCTCACGTTCTCGTTTCACCTTCTATTGTCAGAAACCTTATCTTTTTTTCGTCAATTCATCCACGGTAATAATTGCTCTATCGAGTTTGACGCTAATAGATTTTCTGTGAAGGATCGTCTAACGCAAACGGTTCTTCTCCAATGTGATAGCTCGCGTCCACTCTATTCCATTCAACCACTAAATTCACGTGCTCGGTCCACTCATCCTTCCTTCGCTCTTCTCACATCAGGTTCAGTTTAGCATCAACATCTAGGATATCCCGGAGATTTAGTTTTTTGTCATTTATCATCTTTAGGTTCTCTTCGTTGTAATAAAGGCATAACACATCATTTGTGTCGTGCATGTCTACTTAGGAAACACGTTCTATTACCTTTTAATAAATCTTTTACTTTGGCTCAACACCCTTTTGATATTGTTCATTCGGATGTATAGACGTCGCTCGTATCAAGCGTTAGTAGCATCAAATATTATGTCCTCTTTCTTGATCAATTTTCTCACTTTGTTTGGATCTATCATCTTCGTCGCAAAAGTGATATCTTTGCCAAAATTCTTCATTTCTCATCTTACATTCAAACACAATTTCATAAACAAATCAAGGTGTTTCAATGTGACCACGAGAGAGAGTTCGACAATTCTATGTTATGGGATTTCTTTGACACTAACGAGACCGTTCTTAGGTTCTCTTGTCCTCAAACCTCCAAACAGAATGGCAAGGCCGAGCGCATGATTCATACCCTTAATAACCTTATTCGCACTTTTCTCATTCAAGCCGACATGCCCTCGGAGAATTGGGTTGAGGCTATTCACGTTGTTGTTCATCTCTTGAACATTCTCCCTTTAACGACTATAGCGCACCAAACACCGTTAACCAAACTCCATCATCAACCCATCTCTTATGATCATCTTCGTGTATTTGGTTGCTTATGCTATCCCAATCTCTTACCGACATCAACTCACAAACTATCACCACGGTTGACACCCTGCGTCTTTCTTGGGTACCCGAGCGAACACAAAGGATATCGTTGCCTTGATCTCAAGACTCAACGAATCATCATTTCTCGCCTTGTCGTGTTTGACGAGCTCACTTTCCCTTTTGCGTCTCACTCTCCACCTTCGGTCTCTACTTATGAATTTCTTGACCACCATACACATCCTCTCCTCTACGTTCTTTACTTCAGACCTCACCGAAACAACCTACAACACAAAACAGAGTCACCTCCTCCTACCACAGACCAAGGTCCCTCACATAGTCGCACACACCATATGACCACACATAGCTAACATGGCATAACCACACGCAAACAAATTCTCAGCTAAAACACAAACACCATCTCACCCGTTCCAAACACTCACACAAAAGCCCTTGAGGATCCATAGTGGCGTGAGGCTATGCAATGTGAGTCTGATGCTCTTATTAAAAGTGACACTTGGGACTTGGTTCCTCGTCCACCGAATGTTAACATTGTGCATTCCATGTGGCTCTTTCATCATAAATTTCATGCAGATGGCTCTCTCGCTCGCTATAAGGCCAGTTTAGTGACGAACAGAAAATCACAACAGATGGGACTTGATTGCGATGAGACGTTCAGCTCCGTTGTTAAACCGACTACGATTTAAACGGTACTAGCATTGCAGGCTCCAAACGTTGGCCAATACACCAACTAGACGTGAAAAATGTGTTCCTCCACGGAAACCTCCAAGAGACCGTCTACATGTTTCAACCCCCGGGTTTTCGAGATTCTACACATCTGAATTACGTGTGTCATCTCAAGCAATCTCTATTCGGGCTGAAGCAGGCTCTCCGAGCTTGGAATCAATGTTTCACTACATACGCCTTCAAGCTCGGGTTCACGCAAAGTAAATGCAACACATCTATGTTTATCTTCCGTCGAAAAGAGGAACAAGCCGTGCTTCTGCTTTATGTTGATGACATTCTCCTCACCGCGTTATCTCCTACACTACTACATCAGATCATCACTTCCCTTAAAGTAGAATTTGCCATATCTTACCTCAGTCTGCTGCATCATTTTCTTGGCATAACAGTCATATGAGATGAAAAAGGTGTGTTCCCACACCAATCTAAATATGTTGAGAACATACTCAAACGCGCAGGACTGTAATCCCTGCATCACACCAGTGGACATAAAACCGAAGCTTTTGACGAACGTTGGAGAACCGGTACCAGACCCAACCATGTATCGTAGCATTGTTGGAAGCTCTCCAATATCTCACATTCAGGAGGCCAGATATTTATGGCATTCAACAACTCTGTTTTTTTCTCCACGACCCGCGAGAACCACATCTTCAAGCTCTAAAACGAGTTCTCTGATACATCAAAGGCACTCTCGGCCACAGACTTCAACTCATCCCCTCCACAACAACATAACTCTCTGTACATAAGGATGCTGATTGGGATGGCTGCACTAATCTTCATCGTTCAACGTCGGGTTACTACATTTTATTGGGTTATAACTTGGTATTGTGGTCTTTGAAGCGCAACCTACCGTGTAACGTTTGAGTGCCGAAGCAGAGTATCGTGCAGTCACTATTGCAGTGACAAAGACTTGCTGGTTACAAAATCTACTCTTGGTACTGCATTTTCCGCTATCTCGCCCAACCTTAATCTACTGCGACAATGTCTCCGCTCTGTACCTCTCTACAAACCCCGTCGAACACCAACGCACGAAGCATATCGAGATACATCCACTTCGTCCGTGAACGCATTGCTATCGGCTCAGTCTGCATCCTTCACGTGCCATCATCTCGTCAGTTTGCAGACATATTCACCAAAGGCTTACCGGCATCCCTATTCCAGGAGTTTTGAACCAGTCTGTGTGTTCGTCCATCCGACACTTGGACTGCGGGGGAGTGTTAGAGTAGATATTGTTAGTTATGATGTAGTATTCTCATGTATCTCCATATTTCTAGCATATCTCCAAAATTAACCTCTGTATTGTAAATACATATGTGTGGAACGATAATACAACAAGGAAACGATTCTCCTAATTACATTTTTAACTCACCTTAACACATGGTTTCATATTAAAAGGTTCTTAAAGTTAACTTTTTTAGTTAATCATATGATTCATATAATTAAGATAATTAAATTGTTTGTATTGTACACAAAATTATTTTAGAGTAATATTTAAAAAATAATTATTTGGTGTATATCATTTAATATGAATCTATCATAAGTTAAATGTTGAATGATATCTATATAATGGTTAAACATTAACGACTATATCTACGATTGTTACTTCTTTTCCCAAATCTCATAAACTCTTCATATTCTTCAGTTTCGTCGATTTTTTTTAAATTCGAATGGTTTGTGCGAGCCCAGGGAAAGGGGAAATCTAGTGCTCTGTGTGATCAATGGAGGCTATGGTGGCTGGACCACCGCAAGGTGTTTGGCGAGAAAATACAAGCGGTAAGCAAATGTGAGCACATTTTGCAGGTTTGCTTCTCTAAATTTTAAGAAATTCATTACAAAGTGATCAGTTCAAACATAATAACTTTGGTATCCTTGCATGCGATGTTGGTGTTGATAAAAGCTCGACCATTCCAAAATATCATTGGTTTCATTGGTTCCAAATTTAGAAGTGTGAAGGAGACGGATAGAGGAAATTGATATTCGCACGAAGAAGGAAAAGAGGTTCCAACATCTCTACCCCTCCGAATGGACCTCTGAAGATGTGTGGCAAAGCCTCCAACGCCAGGTTTTTATCACATTTCAAACTCGGATTTTTTATATGGTTGGACCATTTCATCTTAAGTTTCTGAAATTATATTGGAGAGTTTGGGCTTTATTTATGATTTTTCCTATGGGTTAAGTTGGAGCAATACAAACATGTACACAGAGCGAGCCATGTCATCATGAAATTGACATCCTACAATGAAAATCGATCTAATGTGGAGCGACCTCAAAAAAGAGTCAATATGTTTGGGAGCCCTCAAAATCTCCTCTCTCGCCTTCCGCAGAATATCAATTTTATTTAGACTTGAATTGTTCCCTTAGTTTTGCGTAGGTGAAATCGTTGGTAGGGGATTCACGTTTACAGAGGGACAATCTCTCAGCGAATTAACGTTATGTAAGCTCTACTATTTCAATTTATGATATTTATCTCAACTACTCTTTACAATTTCTCTAGATGTTTGCAGTAAAAACTCTTTCCTATTATTTCTAGATGAAACAATGTTTTGTGTTTCTAACGTACGTTTGATGGGATTCTTCAATAGTATGAGTTTGAAGAGAATTCTAGCAATGATTTCGCTTGATTTATGTTGTGTTTAACACTGAATCCTTATAGACTTGGCCATTTACGTTACTCTGGTTTATGTTTGTTGTTAATTTCCATCTTTTGGTTCATAAATGAAGTTTGTATGCTTTTCCTTGGCTAAATCGGAAAATGATCATTTCCCCTTAATCCAATGTGTTCGAGATTCTTTTTACAGGGAGCTACTCTAGTGGTTGATGTTGTTAAATCCAACTTCATTATCGGCGATTCGAAAGAAAAATTCCCTCATAATTTCACGCCCCATATTACTTGATAACTTGGAGAGAACGGTACCCGGTGGTCTCTACGATTCTCGATTAGGGGCATAGAATATTATATTAAAGGAATTTGATGTGCAAAAATTCAAGCTAAAATATTTCATAGACCACTTCACCGCAAGTATACGATTCGTGTAGTACCACGGTCGAACTCAAAGGACTAATGCAGCCTTTTCCTAAGAATATCACTACACTAAGACGATGAGAAATAGACGATGGCGTGGTGTAAATATCTAAAATACTAAACTAAATGGTGACAACGATAGAAGGATGTGGAAGACTTGATGATGAAGAACACTACGGGTGTCGGGATACCGGGAATCACATGGATGTAACAACTAAAGATCATAAACCTATCGAATTATCTTGATAACGGGAAATTCATGCTCTAAGCTGAGGAGTGATTTTGCCGAGCCTAAACCTCCTAACCATAAGTACGTGCAATCCTACCTTCCAGCAGCGATTAACTCGTACTATGGCAGCGTTACGCGCGCAATCCTAATTCCTAAGTCGATTAACCGACCGGTCAGATTCTCATTAATCGAACTTAGCCTACAATTCAACAGTTCCAGACTCATACTTTAACCTTCCAGAAAAATACGAATTCCTATGTTACTAAGCGGGCAGCACTAATATAAGCGTTACGATGTTGATTATAAAACCGAATATCAAGACAAATACGATAGATCTAAGCATTAACGCAAAACTTGTACATCCGTTACAAATCCGATATCCCTAACCCATAGTTGGGAATCTACTCACTCCTGGAGTTTACTGACAATGAAGATAACAGAACACTAAACATGATAAAACCGAGGAAATTTGATGCCTCGATCTTCCCTATCGTGTTACCGATGTATGGATTGATGCCTCTCTCCTTCTCCAGCGTCTCCCGAGCCTTTCCTGATGATTTTCAAGCCTCTCCTTGCCCTAGCTGTCGCCCCCTTCTGTTTGGATCTCCTCTTCCCCCTTAATTTGCTCGTTCAAGCTCTAAATCAAGGTTGTTGCGAGAAAGGCCGCCCGAACGGGTACGCGTTTTACCCGGTCGTGCAGAGCGCAACCCGATCGTGTTAAGTGTTGAGCCCGATCGGGCAATGCTTCCCAATCGCGTGGTTGAACAGCCCGAGTCGTGCAACCCCTCGGGGATTTTCAGGGCTAATTGTCGCCCGAGCGGGTATCGTGTTGTCGCCCGATCAGGTATGGTTACCCGATCATTATGTCTTCGTGCCCGGGTCGTGCAGATTGTTGTAATTAACCCCGTAGCTTTTGCCCGAGCGGGTAAACCTCAGTGCCCGAGCGGGTACTCTTCATTTCATGCTTTTGCTCTTTTGCGCTCGATGCTCGGGTGTTCCATTGAGTTCCGTGGCTTGAATTTGGCTTCGAGTGAATTGTATCTTCAATATATGCAGTTTGATTCAGGAATTTGCCTTTTTACGCTCGTTTAGGCCTTGTCGCCTTAAAACCTGAAAACCAATAAAATGGGCGTATATAAAGAACAATCGTATCGGAATTGTAACTCGTGCTAAGAAATCTATGCGAAAATGATACGAATACCTAACCTAAAACTGATACACTTTACGTGTTATCAGAATTTATTTAGGTATATGTGCAACATCTAGTCTTGATCTTGCCCAATTTGATGGAGAAGGGCTGTCATATCTAGGGTTTCTCTTTTCATTGTTTTTTTTCGTTCTTATTTCTGCTCATTCTAGGCTTTTTCAGTCCCTTATTGTAGCTGTAAATGATGTGGTAAATTCAGATTTATTTTAAGGTTTCTTTTGAATGAACGATATCGATGAATATGAGATCCTTAGGTAAGGTGAGGTTTGTATTTGCCTCTTTGTATCATAGTATCAATCGATCTTTCAAATTTGGTAATGATAAATTACCAGGTCATGGTAGAGATGGTTTAGATGGTAATGATTGTGAGGGTGGACTTAATTATGATGGAGAAGATGAAAATGGGGGCGATGCTAACAGAGAGTTATATGAAGAAAAGGAGTTCAAACCTATTATAAAATTTGAAGTAGTAACGAGAGAGACTGAAGTTCCAAGATCTACTATTTTGTCGAATATGCTAGAGGTTGTTATAATTTTTGGGATTGGTATTGTGTTCCTGCTTAGTACTTGGTTTTTAGGGAAAATTTGTTTGTTTTTTTATTTACAATTTCATTGCAGTCTTGAAACTTGTTCCTTTGCTGTGTCATGACTTCTAATGATTTTTCGGTTTAGGACTATTATGTTTTAAGCTCGATTTGGTCAATTGTTGTTATAAGGTCATGGTAAATGCTTGCAACAAACGAATATGATTCAAGGGTCCTCTATATTTTCTATGAAAAATCACAATTCTATTAAGTGATTTTACAAACAAGATGTACATGGAGAATCTAGGGATGATAAATTTGGATAACCATATTCGAGACCTAAATCGAAATGTGAAATGATAGAATTTGGAAACAAAAATCAATACATGAAATTAGAGGAAATGAAGAAGCATATTGATCATAGAGGTAAGCAAATGGGAAAAGTGAGAATAAAAGATGAACTTCATATGAAGATTAGAAAACCGAGAAAGATTTGGAGAATATCTAAAACAACTAAAGTTTCGTTTCGCTGTGTCAAATACTTATTAGTCTTAAAAGGTTTCAGATGATATACGAAGAAATTACATGTGAGCTATTTGTTTCCTTAACTTTACATTCATTCAAGTTTATGTATATGAACATCCAAACATAATGTGCGAAGAAGTAAAAACAATTGTGTAATAAACAAAACTTTTATCGAACTTTATATTGCATTATATGTTTATTTTTTGTTATCACGTTCAATGCAATTTATATTTTATATTTAAATATTTTACGAGTATGGAAATTTCAATGTAGTGCATCCCGCTAAAATCCATAAATTATTCATATATTTTTACATATTCTAATTTTTAAAAAGTAATTATAACATGAATTTTTTTCGATAAACAACATAAAATATAATATATCTCTCAGAGATTTTTCAAATATTTTCTAATGTATGCATTTGCTGAATGTAATTAATTCTATATTATAATTTTATAATGTTCAGTTGTTTTATTTGTGTAAATAACGTAAGAAACACTTTTATTTCTTTATTACACTAGAATTATAAAAATATAGTTATATATCAATTAATGCATCGTCAATGTTATTCCAAAATTTAATAAAATTAATTATTCTAACATATCAATATTACACATTGATATAAACTATTTAAGATTTTAAATGTCATGTTATTACTAAATTTATGTATTAATTATTTAGATGTTTTGACCCTTTAAACAATTTCATATACAATGATGTATACAAATGATAACTTAAAACAATTAAAAAAATCGACAAAAGTGAGTTATCTAAACTTTGAATACTAAAGCATTCTAATAATATATTTGTTATTTCATTATAATTTCAAACAAAATTGTTTTACAAATGCAAGTATCAATTAGAGAATTGATCATGCAAGAATATTTGTAATCGGAATATTCAATGCCGATCTTCCTTTTGTTTAATATTCTAAGTCATATTTTATTATCTAAAGAATAATTATGTCTTTCTCTAGAAAAATTGTAGCGCTTATATAGATAGAATATCAGAAATACCCTTATAGGGCTAAACCACTTCAAAAATACCTTCCCCTAAAATAATTTTAAAATCAGAAAAGAAACTAAAGAAAAGACAATCTTGCCCTTAATGTTCGAACGTGAAAAAACCCACGTTCGACGTGGAAAACTGTAAAAAACAAGAAAGCCGAACAATTTTTCGCCGTGAAACCTGTTTAAAAGTTTATAGCAAGAAAGAAATAAGTGATGTCAAATTTGAGAGAGATCAATTTGAAGTTGGCGAGAAGGAAAATGGCTAGAATCAGCAGCAGCAGTGACGAAGAGTGTCTGAGGGTCGTTTGAGTCGCTTGGGTCGCACAGGTCGGCTGAGTCGCATGGGTCGCACAAGTCGGTTCAGTCGCACTGGTCGATTGAGTCGCATGGTTCTTTTAAGTCGGTAGAAGTATAATGTATTCGTAATTGGTCATTTTGCATGTGGCGCCAAAGCCGAAATTTGTGTATGAATTCAAGCACATGGACAGAATGCCAAAGATCACCACCAAGTGTTATCCTCACGAGACAATAATGACGCTGAGAGGAATCTTACATGAACACGAGTTGCATTACTTCGAGAAGGAGTTACAATTTAGGCATTTATTCCATTTTCAATGTGACTCCACATTGACGAAGGTTCAAATTTCTGTACTACTAAATCACTCCGTGATTATACGGGACAATATAGAGTTGTGGTTCGTCATAAACGGCATTTCCATCCGGTACTCTATAGTGGAGCACACACTAATTTCCGGATTGAAATACGGACCATATCCCATAAGGTCCATGATGGGTGTCACATTCAGGTTGAAGAATTTCGGCCCTGGAAAGGTGACCCCCGAACAAGTCAGTGAAAAGCTTGTGAAGGCGAAGAATTCCGACGACCGAAAGAGGATCGCAACTTTGGTGTTGTTGGCGCAATTTATGGCTCACAAGCCTTCAGCAGAAAACTCTATCAACCATGATCTCATTGACATGGTTGATGACTTGGAATTTTGTGAAGGCTTTCCATGTGGTTGTTACACATTCGAGAAAATTGTGGATACTTGCCGCAAGCACGTTAGCGGGGAATCACCGAAACCAAAATGGTATTGTGGCGGTTTTATGATCCCACTAATGGTAAGTTGTATATATTATTCGAATAACTTGAATGTTTTTGTATTTTTTGCATTCTTATCATTTTGTTTTAATGTTTCAGTTACTTCCATTTGAAACCATCCTTAGTTTGGGCGGAAAGGGATGGTATGTTGAGATTGTGGATGCGCATCGATCATGCCCAAGAATGTGCAAGAAGTCGGTTAAATCCAATTTTAACCCGATGTATATAGATGTGATAAGGCAGATTGGAGATTTTAAGGTAACAATTACACAAGGTTCACAAGGGAAACAAGGGTCACAGAGGGTAATAATGGTTATTTTTTGTTTTTTAGGATATTCTAAGTATTCTTCGTGCTGAACACGAAGAGGAAGCTTTACTTTCTGATCTGGAGGATTACGAAGGATGTGACGATCCCGATGTTCAGATATGGATGAAACATCTTCGTAGAAATCTGAAGGGTATTTGTTGGGAGGATATCCGTACGCAAGACTGCTGACACGAAAAGCAGCTCTTGGTGATCAAAAAAAGGAGAAGGAAAAAGGGACTAAGAGGAAGGAGAGCGTGAGTGATGCTGATGCTGATGTTGTAGTCCCACTAACACTGGAGCAGAAATTAATAGGGGAAATAAGGAAGTCGGAGAAAAGAATCAACAACTCCGTAAGAGACCTTCTAAGGGATGCCGAGATTCATATGCCTAATCCAAAATCAAAGGCTACCGAGAAAGTTGCGATCACCGAAAACCAACCTTCCGACACTGTTGGTGATTTTGCTTTTGAATTCCTTCGACGTCCAAATCCAGTGTCAAGAAAAGAGCCAATCGGAGAAGAGAATCATCAACGCCGTAAGAGACTTTCTAAGGGATGTCGGGATTCATATGTCTACTCCAAACTCAAAGGCTGCCGAGAAAGTTGAACCAAGTAAGTAATATTTAGTGAAAATGTCATTTGAGTGTCAATTTCCATTGAGACATATAAGTCATAGGGTCGTATAAGCCGTAGGGTCGTTAGAGTCGTAGGGTCGCATAAGCCGTAGGGTCGTTAGAGTCGCATGGGTCCCATGGGTTTCATATGTGGCATGTGTCACTAGGTCGCTAAAGTCGAATGAGTCGCATGGGTCACATGTGTTACATAATCAATGTAACAAACCAAGTAAGTACGGTCATTTGAGATCGCATAGGGCGCATGGGTCGCATGGGTCGCATAGGTCGCATGGGTCGCATGGGTCGCATTGGTCGCATTAGTCGCATGGGGGGAGTGGGTCGCATAGGTCGCCATATGTTTAATGAGGTAAATTTTATGCAGGTGCTGGACCTTTATCGAAGGAGTCTGCGCCATATGTTGAACATTCGCCGGCGAAAAGAGCAAGAACAGTGCGAGGGAGAGGGCGAAAGAAAGATGCTGGTGGAGTCCAAGAACCCGAAAAGAAGGTTGTTCAAGAACCCGAAAAACAGTGGTTCAAGAACCTGAAGGGGAAGAGGAGTTTGTGTGGATTCCCACGGGATTAATAAAGGGCTTGGTAACCCGATTTCCTACGTTCATTGACGCTAACGGTGACAAGTTGACTGACCTTTATTGGTTCCTGAAGGCACCTCGACATGAGCGGTGGTGGAAATCTGAGCTAGATATTTCCCCGGGGCCAAAGTTTTGGGAGATTATATTAAAGGCCAACGTATGGCTTGAAGATAATGTAATTTTTTTAAACCCTTAGTCTCACAGAGTTTTGTGTGATATGTAGGTCCTGTGTGTTAATATTTTTTTGCAGCAATTGGATGAGGCGTTGATGGAGCTGTCTTCTCGCTTGGCATTGGATCCCAGCGCGAATCAGAATTATTACGTTTATCCTATTGCTTTCATGCAGACGCTCTCGATGGATGTATGAGAATGTTTAGTGATTTTTTGAATGCCAAGTATCCATTCAGAAGTAGGAAGGCACCAATTAGTGATTATGAAGGTTTTGTCCCGGTTCTAAATATTCCATCAGACAAAAATCGATGGGTAGGATGTCATTGGGTAGCCATCAAAGCGGATTTCAAAACCCGATGTATCACGGTATACGACTGCAAGATGAGCCTTAAGGAAACACATATCAATCCGGTGATTGAGAAGATAAGAAAAGTTGTCCCCAAGATGCTCATTCTCGGAGGGTTTCCTTCTTTGGCTTCTGGAGAAGATGAATGGAGGTATGTGTATTATCTAATGAATGGGAAGTCCGCTTTGAAATCGTCCGCCCTGCGCCCCCCAGTATATGATTCAACAGGAATCACACAAGGGTAGATTGATACAATATAAACCTCTGGTAAAATGCCCCCCGTAACCCAGCAGATAAAGTACATTACATAGTCTGTTTTAGGGATTGGTGAAGGTCTGCCACATAATCAAAGCGGGAATGACTGTGGTGTTTTCTCCTACAAATTCGTAGAAGCCTAGTTATTAAAAAATAGAAATCTGTTTCGCTTAATTTGCGAAGACAAAGTTACTTCCATGCATGAGAAGATGGCGGCAGATATATATAGTAATGGAGAACGTATCAATGAACCCGAAGAATATTAACTTGATATTTGGTACATTATTTTTTTGGACCGGTAGATGTAAACATTTGGTACATTGTTTTTTAAAATATTTGGTACATTGTTTTTTTTTTTAATATTTGGTACATTGTCGCAGGGGTCAAACAGTCGCAGAGGTACAAGGGTCACAGAGCCTCATACGACCCTTGCGACCCATGTGGCCATTGCGACCCTCCCGGCCATTGCGACCATGCGACCAATGGCGACCCATTTGTCCATTTCGGACCTTGCGACCATTGCGACCCTTACGACCATTGCGACCCTTACGACCATTGCGACCCATTTGTCCATTTTGACACTTTCGAAGAGGTAAAAGGGTCACAGAGGGACCTCTGTGACCTTTGGACCCCTGCGACCCTTATTCCTCTGCGACCCTTGGACCCGTGCGATACTAATCTATTATTTACAAATTATTTACAAGTAATATGAAAAAAAAATTTGAAAATACAGCTCAAATCAAAATATGTTGGACCCGTGTGACCCTTGTCCCTCGCGACCCTTGGACCCGTGCGACCCTTGTCCCTCGTGACCCTTAGACCCGTGCGACCCTTGTCCCTCGCGACCCTTGGACCCGTGCGACCCTTGTTACAATAATCGTAAATTCACAAAAACAGCGATACTAACAATAACACTAACAATTGATAATAGTAAAAATCCACAAGATCAAATGAAGTTCGAGTTAAAAGGAGGTTCAAAGAAATCAAAATACCGGTCAAATCAAAATATGTTGCTGATAAATCGAAACACATGATCTCCTCCAATGGAGAACTTTTGTACCATGAGGGAGCAACCCACGTTCAGTCCATTTTCTTGACAAAACTGTCTCCACCCCCCTCCGATGGAAGCGCCACCACGACTCAAGGGCCTTAAATCTGCTACCCAAAAATCGAACGTTCCGGGATCGATTCCGTAATCGAGGTACATCATTACATGACATCGTCTACGGCAAAGATCGTTCTCCCTCGCAAACCCTATCGGAAGTGTCTGCGACATGACCAAGTTACATAAGTATGAATGAATGAATAAATAACCAAATTATATATGATGAATCGGTTTGAGGTCACTTACCAATGAATCTAGGGCCAGATTTGAACGCGTGATTGGTACAATGAAAACCCTCTCATCAAGAGTGGCTCTAGTGACGTTAAAGCATGTCACCTTCGTGACGGAAAAGTACGACATCCCTAATACGAATGTTTTGGTCGTTGTAGAAATCTGTCCATCCATCAGTGAATTCAGAGCCATCCAACTTGACTTCCCATGTTCTGTTAGAAGCATTCGATTTAATCATTGCCATGTTGTTGTCCCTCGTATTCCTGTAAATATATTCATCGAAGAAGATCTTCGGAATTTCCTGTAACAAAAAACGAAAAACAAAAGTCAAATATGTACATTCTCTACATGTAACATACCGATAGAGTGTTTTAAAGAAGATTACTAGGTAGTACAGATGCTGCACAAGAATCACTCGGAAGAAATGAGGGAAATTTGGCAATTTCGGAAAAAATGGATGGAAGATGATGAGAGGAAAAAATGGCGACGAATTTACGGGTTTATAATGATAAAATGTCAAACTAAGTAATGCCAATTGAGGGTCGTATGGGTCACATGGGTCGCATGGGTCACATGGTCGCATGGTCGCATATAAGGATCAATATATGCGAAATCCACGAATTTACGGATAAACAATGATGAAATGTCAAAAACAATCAAAACAATACATTTAAAATGTCAAACTAATTCATGCCAATTCAGGGTCGCATGGGTCGCATATAAGGATCAATATATACGAAATCCACGAATTTACGGATAAACAATGATAAAATGTCAAACCAATAAAAACAAAACATTAAAAACGTCAAACTAATTAATTCCAAATGAGGGTCGCATGGGTCGTATGGTCGGATATATTGATGAATAGATGCGAAATCGACTAATTTACGGGTTTACGATGATAAAATGACAAAAACCAATCAAAACAATACATTTACAACGTCAAACAACGGTTAAAACAGATTATGACCCATGTGTAACTAGTTGAGTAGTGTATAACCAATGCCTGTGTTTCAAAAGTGATAATAGTATTTTAAGAACTCGGCGGATGATTAAACAATACATTTAACATTTTATTTAAATGTCGATATTATTTATATTATTATCTATATTGATTTTAAATTAGACATATACAAGTCAAATATTGTAAACATTTGGTACCCTAGCATAAAATTTTTCCATTTCGACCTTTCCGACCATTGCGATCCTTTCGACCCTTATGACCCATTTGTCCATTTCGACCCTTTCGACTAGTCTTTTCAATGTCAGACTACTGATTTTTCCAGGTTCTAGCTATGTTTTTTATTTTCCCAATGCCACATTCAAGACCTATATTAAAGGTTCTTTAATGTGGTCAATACATGCACATTGGTCATTCTTTGTATTTAGTGTCTTTCTGGAATTTTAGGAGTCCATTTAGTTTTTGTTATAAATAGAGGAGGAAAAACCGAAATGCTACAACAAGCACCAAATCATCTCTTGTTTCAAGTCTTTCATTCAGTCAAAAGGGCGATTTCTAACATCTAACCCAAAATTCTCTGAAAAATCCTTGTTACCTTTGTGACCTTTAAGGTCACATGGTCGACCCAGGGCATCGTGGTGTCTATTTGTTACTCAATGTCTTGGTAATCGTTGGACTCAGTCTGTATCAAGATACACACAAGTACTTACAACGTGGATGGAGGACTTTGTGATGTATCTACACTACATAAGGTCTTGGTAATCGGCAGACTCAGACATCAAGCTGTATCCGCATTACCTAAGATCACGGTTGGAGGTCAAATTGGAGAAGGCGTTGAGTCACACACGACTCTTCTTGCGGGGAAGGGCTGCGATGTGTCTTTAAACTCGGCAAATTTGACCTTTTTTTCTTTCCTTTTTTTTCTCTAACTTCTTTTTGCCTTTTTCTTCTTCTTCAACCTTTTTCTTGTCTTTTTTAACCGTTGTGACCTTTGAGACCTTATGTAACCTTATGTAACTTTTGTGACCTTTATAACCTTTGAGACCTTATGTAATCAATATTTAAACGTTGAAAATGTCTTATTTTGCATCTATTGTTCGTAAGATTATGACCCAATATGACCCGTTATGCGACGTTCAATCGGATTAAATTAGAATTAGATTTAAACGGGAACCCATCCGACGCATGCGACCACATATGACCCTTATACGTCTCATGTGACCACACATGACCCATGTACGACTCATGCGACCACACATAGCCCTTGTACGACTCATGCGACCCAATATGATCACATATGACCCGTGGACGACTCATGCAACCAAACATGACCCATGGACATCTAATGCGACCACATAAAACCCTTGTACGACTCACGCGACCCTATATGACCACATATGACCCATGGACGACTCATGCGACCACATATGACCCATGGACAACTCATGCGGCCTATGCGATCATGCGACCACATATGACCCATGGACGTCTAATGCAACCACATATGACCCTTGTACGACCCATGCGACCACATATGACCCTTGTACGATCCATGCGACTCTCATGAGACCCTCATTTGATTGGTTTTTGACATTTTTTTCATTTTCACCAGAATTCTCGCCGAACTTTTCACCAAAATTTGAAAAAAAATTTCGAATTCCATCTGACGGCGATTCGATGTCAGGGTCATGTCTTTTTCGTATTCCAACCGTTTCCTTTTTTCTAATAACGACACACTCTCTCTCTCTAACTCTCATCATCATCATCATCTTGCCGAAAATGCAAACGACTGGTGACGACGATTCGATGTCAGGATCATCTTCTTCTGGTGAGAGGATTTTCACGGTACCAACCACGCGTTCAAATCTGGCCGTAGATGCAATGGCAAGTGAACTCAAACCGATTTATTCGATTCATCAAATCAAGCCGTATATGCATTAGTTTGGCGTTGTTGTAAATTTATTCGGTTATCGTAGACACTTCCGATACAGTGTGCGAGGTTGAATGGTCATTGCGGTAGACGATGTAAGGTTGAGCTGATAACCAATTACACAGACATTTGGGAGGTAGATCTAAGGCCCGTGAAATGCTGTGGCGCTAGCATCACCAGGGGTTGGACAAAGTTTTGTCACGATAATGGCTTTAACGTGGGTTGTACCCTCAAAGTCGAACTGGACACCGCTCTTGACGATGTACCTTGTCTACTTCTTGCCCTTATAATCTTCATAGATTGAATTCCGTTGTATTTTGATTGCTTTGAAGCTCATTTGAACAACAAAATTAATGTTTGTATTTGGTTGGTTTTTTTACTATTAATCAATAGAATGTATTATTGCTAATATCGATGTTTTTGTGGATTTACTATTATTGTAATAAGGGTTGTAGAGGGTCCAAGGGTCGCAGGGGAAAAGGGGTCACACGGTCCAAGGGTCGAATGGAGACAAGGGTCGCAGAGGGACCAAGGGTCGTAGAGGGTACAAGGGTCGTAGAGGGTACAAGGGGCGCACGGTCCAAGGGTCTAAAAAAATGTTTACTTATTGATTCAACTTGTTCTTTTTTAACAGTTTATTTGTAACATTATTTTGGGAATGGGTAATTCAACTTTGTACATTGTAATTTTTTTTAAAATTATTCATATTATTCGTAAATAATAAAGCGTAAAGGGTCGCAGGGGTCGCACCATTTGTCCCTTGCGAACCTTTTACCCGTTCGACCCTTGACCTTGCGACCCTTGACCCTACGAGGGAGACAAATGCGCAGGGGCCCAAGGGTCGCAGAGGGACAAAGGGTCGCTGAGGTACAATGGTCGCAAAGGTACAAGGGTCGAAGGGAGATAAAGGTCGCAGAGGTACAAGGGTTGAAGGTAGACAAGGGTCGGAGGGGGAAAAGGGTCGCACGGTCCAAGGGTCTAAAAAATGTTTACTCATTGATTATGGAAGATGTAAGTTGGTATATTGTTCTTTTTTAACAGTTTATTTGTAACATAAATTTGGGAATGGATAATTCAACTTTGTACATTGTAATTTTTTTAAAACTTATTAATAATATTTGTAAAAAATTTGTAAATAATAAATTATTTTGACTATATTGTTAGTATCGCTATTTTTGTGGATTTAGTATTACTGTAGCAAGAGTCGTAGAGGGACAAGGGTCACAGGAGTCCAAGGGTCGCAGAGGAACAAGGGTCACAGGGGTCCAAAGGTCGCAGAGGGACAAGGGTCGCAAGGGTTCAAGGGTCGCAGAGGGACAAGGGTCGAAGGGGTCCAAGGGTCGCAGATGAACAAGGGTCGCAGGGGTCCAAGGGTCGCAGAGGAACAACGGTTGTAGGTGTCCAAGGGTCGTAGAGGAACAAGGGTCTCAGAGGGACAAGGGTCGCAAGGGTCCAATGTTCGCAGAGGAACAAGGGTCGCAGGGTCGAACTTGGTCGCTGGGTCGAATTGGGTCGTAAGGTCGCAGGGGTATTTTGGGAATATCAACATTTATAAGGGTATTTTTGAAGTTATTTTTTTTTCGGGAAGGGTATTTTTGAAGTGTTTTAGCCCTACGAGGGTATTTTGAAGTTAACCGCTTAGACATTTTTATTGAAATTTATTATTAACTTAAATCAATACAATATCACAAGTTAATTTTTTCTTAGCTTTTTCAATTGAAAAAAAATATCACGAATAGTTTAACCCAACATACATTTATAATAGATATCATAGGATATTTATAAATTTGTAACGTCAAATTTTTATTTACTTGATTATTTGATTGTGTGCAATTTTATTTACTTAGATAAACCAAACTACATTTTAAAATTGCAAAAAAAAAAACTTCTATTCACCTTATATAGAGTTGCATAATTCACTAATTAATGTTATTTTGATGGATTACTTGACACAATTGGGGATATAGATGGAGCTCAAGAATGGACATGAACAGATTATCGATTTATAAATCTATTACGTCACATGCTAGAAAACAATGGTTTGTAGGAAATGTTTAAGAATTTAGTGGAGGCTAACTCATTTTCATGATAATTAGTTGCTTGGACTTGGTTTTTTATTTCTCAATGAAAAGATAAAATATGTTAATATATTTTCTAATCAAACATTTGAAAAATATGTTTCATCATTATGTATATGACATCTTGTAGGGAACGATTATTGAAGGAAGTATATCTCTTATCGATACAAACAAGTACAACCAAAATAGAAAATAAATGGAGATTTTCATCCTTAAAAATTTATTGATATTACCAAATATTAGTCACTACAAGTTAACTGATACAATATGCACATATGTTTAAGGAGAATACCATTGTCGAAGATATCACATATCATATTCAAACAATTCCAAAATACAAATTTAAGATACGTTTTTATCGAACCTTGATTGGAACGGTAGACCATAAATAATATTTATCTGGTAAGCAGTTGTTTCAATAACTCATTAATATAATTTTTTGCTACTTTGCTTATTTTATTGTTTTTAATAAAGTTGTAGATGGTAACGGATTTCTAATCGCTATGTAAAATCAAATTTAAAACTTCCAACCTCTAATCAAGAAAATGAGATTAAATGGATAAATTTTTAATAATGTAAATCCATTAACATGTTATGTTGTTTTTCCTCAATAGTTTGATCCACTAACTTTAACATCTTCTAAAAATGAAACGATATCATAAAACTATTGATATAGAATGGATTTGCAAGGAAGCTTCAAGCGAATATCTATAAGATTATTGTCAGTGAAACCTCTCATGGTCATCATAGGAATTATTTTCAAAATGATTAACGATATTTACCAATAAAACACAACTTAACATTTATATTAATGAATATTTATTGTAATTTATTGTAATTTCATGTCGTAACGTGTTCTTTCTTTTTTAAATCTAGGATTTAGGTGTTTTAACACTTCGATCGTCATATTCTACAAAGATCTACACCAATAAAAATCTAAAGATAATTAGAAAATTCTGACAAAAATAATATTTTCAAATGCAAAATACAAACTACTCGCAATGATAGTTTTTATATCACAATCTAATCCCAAATATGTTTAAAAAACATATAGAACAAACAATCATGAAGAATATGTGTATTCAAAACATACGCTCACACTTTTCATGATATTCTTTTTTCTTTCTAAGATATTATCGATATATCAAACTTTTTTGGTTATATTACATCTATAAATTATATTGTTTAACCTTTTAACACAAAAATTATTATTCAACCAAATATACTCAATACAATGAATTATCAACTCAATCCTAAAAATATATTTTAATAAATCATAAAATTATAGTATGATATACATCTATAAAATATAATTATACTCTATAAATATATTTATTTTAACATAAATTAAATAAAACAATCTAATTAATAAAAAACCACACAACGCCCCTGCCTAGTCTATATATTTTTCTTCTCTCTCACACTACCACGCAATCAATCAAATTATTTTCTTTTTAAATTCAATTGTTTTACCATTATTTAATTAATTTACCTCACCACTATATTCACCTTCCACTGAATACACGAACCCTTCATTTCATCTTTCAAGTGCAGAGGGAAGAAAAAATGTTCGGGATTGGATGAGAAAAAAACCCACCACCAAGTCACCATAGAAATTCGTGGAATGCTCGAGCAAGCCCGTAAAGCTCCTTCCCTGGCTGCGATAGCAGCGGTGAGGGAAGACAAAACGTTCGGGATGGGATGCGTATAAAAACCACCACCAGGTCGCCATTGAAGACCGTGGAGAGCTCAAGCATGCCTGGAAACTTCCCCCTTGCTGCCACAGCAACTGCCGCGTCCTCCCTCCTCCATCGCATTGAAGGTGATTTTGATGGCAAATTATTATTACAGCCCAAGGCGGCTAGGGTTAAGGCTCACAAAAAACCTTCTGCCGTGTGTTTAGATTACTCCGTCAGTGTTTTTCCTTCGCCGCCGCCTCTTCTCACCTCCTGATTTTTGTTTGATTTGAATAAGGTTAATTTTTTTCTACAGAAGA
Organism: Gynandropsis gynandra; assembly: GCA_036759665.1. NCBI lineage: Eukaryota > Viridiplantae > Streptophyta > Magnoliopsida > Brassicales > Cleomaceae > Gynandropsis > Gynandropsis gynandra. The sequence goes on along the minus strand of CM071864.1, from coordinate 18,559,189 downwards.
AATTCATGGAAGATGAACCTCCAAGAGTTACCACGGAGTCTAGCTTCTTTTTCCTGCATTTGTTTGAGGTTACCGCTATTTCAAAACAAACCCATGTCAGATTTGGATGATAGAAACCATGTTAATGGAAAAGGTTGCACATGCTTCAAATATAGTGGCTACGAGGATGAAGAATAGACGATATGAAGTGTTTTCCATTTAAATATCGACTTTTATGACCCAAACGTGGTACAATAAGTTGTTTGATCTGAAGATAATCAAGAAGGCGGATGAACCGGAGAAAGAGCGTGACTTGGAAGCTAATCTAGAAGTAGAACGCATAATTGTTTTCCTTTTTAGGCCTTGCATCCATCTGCAAGAGAAGGTGACATTCCTGATATGCTTGAGAACTCTTACAACCCCAATGCTCCAAGAACTCTAATCACCAGGCCAAGACACCAGAATAAGGTTCGGAAAATAACATCATTTTAGGCATGTTATATGATTATTGTTTCACAGCAGAATGACTTAGGCGTCATCATCTTTTAGCCTACGTTAACAAGCATCGTTCTGAAATGTACCATGTTGGACATTGCTAGCACATGTATGTATGCTTGGTCCATATGGTTTATGATAGAGAGTAACTCCTGCTTTCTTTATTTCACCAAAGGAAAAATACAATTTGAAGTTTTTGAAGAGATGCCAACTCTTTACCCTTACAACTTTTTCCTAATTTTTTTGATAACTGTCACAACTAACCCAACCCCTTCTTATACCCTTCATTTGAGGGTTAATGATTCTCGTTAGTAAACTAACGCTAAACACAGTTTTAACTATGGTTAACACACATAAACCTGCACAACAAAATCACAATACAATGTTCAATCATAAAATCCAATCTTCATCTTTCAGCTTTTCAAGCTCTCTCCTCTTCACTCTCATTCTTTGTCTTCCTTCTTGTATAAACCTGGAAAGCAATATCAATACCGGCCCCATAAAAACGCAGTTTGTCCTCAAGTTGAAATGTTGGAAAATGCCGTGCCAACTTTTTTGCCTTCTCCCACAAAGCTTCATGAAAACGTAAAGAATCCCACTGAACTAGTACTTGTAATGCTCCCCTATCCGAATAACGTGTATCCAATACTGTTGCAGGTGTGACTGTAAGTTGCAAGTCTGCTTGTAGCTGATCTTGAATTGGAGCAGGCACAAATTCGCTTCCCACCGCTTGTTTCAATTGAGACACATGAAACACTAGATGCACTTTCAAACCTGTAGGAAAAGACAACCGATATGCTAACGAACCAATATATGCTTCCACTTGAAAAGGACCATAAAAGCGTGCTTCTAACTTCTGGAAAACATTAGACAACCACAGATTTTTGCCGATAGGGTTGAAGTTTAAAAAAAATCAAAATCTCCAACTTTAAAGGATATGCCTCTTCTAGAACCATCTGCTATAAATTTCATCCTTTGTTGCGCTCGTAACAAGTTACTCTGAATCTCTTGTAACATCACATCACGCTCTTTCTATTCCATTTCCAAATCAAGATTTGTTGTCGATCCTTCTTCATAACGTAACAGCAAGGGTGCCTCACGTCTATAGACCACTTGGAAAGGAGTAGCATTAAGAGTAGTATGGAAAGACATATTATACGAAAATTCTGTCAATACCAATTATTTAGCTCAAGATTTCGGATGAGCATTCGCATAACAACGTTAATACGTCTCCAAACACCTATTAAGCATCTCGATTTGGCCATCCATTTGAGGATGGACGGTCGTGCTAAACTTCAATTGTGTGTCCGCAAGACGAAAAAATTCTTTCCAAAACTGGCTCATCAATACGTTATCTCTATCCGAAACAATGGGTTTAGGAAACCCATGTAATCGTACTATCTCCTTAATAAAATGTCTAGCAACGTCATATGATGTATAAGGGTAAGTCAATGTGATAAAATGAGAAAATTTCCTCAATCGGTCTACCACCACCCAAATCACATTTACTCCTTGTGACTTTGGTAATCCTTCGATAAATCCATCGACAAATCTTCCCGAATCCTTGTTGGAATAGGTAAAGGCTGAAAAACCTACCGGAGACAAATTCGAATAGTTTTGTGTTTGACAAATTCCACACTTAGCCATATACCTCTGTATATCCGCCCTCATCCCACTCCAGAAAATATTTCTTGGATTCGCTTAAGAGTCTTAAGAACCCCCTGCATGTCCACCTATTGGGCTATCATGAAATCCATGAAGAATGGAGGGTATAAACATCGAAGGTTTGGGACTAACCAATCGATCATTGAACAACAACAATTTTCTTTTAACCAATCTATACCCCAAAAGAGCCTCCAAATTGTCTTGTAGTTGCTGTTTTATTGGACCCAAAGTCGGATCCTTATCAACGGCAGTCGCTAACGCTTCAGACTGTATAGATTGTGGAATCGAAATTGCTATATACAAACAAATCTCTGATAAGCTCGGTTGCTCCGCAATTCTGGATAGCCCATCTGCTCGATTCTCCTTTCCAGGTTTGTATCCTATATCAAAATCAAAGCCCAACAACTGATTAACCACTTCTGATAGTCACCGTTAACCTCACATTGTTCCAACAAAAAAATCAAACTTCTCTGGTCCGTATAAACCAAAAACTTTTTGCCCACCAAGTAATGACGCAATTTCAGAATTGAACAAACTATGGCCATCAATTCCCTCTCATAAACGGATTTCAAACATTCTAAAATTGATAAATCCCTGATGTAAGAGGCAATTGGACGCTGATGTTGCATGAGTACCACGTCCAAACTACCTCCGAAGCATCGTATTTCACCACAAAAATGTCTCCAAAGTTAGGTAGTCCTAAAACGGGTGATTTCACCATTGCCTTCTTAAGATCATTAAAGGCTAACTCCGCATCTTTCGACCATCCAAAAGCAAATCTATTTAATAGTTCAATAAGTGGTTTCACAATTATCCCATAACCTTGCAAAAACCGACGATAATAGCCCGTCAAACCCAAAAAACCCCGAAGCTCCTTGATATTCTGCGAACGAGGACAATTGGATACTACTGCAACTTTATTGCTGTTTGATGTGCGTTATATCAAGTAATAAATTACCTAGACTAACGCTTCCGCAAGAATACGGATCGTGTAGCAACTAGGGTCGAACACAAGGAATTGATGCAACTCTAAAGCTATTAGACTAATGAATAAGACGTGCGAAATCAATAAGTGGATGGAATTCAAATGCAAACTAAACTAAACTAATGATAGGAATCACTCAAATACTAAACACCATAGGTATCGAGAGTCGCACAACGATGCAATGAAGTTCTAACAAGATCATTGGTCTTAGATACTATCACGAGTTCAGGGAATTCAAGCTCTCCTATAGGAACTGACTGGCGTAGACTTGTCCACTATCTAGCATGTGTATACCAATATATCTATTGCGCATCTCACATACATAGACGTATTACGATTGCTATCCTAATCCCTAGATTCAATCGATTGACCTGGCGTAGATTCTAAACCGATTAAACCCTAAATCATGGCTAAGTTCCAAAGTCTAATGCCCTGGCGTAGATTTATTACACTTCTAATATCATCAATCAAGTGGCGTACAAGTATTGAAGCAAAGATCAACCAATCAATCTGAAAACATGATCAAATACCAAATTCATTCATATCGAGTGGCGTACAAGTATGAAAGCATTAAGATCCACCATTCATTAAGCACAAGACATCATTACATATTGGCAATACTCTCTAACCTATGGCAATAGATCTACTTGTACATGAACTCAGAAAACGAAACATAAAAGAATACTAAATTCGTGCAGGCCTTGTACTCGACCGTGTGCACTCATTTTAGCCCGAGCGGGCACCTATGCCCGAGCATGCTCCTCTTCAGCCCGAGTCGTGCAAACCTACGGTGAATTCTTGCAGCAATTAGCCCGAGCGGGCACTCTAATTCCACCCGAGCGGGCACACCTTCGTGGTCGTGTTCCTTGAGTGCCCGAGTCGTGCAAAGCTACGGGAGTGTCTTGGCACCAATTACCCGAGCGGGCACACTTCCAATGCCCGAGCGTGCATGTCTTGAGATGTTGTTTCCGCTCCCTTCGCTCGGTGTTTGAATGTTCACTTGAATCCATGGCCTTGCACAAATTGAACCTTGTCATTCAACTACATTTTCGGCGTTAAATTGCCATAATCTCTCGTGTTTCTCCTCATGTCTTTGTTTCCTATGAAAAACACGAAATGTAGATGAAATCCTCGAAGAAACTCGATAAATGAATGAAATCTAAGTAATCTACTCAAAACTAGACCTAAGAATGATATAAAAACTACAACGGTTATGTGTTAAT
>CM071864.1:18542320-18554412 GCA_036759665.1 Gynandropsis gynandra | reverse complement strand
CCATCGATCTCGATGTACTCATGTCAATGAAAACCTTAAATAGTTAAGAATTATCCAAGGAGAGAACATTGACAGCGGATTATAAGCGTGTGGAATCTAATGAACGATAAAATCTATCAAACAAGCAACTTACTTCTTCGAAGGCAGTACATCGGTTATACAGCCAATTAGTCATACCGCACTACTACCAATGTTTAGTTCCACTGGTATATATTTATCTGTTGCACTTGAATAGGTCCGAAAACGAAATAAAAAGAAAATGAAAAAGTCGGGTTGCCTCCCGATAAGCGCTTATTTATGGTCGCTAGCTTGACCGAATGCTACTCATTAGGTGGACGTCCTCGACGTCGTCGCGTGCGTAGCGTCTCGCGTGCAATGTGTGCTCGATAGGGCGTGGCACGCGGATCAGTGGAGTTCCTTGCACGATTAGTCATGTCTTCCCTAAGATTGGTCATGAAGTTGTCTATGTTGCGGGCTAGATCGTGCTGTCCAAAAATTCTGGTCGAGCTGTCCATAATGCATTCGTCGCTTGTTTCCTTCAGCATCTCCAGAAATTTTTGGTGTGTAAGCCTTTGTGGTGAAGGTTTCATCTTCACCTTGGGTATCTTGTCAACGTCCCAATTGTGTGCTGGACATTTAGTGTAGCTTCACGGCTTCTCGGGATCGTTCATATACTGATTTGAACCGCATTTAGCTCGTGTTGCGTGGAAGTCTCGGTCGGTGGATTCCTCATTCTTTTCATTATCAAGCAGCTCGTTTGGTGCCTTGTACAATCCTTCTCCAGCTGCTATAAGATTCATGTCTAGGGAATCCGTATTCTGAAATTCGTCACAAACTTCCTCGGCTAAACTCTCAAAGATGCCGTCGGGGAACACAAAATCGATAACGCATGGTTGCTCAAGTGTGTCCACTAAGCTGAACTCTTCTTCCATCTCGGGTTTCGTCATATGCTTATCAATGTCCAGAGCCTTATCCTCTCCCATGTTAGATTCATCTCCTTTTTCACTTATTGAGGAATTTGGATGATCTACTTTCTTCGTGCGTTGACGCTGCGGGAATGGCAAAGGAGGTGGTCTCGGTTCTGGTTTTACATACTTTGGCTCCTCTTCTTCCTCAAGCTTCTCCTTAAGCTCATTGACATCCAATTCCGCTACTATGATAGATGCTTCACCCCTTTCAGACATTGAAGTAGGCTGATCCACCGTCAAATAATCCCTTGGGCAAATTTCGTTGACATGCTCACGAATATCCGTTTCTAAACTTCCCGTTAGACCCTCTTGTGGTTCAGAGGAACTTTCAGCGAGTTGTGCAGCTTGATTGTCCAAGATCTCTAGGTGCAATTTTGCCAAGAAATCGCCGTAGGTTTGCATTGTCGTCTCTTGTTGTGGAAGGGGATGCTCACATGGCTGGTAATTCTGGGTTTGGGGTTCCGTCCATTGCTGAAAGTTCCCCAATTGATGTTGTGCATTGAGCATACTATCGGTGTTCCTATACGGGAAATTCGCGTGATCGCTCCATCCATGATTGTATGTATTCCCGAAAGGCTGATTGTAATTCTCGTAGATCTCTTCTTCATACCCCCATACTTCTTGTTTCCATGATTGCTCCGAGTAATGTGGACGATATGAGTTAGACAGCATATGATGAAGTTCGTCAATCCGACTTTTAACTCTAGCTATTTCGGCATATATAGAGTTCACGTTATACATGTTACCTCGCAAAAGAAACAACACAAAATTCGATTAAGCTCCGAGAGGTAAAATTTTTTTTATTATTTTTTCTTTTTTTTGACTCAATAAGAAACAAAGCAAAAACGAAAAACAAATGAAGACTCCGGAAAGGACTGTGTCTTAATTAAAAAGTTTCCTAACTCTAAAGCCGTAATCAATTCCCCGGAAACGGCGCCAAAAACTTGGTGTGCGTTATATCAAGTAATAAATTACCTAGACTAACGCTTCCGCAAGAATACGGATCGTGTAGCAACTAGGATCGAACACAAGGAATTGATGCAACTCTAAAGCTATTAGACTAATGAATAAGACGTGCGAAATCAATAAGTGGATGGAATTCAAATGCAAACTAAACTAAACTAATGATAGGAAAGAATCAAAGACTAAACACCATAGGTATCGAGAGTCGCACAACAATGTAACGAAGTTCTAACAAGATCATTGGTCTTAGATACTATCACGAGTTCAGGGAATTCAAGCTCTCCTATAAGAACTGACTGGCGTAGACTTGTCCACTATCTAGCATGCATATACCAATATATCTATTGCGCATCTTACATACATAGACGCATTACGACCGCTATCCTAATCCCTAGATCCAATCGATTGACCTGGCGTAGATTCTAAACCGATTAAACCCTAAATCATGGCTAAGTTCCAAAGTCTAATGCCCTGGCGTAGATTTATTAGACTTCTAACATCATCAATCAAGTGGCGTACAAGTATTGAAGCAGTAAGATCAACCATGAAATCTGAAAACATGATCAAATACCAAATTCATTCATATCGAGTGGCGTACAAGTATGAAAGCATTAAGATCCACCATTCATTAAGCACAAGACCTCATTACATGTTGGCAATACTCCCTATCCTCAAAAACTCCTTTTTATAGATCAGATCTCTCCTAGTTTGGCCGATCTAAAACTTAGGAGTTAGTTGAGAATAACAAGGACCCGATCGGGCACGGCCTCTACCCGCTCGTGCAGGCCTTGTGCCCGACCGTGTGCACTCATTTTAGCCCGAGCGGGCACCTATGCCCGAGCATGTTTCTCTTCAGCCCGAGTCGTGCAAACCTACGGTGAATTCCTGCAGCAATTAGCCCGAGCGGGCACTCTAATTCCACCCGAGCGGGCACACCTTCCTGGTCGTGTTCCTTGAGTGCCCGAGTCGTGCAAAGCTACGGGAGTGTCTTGGCACCAATTACCCGAGCGGGCACACTTCCAATGCCCGAGCGTGCATGTCTTGAGATGTTGTTTCCGCTCCCTTCGCTCGATGTTTGAATGTTCACTTGAATCCATGGCCTTGCACAAGTTGAACCTTGTCATTCAACTACGTTTTCGGGGTTAAATTGCCATAATCTCTCGTGTTTCTCCTGATGTCTTCGTTTCCTATGCAAAACACGAAATGTAGATGAAATCCTCGATTAAACTCGATAAATGAATGAAATCTAAGTAATCTACTCAAAACTAGACCTAAGAATGATATAAAAACTACAACGGATTACGTGTTATCACTGTTCATGGACACCCTTTCTCTTAATATGATGTTTCCCAAATACTCTATATACAGATGTCCAAATGAGCATTTTTTGCATTTGCAAACAAACGCTATTTCCGGAGTTCTTCCAAGACTACTTTAAGGTGTTTCAAATGCTCTTGTAAAGATGAGTTGTAAACCAAAATATCATTGAAGAAAATGAGTACAAAATTCTGTGAATAAGGTCTGAAAATATCGTTCATCAATGCTTGAAAAGTGGCTGGAGCATTCATTAGTCCAAACGACATAATCAAGAACTCATAATGACCACCATACGTTCGAAAAGTTGTTTTTTGATATCCTCTTCATTCATCCAGAGTTGGTGATATCCCGAACGCAAATCCAACTTATAAAACATAACCGCCCCAAGAAGTTCATCCAAAATAATCTATCACGGGAGTAGGAAATTTATCGGGAAATGTTGATCGATTCAAAGTTCGGTAATATAAACAAAATCTCCAGCTTCCATCCTTCTTTTTCACCAACAAAACCGGACTTGAAAACAGACTTTGACTAGGTCTAATGAGGCCAGCTTGAAGCATTTCACGAACTAACTTCTCAATCTCCTCCTTGTGCATGACCAACATCTGGCTTAAGTATTATGGAGTGCTCATTATCTTTTAGAGGAGGTAGTTCCGTAGACGACTTAAAAACATAACTAAAAGAGTCCAATAAAGCAGAACAATCTGATGGATTATTTACTGCATTTTCATTAGAAACTGCCAAGGAACACAAATCCACTACATAACCTTGATGTCATTCCTCGATGGATCTCCATAAAGTTTTGAGAGTGACCAACGAATTATGTAGTAAAAGATTCACTCGAAACGACTACCATAGTTTATTCCTACAAAATTTCATCTCTAACCTTTCAAAGTCAAAATTGGATCTTTCCCAAAGTCCTCAACCATTGCATTCCAAATATAATATTAGCACTACCAAGCTCCAATGGAAGTAAATCAACCGTAAACTCCAGATTTGGTAGGAATACTGAAACATTTTTACAAATGCCTTTGATAACGTCTATTTTGTTCTAGTATTTTCATCTATTTTCATAGTTAGTTTCATCATTCATTCGATTTTACCAAACATTAAGCATCATTATCATCCCGTTTTCACTCATTTTGGAGCTAAAGGACATGCCAAGACAAAGTGCAAACATCGAGGATCATCACGGGACAAACGGGACGAGAATCGGCATGAAAAAGGCACTACTCGCGCGGGTAATACCCTAGCCCGAGCGGGCAAAAGTTACGGCAATTTTGTCCAGCAAGTTTTGCACGAGTCGGGCAAGAAAAACCACTATCGAGGCCTCTACTCGAGCGGGCACAAGTCATGCCCGAGCGGGCAGCATGCCAGCCCGAGCGGGCACCCCTTTTTCATCGCGTTTTTGTGCGATCGTCTGCGCAGTACCCGAGCGGGTCACTTTCCTTGCCCGAGCGGGTCACGGCCATCACCTGCAACTTTAAATAACTTAATTTGACTTAAAAGAAGGGGAAGTTCGTGGGGGACTTATACAATAAGGAAAACACCCCTAGAGAAGAGGAATAAAGTCATATTTCCCCGGAGGAAGTAACAGAAACGTTGCCAACTTAATCAAGATTTGGAAAACTCAAGAAAAGGCAACAACGAGAGGTGGATGCTGCAAATAAAGAGGAGAGAGCTTTAGGGACGAGGCGAGACATAAATTCGAGAGGAGAGCACACGTAGAGGAAGAGAAGGAGAGCAAAACGCACACACAAGGGTGAAGGACGGAGCGAGGAAGCCGGAGCGTGGAGGAGCTATTGAAGACGTCCGTATTGAATAGGGAGGGATCTCATTCTTTATCCATGTTGAATATAGTTATCTTTTGTGTTTCTTTTGCTGAGTTCATGTCCGAGTAGGTCCATAGCCATGGGTTAGAGAGTAGGATAGCGGTCTTAATGCGTCTAGTAGGTGAGATACACAATTGGGAGATTGGTATACGCATGCTAGATAGTGGGCTTAGGCATCAGGAGAGTCATTCCCTATAATAGAGCTTGAATTTCTCGAATACGTAACGATATCTATAACCATGATCTTGTTAGAACTTCGTTGCATCATCGTGTATCTCTCGAAACCTGTGGTCTTTAGTTCATTGAGTCTTAATCCGATAGTTAGTTAGTTAGTTTTTCTTCATTCGCATTCCATTCACCTATTGATTTTACACTTTCTATTCATTAGTTACTAGCTTTAGGGTTGCATAAATTCCTCGTGTTTGACCCTGGTACTATACGATCCATATCCTTGCGGAAGCGTTAGTCTAGGTAATTATTAATTGAGATTAACCACATCAAGTTTTTGGCGCCGTTGCCGGGGAATTGATTACGACTTTAGAGTTAGGATACTTTTGAACTAGGATATAGTCCTTTCCGGAGTCTTTATTTGTTTTTTGTATTTTTTGCTTTTGTTTTTCTTTCTTATTGGGTAAAATTTTTTACCTCTCGGAGCTTAATCGAATTTTATGTTCTTTATTTTGCGAGGTAATATGAACGACATCAAGTCTTTGGATGCCAATATAGCTGGAGTAAAAGATCAACTTGCCGAACTTCGTCATATGCTGTCTAACTCATACCATCCACATTACTCGGAGCAATCATGGGAACAGAAGTTTGGGCCGAACTTCGTCATATGCTGTCTAACTCATACCATCCACATTACTCGGAGCAATCATGGGAACAAGAAGTTTGGGGTATGAAGAAGAGATCTACGAGAGTTTCAATCAACCTTTCGGGAATACATACAATCACGGATGGAGCGAACACGCAAATTTCCCGTATAGGAACACCGATGGTATGCTGAATGCACAACATCAATTGGGGAACTCTCAGCCATGGACGCAGCCCCAAACTCAGAATTATCAGCCATGTGCATCTCAGTCCCAGCCAAACCAATCCGAAGCAGCCCCCGATTTCAACGTCACGTTCACTCGTCTCCTCCAATCCTACGAAAATCAAGGTAACTTGATTTCGGAAATACAACAAAATCAGGTGATGATTCAAGAGAACACCAAGAATCAGCTGGAGAGCTTTCAAACTACTCTTAGACAATTGGAGACACAAGTTGCAGGACTTGCACAAGGGGCATCACGACCACAAGCGGTTCTATCGGGGAGTTCAGAAACAAATCCTCGTGAGCATGCCAACGAAATTTGCCTAAGGGATTGTAATACGATGGATCAGCCTACTTCAATGTCTGAAAGGGGTGAAGAATCTATCAGTGTAGCAGAAACGACTGTCAATAAGATTAAGGAGAAGCTTGAGGAGGAAGAGGAGCCAAAATACGTAAAACCAGATCCGAGGCCACCTCCACTGCCATTCCCACAACATCAACGCATGAAGACGGTAGATCAGCCAAATCCCTCGATATTTGAAAAAGGAGAAGAATCTAACACGATAGAGGATAAGGCTACGAACATTGATAAGCATATGAAGAAACCTAAGCTAGAAGTAGAGTTAAGCCTAATTGACACACTTGAGCAGCCATGCGCTATCGATTTCGTGTTCCCTAACGGCATTTCTGAGAATTTAGACGAAGAAGTTTGTGAGGAATTTCAGAATACTGATTCCCTACATATGAATATCAAAGCAGCTGGAGAAGGATTATACAAGGTACCAAATGAGCCGTTTGACAATGAAAAGAATGAGGAACCCCCCGACCGAGATTTCCGCACAAATCGAGCTAAATGCGGTGCAAATCAGTACATAAACGACCCCGAGATGCCAAGAAGTTACACCAAACGTCCAGCACACAATTGGAGTATTGACAAGGCATCCAAGGTGAAGATGAAACCTTCACCACAAAGGCTCACGCACCAAAAATTTCTGGAGATGCTGAAGGAAACAAGCGATGAACGCCTAACCGGTTTCATGGAGTACACAACCGGATTCATGGACAGCTCGACCAGAATTTTTGGACAGTAGGATCTAGCCCCCGACTTAGAGAATATCATGACCAATTTTAGGGAAGACAAGACTGATCGTGCAAGGAACTCAACTGATCCACGTGCTACACCCTATTGAGCACACTATGCACGCGAGACGCTACGCACACGACGTCGATGACGTCCACCTGATGAGTAACATCGTGGTCAGGCTCGTGACCTTAAACAAGCGCTTCTCGGGAGGCAACCCGAGATCCGTTTTCCACTTCGAAATCATCCACAACATAAGGAAAGACACGTACGCCCAACTGCATCAACTCGGGACAGCAAGCACACATCAGGTGCACACATTCCTATTTATAATATTTTGCCCCCAGTTTTTGCATGTTAGTCCATCTCTTAGGTATTGAACACCGGGACGGTGTTCCGTTCAATTTTAGGGGGGGGGGGGGTTCTTAGGATTAGACGGACGGATATCTAGTACGAAAAATTTCGAACTTTAGTCACCTTATGCAACTTTGTCGAATCGGGAACAAAAGTCTAGGTTAGCTGAAACATACTTTTAGATGTCGATTTGTTTGTGATTGTGCATGAATCCATGGCCTATAGTTGTATTCCTTCCCTTAGGCTTCAATCCCAAGCACTCATATCTCCGAGCATACCTTTCATTCTTTATTTTGTTTCGATCATTATATTTCCACGCACTTACACTCCGTTGTCAATAGACTAAGTTCTTTAACTTTTTCAGCCCTACATTGACATGAGTGCATCTATATTGATGGTTCGGGTCTAAGTGGTTGGTCGAGGCCGTTTTTCTACGTCCTAAGGGTTAGAGTCGATGCGTATTCACACAAGTTAATAAAAAGAAAAAAAAGAAAAGAAAAAAAGAGAAAAAAAAATCAGCAAAAACACAACCTCTTCACTCCGCTAAGGTTACGAGACCTTATGAGTGTGCCAATTGCCAACCTGGGTCTAAGTACAAGGCTGTCCTCTTCAACTCCGACGTCCTAGAAGCCGAGTGCAAATTTCAAAAAAAATGTGTGGAAACCGAAAAAAGAAAAAAAAAGAAGAAGAAAAAAGAGAACCAAAAAAGAAGAAAAATAGTTGTCTTAAGAATGGTATCGAACTCTTTGCGCATTAGAATAGGTATGGAGATTGCTTGGATGTTGTCTAGGGGTTTGTGAAATAAACTCAGGACATGTGTAGGATTGCACGGTTAGTGGCTTTCGGTAGATAAGGGTCTAAATTGGGTGCGCTTAGATCTATGTTCGTGTGACGCGTTGTTGTGTAGGGTGGCTAACTTTTCGAGTTGATTGTGCTAGTTTCCGGTTGTTGTCTAACTCCGCTCCTTCTTCTTTCTAGTCTTGCTCGAGGACGAGCAAAGGTTCAAGTCTGGGGGAGTTTGATAACGTCTATTTTGTTCTAGTATTTTCATCTATTTTCATAGTTAGTTTCATCATTCATTCGATTTTACCAAGCTTTAAGCATCATTATCATCCTGTTTTCAGTCATTTTAGAGCTAAAGGACGTGCCAAGACAAAGTGCAAACATCGAGGATCATCACGGGACAAACGAGACGAGAATCGGCATGAAAAGCCACTACTCGTGCGGGTAATACCCTAGCCCGGGCGGGCAAAAGTTACGGCGATTTTGTCCAGCAAGTTTTGCACGAGTCGGGCAAAAAAAAAAAAACAACGATCGGGGCCTCTACCCGAGCGGGCACAAGTCATGCCCGAGCGTGCACCTCCTCAGCCTGAGCGGGCACCACTTTTTCATCGCGTTTTTGCGCGATCATCTGCGCCGTACCCGAGCGGGTAACATTCCTTGCCCCAGCGGGTCGCGGCCATCACCTGCAACTTTAAATAACTTAATTTGACTTAAAAGAAGGGGAAGTTCGTGGGGGACTTATACAATAAGGAAAACACCCCTAGAGAAGAGGAATAAAGTCATATTTCGTTGGAGGAAGTAATAGAAACGTTGCCAACTTAATCAAGATTTGGAAAACTCAAGAAAAGGCAACAACGAGAGGTGGCTGCTGCAACTAAAGAGGAGAGAGCTTTAGGGACGAGGCGAGACAGAAATTAGAGAGGAGAGCACACGTAGAGGAGGAGAAGAAGAGCAGAACGCACACACAAGGGCGAAGGACGGAGCGAGGAAGCCGGAGCGTGGAGGAGCTATTGAAGACGTCCGTATTGAATAGGGAGGGATCTCATTCTTTATCCATGTTGAATATAGTTATCTTTTGTGTTTCTTTTTCTGAAGTCATGTCCGAGTAGGTCCATAGCCATGGGTTAGAGAGCTTTGACAATATGTACTGAAGTTTTGTTCTTAATGTTTGGTTATGATATTTGTTCGTTTCGGATTGATTGGTTGTTCGTAATGCTTTTGTTCTTGTTGGCCACTTGAATGAAAGTTTATAAAAATCTAATTGCATTGGGAGATGGATTGGATTTTGGAACGTAGCCATGATATGAAGTCTCAATTGATTTAGAACCTTGGCCGGTCGGTTGATTGAACTTACGAATTAGGATAGCGATCTTAATGCGTCTAGTAGGTGAGATACACAATTGGGAGATTGGTATACGCATGCTAGATAGTGGGTTTAGGCATCGGGAGAGTCATTCCCTAGGAAAGAGCTTGAATTCCCCGAATACGTAACGAGAGCTTGAATTCCCTGAACTCGTGATAGTATCTAAGACCAATGATCTTGTTAGAACTTCGTTGCATCATCGTGTATCTCTCGAAACCTGTGGTGTTTAGTTCATTCAGTCTTAATCCGATAGTTAGTTAGTTAGTTTATCTTCATTCGCATTCCATTCACCTATTGATTTTACACGTTCTATTCATTAGTTACTAGCTTTAGAGTTGCACCAATTCGTCGTGTTCGACCCTGGTACTATACGATCCGTATTCTTGCGGAAGCGTTAGTCTAGGTAATTATTACTTGAGATTAACCACATCAAGTGTTTGGCGCCATTGCCGGGGAATTGATTACGGCTTTAGAGTTAGGATACTTTTGAACTAGGATATAGTCCTTTCCGGAGACTTTATTTGTTTTTGTATTTTTGCTTTTGTTTTTCTTTCTTATTGGGTCAAACTTTTTACCTCTCGGAGCTTAATCGAATTTTGTGTTCTTTATTTTGCGAGGTAACATGAACGACATCAAGTCTTTGGATGCCAATATAGCTGGAGTAAAATATCAACTTGCCGAACTTCGTTATATGCTGTCTAACTCATACCATTCACATTACTCGGAGCAATCATGGGAACAAGAAGTTTAGGGGTATGAAGAAGAGATCTACGAGAGTTACAATTAGCCTTTCGGGAATACATACAATCACGGATGGAGCGATCACGCAAATTTCCCGTATAGGAACACCGATGGTATGCTGAATGCACAACATCAATTGGGGAACTTTCAGCCATGGATGCAGCCCCAAACTCAGAATTATCAGCCATGTGCATCTCAGTCCCAGCCAAACCAATCCGAAGCAGCCCCCGATTTCAACGCCATGTTCATTCGTCTCCTCCAATCCTACGAAAATCAAGGTAACTTGATTCGGAAATACAACAAAGTCAGGTGAGGATTCAAGAGAACACCAAGAAGCAGCTAGAGAGCTTTCAAACTACTCTTAGACAATTGGAGACACAAGTTGCAGAACTTGCACAAGGGGCATAACGACTACAAGAGGTTCTATCGGGAAGTTCAGAAACAAATCCTCGTGAGCATGTCAATGAAATTTGCCTAAGGGATTGTAATATGGTGGATCAGCCTACTTCAATGTCTGAAAGGGGTGAAGAATCTATTACTGTAGCAGAAACGAATGTCAACAAGCTTAAGGACAAGCTTGAGAAGGAAGAGGAGCCAAAATACGTAAAACCAGATCCGAGGCCACCTCCACTGCCATTCCCACAACATCAACGCATGAAGACGGTAGATCAGCCAAATCCCTCGATACTTGAAAAAGAAGAAGAATCTAACACGACATAGGATAAGGCTACGAGCATTGATAAGCATATGAAGAAACCCGAGATGGAAGTAGAGTTAAGCCTAATTGACACACTTGAGCAGCCGTGCGCTATCGATTTCGTGTTCCCTGACGGCATTTTTGAGAATCTTGACGAAGAAGTTTGTGAGGAATTTCAGAATACTGATTCCCAAGATATGAATATCAAAGCAGATGGAGAAGGATTATACAAGGTACCAAACGCGCTGTTTGACAATGAAAAGAATGAGGAACCCCCCGACCGAGATTTTCGCACAAACCGAGCTAAATGCGGTGCAAATCAGTACATAAACGACCCCGAGATGCCGAAAAGTTACACCAAACGTCCAGCACACAATTGGAGCATTGACAAGGCACCCAAGGTGAAGATGAAACCTTCACCACAAAGGCTCACGCACCAAATATTTCAGGAGACGCTGAAGGAAACAAGCGATGAACGCCTAACCGGTTTCATGGAGTACACAACCGGATTCATGGACAGCTCGACCAGAATTTTTGAGCCCCCGACTTAGAGAATATTATGACCAATCTTAGGGAAGACATGACTGATCATGCAAGGAACTCAACTGATCCGCGTGCTACACCCTATCGAGCACACTATGCACGCGAGACGCTACACACACGATGACGTTGAGGACGTCCACCTGCTGAGTAACATCGTGGTCAGGCTCGTGACCTTAAACAAGCGCTTCTCGGGAGGCAACCCGAGATCCGTTTTCCACTTCGAAATCATCCACAACATAAGGAAAGACGCATATTCCCAGCTGCATCAACTCGGGACACCAAGCACGCATCAGGTGCACACGTTCCTATTTATAATATTTTGTCCCGAGTTTTTGCATGTTAGTCCTTCTCTTAGGTATTAAACACCGGGACGGTGTTCCGTTCAAGTCCCGGGGGGGGGGGGGGTTTTTGGAA
>CM071864.1:18518652-18542256 GCA_036759665.1 Gynandropsis gynandra | reverse complement strand
TGTGATTAGGATTTAGATGTTGAGTTCTTCGTTTTGTTTTTTTAGGATTAGAGGGACGAATATCTAGTACGAAAAATTTCGAACTTTAGTCGCCTTATGCAACTTTGTCGAATCGGGAACAAAAGTCTAGGTTTGCTGAAACATACTTTTAGATTTCAATTTGTTAGTGATCGTGCATGAATCCATGGCCTATAGTTGTGTTCCTTCCCCTAGGCTTCAATCCCAAGCACTCATATCTCCGAGCATACCTTTCATTCTTTATTTTGTTTCGATCATTATATTTCCACGCACTTACACTCCGCTGTCAATAGACTAAGTTCATTAACTTTTTCAGCCCTACATGACATGAGTGCATCAATATTGATGGTTCGAGTCTATGTGGTTGGTCGAGGCCGTTTTTCTACGTCCTAAGGGTTAGAGTCGATGCGTATTCACACAAGTTAATCAAAAAGAAAAAAAAAGAAAAGAAAAACAGCAAAAACGCAACCTCTTCACTCCGCTAAGGTTACGAGACCTTATGAGTGTGCCAATTGCCAACCTGGGTCTAAGTGGAAGGCTGTCCTCTTCAACTCCGACGTCCTAGAAACCGAGTGCAAATTTCAAAAAAAAAAAAATTGTGGAAACCGAAAAAAGAAAAAAAAAGAAGAAGAAAAAAGAGAACCGAAAAAGAAGAAAAATAATTTTCTTAAGAATGGTATCGAACTGTTTGCTTGGATGTTGTCTAAGGGTTAGTGAAATGAACTCAGGACATGTGTAGGATTGCACGGTTAGTGGCTTTCGGTAGATATGGATCTAAATTCGGTGCGCTTAGATCTATGTTCGTGTGACGCGTTGTTGTGTAGGGTGGCTGACTTTTCGAGTTGATTGTGCTAGTTTCCGGTTGTTGTCTAACTCCTCTCCTGCTTCTTTCTAGTCTTGCTCGAGGACGAGCAAAGGTTCAAGTCTGGGAGAGTTTGATAACGTCTATTTTATTCTAGTATTTTCATCTATTTTCATAGTTAGTTTCATCATTCAGTCGATTTTACCAAGCATTAAGCATCATTATCATCCCATTTTCAGTCATTTTGGAGCTAAAGGACGTGCCAAGACAAAGTGCAAACATCGAGGATCATCACAGGACAAACGGGACGAGAATCGGCATGAAAAAACCACTACTCGCGCGGGTAATACCCTAGCCCGAGCGGGCAAAAGTTATGGCGATTTTGTCCAGCAATTTTTGCACGAGTCGGGCAAGAAAAACCACGATGGGGGCCTCTACCCGAGCGGGCACAAGTCATGCCCGAGCGGGCAGCATGCCAGCCCGAACGGGCACCTTCACAGCCCGAGTGGGTACCCCTTTTTTTATCGCGTTTTTGCGCGATCGTCTGCACCGTACTCGAGCGGGTCACTTTCCTTGCCCGAGCGGGTCGTGTCCGTCACCTGCAACTTTAAATAAGTTAATTTGACTTAAAAGAAGGGGAAGTTCTTCGGGGACTTATACAATAAGAAAAACACCCCTAGAGAAGAGGAATAAAGTCATATTTCGCGGGAGGAAGTAATAGAAACGTTTCCAACTTAATCAAGATTTGGATAACTCAAGAAAAGGCAACAACGAGAGGTGGCTGCTGCAACTAAAAAGGAGAGAGCTTTAGGGACGAGGCGAGACAGAAATTAGAGAGGAGAGCACACGTAGAGGAGGAGAAGGAGAGCAGATCGCACACACAAGGGCGAAGGACGGAGCGAGGAAGCCGGAGTGTGGAGGAGCTATTGAAGACGTCCGTATTGAATAGGGATGGATCTCATTCTTCATCCATGTTGAATATAGTTATCTTTTGTGTTTCTTTTGCTGAGTTCATGTCCGAGTAGGTCCATCGCCATGGGTTAGAGAGCTTTGCCAATATGTAATGAAGTTTTGTTCTTAGTGCTTGGTTATAATATTTGTTCATTTCGGATTGATTGGTTGTTCGTAATGCTTTTGTTCTTGTTGGCCACTTGAATGAATGTTTATAAAAATCTAATTGCATTGGGAGATGGATTGGATTTTGGAACGTAGCCATGATATGAAGTCTCAATTGATTTAGAACCTTGGCCGGTCGGTTGATTGAACTTAGGAATTAGGATAGCGGTCTTAATGCGTCTAGTAGGTGAGATACACAATTGGGAGCTTGGTATACGCATGCTAGATAGTGGGTTTAGGCATCGGGAGAGTCATTCCCTATAAAAGAGCTTGAATTTTCCGAATACGTAACGATATCTATAACCATGATCTTGTTAGAACTTCGTTGCATCATCGTGCATCTCTCGAAACCTGTGGTGTTTAGTTCATTGAGTCTTAATCCGATAGTTAATTAGTTAGTTTATCTTCATTCGTATTCCATTCACCTATTGATTTTACACGTTCTATTCATTAGTTACTAGCTTTAGAGTTGCATCAATTCCTCTTGTTCGACCCTGGTACTGTACGATCCGTATTCTTGCGGAAGCGTTAGTCTAGGTAATTATTACTTGAGATTAACCACATCAGCTTTCACCCTTGACTGTAACCCCGGTGCCTAAAAACACACCATAACCCGTTGGCCCTTCCGTCTTCAACTTCAAATGATGTATAACCTCAATGGATATAAAGTTATAATTTGCTACACTATCTATCATCACAACAACCTCTTGAGCTCCAATTCTTCCTTTACTTTTCAATGTTTGTGGAGATGACAAACCAAGGACGGAATTCATAAATAATTCCGCTAACTCGCCCATAGGAATAGACTCACCAATTTCAGCAAGTTGTTCTTCTGTTTCCACCTCTATAACTTCATTTATCTCCCTTTCATGAATAATGATGACATGTGACTCTTTATTCTTACAACGATGGCTAAGAAAATACTGCTAATCACAACGAAAACATAAGCCTTTACTTCTTCGTTCATCTGCTTCCGCATCTGTGAGACGTTTGAATGAAAGTCCCTTATTTTTCTTTACTCCCGAGTAATCCATTAAAGGAAACAATGTGTTTCCTTTATTATGAAATGAGCAAACAACAACCCCATCCTTAACATATCCTTGTTACACATTCTCATGAGTAGAACGAGAATGTAAAGTAAGTCTGTTACCTACTGCACAATGTGTTCTCGAACCCTACGGTGCGGAAGAACATGCAATAGGATTTGCACCCAGCCATATACCCAAGGAAATTATCGCTTCCAAACCAACCGGTCGGAAAATGCGAATTAATTCTTGAATTTCAGGTTTCAATGCATTCTTGAACGCATTTTCTAAAACACTATCCGGAATTCTCAGCAATTGCAACATCAACTCCTTGAATTCCAAAAAAGAATCCGTAAATAAACCTTTTTATCTCAGCGAAAACAATCTGGCGCCAACATCATCATACGAACCATGGCCAATCCGTTCTAACAGTCTCTCACGAAATTCATTCCAAAAGTAAAAAGAACGTCTGGCGATCTGCCATCGAAACCAATTCAAAGCCCTACCATCGATGGCCATTGCCGATAGTCTCAAATTCTCGGTGTCGGTACAATGACCAAATCGGAAATACCTCTCTACACGAACCAACCATCCAGAAATGTTGAATCTGTCAAAGATTGGCATCTCAATCTTCTGCAACATTTTCGTCGCATCACCTTCTTTCTCATTCGGTAGCCCCAGGAATTCAGTCGATGGTGAACTGCATATCATCGACCTAGAAACATAACCTTTATGTCAGAGTTCTCGTCGTATTTGCGAATGTTGGAGAACCAAACGTTTGTGTCTTATTCGTCTCCATATTACTGTTCGATGGAAAGAAGAATCCAACCTGAATACAATTGCCAGAAACAAGAGGTGATTTACCTCGGTCTGGACGGTCGATCGAAGCCTCGCCGGTGTGTACTCCTTCGGATGACATAGTTACCGACACCAAAACTGGTGGAATCTGGACGTGTAGGTATTGTAGAACGCAGAGCTCTTTCAGGTATTTTTCAATCTCTTATACTCTGCTTAACCGTGTCTCTATTCCCAGTATTTTGGAATCCAGTAAACCAAGTTTAGCAACCTGGTGTTGAATATCAACAATCTTGGAAACAATATCAGCATTCATTGTTTCAAGATCATCTTGAATTCAATTAATTCTCAACTTAGTTTGTGGAATCTCCATGGTAAACCATAAAAAGTCTTGCTCTGATACCAAATTGATAGAGAAGAACTGCCACTTTCTTTATTTCACAGAAGGAAAAATACAATCTGGAGCCTTTGAAGAGATACCCAACTCTTGCCCCTTATAACCTTTCCCTAATTTTTCTGATAACTATCATAACTAACCCCAACCCCTTATTATACCCTTCATTTGAGGGTTAACAACTCTAGTTAACAAACTAACGCTATACATAGATTTAACTATGTTTAATACACATAAACCTGCACAACAAAATCACAATACAACAACCAACAAACAACAACTACACAAAGCAACAATTATAATGTTCAATCATAAAATCCTATCTTCATCTTCCAGCTCTTCGAACTCTCTCCACTTGACTCTCCTTCTTTGTCTTCCTTCTTGTATAAACTTGGAAAGTCATATAAATTTGCTTGCCAAGGTAAAAATGAGAATCTCCATTTGTGTTCTAATAGCTTGAACATAATTTGATATCCCTTTTTCTGTTTATGGTGTAGGTGTTTTCCATGCTCAGAGATCTTAGCATATTTCTCGACATTGTTGCAAACATCGCGATTAGTATTTATTTTACATCAGATCCATAAGAGATATGAAGAGAATTAGTTCATGGTTTCTAGGGTATAGAATTGTTCCCGAGACCTAAGAATGGTAATGTACTTTAAATTGTTTGAATTTAACATTGGATCATAATTTCTTTTATTCTTAATTATTTGGCCTCATCCACTCATCCACTTTTACTCTTCTCAACTACCCATTGATAGGTCAAATCTAGAAATGGTTTAGTCTAATGGACATGAACTCACATAATAAGATGTGAAAGAGTACATTTCCAAACAGGTATGTTCAAACACATAATATTTTCTAATCCTACTCTTAACCTAAGTGATTAAATCGAGTGTTGAAATCACTAATTTTATGTTTATTTATATGAATTTTAAAAATAAGTGTTGTTCTCAATCAGTTTAAATTATGTTACTTCTTATTCAAGACGGTTTATCAGTTTGCAGCTTTCCGTTTATGTTAGAAGCTACGTCGCTACCTTCTCCATTATGTGAAATAATAATTAACGATAAATTCAATAAGATAAACACCACATGTTTCGAGAAGTGCACAATAATGCAATGAAGGTGCTACAAAAGATCATGGTTATAGATATTATCACAAATTCAGGGAATTCAAGCACTATCCTAAATGACTCTTCCCACTATTTAGCATGCGTACTACCAATTTCCCAATTGCGTAATAAACATGTTAAACGCATCAAGACCGCTATCCTAATCCCTAAATTCAATCGACGACTGGTCAAGGTTCTAAATCCATTAAAACCCTAAATCATGGCTAGGCTCTAAAGTCTAATCTACCTTCCGATATAACCAGACTTTTAAAATCATTCATTCAAGTGATCAATAAGAATAAAAGCATTAGAAGTAACCAATCAATTTAAAAATGATCAAATACTATAACCGAGCATTAAGCACCAGCCTTCATTACATATTAGAAAAACTCTAACCCGTGGCAACATATCTACTCGTATGTGGGTTCAGAAAACAAAGCACAAATGAAATCTATCTTAGTCATAGGTACAGAAAGAGATGCTTCCCTATTCTAATACCATAGCCTTCAATAGCTCCACCGTGTTTCGAGTTCGTCTCACCGTCTCTAGCTTTCTTCAGCCTTCTGCTCTGTCCGTCCGTGAGAGTCCTAACTTGGTCTCTCGTTCAAAAAACTGGCCTAGCTCTTCTTTGTGCTGGTTTCCTCCTCTCTCTTCTGAAGCTTGCATGACTTTCCTTCCCCCCTTTTCCTTTTCGGCCCGGATCCTTTTTCCTTTTATCCTTGCATTTCCTTTTCTGTCCAATAGCCGACGGTTTCCATTTTGTGTTCCAGATGCTGTTACCATTTTGTGCAGGCAATCATGTGTTTTAATTTTGTGCAAGCAGACGTGCATTTCCAGCGATTGTTTTCATTTTTGTAAGCGACCAGCGGTTTCTATTTGGGAAAAGGTTAGCCTGTTTCCATTTTGTGGAAGCAGCCGTGCGGTTTCTATTCTCCGGACTGGTTTAGGGTTCTTAAACGTTCGAACGTGCTGGTTTCAATTTCTTGTAGGCAGTCGCTGGTTTCCATTTCTTGTAGGCAGCCGTGTGTCCATTGCTGTGATCTTAGGAAATCTTGGATGCTGACCGTGCATAGCTGAACCGAAAGTCGTTTTGCTTAGTTTTACGATATTTGCTCGTGTTTGTATCCCGACATCTTCATTTCTTGAAAAACATGAGAAAACGATATAAGAAGAGTAAATTCTACTTAATAATTTGGTAAAGTCCAAAATCATAATAAAACTAACTATAGAAAGAGATGAAAAATACTAGGACAAATTAGACGTTATCAAACTCCCCCAGACTTGAAACTTTGCTTGTCCTCGAGCAAAACTAGAGTTAAGCACAAGAAGAGTCAAACAACAACTGGATACTAGCACAAGTACTTTGAAAAATCAGCCATTATGCACAACAACGTGTCACACGAACATAGACCTAAAAAAACTTAGTTCAGACTTCTATAGACCGAAAGTCACGAGCCGGGCAATCCAACACATCACCCGAGTTCATTTCACTAACCCCTAGACAACATCCAAGCGATCTGCATACCATTTTACCCATGCATACGTGAGACACCTTTCTTAAAGATAATTATTTTCTTCTTCTTTTCTCTTTTTCTTTTCTTTATTTTTTCTTTGAAAATCCGCGCTCAGTTTGTAGGAAGTCGGAGTCGAAGAGGATAACTTTCTACTTAGACCCAGGTTGCCTATTGACACACTTATAAGGTCTTGTAACCTTAGAGGAGTTGTGTTATTGAACAATTGTTTAGACCAAACTTATTTAGATCACTCATCAACTCTAACCTTTAGGACGTAGAAAAGCTCCTCAACCTACCACTTAGATCTAAACCATCGAGATAAATGCACTCATGTCAATGTAAGGCGGAAATAGCTAGAAGCTTATTCTATTGACATTGGAGTGTAAGCGTGTGGAATCATAAAAATGGAAAAGTAAATCTGAAAGGTATCTGACCTAGCAAAGAATGAACGGTATATATAGATACTTGGGACTGAAACCTAAGGAGCGGAATACAACTATAAGCCATGGGTTCATGCACAACTACTTAACTAGCCGGTATGTAAAAGTCTTTTTCAGTAAACCTAGGCTTTTGTTCCTGATTCGACAAAGACACAAAAAAATGGCTAAAGTTCAAAGTGTCATACTAGATATCCGTCTAATACTAAAGTGTCATACGAGAACACCTAAAAAATGACGTAAGGGCTAAAATAAAAAGAAAGGAAATCAACGTCTAATCCTAATCGCAAGTATAACACTCAAAGAGCACCCCCAGACTTGAACGGAACACAGTCCCGGTGTTCAAAATCTTTGAGAGAAACTCGCATGCCAAAAAATCGAGAGAGGATAAGGAGAGTGAGAACATATACACCTGATGTATTCTTGCTGTCTCGAGTCGGTGGTACAACTGGATGTTGTGTGCATCTACTCCTTTGTGAATGATATCCAAGTGGAGAACCTGTGAAAAAGAGTCGCATAATCCAAAATAGAGAGGGTACGATACATCGTGTTAATTGGTGGAGTACATGCATGCAAAAAAAGAAAAAGAGTTAAGTCCTAGAAATCAAAATGAAAAAAGATACGAATCTCGAGTTGCCTCCCGTTAAGCTCTTGTTTAAGGTCTCGAGTCCGACCTAGATGGTCTAATCATGAGTCGGTTCCGAAAGAGCGAGTATGGCTCGATCTTCATCCGCGTTGTCTGTGTTGTAGAGCTTCAACAGTTGGGTGTTCACTTTGAATGTACCATTGCTTCCTATTAGATCGATAGCACCATGTGCTGAGATGTTATTGATCGTGAACGGCCCGGATAATTGCGACTTGAGTTTTCCTGGAAATAGTTTCAAACGCGAATTGAAAAAAATTACTTGGACACCTTCCATGAAAGTTCGCTAGACGTTATGTCGATTGTGCCACTTCTTTGTGCGCTCTTTGTAGATTTTCCCGTTCTCGTATGAGTAGAGGCACATCTCCTCTAAATGGTGTAGCTGTAACACTCGTTTTTCAGTGGTCGTCTCGTAGTCATTGTTGAGTGCATTCATTGCCCAATACACTCAATATTTTAACTCAACCAGTAAGTAGCATGTCTTACCTTACACAAGCTGGAAAGGGGTCATTCCAATCGGCGTTTTGAAGGCTATTTGGTAGGCCCATAATGCATCATCAAGCTTCAGCGTGCAACCCTTCCTAGATTTGGAGACCGTCTTCTCCAAAATAGACTTAATTTCTAGGTTGGACACTTCCACTTGTCCGCTTGTCTGAGGGTGGTACGACATTGCTATTCTGTGCTGGAGGCCATATTTCTTCAATAGCCCTTCTATAATTCGATGCACGAAGTGCTTTCCTCCATCATTGATCACTACCCTCGGGACTCCAAAACTTGGGAATATGATGCGTTTGAACAACTTGGTCACGTGTTTGGAGTCATTGGTCGGACTTGCTAGAGCTTCCACCCACTTCGTACGTAGTCCACAATGACCAATATGTAAAGGTTCCCACACAAACACGGGAAAGGGTCCATGAAATATATTCCCCAAAAATCAAATGAATCGACTTCTAGAATATAATGGTGCAGCATCTCGTTCCGTCTGGATATGTTCCCCGCTTGCAGCACCTTTGCGGTTGTCTTGGCTGCGGAAAAATGGCCTGCATAGCTTGAGGAGTGGCCGTGAAACAGTATGTGGGGGACGTCCTCTTCAGAAATACAACATCTGAAAATTTCGTTCGTGCCCCTTTTGAAGAGATATGACTCGTGCCAGTAGTATGCCCTGACCTCATGGAGGAATTTCTTCCTAGCATTGTAGTTCAGCCCTTCCGGTAGCACTTGACATGCTAGATCGTTCACGAAATCTGCATACCATGGTGTTGATGCGCAAGTCACATACATCACTACATCCTCTCGAAAGGAATCATCGATGGGAATGCTTTCAGGGATTTCAAGTCATGAAAGGTGATCAACTACCCCATTATCGGTTCTTTTCCTATCCCGGGTTTCCAGATCAAACTCTTGCAGCACCAACATCCATTGAATAAGCCTCGACTTTGCATCCTTCTTGGTGAAAAGGTAGCAAAGTGCGGCATGATCTATATAAACTATGATCTTGGAGCCACCAAGATAGGAACGAAATTTCTCAAAGGCAAAGATGATTGCTAGAAGCTCCTTCTCAATCGTAGAATAGTTGTATTGGGCGTTGTCTAGGGTTCTACTCTCATAGTAGAATGTTTGCAACATTCTATCCTTACGTGTCCTAATACTGCCCCAATGACATAATCACTTGCATCGTACATGAGCTTAAACGATATCTCCCAATCTGACGGCTGTATTATCGGCAGAGAAACCAATGCCTTTTTCAACATTTCGAACGCAACATGGCATTCCATCGTGAATTCAAATGGCACGTCTTTGCCGAACAAATCAGTGAGATGCTTGGATATCTTCGAAAAGTCCTTGATGAAGCGTCTATAAAACCTTTCTTATCACAGAAAACTTCAAATGACCTTAACGTTCCTAGGGGGCGGTAGATTCTCGATAACCTCTATCTTAGCTTTGTCACCATCTTACCACTCTAAGATGAATGGCGTTGATCTGCTAACGGGGATTCGCTTGCGGTCTCCCGGGTAGCTGTCCTTGCTGGCGCGCTGCTCCTTGCGCTTATTATGCGACTTGCATTTCCAAATGCCTAAAATGAATTTGAAAACCTTCCATCTGCTTCTTGGCATTGTCTTGCTCCGCTTTCACTCCCATCAATAGGTTGTTCTGATTTTTATACTCTTGGAGAAGGCAGGCGAACATAGCGCTAATATCAAGGCTACTTCAGACTGGGTCGGTGGTGGCGCACATGGTTGCTAACTTTGATTCTGAGGCTGCATTCTTGGCTGGAAATTTTAGTTTCTCTGCATCACAATCGACTGAAAATTTCTCGATGGTTGTTGCGCATTCAACGCACTGTCAGGGTTCTTGTACGAGAAGGTTGGGTGATTTCTCCATCCGGGATTATATGTGTTCCCCAAAGGCTGATTGTTTCCTAAGTAGTTCACTTCCTCATACCCATGAACTCCTTGTTCCCCTGATTGCTCTGAATAGTGTGGATGGTGTGATTCAGACAACATATGGTAAATTCTCGTAACTTGGTTTTTCACTTCAGCTATATCGGTGTATAGAGCATGCACCTCATTCATATTAGCCACTTTCGCTGGAAGATTGCGGCTGTATTCCCCTGTAGCATTTCTTCTCTCATCTGCCATTCGATCGACCAGGTCCTCGATCTGGGGAAACGTGAGATTACTTAGAGAACGTATAGCTGTGGCTATGAGTTGCACAAGAAAACACAAAACACAAGAACCAGGTAAGCTCCAAAACGTAAAAATTGTCTATAAAAGAAATGAAAATACATAATATGAAAAAGAACTAAAGACTCTGGAAAGGACTGTGTCCCAATTCAGAAGTATATCCTAACTCTAATGCCATAATCAGTTCCCCGGCAACGGCGCCAAAAACTTGATGTGGTTATCTCACGTATTAAATTACCTAGACTAACGTTTCCGCAAGAATACGGATTGAGTAATATCAGGGTCGAACACTGGAGAACCGATACAACTATAAAGTTCTTTAACTAATGAACATGACGAGTATAAATTAACCGGTGGAATGCAAAGTAATGACTAAACTAATTAACGAGATAAATTTAATAAGCTAAACACCACATGTTTCGAGAAATGCACAATAATGCAATGAAGTGCTAGCAAAGATCATGGTTATAGATGTCATCACAAATTCAGGGAATTCAAGCTCTTTCCTAGGTAATGACTCTCCCGATTTCTAAACCCACTATCTAGCATGCGTACTACCAATCTCCTGATTGTGTAACAAACATACTAAACACATTAAAACCGCTATCCTAATCGCTGAGTTCAATCGACCGACCGGTCCAGGTTCTAAATTGATTAAAACCCCAAATCATGGCTAGGTTACAAAGTCTAATCTACCTTCCGATACAATCAGACTTTTTAAAACATTCATTCAAGTGATCAGCAAGAATAAAAGCATTAGATGCAACCAATCAATCTAAAAATGATCAAATACTATAAATGATCATTAAGAACCAACCTTCATTACATATTGGCAAAACTCTAACCCGTGGCAACGGATCTACTCGTACATGGGTATAGAAAACAAAGCACGAATGAAATCTATCTTAGTCATAGGTACAGAAAGAGATGATTCATTATTCTAATACCGTAGCGTTCAATAGCTCCTTCGCATTCCGGTTGTCTCCCCGTCTCTAGCCTTCTTCGGCCTTCTCCTCTGTCCGTCCGTAAAAGTCCAAACTTGGTCTCTCAGTCCAAAACCTGGCCTAGCTCTTCTTTGTGCTGGTTTCCTCCGCTCTCTTTCAAAACTTGCACGAGTTTCCTTTTCTCCTCCCTTTTCCTTTTTGACCGGCATCCTTTTTTCCTTTTATCCATGTGTTTCCTTTTCTGTCCAGCAGCAGGCGATTTCCATTTTGTGTTCCAGAGGTTGTTTCCATATTATGCAGGAAACCGTGTGTTTTCAATGAATGTTTCCATTTTGTGTAAGCTGCGATCGGTTTCCATTTTGTGAAAAGGTTAGCTGGTTTCCATTTTGTGGAAGCGGCCGTGCAGTTTCTATTTTCCTCTCCGGTTTAGGATTCTTGGACGTTTGACCGTGCACAGCTGAACCGAGGGTGGCTTTGCTTAGTTTTTCGACATTTGCTCGTTTTTGTATCCAAACATCTTCATTTCCTGCGAAACACGAGAAAACGATAGATAAGACTAAATTCTACTTAATAACTCGGTAAAGTCCAAAATCATAATAAAACTGACTATAAAAAGAGATAAAAAAATACTAGGAAAAATTAAACGTTATCACTTGCTGATGATGATGACTTGAACAGAACCATCACCAAGCGGATCCTAGAGAAACTCGGGTGTGAAGTGTCTACTGTGTCATCAAGGTTTGATGAAACCCACGTTCATTGATCGAAAGTGAACGGTCCCATTTTAATTCTATCTCCAATTTCCCTCTATGGCATCTCCTAAAGAAGCTCATCCTATTGAATCTCATCCATTTCAAACAAGATAGAAAGAGTTCGTGAGAATACTTTTCAATTTGGGTTGTCATCTTTTCCGTGGAATCGAGTTCGGGTGAAACATAGCATCAACTTTAACGAAGAACCAAGTTCAGATACATGACTTAATTGACAATAGAGTACACGAAACATAACTATTGCATATCTAATAAACACATGGACATCAAATCAAGGCCAAACCAAGAAGAAGAATATGCAATTTCTGAAATATATAGTTACAATTTTGTAATTCAAAATACAATAGAAAAGAATTTTAAAGATAAGCTGCAAAAAAAATAATAAATTCTAATACTATGTGATTAAATACATTCAAATATTTATAAGATATATGTTTATTAATAATAAATATACCAAGAAAAATTTGAACAAAAAAATTTGAATGTTATATAACTATTCCATGATTCATTTTATACGAAACTTCAAAACAACTAAAAAACAAAAAGAAAATAAATATATTTTCCATAATTTGTATGAGTTCAAAATTAATTACAATAACTGAACATAATAAAAATCAGATTTTTTAAAACACATGGTTTTACCTTTAATGGTAAACGCACAAAAACCGTCAGATCTCGGCAAGGCAAGAAATTTCAGGTGTCAATAGAACAAGAGGCGACTCGGTTACCGATAATAATCATCCATTGTCAAGTTAATTTAAAGTAAATACATCACTATAAAATCGCACTCGAAACTCACTACTGCGTGTGAAGGGTGTTCTATAGAATATATTCATATTGCATGTGGAGTGTGTTCTAAGAGTTTATATATTAATATTGTTATTTTTAATCTATATAATTAATATTGTTATGTCAAATAAATTTAAATTTGTAAAATTTTGACATATTTTCAACTTGAATTTCATTATATTTTTATATAGCATAATGTATATATTGAGAAAAAAATATTAAAAATTCATACATTCTTTTATATAATAATGATATATTTGTGTGTATTAGTTCGTGTGATTGCATATCAACTACTATTTATTACTATATCATAATATATTATACATATAATGTTGTTGCCAATTATCCATATTGTTTATGATTTAAAGGCTCCAATATCATTCCAAACACATCAGGTTTAACTTTCTCTTTGACTTATATTTCCTACACATCTTTGTTATGCTAACATTTTATGAAATGATTAGATCAAAAGTTGTTATCATTTAGTCTTATTATTTAATTGTTATAAGGTAGGGAAACCAAGAGGAAAACACGCAGCGGAAACATAGAGTTTTTCTCGGGTTTCCCTTTGGTGAGATCTGATTCGGAGACAGATCTGATTAGCATTTCTTAGCACATACCTTGGTGTATGCTAAACCAAGTATGAACTTTGGATCTTTGGTGTGATCTGGGTTCCTTAGCCTGTGCTATGGCACCATTATTGTCACAATAGATCTCAACAAGATCTTCTATGCTAGGAACCACCCCAAGTTCTGATATGAACTTCTTGATCCAAATCGCTTCTGTAGCTACTTCTGATGCAGCTAAGTACTTAGTCTTTGTTGTAAAATGAACAACTGTAGCTTGTTTAGAATTTTTCCAGCTCACAGCACCACCATTTAGGCAAAACACAAACTAGATTGTGATCGATAATCATCTCTATCGGTTTCAAAGCTAGCATCAGTGTAACCCGTTACAATGAGCTCTTCCTCATCTCCAAATACCAAGAATGCATTCTTAGTACTTCTCAAGTACTTAAGAATATTCTTCACAGCTATCCAGTGACTTTCACCGGGATCACTTTGATGCCTACTAGTCATACTTAATGCATATGATACATCGGAACGTGTCCATATCATGGCGTACATGATAGATCCAATAGCAGATGCATATGAAATCTTACTCATATGTTCTCTCTCTTCTTTTATCATAGGACATTGTTGTTTAGAGAGAAACTTGCCACTTACGATAGGGAAAGTTCTTTTCTTAGAATCTTGCTTGCTAAAACGTTTTAGCACTTTGTCTATGTATGTACTTTGACTTAGGCCAATAAGCTTCCTTGATCTATCTCTATAGATCTTTATACCGAATATATAGGTAGCATCGCCTAAGTTCTTCATAGAAAAACAATTTCCTAACCAAGTCTTTACATATTGTAGGGTAGGGATATCGTTTCCTATGAGTAATATGTCATCTACATATAACACAAGAAAAACTATGGGGCTCCCACTAACCTTCTTGTAGACACAAGGTTCATCTTCGTTTTTTATGAAACCAAACCCTTTGATTGCTTCATCAAAACGAAGATTCCAACTCCGAGAAGCTTGCTTCAATCCAAAAATGGATCCTTGTCGCTTGCAGACCTTATCAGCATTTTCTAGATCGACAAAACCTTCAGGTTGTGTCATATACACATCCTCAAGAAGCGTTCCATTATGAAAAGCTGTTTTGACATCCATTTGCCAGATTTCATAATCATGGTATGCAGCTATCTGAAGCAAAATCCTTATGGATTTCACTACAAGAAAAACAGGTTTTAGGAACCGAAAAATCAGTTCCCAATCCGTTCCTAAACCAGTTTAGAGACGGATTAGAGACGACCAGTGGTAGTATCCAATCGCGCGACTCTAATTTTTTTCAGTCTCCAATTCGTTACTAATTAGGGACGGAAATTTTAGTCCCCAATCCGTCCCTAATTAGGGACCGGAAAAGTAGTCCCCAATCGGTCCCAGGATTTGGAAACGGACAACAAACCGTCTCCAAATTTGGAAACGGCTCGGGCCGTTTCCAATGTTTTTTTTAAATAAAAAAAATTAAAATTTTTAAATTTAATCAATTACATTAAAAGATAAATATTAGTATTACATAAATTTAAAAGTTCGATTACATTACATTAATCCGATTACATATAATCCTAAGCCGTCCGATTACTCCTCGTCGGAATCACTGTTCTGAACTGCATCCCAATCGATGTTAGGCATTTGCGCTTTCATCATGCACAGAAGCTTATCCCTGTTGGATTCTTGGAACCTTTCGTCCATTTGTTGTCGGAGCTCGTAATCCACCTTTTGTTTTCCTTTGGATGAAGTTGAATGTTTTGAGGACATTGCTCCAAGTCCGAAGATACGACCTTTGTAGGGCGTAACTTGCTGTAAAACAAATACCGAGAATTAATAACATTTCTAAATAATGACATTAGATCATAGTAGAATGTAATTATTACCTCGAGATACAACTCGTTGTACTCTTCCTGAGTAAGAGTAGTTTGTGAGCCGTCTTCTCTCGGTGGAATTTGCGATACTCGCTCCGATGCCATGTTTTGAATTTCATCGCGAATGGTTTTCGCCTTTGGATCCACCCACGAACCATCTGACTTCCTAACGTGTGTACGTTCCAACAATTCTATATAGGATGGTTCGTATCCCTTCTCTTTCGCCTGAAAAAAATATAAAGACATAGTTTAATAAAATGTAAATTTTATATAAATGCATAAAGTTGAATAAAACTTACCAGATCTTCGTATACTTCCGCAAAAGAACGAGATCCTGCCGTGTGCACGCTCATCCCGTATCCCGCTCTATCAGAACGTCGGGATTGACTTGCTCGCTCGCTCTTTGCCTTAAATTCCGGGGAATCCCATAGTGCGCACATCTGATTCCAAATATCTTCCGACATCCATAGGGGTTTTGCGCGGTCTCCTTTTAGACATCGTTCTTTGTGCAATTTCCCTACGATAGACTTGAGACGCAATGCCGCATTTTTTTCAAACTCGGACTTTACCAGTCCGGTAATGGCGGGATTCCAATAATATTTTTGCTGAAATAATAATAAGGTTATTAAATCTAAATTGTAATTTAAATTACTTGATAAAATTTAAAATTGTTTAAAACTTACCACAAATGCTTTCCACCATCGTTCCTTAATTTCTGGATCGGTATGTGTCCAATTGTAACAGAACCGATCAAAATCAGCTTTTATCACAGTTGTTATTTGCCGATTAAGTTGCTTAACTCCAAACCTACAAATCACAATTACGGATAAATTAACATTTAGTTAATTATTTATAGTTGAGATTTGAAATTGAATATACGTACCATAGTGCGCCGGATTCATCAGGGTCTATAAGCGGAAGCTTCCGCTTGTTCAACAATTGAACCCTCCGGTCGAGCTTTTTGTTTGGTTTTTTTCTTCAGATGAAACATAAATCGCTCGAACGGATACATCCAACGAAATTGAACTGGACCTCCTAGTGCGGCTTCGTGCGGTAAATGAACTGTCAAGTGCTCCATAACATCGAAGAATGATGGTGGAAAAATCTTCTCCAAATTACATAGTACAGTAACTATGTTATTTTGCAGTCGACGAACTACATCCATACTCAGATTTCTCGAACATAAATCTCGAAAGAATAGGCCAACACCTGTAACATTAAAATATTATTCGTGTATTTAACAAATATTCACACTACATATTAATATAAAATCAACCACATACCTCCAATTGCTTCGTGTGCATGTTTGTCCATCAATTCAGAAAAACATATCGGAAGAAGTCTTTGCATGAATACATGACAATCGTGACTTTTCATCCCTAATAACTTTCCTCCTTGAATGTCAACGCACCTTCCAATGTTAGACGCATAGCCATCGGGGAATTTCACATCTTCTTTCAACCACTTCAACAATTTATATTTCGTTTCATTTGACAATCTGAATATCGGGACTGGCGCTTTACCGTCATCACCTATATGTAACTCCCTTCGTGAGCAATATTCTTCTAGATCTTTGCGTGATTTAATATTGTCTTTTGTCTTCCCCGTGACATTCAGTACTGTATTGATGATGTTATCAAAAAAATTCTTCTCTATGTGCATCACATCAAGATTGTGGCGAAGTTTCAGATTTTTCCAATACGGCAAATCCCAAAATATGCTCTTCTTGTACCAGTTATGAGTAATTCCATAACCACCAATTCTCGGATGATTGTTCCCTCCGCAATCTATACTCCTCGGAATACCCAAAGCAAGAAGTCGTTCATATAAAATCTCTTCGCCGGTCAAAACTGGAGGAGGAGATTTCCGCACAACTACATTCCTTTTAAAATTTCTCTTGTTGCGCCGTAATGCATCATCAACAGGAAGAAAACGACGATGACAATCAAACCAACTCGTCTTTCTTCCATGTTTCAACTGAAAAGCATCTGTTTCTTCCATGCAATATGGACAAGCCAATCGACCATGCGTTGTCCATCCAGATAACATACTATAAGCTGGAAAATCACTTATTGTCCACATGAGAGCACCTCGTAACATAAAATTTTGTTTCCTCGAGACATCGTACGCTTGAACTCCATTCCATAATTCTTTTAATTCTTCAATAAGTGGTTGAAGAAATATATCCAAACTTCTTTTCGGATGATTAGGCCCGGGAATCATTATTGTTAAAAACAAAAATTCCCGTTTCATGCACATATCCGGTGGTAAGTTGTAAGGTGTCACTATAACTGGCCACAATGAATAATTCTTTCCAGACATCCCAAATGGATTAAAACCATCGGTACAAAGACCTAAATAGACATTTCGACTCTCAGCCGCAAAATCAGGGTATACCTTGTTAAAGTGTTTCCACGCCTCACCATCTGAGGGATGACACATCTCTCCTTCCTTACTTGAATGCTCAGCATGCCATCTCATGTCGCTTGCGGTCTCCACAGATTGATACAATCTTTTTAATCTGTCTGTAATTGGTAAGTACCACATACGACGATATGGAACCGATTTTCCATTCTTTGTTAAATAAAACCGATCTTTTCCACAAAATAGACAATTACTCATCTCCGATGTCTCTCTCCAAAAAATCATGCAATTGTCTTGACAAACATCAATCTTTTGATATGGCAATAAACCCAAAGATCGCATCATCTTCTTTGTCTCATAATAGGAGTCTACTGCATTATTATCTTCTGGCAAATAATCTCTTACTAATTGCAATATCGAATCCATGCAATTCTCAGACAAATTATTTTCAGTCTTCAAATTCATCAAACGTGCAGACAGAGATAACTGTGATAAACCACTCCTACAACCATCATAAAGTGGATTCCTAGCACTTTCTAGCATTTCAAAAAAACTTTTTGCTTCTTCATTCGGATCTTCTTCAATATTTTCGTTTCTTTCACGGAATACATTTTGCACCATTTCCACATAGGGGTTCATTTCTACATCTTGAGAAGACTCAAATTCATCATGATGTATAGTGCCCCTAAAGTTTTCCACAACATTACTAGATCGTGGTGCAAATTTTTCTCCATGACATAACCACATGAAATAATTCGGGGTAAATCCTCTTAAATAAAGATGCTTCCAAACAGTTCTCTCATTAACAAATTTTTCATTCTTTCATTTGACACATGGACAAACCAACGTACCCGTTTGTTTGTAAACTTGTTGATTCGTCGCCATTGTCATAAACTGTGTGACGCCTTCTATAAACTCTTTCGATACGCTTTGAGATTCTGGATCAATTCTTCTGTACATCCATTGTCTAGAATCGAAAATGTTCGATCTTGATGAAGATGCCATTATATCGCAAACACTATAGAAGTTATGGGGTGAAAAATATGAGAGTAGCTTATGAAAAACGGATCAATGGTTGAGGGGTTAAATAGATTATTTAGGAACGGATTAGGAACGGATTAGGGACTAAGAGATTAATTTTCCGAAAAATCGTCCCTAAACCTGTTTTTGAAGTCCTAAATTTAGTGACGGTTTCAAATCCGTCTCCAAATTTGGAGACGGACATGTCATCCGTTTCTAATTTTGGAGACGGATGGTTTGCCGTGTCTAATCAATTCCCATTTAGAAACGGATTAGACACGACTCCTCGGTACCCAAATTTGGGGACGGATTAGTGACGGATTTCATCGTTCGTCCCTAATCCGTGTCTAATCCGTTTCTAAATTTAGGGACGGAAATGTCGGTTCCTAAATTTCGTCCCTAATTTCCAATTTTCTAGTAGTGTTTGATCATCGCAACCGATGAAAAATTTTCGTCATAGTCTATACCATGAACTTGTTTAAAACCTTTTGCAACCAAACGCCCTTAATAAGTATGAACATTACCATCCATATCGGTTATTTTTTAAAATCCATTTACAACCTATGGATCTCGGCCCTTCAGGTAGATCAACCAAAGTCCATACTTGGTTTGTATACATGGAGTCCATCTCGGATTTCATGGCCTCAAGCCATTTCTCAGAATCTAGGCTCGTTATGGCCCCTTGGTAGGTCGTTGACTCATCATCTTCCATGAGCATTACATCCCCATCTTGAGCCACCAGAAATCCATATCTCTATGGTGCAGGATGTGTTCTTATAGACCTATGCATAATTTGTCTCATGAGCAGGTTCCACATCAGTTTGTGGTTCCGATTCCACAACTACTAGTGGTGTCTGCTCAGTTTCCATCTTAGTTTCAACAGTATTTTCTTGTGGTTCTTGAATTTCTTCAGGTTCTATAGTATTCCCACTAGTTCTTCTAGAAAGAAACTCTTATTCTAAAAAAACACCTGTGCGGGCAACAAACACTTTATGCTCTAAGGGTTTGTAGAAATAGTATCCTTTAGTTCTTTTAGGATACCCCACGAAAATACACTTATCTGATTTAAGGTCGAGTTTGTTAGACACCTGATGTTTAACATAAACCTCATACACTAGGATGTTTCACAGTCCATATCTTATATGGTGTCTTTTGAACTGACAGATGAAATACAGTTTAATATAATAGCAGCAGTTTCCAATGCATGTCCCTAAAACGAATGTGGAAGAACTGTTTGACTCATAATTGACAGAACCATGTCTAACAGAGTTCGATTTCTCCTTTGAGAAACACCATTCCATTGTGGTGTAGCTGGTGGAGAGAGTTGTGAGACAATCCCACACTCTTTCAAATAGTCAACAAATTATTGGCTTAAATACTTGGCTTAAATATTCACCTCCTCGGTCTGATCGAAGTTTCTTGATATTCTTACCAAGTTGGTTTTGTACTTCATTTTTGAATTCTTTGAACTTTTCAAAAGATTCATATTGTGTTTCAACAGATACACATATCTATATCTACTGAAACCATCAGTAAAGGTAATAAAGTACAAGAAACCACCTCTAGCTTGTGTGTTTAAAGGTCTACATACATCTATATGTATGAGATCTAATACACCACTTGCCTTTTCATTTTTTCCCTTAAAAGGGGTTTCATCATCTTGCCCAATAAACACGATTCACATGTTTCAAATGATTCAAAATCAAATGAATCCAATATTTCATCTTTTTGGAGTTTAGAGATGCAGTTCTCATTTATATGGCCCAAGCAGCAGTGCCAAAGATATGTCAGATTAGAATAATTACTTCTAATCCTTTTAGTATTCACGTCATAGATAGGCATATCAAAGTTCAGAACATAAAGGCCATTCATCAAATGTGCAACACCATATACCATATTATTCAAATAAATAGAGTAACAATTGTCTTTTATTATAAATGAAAAACCTTTCCTGTCCAAACAAGAAATAGAAATAATATTCTTAGTAATGGTAGGCACATAATAGCAACTCTCAAGTTCTAAAACAAGCCCAGTAGGCACAGTTAATACATAAGTGCCTATAGCTAATGCAACAACTTTTGCTCCCTTTCCAACTCGCAGGTCGACTTTGCCTTTCTTCAATGATCTACTTCTTCTCAGTTCTTGCACATTATTACAAATGTGAGAACCACAACCGGTATCTAATACCCATGAAGTAGAAGTAGATAAGTTGACTTCTATAACATAAATACCTGAAGCAGAAGTCCCACTTCATTTCTTGGTCTTTAGTTCTTCCAAATACATTGAGCAGTTCCTCTTCCAATGATCGGCTTACCACAGTGGAAGTAATCACCTTCCTTAGCCACCCCACCTTTAAGCTTTAAGGCTTTACCAGACTTGAACTTGGGCTTTTGACCCCTTTTGTTCTTGTCTTTGGCCTTGCCTTTGTAATTCTGAACCATCACAACAGTTTCGGGCATGGCCTTCTTGATGTTTACTTTGGCAGTTCTTAACATGTTGAGTAATTGTGCCAAAGACATCAAAATCGTTCATGTTATAGTTCATGACGAATTCATCACAAGATTCTGGCAACGATTGCTGAATCAAGTTCGTGGC
The DNA here is from genome assembly GCA_036759665.1 of Gynandropsis gynandra. Classification (NCBI taxonomy): domain Eukaryota; kingdom Viridiplantae; phylum Streptophyta; class Magnoliopsida; order Brassicales; family Cleomaceae; genus Gynandropsis; species Gynandropsis gynandra. The sequence goes on along the minus strand of CM071864.1, from coordinate 18,520,762 downwards.
CAACTCTAGGCCCATCGGAAAACCCATTTTCTCAAGGCTCTCAATATACCCAATCATTTTTTAGTACCCAATCATCTTTTAGTACATGAGGTCCTATAGAAGTTCTCTCTGCCATAACACATCTAAATAAAGCCTTAGAGGTTTCAAACCTCTCTTGCCTAGGCTGCTCTTGATACAACTCCTTAAGATGTTTGATCATATCGAAAGTTGCCATCTTCTCATGAAGCTCAGAGTTCATGAGTGATAGCATAAGGCAACTGACCTCTAGGGAATCATCAAAGTGCTTCATATAAGCATCCTTATTAACCCTTGGAGCATTTGCTGAAGGCGCTTCAAGTAAGGGGCTTTCAAGGACATACATTTTTTTTTCTTGTTTGAGGACAATCCTCAAGTTCCTGTACCAAACTAAGAAATTTGTCCCATTCAGCTTATCCTTTTCAAGGATTGATCGCAAATACAACATGTGTGTGTTTGATGCCATGGTCACCTAAAACAGAGATACACAGAATATGAGTATCATGAAAAGAATCATTTAAACATGGACTTTATTAAATGATTCTCCCACTAAATTTTGCGAATAAATAGCTCTCACTATCAATTTAGAAAGTAATATTCATAACTTACTTAGTGGGCCAAGATCCATATTTTACCTTGTCTAGAGTTTACTTTGGTAAATCACCCTACATTTGGTTATTTGGGTAGACAACTCTTTGTTAATTACATCTCATGCAATTCTTGGATAGTTAGGTGAACAACCCTTGTTCCAGCTCACCTCATAAATAGCCACCCAACTTTATGCATCTAAGTCCCGATATCATTGATATCTTAGTTAAGTCGACTTAATCAATAAGCAATTGGATATCACAATTATCCATCGCGTCTTACTAGGATTGATGTGGCAATTCACTTTGGCAAATCCACACACATCGATCTAAGTCATGACGACGGCTTATCCATTGGTAGGCATTTAACTTGACTTAATCACACGAGGGATTTTCACCGCAATCAAACATATTTCATAAAACATAAACTTAATCATGAAAAGAACTAACATCCGAAGATATACTACCATTGGATCCCATTATTTATGATGCAGGTGATAACCTTAAGTGTTAGCTAAGTAATTTCCAGGTAAGAGGGAGCCAACTCATAAAAGCGCATAATTATATAACCCATTTTTCTTAGTCATACTGACTTAGGTAACATTTATTCGATCACGAGCATTCACATATACCGATTCACCGAGAATTGATAGATATTGCATTGTATTCCGATTCACCGAGAATCGATAGATACTGCCTTAGAGATTTAACAGCCGCTAACCTAGGTCGCCCCCTTGCGGGGTGCGGGGTAGCGCCCCATCAGCGAAACATTTTCTTAAAAATTTCACTTTCCCTCTGTGGAAAAACATCATAAAAAATCAACCATATTGATTTTATGTGAATTTTCCATGTTTTTTACTTTCCCTATTCTTCATGCGTATCACATCTTCAATCATATCTATTTTATGTGAATTTTCCATATTTATTAATTTCCCAATTCTTCATGTATATCACAGATTAAATCATATTAATTTTATGTGAATTTTCCATTTTTATTACTTTCCCGATTTTCATGCATATCATAGATTAACTTTCCATGTTTCTTACTTTCCTGATTTTCATGCATATCCCAGATTCACTTTTCATGTTTCTTACTTTTTCGATTCTTCATGCATATCACATATTCAATCATATTGATTTTATGTGAATTTTCCATATGTCTTACTTTCCAGATTTTCATGCATATCACTGATTCACTTTCCATGTTTCTTACTTTCCTGGTTCTTCATGCATATCACATATTCAATCATATCAATTTTATGTGAATTTTCTATATTTTTTACTTTCCAGATTTTCATACATATCGACATGCATATCGTAGATCTAGCACAGACCAATCATGCATATGATAGATCTATACGAAACAATCATGCATATGATATATCTAACAAATCAACATGCATATCAAAGATTCTAGTCATACATACCTCAGATTGACATGAAGTATACATGCATATCACAGATCTTGTCAAATAAATCACATATCTAGAATGAAAATCATACATGCT
>CM071864.1:18460534-18518545 GCA_036759665.1 Gynandropsis gynandra | reverse complement strand
CATAGAGTTTTTCTCGGTTTTCCCTTTTCTAAGATTTGATTCGAAGACAGAACTGATTTGTGTTTCTTAGCACATACCTTGGTGTGTGCTAAAGCTTGGATCTATGAGTCACGAGCAACAGGGAATCGCTCCTACCTCTGTTGGTATCCACATGGAAGAAGGAGAACTAGACAAAGTCGAAAAACCTAGTTGCTAGACTAGGATTTCGGCCTCTAGATTATATTGGACGAAGTGCCTTTGCCTTTTTTTGTGTTTTCTGTCTCCTTGAGAACATAGCTTAAGCACTATATTTATAGGAAAAAATTGGTTTAACCCTAAATTTAAACCTTAATTAGGGTTTTGCCTAATTAATCCTAATGGGCTGAATTAAGGCCAATTAAATTGAATTCACAATTCAATTAGAATTGACCCTAATAACTCGAATTATTCTCAATCATATTCATAATAAGGTTGGCCTAATTCCATGTCCAACTCCATTCGTCTTTATGTGTGATCCAATAGGTTCTCATTGCGTTGATCACAAATAATGAGCGGTGTCTAGCAACACATCATTATTTCCTAAGCAATGAAAATGTATGTAACTCGACATTACCAATCTCGTGATTTATGTATATTAATCCTTTTGTCCTTGATGTCTAGATTGAACATGAGTCATGGAACGTATCATACTCATCTCATTCAATCTATGGGCTCGTGACATCACTCATGTTATATAGAAGGACAAATTCTTATCTCGATCAACCAACTTCTTGCTACATTAACAGATTGCATACCCAATCACTATCTTATTTGTCCACCAATTTATGAGTGACGTTTGATAGTGTCAAAGCATACAATTACGTATGTTAAGATCTCTGTCGATCTCAAGTCATAGGATTTTATATATACTATAATCACTATGAGAATTGCTATGATACTCATTTAACATTCCATGTAGCAATCTCATGGCAGATCGTCCAGTACATTGTTCTATAACATGTACCTATGTGTTAAATTGATATCTCATATCAATTTACACATACTACTCTTAATCTAACATTGATATCCTTATTTTCAATGATGCTCAACTAGGGATGTTTTAAGACGTAAATTATATTTCTAAGATATTATTGCATTTATTTATATACACATACAATAAATGAAATGAAATAATAGAATACCATTTTATAGAAATGCGTGATACATCAGCAATACTCAAATAAGAATCATCCAAATGATTGGTTTCTAGAGCATACTCCAACATAGATCTCGTATGCTTCTCATATGACGACATATTTGTGACATATAAATTCTATTTTTATAATAGAAAATTGATAAAAGCTCGCACATGCATGAATTCCTTTCCTAGTATACTAATAAAATGTCGAGATTTCATGCATACCAAATTTTACTATTCTAAAATATATAAAAATTATTATTAGAATAAATTTTAAATAAAAAGAGAGACAAATCCTCGTATCATATAAATATTTTAACATTATATATATACTAGATAATACCCGTGCATAGCACGAATTTTAAAATTATTAAAACTAAAAATAATAAATAGTTTGAATATTGTATACGATATATAATTTTAAAATGATGAAAGGTATATAATTGTATTGATTAATTATTTAATTTATAGTAATTATATATTAATATTTAAATATATTCAATGTTAGATAAAAATAATACATATATATAAAGATTGAAAAGTAATTAGTTTTGACAACAATGTTTATGAAAGTATATAGTGGTATAATTTTTAAAAATATTTTTCAATAAATTTGTCAAGAGAGATAGTTATTTAATGAACAAAAACTTTGAAAGGTTTACTATGATATATGATCATGTGTTTATTAATTGATTAAATTAAAATAATAATTAAATTTAAATAATTAAAACATAAAAAATTCATGGATAATATATTCACTATAATCTAATATAAAATCTAAATAAAAATAAAAATATATAATTGAAGACATATAAATGAAACAAATTTTAAGGAAGAATTAAAAAAATAAATTATATATAATTAATGGATAATAGAAATAACAATATTTGAGAATTTACAATAAATTTTGGTCCTAAAAACAACAACAAATAATAGAATTTATGAGCTACAAAAATTAAAATAATAAATATATATATATATATGATAATACCATATATATATATATATAAAAGAAATTTTAAGGTTTCTTTGAGAAACATATATGACAAATAATAATCTCTTAAAATATCTATGATGGTTAAGTAAACATGGAAAATTTACGCAAGAGTAAAATTAAATTTAATTTATTATAGTAAATATATAATTTTTAAATATAAAACTTAATATTGTAATTGTTATTAAATAAATAAAATAAATGTGTGATTAGTTACAAACATGTGAGTTATTATCAATAACATGAATTATATGTATCTCACTGATGGTTCGGGCCCCCCGGAAGGAGGGAAGTTATAATTTAACTAAAAAATTATTTTTATAAAATATGTAATCTAAAACAAATAGAAAATATATATATATATATATATTTTAAAACAAAGTGATATTAATATCGATTTAATTAATTAAAATTAAATAAAATTTTTATCAATTTTAGGTCAAAATTTGTTATATGGTTATAATTTAAGATTTTTAAAATTAGAAGTTTTATTAAATAATTCATTTCATTCAATATTTTTAAATATAATATTTTTTAAATATAGCACACGCAAAAAATAAATAAATTATTATATATATATATATTTAAATTTTCAACCAAATGAATGTTTTTACATAATTTACTTGATTTTATGCTTGATTTATTGGAAATTAATTTTTGCAAGTGATTTATTTTACACCGCATACCAATATTTTAAAAGTTAAGATATACAAATTATTTTACACAATTACAACAAAATATGAATTATAAAGAAACATGGAAATTAATTTTTTTTAATAATATTGTAATTTAATATTACAAAAAAATGTTAAAATAAAAACAACAAAAGAATAAATAGATTATGAATTGAAGATATAAGTAATTGAATTATACTAAACTAAAAACAACAAATGAATGAATAAATTAATAGAATATTAATAGCTATAAACATAGAATTTGTTTTTTAAAATCTTCCCACTCTAACATTTAAGAAGTTATAATTTAATTTAAATAATTAAAAGTATATTTTAAAATTATATAATTAAAAAATCATTTCATATAAAATTTATAATGTAAAATAATAGATATAATTAGTATATATATATAAACTAAAATAAAATGAGATTAATATTGGATTTAATTCATTAAAATTAAATAATTTTTTTTGTTAATTTTAACATATGAATTATTTATTACATAATTAATTTGATTCAATATTTTTATAATAAAATAATTTTAAGCTTATTTGAATAATGAATATAGCACACACAAAAATAAATAAATAAATTTATATATATATATATATATAAATTTTCACCGAAATGAATTTTTTACATAACTTATTTGATTCTAGATTTTTACAATAAAATAATTTTATTTAATATTTTTATTAATTAATAGTAAATTATTATAGTAATTCCGAATTAATACTAACTAAAATTATAATAATTATTCATATATAATATTTATTTTTGAAATTTTAGTTTTTTTTACTTTCCAACTTTAATAAATTAATTAAAATTCAAAAATTATAATCAAATCAAATTATCTGAATGAATGAGAATAAATTATTATTATATTTATAATAATTAATTTAACATATAAATAATTAAAATTTTCGCAATTTAAAATTTGCACAATTTTTCTAAAATTTAATGTTAATTTTATTAATATTAGCTTTTATTAAATAAAATTAGATAATATTGTTTTTAAAATTATATAATTATTTATATATTTTTAAGTTATAATATATAAACTAAAATTTTAAATTAATAATAATTTATTGAGTATTTATAAAAATATAATAATAATAAAATAATCTACATGAAAATAATGTTATCTAATCAAAATATAAATTTTAAACTATAAATAATTTTTCTATACTTACTTCTATAAAAACTAATTATATATACTTTTTAACATTACTATCTTCATAATTTGATAAATAAATATGATAAATTTATTTATATTTTATATTTAATCATTATTTTTAAAACTTTTGAAATCATAAATAAATTAAAAAATTAATTTTTATATATTAATAGAAATAATAGTGTCCAAAAATTCTTATAAATAATTCTAATATAAAAATTTTTAAATTGATATTTTAATTATTTATTACATAATGAATTTAATTCTAAATAAATATTTGAAGAGTGAACACGAAGAATAACATCAAATTCATTATGTATAAATAATGTCTATTTTTACAATTTTTTGTATATTCTAATATGTTTGATTGGTGACAGTTGAAGAACCATTATTTCAATTATAAAATAAAAAAAAATAGTTAAAAAATATTATTGAAAGAAACAAATAGAATTCATAATTATTAAAATACTTACTTTAAATTTGTAGAATTTACAAACCAAGAAGACCGTAATTTTTTTTTGGTAAATTTATGAGAGTATGAAGATATATAAAAGAATAATGAATGGAAGTTATAGTGCTTTTACGTGGGAAATTAATTTTTTAAACTAAAAGTGAGGAGTTATTGGTATTCGTCGAAGTTAAGCTAAATTAATAATTAAATTATAAATTTATTGTTAGGTTTTAAACTTTATTCAGTTTTAAATTTATATTCTTAAACAATTTATAATAATAACATAATTTTAAAAATTTAAAATTGTCTTTAGTGGAAGTTAAACTAATTAACAATTAAATTATTTATTTATTACTATAAAAAGTAAAAGGATCTAATACTAATTTAAAGAATATTTGAAATCAAATCAAATGATTTTGAAATTATAATCTTAAGCATTTTATAATAAAAAAATTAAATTAAACTAAGTGAAACATAATTACAAATAAATAAAATGATTTTTATTTTAATTTTTTTTTGTTGTCTAATCAATAATTTTTGTACGATTTTCTAAAGAAAAATAATTATATTTGTTGAATAATCCTCAAATTTAACGATTTTTAAAATAAAATATTTAATTTAATTTTAAAATAAAATTTTTAATTTTTTTAAGATTTTCTCTCTCTGCTTTTTGTTCTAGTGATATTAAGATATGTGGAATCTAACTTAATCCAAAAACTAATTCAAAAGTTAATGATCGTCGAAAACTATATATATCCATGATCCTGAAAAAAAATTCACCAATATAAGTTAATTAGTCATATCCTGATTAGTGTAAGTCAATAAGTCTTATCCTGATCATTATGTGAGAACAATACATAACACTTTCACTGTGTCCATTTCTATTACCATAAATTCATTCAATTACTAAAATTATTAAATAAAAAATAAAATCTATTGTTAATAAAAATAACAAAATTAAAATGTTGCATTAGTGAAATAAATAAATTAACCTCTTATAGCATATGAAATTTTTAAATGTTAGATATTGATATTTTTATTTGATATTATATTTGAATACTTATTTTTTGTTAATTTTATGGTATAACTAAAATATTTTCATATTTTTTTCATGTTATTAATAGGCAGAATATCAAAGATACCTGCATAGGGTTTAGGGCTTCACATATACCCTCGTAAATATAATTATTAAATAGAAAAAAATGAAGAAAAGACAATTTTTTCCTAAATTTTCGTACTTGAAAACATGCACGGTTTGATAGTTTTTCAAAATGAAAAACTATTTCAACGTTAAGAGCAAGGAGGGAGAGGGGATTTTGAAGTTGAGAGCAAGGATCGAGTTCAAGTAAATCCAATAATAAAATCTCGAAGTTGAGACTAAAGAATTTTGAAGTGAGAAATAAATGGCAATGATTAGTAGTAAACAAGAGAGCACATGTCAATCTTCAATGGCATTTGTAAGTGCATCGATTTCTAGGCTTTTACGTTGCAGATGAAATACATTAGAGATCAGGCTATTGGAAGCGATTTTTTTGTTGATTTCAAATGAGTGTGCGTCTCAATGAGTCGCTTGAGTCTCAGAAAGTCGTTTCGACTCAAGCGATTCATTGGGTCTCAAGGATCGCTTGAGACACAAGGTTGCTTGAGTCTCATTGAGTCTCTTGAGTCAAAGAGAGCCAGGAGTCTCAATTAGTCGCTTGAGACTCATGACCCTCTTCGACTCAAGGCACTCATTGGGTCACAAGGGTTGCTTGAGTCACTAGGGTCGAGTCGCTTGAGTCGCATGTGCCGCTTGAGTTGCAAGGGTCGCATGGGTTGCTTCAGTCGCATGGGTCGCTTAAGTGGCAATGGTCAGTTGAGTAGCAAGGATCGCTTGAGTCGGTAGAAGTCTAATGTATTCTTAATTGATCATTTTGTAGGTGCCGCCAATGCCGAAGTTTCTTTATGAATTCAAGCACATGGATAGAATACCAAAGATCACCACCAAGTTTTATCCTCACAAGGAACCTAAGATGAACATGAGTTGCATTACTTCAACAAGGAGTCACAATTTAGGCATTTATTCCATTTCCAATGTGACTCCATATTGAGGAAGGTTCAAATGTATGTCCTAGTAAACCACTCTGTGATTGTAGGAGACAAGAAGGAATTGTGGTTCATCGTAAACGATGTTCCCATATGATACACTATAGTGGAGCATGCACTAATTACCGAATTGAACTACAGATCATATCCTTGAGGATGGGAGTCAAAAAGGGGTGATACATTCAGGCTGAATATTTTCGGCTGTAGAAAGGTGATCGTTGCACAAGTGAGTGAAAAGCTTATGATAGCAAAGAATTCCGCCGACTGAACGAGGTTGGCTACTTTGATGTTGTTGTGGAAAGTTCTTGATCACAAGCCTTCACCAGACAATTTTATCAGTCATGATCTCATTGACATGGTTGATGATTTGGAATTTTGTGAAGGCTTTCTAAGGGGGCTTTACACATTCGAGAAGCTTGTGGATACTTGCTACAAGCACGTCAGTGGGGAATCACCATAACCAAAATGGCATTCTGGCGGTTTCATGATCCCACTAATAAAAAGTTGTATATATTATTCGAGTAACATGAATATTTTCGTACTTTTTGTATTCTTATCATTTTGTTTTAATGTTTCAGTTATTTCTATTTGAAACCATCCTTAGTTTGGGCGGAAACAGATGATATGTTGATGTTATGGAAGTCGATCCATCAGCCCAAGAAAAGGGTTAAATCCAATTTTAACCTAAAATATGTAGACGTGATGAGGCAGATCAGAGATTCTAAAGTAAAAATTACACAAGGGCCACAATGGTCACAAGGGTCACAAAGAGTCATAATGGTTTTTTGTTGTTTTTGCACGATATTCAAAGTATTCTTCGTGCTGAACACATGAGGAAGATTTAATTTTTTATCTGGAGGATTATGAGGATAAAACAATCCCAATGTTTAGATATTGATTGAATATCTACATATAAATCCAAAGGGTATTTGTTAGGATGAATTCCGTAAGCAAGAACTGCTGATGCGAAAAGTAGCTCTTGGTGATAAACAAAAGGGGAAAGGAAACTGGACTTAGAGGAAGAAGAGCATGGGTGAAAAAGCAATAGAGGTTGTAGATTTTCCACTCATATGTGAAGATGATGAAGAGGAAGGATGTGCAGGTGATGCTGAAGCTGATGAAGAAGGAGAAGGTGATGCTGAAGCTGAAGCAGAAGCAGAAGGTGGTGATGAAGCTAAAGCTGAAAGAGAAGAAGCTGCAATCCTTCTAAAACTGGAGCAGAAATTAATAAAGGAAATAAAGAAGACGGAGAAAAGAATCATCAACGACGTAAGAGACATTATAAGGGATGTCGGTTTTCATTTACCTAATCCAAAATTAAAGGCAAAATCCCAAAGGTGACGACAAGACAAAATTAAAGTCTGTCGAGAAAGTTGTGAGCACCGGACACCAATCTTCCGGAACTCTAAGAGATGATGATTTTGAATCATTCAACATTCATATCTAGAATCCAGAGAAGAGCCACACGAAGAGCCGATGGAGTCAGAGGTTGAAAATGACACTCAGGATGGCTCAAAAAAGGATGTGGCAAACATTTCAAGATTAACTGAAAATATTACATTTGCCGCTAACATTCCTCTAATTGAATACATTTCTAAAGAGGTTCCTCCATAAGGTTCTCTTGTCGAAGTTCCACCATGTAATATTGAGTCACAAAGGTCATTTGAGTCAAAAGGTCACATGGGTCACAAAAGGTCGCATGAGTTGCATAGGTCAAAGGTCGCATGGGTCGCATGGGTCGTATATGTCAAAAGAGTCGCATATATTGTAGGGGTCACATATGTAGTAGATGTCGCATGGTACGCATCAATTTCACGAAGGATGAGTCTAATGAATGAAGTAATTTTTTTGTAGATGCCGCCGTTGGTATTCTTAAGGAGGTTCCGACTGAGGTACTTCAGTGGGTCTTTTTGAAGAGGTCGCCGCTGATGTTAGTGCTGAGGGAACTCTAGAAGTTCCAGTCAAAGAGGTCAAAGTTCCACCAAGTAAGTAATATTGATTCAAAAAGGTCATTTCAGTAGAAAGGTCGCATGGATCACAAAAGGTCGTATGGGTCACAAAGGTTGTATAAGTCGCAAGGGTCACAAAGGTTGCATGAGTCGCATGGGTCGCATATGTAGTAGATGTTGATTGGGTCGCATCAATTTCACAAAGGATGAGTCTAATTAATGAAGTATTTTTTATGAAGATAATGACGTCGGTTTTCCTGAAGAGATTCCTACCGAGGATACTACGGTGGTTCTTATTGAAGAGGTCACCGCTGATGTTGGTGCTGAGAGAAGTCCAGAAGTTCCAGTCAAAGAGGTCGAAGTACCACCAATTCAGTAATATTGAGTCACAAAGGTCATTTGAGTCACAAAGGTCACATGGGTCACAAAAGGTCACATGAGTCGCATGGGTCATTTGAGTCATCAAGGTCGCATGGGTCACAAAAGGTCACATGAGTTGCATAGGTCATAAAGGTTGCATGGGTCACAGAGGTCGCATATGTCCCATGGGTGGCATATTACCAAGGGTCGTATGGATCCCATATGTCCATTGGTCACGAAGGATGAGTCTAATGAATGATGCAACTTTTATGCAGATGTTGTCACAATAGTGTTTAAACGTCAATGAGAAGATGCGGACTTGAAGAGTCTATCGAATTATAATTATGACAGTCACCAAGGTTTAGTCCAAATAATACAAATAATATAATTTACAAACTAATAATACAAATAATATACTTTTACAAACAAACAAACTTTTTTTTAAGTTGGCGTTGTCTGGGTTGTCATGTTCCCAACATTGTTATTGAGGCTGAAATTTGAATATGTTTTCTCGACGAAGATGTTGTTTTTCTCCGAGCCTCACCGGGCCTCCCACTTTGAGTTTTCTCAAGCAACATAGGAGGTAGAAGCCTAACTTCAGAATATTGATGAGGAATGTTCCTATCATTGTAATCAGGAATCGGATACACGGTTTCTTAGTAAGCAAAATATCATGTCTCCCGGAGGTAGTATGTTGAAAATAGTTCTGGTATCCTATGACCTTTACCAACCTTATGTGCAGTTGCAATTACATGACTCAATGGATACTTATACACATATAACATTTTGCAGCCGCACATTCTTTTTTGAAAACTCACTATAGATCTTCTACCCATCTCATTTCTCCCCTCATACTCATCACTTAGCTTGTTTAATTTAACAACCTCATACTTGGATGCCTATGCAAACCGTTCATGTAATATTTTCTCAACGTAAGGTGTTAACTTTTGAGAATCATCACCAATAGCTGCTTTCGATCTATACCTAATGAACCATTCAATTGCTTTTCTAAACAAATATCTAAAAACGTTAGGATCAAAAACTTTTTTGGCATCTTCAACATTGAATTTATTTACTCGGGCCATTAATGGATAATAAGTTGTACCTTTCACCTTTAAATTTGTATCTTGCCCACTCAGCGAGATCAAGTTGCTCTTTCTTCAAATACATTGCAACATTAAGATACATGCGCAAAGCTTACATACGTAAAAATGGTCACAAAAGTCACAACAACCACAAAATTCAAAAAGATCATATTTGTACTTGGCCTTCAAATCATTAAATAGCACTTCAAATTTGTTCACTGTGTATGCTGCTGCACATTTGAAGAATATTTCCGCCACAATATCACCCTTTGGACTCTTTCTACCTTAGCCTTTAATGGTGTAACTCTTTATGTTTTACGATATATTACACGCACAAAAACCATGACCAACTTGTTTGTACACTTGTTTGACTGCTTTTATCAAGATTTTATGGCGATCAAATATCACAATGATATCACGTCCATCTGGTATCACCTCTTTCAACCTTAACATAAACCACGTCCATGATTCGTCATTCTTCTTTGTCGACTATTCCCTAAGCAAGAGGATATTGGTGATGTTCACCATCTTGCACGGTTGCCATGATCAATGCTCCCTTGTACACTCATGTCAGAAATGTTGCATCCATAACAACCATTTTATGCATGTATTTCCATCCTCTTATAGCCACATTGACAACCATAAAAAAGTATTTGTTGCTTTTCCCATCACCATCCAACTGAAGAGTTACAACAGATCTAGGATTTCTTTATGTAAACATGTGCAACCACCCTTTAAGCCTCCTATAATGTTCAAAGTCATCACCACAAATCTCTTTTTGAGCACTGCATTTGCCTCTTAATGCCATCAAATAGGATACATTGGAACCGTACTTTGCTTTTATACGAGAAATAAATTCTTTTGCTGGAGGTGTTTCATATTTCCCGACATATTCCTCATTCAAATAATCCTTAACCAATTGCGTTGTACCCTTTTTAGCTTTTGTCGATTTAGATACAGTTGAACACTTATGAATGGGATAGTGTGTTCTCATACTATAACTGTGTGGAATTCGCAATTGTTACCACGCGTAATTTCTATTTACAACCATTTCCGGCAAACTTGCATTGTAATTTCCACAATTTGAATAAGAACTCAATGTTCTATATCTAAAACAAGCTTCAAGTGAACCCCTTCTTACAAATTTATGTAAATCCTTCTTGCTATCAAACTCTTGCCCAATATTATTTTGATTGTTTGCCTTCTCGTAAACTACCATTTCCAAATTATTCTCACCATCACCGTCCTTGTGCTCTGTTGGCACATCAATATTAACTTTATTACTCCCGCAAAAAACTTCATCAACTACCACATTCATAGCACAACCACTATCTTCTCTTAATCTGCTCGTATTTTCACGATCCGAATTATGCAAATAAAAAATATTTACTATTTCCGTCGGATTCTCTCAACTCTATGGTTGTCATTTGATCCTACAATAACACTGTCATCATAATCTACAACACCTCCATCCTCATCTTCTCTAGAAATGCTTCCAAAATTAGGAATTAATGGTTCAACTTCCCTCTCAATTTCAATTTCACACTTCACACTTGTCAATTCTATCTTCACATACAGTAGTGGTAGAATTCCTCATATGCGATCAAACAAAACAGAGTGCAACCGTGTGCCTCGATGAGACTTTGTGACCCACTGCGGCCATGTGTTTCAATATGACTCTAAGATCCAGTTTGACCGTGCAAATCGATGAGACTCTATGACCCACTGCGACCATGTGTTTCAATAGGAATCTGTGACCTAGTGCGACCGTGTGACTCAAAGAGACTGTCATTCATTGCGATCATGTGACATTTCAATAAATATGACTCATTTTGACTACACAAATATAAGACTCGTTTATAAAAAGGAGAATTGAATCTACACATATTACTCACGACTCATTCGGATTATCCAATCCACAAAAGAAACACAAAAAATACAAGAGAAACACGAAAAACTCATTATATATACATGGTTTTTCCGCAGAACGTGCTTAATTGCAAGCTTCTTTGTTGACAACAAAGGATTTCAACCTATTCAAGGTGAATCTGATGCCGATTTCAAGCTACTTGATGCGATTTTGATGTCGATTTCAAGCTACTCGCGCTGAATCTGATGTAATGTGGGAGAACAGTAATTTTCGCATGATATGGGAGAGAGGGAAATCGAGGTGCTTTAGTGGAGAGAGAAAAACTCTCGATTAAAGGACAAGGGTAATATGGGGTTATCAATATTTGAAGGATAGATTTGAAGAGAGACATTTTTAGGGAATCGTAGGATTGAAGTCCTAATACCAGTTTAAGTGTATTTTTAAGTTGCCCCTTATTAATATTCATACTCTAATCCTATGCAATACGGATAACATGAATTGTCATCCACAGTTTATCTCTTTTGCTGTTAGATTCCTAACTAATCAACCAATAAAATCTTTAAAGAAAATATTTACACGTCATAATAACAATAATTTAAAACTAAACGATCATTTTTTCTAGGAATAATGTTCGTTTCTTCGAATGTTTGATTTGAGATCTAAGTTTTTTCTTTATCATTTAAAGAAATCTTACATCCAAATGTAAATATTTAAATTATATATATAAAATAAGAATAAAATGGAACATTCTCATTGCACCATGTAATCAAGAGAGAATATCTTATACTATATAAAACAGAATGCTTGGTGAATAGTGTTAAACAATACGTGTGACATTCTTATTTGTGGAAATAAAATGTTGGATTTGCTGTCAATTTTTCAACCGCTAGATGGTAAATATTTTTTTCTTGATACTCTAAAATAATTGTAGCCGTCGATTTAAAAAAATGTATCCATACTAACCCCAAATTTTGTGTTAGACATGGCGTGACGAATTCATATATCGTCATCGAACAACCACGAATTTCCGGACAAGATCTTACGCCCACTACACTCTTCACTTCGACCAATCCGGCGTGGATGAGCCCGATGGCCTCACTTGCCGGTCCCTCACAACGATCGGATCCACATCCGGACCTTGCAGTCGCCTCCTCGAGACCGCTTCGGGAGATTCACGACAATGCATGGGGACATCCACGTTGCGGAACTTGAAGGCCCTGCCCAGGCGCAACAACCGCGGATAGGACACGTCGGGGACATAGACAACGATGGAGCCCTCGTGGATTTCCCATGGTGCGACCGCTTGTGGGTCGGTCTATTCGTATGCGTTCCAGGCGGGGCCTTCCATATATGGGACCGAGAGACCGAGTCAACGACTTTTGTGGGCAGGTCATTGGCTGATCCGGAGGCATTCATGGGGTGGGATACTCTGGCCGAGCTTACGACATCCTTCGGTTGGATAAGAATCTCTCGCAAGGAGACGGCGGTGGCATGTACGCGCTCGAGAATAATGGTCATCGACCTCAGAAACCAAGGGGTCATCCTCGGGGACATTGGCGGCAGAGATCACCAGCGAGGCCTGATCGTAACAGTGTTCGACGCGAACCAAGAGGTGTACATAAGCGTTGACAGCAGGGGTGGCGCTAATGTGCGCCGGGTGCGAACGCAAGAGGGGATATGCACGTTTCGGGTGAGAGGTGCGTCGCGAGGTAGGATGGTGGGGTGTTTGAATGAGCTGAATGCACTAATTTATATGGAGTTGTGCGCATGTGGGATGTGGAGAGGGGAGAGTACCTGTACGGTTTTAGAGAGAGAGAGTTGAGGAAGAAGTCGACACAATAGTAGCCTTCATTCTCCACTCGTGCGAAGCGCGGGTATATACTAGTTATATCTAGATCTATATAAGAAGGATAAAATGGAACATTCTCATTGCGCCACGTCATTAAGAGAGGGAATATTATATATATACATAATTTGTTTTCTAATTTTTTTTTATAAAACTTTTATTATTTACAATAATAGATTTAGACCACTATTTTACTTGCTCATTACTACCATTTAAAATTCTTTTTTCTTTTTTATTTTTTTATATCACAAATCATTAGTCACCTTAGTTTGTTTTTTGTATTTTTTAAAATTATAAAAAATTCTTACATTCTCATTTAGCTCTCTCAACTCTTGGAGTGTGAATATTTTTCAAAAAAGTATATATATAAAAGAAAGATAAAATGGAGTCTTCTCATTGCACTACGTCATCAAGAGAGAGACTATTTTTTTCAATTTTTTTATAAAATTCTTATAACTTACAATAAAAAATTTAGGATCATTATTTTACATGTTGATTACTATCACTTAAAATTCTTTTTGCTTTATTATTTAATTTGTTATATTACAAATCATTTTTCACCTTAGTTGGTTTTTGTAATTTTTAAAATTATAAAAGCAATTTTTCTTACATTCTCCTTCAATACCCTGTTGGAGTGTGAATATTTTTCAAAAAAATAATTTGTAACATTTGAGATATTTAATATAAAAATTTTTATGTCTTAATTTTTAAAAACATATAAAATAAAATGTGAATGAAACCCTAAAGTAGTCTCTTCATATTCAAACGAATATTTTTCAAAAAATAATTTATAGCATTTAAAATATTTAATATAAATTTTTATGTCTTAATTTTTTAAAACGTACAAATTAAAATTTAAATTAAACCCACAATTGGCCTCTTCATCTTTTTCACAACTGTCCTCTTCATCTTCTTCGATTTTTCTTCAAACGGCAAAGCTCAAACAACCTTTTCTTTCAATGAACTTTCGATTATTCCAGATAATAGAAGCTCAAACACCCTTCATTGATTCCCTTAAAACCTCCTTAAACACCTTTCATCGATTCACTACCAAGCATCCATCAATTGTTGTCTCCCCACCGACCTCTCGATCCTCATTGATTACACCACACAGTTCCATTGTAACGAGAGATTTGAACTCTAGATTAATGGGTGGGACGTGCGAGCGGCGACATATTTTCACTTTTCCTTGAACCTTATCTCCAATCTTGGTTAGTGTGGAAGAGTAAACGTCGTGATATTCATTTGCTACAGTCATGATATCCCTTTCATGCAGCCATTGATTCATTTGCTTCAGTAATCACCTAAGATAATCTAACTTCCTTTATCCCTCTATACAGTGGTATGAACCATTGAGTTTGCAAAGGGTATTTCTGATATCGAATGTCTACTATCCAAAAATACAGGATTCCCATGGATATGGTTTTAGGTTTTCATTGCAGCTCATGTATTGTAACATTTTGATCGTATTATTCGAGTAGGATTCCTCTCTCACATTTCTTCTCATGCTTTGATTCTTAAAAGAAAACGAATGAATTATACGGGGAGGCAAAGCAATCACTTCCGTTGATAAAGAAAATAACAAAGTATTTTCCCATTATATTTCCTATTATACCAAGGGATTTTGAGAATCTCCAATTCGTTATGGAAGTGAAGGTAGTCACCACTTCCATCCATTGGTTGGCGCTTCATGCGGTATTCCTGCATTCTCTGTCTTCCTCATACAATGTTGGTATGTTCTTGATCAATATTATTAATATGCCTATTTATTTTTGGTTTTTTTTAACACACACAGATAGACTAGGATTTCCAAACTTGTATTTTACAAGACAAATGAAGAAAGATTAAAGAGAAGAAATCTGATTCCACATCGTCTTTCTTAGGGTTTTGTTTCTATTTTAGGTAAAGGTTATGCACAAAATCTTAGGGTTTGTTTCCATGTGAATTGCTTATGGTTGTGGCACAAGATCTTACAGAAAACAAACTCACGAATGTTTCGCGGTTGTATCCTGGATTCATGTAGCTTTGTTCTCACTTCAATAGGTGGACCGGTGAAGGACAACATCTACATACATTTCTAGGTAAACATTGTGCAGAAAGTCCTCTAGGGACATAAATTGTAACAAATGGTGATAGTATTTGGCCATTGTCTGTTAACATCAAGAGACATAGTTGGAGTTTAACGCCTCAATTCGCTGAAACTTCTGAATCCATTTCCTTCTGATTTCTCGTGAGATCATCCATAAGCTATAGGATGTTTTGCTTTAGTTTCCTCAAGTTCACGGCTTGTCTAAAAGAATATGGAATTAAGGTTCTTTAATTCCCTCTTCTTTTCAACCAAAGAAGCATAATACTCTGAGCTTTTTCTTCACTTTCTTTCACCTCCAAAGTGAGCAAGTTAATCCTTCCGTGTAACACTTCAATTGAATCAAGCTTTTCATGGAGTTGTGCTTCAACTGACTCTTGTATTTTCCAGCTAGGGGTGCATACTGGTCGACTACCCAAAATATTTAGGGTAATTGAACGAGTATTGTTTTTTCAAACTAAACTCAATTATGTTATGTGTGGATATCCGATCTTTGAATATTTGAACATTTAGGTTTCCGCGAGTATCCGAACCGGAAATATCTTCTTAATATTAAATATATATTTGTTCCTTTTCGGATCGAGTTAGGTTACCTATAATTTTCGTGTACCTGATCTATACCAAACCTAACATTAATAGCATTTTCATAATTATTATAAAATAATTAAGAGTTCTTTTTGTAAACTAATATATATATATACATATATAGGTACTCGTTCATGAGAATGAAAAAGTCCGAATCTAGGGGTTTAATAATTTTATTTCTAAAACTTGAAATCCGAGGGTTCGAGTAATTTTATGAGGTTTGAAACAGGGTTTTTTTTGTCGCGATAGATTTCTGGTCTATCGGGTTTCACAGGTATTTTGCTCTGCCCTAACCCCACCTTTTGACAAATTCTTTTGACCACTTTCAATTTGAAAATTAAGGTCCTCACATAATCTCTCATGTAAAACACCATGTCGTCCTTCCAAGCATTAGAGCCAGGGTTCAACAACGATTACAAACCCCTGACTCTGTATCCCAGCAGAGTAAATCCGAGCGAGATTCTTCACATGCCGGCCAAATTTCCCCGACATAACATCTAAATCGCTCTCCATCAGGAGCTTTACACTTTAAGAAACATTAAAAAACCATGACACGTGGTCGTGATAATCCTTCGGAGAGCTTAAAACAGAAGTCACAAAGCTTGAGAGAGATGGGTTGAAGCTCAAATCTCGACTATGGTGAACCTAGAGTAAACCTCCTCGAGTTTGCTGATGTGTGTCAAGTTAAACAAGTTAACCTAAACTACCCGCAAGTACATGACACTTGTGTAATAATTAAAGTGTCGATCCCACGAGGACTAATATAATACGGTCTAAGAATCAAATTCGAATCAATGCTTGCTGCGAAGGAATAAGGATGATGAGATGCAATAATGAAGTGATGAATATGTAGTGGATAAACGAGTTCTAAACAAAGATAGGAACGTTCTAGAATCTGGTTTCACCACAAAGCTTCCGAAACCTAACTCCGATCTATCTAATCGTGCATTCCCTATAAAGATATCTAAGGCGGACGATCATAATGTAGAACGTACCCTCTCTCAAGGCATCGGAACGTGGCTAGATTGAGTCATCCCCTACTTTCGTGGTTGACACCACAACTAACCCATTACGATTCATGATTTGCCCTATTCAACCCTCAACCGTTACTACCTAATTTCGTGACCTAGTCTCGGTTGTTCTAAGCCTGATCTTCTAGGACTATAATTCACCTTTCAATCCATCTCCTAATCCCTAACACATGCATATACGTGGCCACCGTAAACACAAGACAATAAGCGCTCAGACAAAGACTATATAATATGAAACGGGGAAATGCATTCATCAACAAATCAAAGATGGTTCCGAGATAACCATGGACTAATCCCTTCTCCTAGAAAAAATCTACTACTCGTTCATGAGTCTGAACAACAAAGATGAAATATGTAGAGTAAAGAACATAGAGATATCAAACGAGTGATGATCCAGAATCAATCCCGACTCCTTGCGTGTGTCCCGTCGTGAGATCTCTTGCATGGATGGTGTCTATGAATGGTGGATGGATGAATGATGGATGCTTTATGCCCTTCATGTTCTATAAACTTGAAATTGAAGCTTTTTCCAACTCATTTCCACCTAATTCGTCGGTAGTCCGTTTTACAAAGTCATGCCCGACCGTGCTCCATGTCATGCCCGGTCAGGCATGCTTCATCCCGTGTGAATAGGTGAGTTGTTTTGCTCATTGCCCGACCGTGCTATCCTTGATGCCCGACCGTAATGCCTTCAAGGGAGGATGCCCGACCATGCTCTTGGAATGCCCGACCTGTGCAAAAGCTACGTGGATGAAATTGCACCAAACGCCCGATTGTGTTGCTTTGATAGCCTGACCATGCTCTCGCTTCACCAAGGAGGATGCCTGACCGTGCTGTCCAAAAAGCTCATCCGTGTTGCTTCACCATGGAGGATGCCCGATCGTGCTGGCTTCGACGCCCGGTTGTGCACAAAGTGAGGGTGGCTGTTCGGTCGTGCACTTGATCATGCTCGACCGGGCTGTGTCCTTTGATGCATGCTTAGTCGTGCATTTGATAATGCTTGGCCATGACTTTTCCATTTCTCACTCCATTCCATCCATTGTGACCTTAAATGTCAAATTATGTTCTGTGTACGCTCCTTAGCTACGAAATGCATCGAATACATATTAAAACCTATAAGAACACGAAGAACACGAAACCAAGTAAAACGGACACAAATCACACATAAACCTCGCAGTTATCATTATAAACGTCTCTAAAACCCTGCGAGAATCGTGTACAAAAACGAGATGATCAAAATTACCCAGAATTGAATGTTTGCTTGTCCCTAAGCAAAACGTAAACATGAAAAACGTGGGTGATATAAAAGTCGCGAATTCCTCTTTTCCCTAGAAATACCACTAAAGCAAACCTAATCGATCAACAAACAAGTTAGAGCAAATTTTGGTCTAGTAAATTTCAGTCTTCATCTAGGTTCACCATGGCTACCTATAAGAAAGTAAATCAAAGATGAGCTAAGTGAGAAACTACAACTCTCTCTACCAAACAAGATTCAAACGAATGCTAATCACATAGTCAAAGAGGATACTTTGCTTCTCAAGCTTCTTTATTCTTTCATTCCATTTTTTTCTCTCTTTCTTTATTCTCCATTTATTGATATCGCGAACACACTAGGCTTCTAGGACGTCGGATTTGGAGGGATTCAACTTCTAATTAGACCCAAGCTACCGATGACGGTATACTCTTTCATCTCGTTCAATAATGCTGTGGAGTAGATAGTGTTTTTATGCGCTTTGCTCTATGCACCTTGCTCTTAGGACATAGAAAGATGATTGTCAACCCACCACTTAGACCCGAACCATCGAAAAGTATCAAGGTCGATGCACTCATATCGATTTTAGATCATGCTTTGAGACATTATTTCTATCGATAGCAGAGTGTTAGTGTGCATTCTTATTCTCTGCAAAACAAGGTCAACTCATGCGATCAAATCATCCTCATGAAAAACAAATGAAGCATCGTCAATATGAAGTATAATCATTTGGATAGAGAAAATGAACATGAAACTAACTTAGAAAACTCGTCTAAACTTCCCATAAATAAAACTAGGATTCCCAAAGATTTATGACCCTTTCGTTCATTAACAAACTAATAAGCTCTAACATGCAAGATATCACAGAAAAGGCCAACTTCTTAAGCATCCTAGGTTCAGGGTTCATCTCAAAACGTGGCACCGGAAAAGTGCCTAGGACGACTCTAAGATAAACAAAAGAAAATGAAAAGAAAGCACCTGAAAAACGTGAGCTACTCCCCCATATTTGAATTGAACGACGTCCTCGACGTGAAGCTTCAATGGAGGATAAGGAAGGTGAGGTCACGGTTGTAGGTCTTCATCTTCTCTTATTTTTTATGATTTTTTTATTTTTTATGATTTTCAAATATACCAAGTCCAAAATATGAAATAAAACAAATGTTAGGTTGTCTCCCAGAAAGCGCTTGTTTAACATCGTTAAGCGTGACATCTCCATGCTTCAAGTGTGGATCGAATAGGGAGATGGAGTTTACGCTTTCGATCGGTTGAGCAGATTGACATAGCTTAAGCGCTGCCCATTTTACTTGAACGTCCCGCTCGACTCGCTCCATAGTTCTACTGCACCATGTGTGAACCCCTCTCAAACCTGAAAAGGACCAGACCGATGGGAACGTTGTTTGCCCAGGAAAAGCATAAGTCAAGAGTTAAAAAGTAGAACTAAGTCACCTGGCCGGAAGTCATGAGGTATGATCTTATTATCATGCCATCTCTTAGCACGCTCCTTGTAGATCTTAGAGTTTTCGTATGCATTAAGGCGAAGTTCGTCTAGCTATTCACCTACAAAAGTCGTTTCTCACCTGCATTCCTAAGATCAAAGTTAAGGGGCTTTGACGCCCAATAGGTGCAGTGCTCTTGCTCGATGGGAAGATGGCAAGACTTATCATAAACAAGTCATGCCAGTGGGAGTCTTCAATGCAGTCATATAGGCCCATAATGTATCATCTAATCTCATCGACCAATCTCTACGAGACCTAGACACGGTTTGTCTAATGTGATCTTGATCTCCCTATTCGAAACCTCCACTTGTCTGCTAGTTTGGGGGTGGTATGGTGTAGCTACCCGATGTGTCACACCATACTTCCTATGGAGGACTTCAAACTAGCAATAAAGTGGTGAGCCTCCATCACTAATGACTACTCTAGGGACACCAAAACGTGGAAAGATGATCTTCTTGAAAAATTTCATTACCACCCTAGAATCATTAGTCGGCTCAGCCATGGTTTCTACCCATTTGGACACATAATCCACACCTACTAAGATATATCGGTTGCCACATGACAAGGGAAAAGGTCCCATAAAATCTACACCCCAAACATCAACCAACTCTACCTCGAGGATGTAATTCTTTGGTATTTCATTCCTCTTACCAATATTTTCCATCCGTTGACATCTATCACAAGAGGAAACGTACCCATGTGAATCTTTAAAGAGGGTCGGAAAATAAAAACCAGATTGTAGCACCTTCTAAGGGATCTTAGACTTGCTACAATGGCCCTTATAATCTGATCCATGACAATGGAAAAGGATGCTCTCTACCTTCTCTTTGGGAATGCATCTCTGAATGACCCCGTCCACGCATCTCCTATAGAGAATCGGATCATCCCAATAGTAATGCTTTATGTCTGCAAAGAATTTTGATAACACGGAGTGTGTGTTAGTTTTAGGCTAGGAATTTACATCATTCTTGCATAGATTGCATAGCACGAATTGCAAAATCGACACGAACATTCTTAATGTACTCCTTTTTGTTGATTTTCAGGTTTTAAGGCGACAAGGCCAGTTCGAGCTTTAGAATGTTGATTCTTGGATTCAACTGCGTATAATGGGAGCTACAAGCCACTCAAAGCACTTTAGGCCACAGAATCAAACGGAACACCCGAGCATCGAGCGAAAGGAGCGAAAACAAGAAGTTAGGGGCAGCACGCTCGAGCTTGGAAGTGGCCCCGCACGGGCTGCAGTTCCAGCAAAGTTTGCACGACTTGGGGAGCTAAGGAGCACGCTCGGATTGGAAGTCATTGAAGAGCCCGCGCGTGGTGGCTAACGAGCCTGTGCGGGCTGCAAGTCTGGGGGAGTACTCGTCGAGTAACATGCATGTGATTAGGATTAGATCTTGAGTTTTTTTTTAGGAATAAGCGGATGGATACCTAGTATAAAATTTCGAGCTTTAGTCATTATTGTGCGACTTTGTCGAATCGTTAACAAATAGTCTAGGTTTGCTAAGTAAGTCTTTTGGATATCGATTAGTCTAGTAGTTGTGCTTGAAACCATGATCTATAGTTGCATTTCACCTATTAGGTTTTAGTACCAAGTATACATATCTCCGCGTATATTGTTTTTCCCTTACTTTGTTGGATATATTTTATCGTTCATTCTCTATGTATTATTAGATTCCATGCGCTTATACTCCGCTGTTGATATGGATGGGTTTCTAACTTTTTCAGATTTACATTGACATGAGTACATCGAGATCGGTTGTTCGGGTCGAAGTGATGGGTTGAGGCGCTATTCTACGTCCTAAGGGTTAGAGTTGATGCTAAATCTTTGGTATAAAAAAAGGTCTTCAACGACACACCTCTTCACTACGCTAAGGTTATAAGACCTTATGAATGTGCATAGGCAGCCTGGGTCTAAGTAGAACGCAATCCCTCTTTGACTTCGACGTCCTAGAAACCAAGCTCTCATCTTCAAAGAAGAAAATTGTGGAAACCGAAAAAAGAGAAGAATATAAAGGGAACGAGGAAATAATTGTAATGATATCTGGCGTACGCATAGGGGCATTGGTATGGAGGTTGCTTGGACGTTGTCTAGGGGTATCAAATAGACTTAGGTTATTGGTAGGATTACATGGCTCGTGACTTTCGATTGATAGAAGTATGAACTAGGTACACTTAGGCTTACATTCATGTGACGCATTGTTTTGTATAATGACTAATCCTTCAAAGTTTTCGTGCTAGTGTCCATTGTTGTTTAGCTCTTCTTGTACTCGACTCTAGGTTTTGGTCGAGGTCGAGCAAAGGGTAAGTCTGGGGGAGTTTGATAACACGCAGTGTGTTTTAGTTTTAGGCTAGGAATTTACATAATTCTCGCATTGATTGCATAGCACGAATTGCAAAATCGACATGAACATTCTTTATGTACTCCTTTTTGTTGATTTTGAGGTTTTAAGGCGACAAGGCCTATTCGAGCTTTAGAATGTCGATTCTTGGAATCCACTGCGTCTAATGGGAGCTACAAGCCACTCGGAGCAACTTCAGGCCATAGAATCAAACGGAACACCCGAGCATCGAGCGAAAGGAGGAAAAACAAGAAGTTAGGGGCAGCATGCTCGGGCTTGGAAGCGGCCCCGTGCGGGCTGCACTTCCAGCAAAGTTTGTACGACTTGGGGAGCTAAAGAGCACGCTCGGATTGGAGGCCATTGAAGACCCCACGCGGGGTGGCTAACGAGCCCGCGTAGGCTGTATAATCTAGCAAGAGTTGCACGAGTCGGGGAGAGAACAACACGCTCAGGCTG
The DNA here is from genome assembly GCA_036759665.1 of Gynandropsis gynandra. Taxonomy (NCBI): domain Eukaryota; kingdom Viridiplantae; phylum Streptophyta; class Magnoliopsida; order Brassicales; family Cleomaceae; genus Gynandropsis; species Gynandropsis gynandra. The sequence continues at coordinate 18,495,653 of CM071864.1, read as the reverse complement.
GTTGAGGAGCATTGAGCCCGCGCAGATTGAGAATTAGCCCGTGCGGGTCGTTGTTCTAGGAAAATTCTGTTTTAGGTTTGAACGTTTATTAGAAAGAGGAGGAAGCCATCTAGGACAAAGGGGATGACACAGGCCAGGAGAGGGACTGAAAAACACAAGGATAAGCTCAGGAGAAGCTGGAGAAGAAGAGAAACAACAATCCATACATTGGTAACAAGATAGGGAAGATCGAGGAATCGTATTTCTTACTCTTTATCATGTCTAGGTTTTATTTCTCTTGTTTTGCAGTAGAATCCATGAGTGACTATGCGTTAATGGTTAGACCTTTCGAAGTTTACTTGTATTTCGGTTTTACAATCAACATCGTAAACTAAAATTTATACTTGTGATGGCTGCTCAGTAACCTAAGAATTCGTGTTTAGGCGGGAGGTTATATTATGAATCTGGAATCATTGATTGTTGATTAAGTTTGATTAATGAGAATCTGGCCGGTAGGTTAATCGACTTAGGAATTAGGATTGCACGCTTAATGCTACCGTAATCGCGAGTTAATCGCTGTCAGGAGGTAGGATTGCACGTTGTTGTTGTTAAGAGGTTTAGGTGTCGAGAGAACCATTCCTTATTTATGAGCATGAATTCCCCGTCATCAAGATAATTCGATAGGTTCATGATCCTTTGTTAGTTGCATCCTTGCAAATCATGGTAACCCGAAAGCCATAGTGTTCTTAATTATCAAGTTTTTCACGTCTCCTCATCGCTGTCATTATCCATTTTAGTGTTTTAGAAATCTGTCCCATGTCACCATCAATTTTACCCATCTTAGTTTAGTTGTATTCTTAGCTTAGGTTGCATTAGTCCCCAGAGTTCGACCCTTGTATTACACCGATCCGTACTCTTGCGGTAAGTGGATATTACGCATTTTTATTGCTTGATAGTTCACACATCAAATTCCTTGCACACATGAAAAGAAAGATCAGGGCGTAGCTTACCGCTCGCAAGAAAATTGACAAAATCAGTATACTAAGGATCGGGTTTACCAGGAGTAACCACGCATATGTGGTCATCTCTCAAGGATTCGTTGATAGGTCTCTCGTCCTCCACAATGATGCCAGAGAGATGATTTGCAACAACGATCTTCGACCCTTTTTTATCTCAAATCTCAAGATCAAACTCTTGTAAAAGAAGTATCCACTGGATAAGGCGTGGTTTGGCGTCCTTATTCCCTAAGAGGTACTTGAGTGTTGCATGATCCGTGTAGACAATCACCTTTGAACAACCTAGATATGATTTGAACTTGTCAAAGGCGAAGACGATAGCAAGGAGTTCCTTCTCGGTTGTGGCATAGTTTATTTGAGCGTAGTCTAGAGTCTTGCTAGCGTAGGAAATGACATGAGAAACTTTATCTCTTCGCTGTCCCAAAACAGCTCCAACCGCATAGTCGCTAGCGTCGCACATGATCTCAAATGGCAGGTTTCAATCCGTTGGTTGAATGATGGGCATTGAAACTAATGTTCTATCGATCATGTTGAAGGCGTCATGGAATTCCTTAGAGAATTCGAATCTGACATCCTTGACTAGTAACTCCGTCAACGGTTTCATGATCTTTAAGAAGTCTGACGTGTGGAAACACGAGTTATAAATTATCCTAGACCACTTCACCGCAAGTATACAGATCGTGTAGTACCAGGGTCGATCTCTGGGGACTAAAGCAGCAAAAAACTAAGAATGAAACTAAATTAAGACGAATAAAGATAGAAGGGGATATGGTCCTAAATATCTAAAACTAACCTAAGTGGTGACAACGATACTAGGTTGGGGATGAACTCGGATATGACGAACATACGGGTGTTGGGATACCGGGAATCGTATGAATGAAACAACTAAGGATCATAGATCTATCGACTTATCTTGACAACGGAAAATTCATGCCCTAAGGTGAGGAGTGATTCTTCCGAGCCTAAACCTCCTAACCATGAGTACGTGCAACCCTACCTTCCAGCAGAGATTAACCCGGACCATGATAGCTTTACGAACGCAATCAATATTCCTAAGACGACTAACCGACCGGTCAGATTCTCATTAGCCGAGCTTAATCTACAATTTAACAGGTCCGGATTCATTCTTTAACCTTCCAGTAAAGTCCGAAATCCTATGTTACTGAGCGGGCAGCACTAGCGTAAGAGTGATAATGCTAAGCATGGATACGATAATCAAGAATAAATCAATAAATCTAAGCATTAACGCAAATCATTGTTCATCCAATACAATCCGATATCCCTACCCGTAGTTGGGACTCTACTCACTCATGGAGAAAACAAAAGACGAAGATAACATAATCCTAAACATGATAGACTCTAGGAAATTCGATGCCTCAACCTTCCCTATCGTGTTACAGATGCAAGGATTGATGCTTCTCTTCTTCTCCAACGTCTCTCGAGCCTTTCGAGATGTTTTCCCAGCCTTTCCTTGCCTTGTATGTCGCCCCCTTGCTCTAGATCTATTATGTTCCTTAAATTAGGTCGTTTGTATGCAAGATCTAGGTTGTTGCGAAATACACGGCCCGCTCGGGCATCACTGTTGCCCGGTCGTGCAGAGGCGCGCCCGGTCGTGTTCCTTCATAATGCCCGATCGGGCATCAGTACCTGATCGCGTGGTTAAGTGGCCCGAGTCGTGCAAACTCTCGGGGCAATTGGGATGAATTAACGCCCGAGCGGGTATACGTCTTGCGCCCGATCGGATAAGGCTACCCGATCTCGTTGCCTTTGTGCCTGGGTCGTGCAAGGTGTGCGGATAAAACCCCGTAGGTTTTACCCGAGCGGGTGGACTATGGTGCCCGATCGGGCACCCTTGTTGTCTTGAATATTCTCTTTTCCGCTCGTTGCTCGGGTGTTCCTTTGGGTTCTAAGGCTCGATCTTGACTCTGAGTAGATATATCTTCAAAGCACATGGTTTTGTTCAGGAATTCGTCTTTTAAAGTTCATTTAGGCCTTGTCGCCTAAAAACCTGAAAACCAACAAAACGGGTGAAATTCTACCAAAAATCTAAGTCTACTTCACAACCCTAGATAATGTTCAAGCAATCTCCATACCTATTTCCCTAAGCTTTTGATATCATTCAAATCTCTTCTTCTCGTTCTTATGCATTTCTTTTCTTTTCGATACTTAGATCCACGCTTTGTTCCTAGGACGTCGAAGTCGAAGAGGGATGGCTTTCTACTTAGACCCAGGCTGCCTATGGCACACTCATAAGGTTGCGCGACCTTAGAGAAGTGAAGAGGTGCGTTATTGATCTTATTATTTTTTTCTCTTCTTTTTTTTTCGGTTTTTTATTTTTCTTGGTTACGCAACACTCTAACCCTTAGGACGTAGAAAAGCGCCTCTACCCACCACTAAGACCCGAACCATCGAATATCGATGTACTCATGTCAATCCTAACTCGGAATAGCGAAAAACTTATCCTAGATGACAGCGGAGTATAAGCGTGTGGAATCTAACTCATGAACGCTAAAAGTATCAACAAAGCTAAGCTAGATGGTATATACGGAGATATGACTTATTTCTTTCGTCTTTTTTCTTTTCTTGATTACGCAACACTCTAACCCTTAGGACGTAGAAAAGCGCCTCTACCCACCACTAAGACCCGAACCATCGAATATCGATGTACTCATGTCAATCCTAACTCGGAATAGCGAAAAACTTATCCTAGATGACAGCGGAGTATAAGCGTGTGGAATCTAACTCATGAACGCTAAAAGTATCAACAAAGCTAAGCTAGATGGTATATACGGAGATATGACTACTTGGTATCGAAATCTAAGGAGTGAATTCAACTAGACAAGGGTTTCAAACACAACTACTCGGCGAATCGGTATCAAAAAGGCTTCTAAACAAACCTAGACCATTATCCATGATTCAACAAAGTCGCAAAACATGACTAAACTCGAAAAAATTTTCACTAGATATCCATCTTATTCCTAAACCTAATCCTAAGTCTAAACATGTCGCTCTAAATACACATCCGTATCACAAAATGAAAGAGTACCCCCTCCCCAGACCTGAACGGAACACAGTCCCGGTGTTCGAGGCCTAGAGGGATCCCCGCATGCTAAAAATTCGAGAAAATATAAAAAGGTAACGAATACACCTGGTGTGTGTGTGTGGCTTTCTCGAATCGTGATACATCCGGATGTAGTGACTCTTGCGCTCTAATGCATGTGTTAGTGTGAAAGACCTGAGACAAAACCATGCAATGCAAGAGAGTAGAACAAAGAGCACTAAATACGTAAGTTTGAAAGAGCGTACACGATAGCTAAACTAAAAACAAGAAAACGATAAAAAGAGGTCCATAAAGATTAAAAGAAAAAGAAATAAAGGAAAAAGGAAGAAATGATCTAATTCTCATCCGCTCCATCGCGGGTGGCCGGTAGGTCCACTGGCTCCGCTGATGCTCCCTCCCCAGGTGGGAAGTAGAATGACTGCAGCTCATATGGGATGTGAGGACACTACGGGATGGCTCCGGTACGGTAATCCTGCGGGATCAGAATGTAAGGCTTCTGGTAGTGCGTCATACTGAGCCGCTAAAATCGCCGGACGGACTCTGTGAGGTAGTAGGTATGCTGGATGGATTGCTCCTGGAATCGCTGCTGCTCTGCATACCTCGCAGATTGAATTTAACTAATCTTCTCGTCCAACATTCGTCCAACAATAACACAAATACTTTGAAGTTTAGGTAGAAAACATAAACAAAAGTAAGATTGAATTTAACTAATCTTCTTGTCCAACATTCGTGAGACGGTGAATGATTGGTGATTATGTGTGAAATTGTATGAGGTGGCCTTAATTTGAAACATAAATGTTTTCCTTATGATGTCCTTCAAACATTTAGGTACATTTAAAGTAATTTGAAGTTAATTATGTATGATACTTTAGTGTTAGTCAATCTAGAAATTTTTTGATCAAATGCAACAAATGTTGCAAAGTCGGCTCCATCATCAACAACAAATTCTATCCTGAATCTAAAAACATCAAAATCAAAATCATTAATCTGAAAACAGAAAATCCGAACCATTATCTTTGACAGAAAAAAAAACAAAGAAAAACATATAAATATGTGCCTAGTAAGCCCAACTGCATTAGACACATGGCAGAATGCACAAAACAAATAATTTCTAAATCTCTTTAGTTTTCTAGAGCATGTTGCACATGCAACATAACTCCAACCGTTGTGACCTAAAACTTCAACAACATCTGCAGTGCATAAAAATTCAACTTCCTGTTTGTAAGATAGTAAAAAGCTTAATATAATATTAACCAAACAATCATATAGCTTACCAATTTTAAAATTGAAACACTTTCAACTTTAACAACATTGTTGTACGTTTCAACGGTCTTAAAATCCTCATCATCCCTATCTTTAATGCTGAAAATATTTGGAAAAACTTCAATTACATATATGTTATCACATAAAAAGAAACATAATGGAATGTTACACATATTACATACGCATACGTGAAAATGCTAAAAAATGTTATTGCTATCACACATACAACAATATATATATATATATATATATATATTTGGTTTGCCATTGCATTTATGGATAAAAATGAAACCAAAATTATATCTATACATACATATGTTCAAAATTTAATGACGACAATTACATTCGTATGTATTTGTGGAAACAAATGAAATATAACATATATGTCAAACAGAAAACAACATATATATATGTATATATCATGCATTATGGTTATCATTTATATCTAATATTCTAATATGTTTGTTGGTATAGATTTTGTTTGCAATTACACTTGTGGCCAAAAAATGAAACCAGAACCTAAGGCCAAAAAATGAAACCAGAACAAAAAATGAAACCTCTCGATGAAAGCATCAATGGCTGCAGCTTCACCATTGAAATAAAACCTAGATACCTAAGTTGTGTTTAGTTAGGTGACCTTTAAACAAAAGAATATTAATTATCTCATGCATGTTTGGGCCACTACATACTACATTAATCATTGAAAAAAGAAACAGTAGAAAAAAACTAATTAAACATACATAATATGATGGAAAGCAATTGCTAATAACATATAACAAACCTCCGACAAACTTATGATTCAAGCTTGTCACCAACATAACAATTGGCTGTGAACCAAAATCCTCCAACTTGCAATGGAAATCCAAAGCATTTTGGTCCCAAGCTGTAAGTTTATATCCATACCCCTACAATGATAACGTATTCTAGAATATACTTTAATGCTTAAATAACAAAAATTACATGACCAAGTGTATGGAAGTTTTACCCTGTCATCTATTGGCGTACATGATACGTTGCGTAGATGATACAATATTCCCATATGAATCCTTAATTAGGACAATACGACCAATGACATCTAAAAAGTTTAAAATTAGTGAAAATATTATAGTGACTAAAACGATTCTATAATATAATGCAAAGGTAAAAAGTGGTAACATGGCAACGAGATATTTTGGTTTGTCAAAGCAACAAATTTGTCAAAACTTTTCAGCCTAAAGCGGTATTTAGAAATAGTATTTAATCCTACATCAAGCTGTAACTGTTTCGTCGAGACGGTGATCTGAATGGACACTTTCGCGTCTAATAGTTTGTAGGTATCATTACTACGAACAATGTCAAAAGCCACAATTGAATCCTCCTTTAATATATAAAAAATTGGTTGTAAATGCCACAATTGACAGATCCTTGAAGCAAACTGGACTGTAACATGGAGAGCTTTATTTTAGAATAGGAAGAACTTAAAACAAAGGCAACAGTAATATGAATTGTTTAAAAAATCTGGATGTTAAGCCTAACAATAAACATACATGCTCATCGATCAATAAGAAGTTGATCCATATAAGTTTTCCTCCTTTTTTCACATTGCGAGCTTCCCACAAACGGGGCACTCTCCCGATAATCCGATGCAACGATCTACCGACAATAAGATAATCAAATGGTATATGATTTGTGTGTTTTTTCTCTTGTGATTTGTAGGTTCTCCATTGGTAAGAGGCAATGCAAATGACAATACAAAGTAAGAAGTGAACAGTTGAGTGATATGGTGAGTATGTATGTATATATACATATATATAGATGGTCGTGAATAGAAAGTTATACAATGGATAAACATCATTGGTGATGATAACATATCAGTTTTTGTGAGAGTAAAACAATTATGGATTTATTGATATAAGTGATTTAGTGGAACTTTAAATGTAGAATGAGGTGATTTTAATGTTTTTTTTAATGTAGGAGAAATGGAGAAGGTGAAAAGTTGGAAACCAAATAAAATGTTGGGCAACAATTTTAATTTTTCTTTACTTAGATGAACAATGATTTAGATTGATAAACCAATGTACTGCTTCTGCATATCTTTCTCTCGATCAGATTTATGTGCCAGTTTCCAACTCTCTGAAAGTCTCCTCTTAGCCTCCATACTCACTAATAATTCAATTGAGCTGGAAGCCAAAGGTTGTTGATAGGTTCTTATGGTTCAAGGTTAAAAAAAACTTTTTGTTTTCTAACAGTTATATATATATACACAATTCATATGTAACAATTATATATACACACAATTGATATGTAACAGTTATATATATTGAATATAATTTTTAATATAAAAACTAATAATTTGGTTATCAAATTGCTAACAAGGTATTGAATATAATTTTTAATATAAAAACTAATAATTTGGTTATCAAATTGCTAACAAGGTATTGAATATAATTTTTAATATAAAAACTAATATTTTGTATAATTTGATATATTCAATATATAATTTTAAAATATATATGAACATCAATTAAAAAGTTCAAAGCAAATCGAATATTATAACATGCATTACTTTTTTATATCCCTTTGGTTCTATTTTTAAATATATATATATATATATATATATATTTATTAAATTACATACATATTAATTATTATATTATTTAATGGAAAATATATATGAACATATATATAATAAATATTTTATATATTATCTATTTTTAAATATATATATATATATATATATATATTTATTAAATTACATACATATTAATTATTATATTATTTAATGGAAAATATATATGAACATATATATAATAAATATTGATATATTATATATTAATATTTATTAAATAAATATAAACATATATAAACATATGTATATATATATATAGATTTAAATTTTTTTTATGTATTTATAAAAGTTGATAATTTGTATAACGGCATCACAATAATTTAAAATTGTATTGTATAAAAAATAATGCATCTTATAATATTCAATTTACTTTGAAAATTTTTAATTAGATATATATTAATTATTATATTATATAATTATTAAATGAAAAATATATATTCAATAAATTTGAGCTTATATATATTTACATATAGATTACAAAATACATACATATTTGTTTATTTTATATTAATATATAATATGTAAATATTTATTATATATATTCATATATATTGAATATTTTCCATTAAATAATATAATAATTAATATGCATATAATTGAAAATTATATATATTTAAAATAAACCAAAGGGATATAAGAAAGTAATGGATGTTATAATATTCGATTTGTTTTAAAAATTTTAATTCATGTTCATATATTTTAAAAGATATATATTGAATATATATATTATAGTTATATATATGTATTTTTTAATCTAATATATAAATAAAAGGTTTTTTCTCTTTCCGAAGAGGTGACTTCACCGAGGAAAAAATTATTTTATTTATATATAAATTATCGTATAATATTCAAAAATTTTAGATTTTATTATCATTGTATTAAATTATATTAAATCTATAATAATTCCATATATGTATTTTATTAAAAAGTGCCAAATTAGATTAAGTTGCTAAGTTTTTTTACTCCTTCTCCTTCTACGACGTTGGATCACAATAAACCTTTTAATTTTTTTTGCGATTTTAATTTTTTTAGTGCAGTTGAGGTTTGTTGTTTCATCTCCAAGAAATCCTCCGAGTTTTTCACTCCCTATAATTTCCCTTTAGCGTCTCAGTTCAATTTTTCTATTTCCCAATCAATGACTCTGCAACCTTTTCCATTTTCACCATAAACAAAGTCTTTAGCTACTTAACATCTCCGATGTGCTATGATGGAAGCGGTTCCACCACCACTCAAGTAGTCCACGATGAACCCCGTGATTTCCATTCATCTTCGCCAACCAGGTTTTCTCTCTCTCTCTCTCTCTCTCTTAAGCTTTGTGTCTAGCGATTTCACCTGGGGTCGTGTCGTAATCATCGATTCGTGATTTTGGAATTTCAAATCATGGTACCCCCTTCAATCCCGCAGATGATTCTGATAAGGTTCAAGCTCTCTTGCATATCAGTTTCAATCTAAGGTTAAATTTCGTATGCTAGAGAAGTTACTGATGGTTTTCCAAGTGAAATCGTCAGAGACGAAAGAGATAGCGAAGGCAAAGGAGTCAATTTCCTGGTGCATCGAGCAGGTCTCAAGGGAATCCAGCAGGTCTCGTCGTCTTCATCTTCCGGCGAATCAAACAGTTCTATTTTCTCTCTTTCCTCTCACGCTCTCTTTCCTGCAAAGCGAAGAGACTACAGAAGTAGACGCGACGATGGAGATGGAGGTTGTGGCACCCGCGCGATTAAGGTAGTCTTTCAACAGGTCATCCTCTCAAAGGGGCTGGTTAGGATTCTTCAGATGCATAACCAATGGTGATTACTGATGCGATTCAAGTTAAACAAATTAACCTAAACTATCCACAAGTGCACGACACGTGTGTAGTACTCTAGGTGTCGATTCCATAGGGACTACGCAACACAAACTAAACTCAAATTAGAAATCAAACTTGCTACGATGAAATGTTTGTTGTGAAATGAAATAATAAAAATTCAGTAGAATAATGAGTTCTTTAAAATGAAACAAATGATCATCTCATTTTTGTACATGATTCTCGCATGATTTTAGAGATTTTTATGATGATAGTTGTGATGTTTACGTGTGATTTTATATCCATTTTACTTGTTTCCGCGTTTTTATGTTCTTATAGGTTTTAATGCATATTTGGTTCATTTTAGAGCTAAAGAACATACACGGGACGAAATACGACCATCGAAGATCAAAACGGAGCAAATGGGACAAGAAAGAGACAAGGCATGACCAAGCACACAACTCAGCATGACCGAGCATGCAACAAAGGAACAGCCCGACCGACCATGATCAAGAGCACGACCTGGGCACACATCATGCACGGTCAGGCAACTCCCTTGGTAAAGTGCACTGTCGGGCATTGTTGAGTGCACGGTCGAGCATGTTAGATTGATTTTACCCCCGAGACTTCTACACGGGCCGGTATGCACATAGCACGATCGGGCACTCTTCTTTGGAGACTGCATGGTCGGGCTTACCAAGGAGCACGGTCGGGCACCAAGGAGCACGGTCGGGCACCAAGGAGCACGATCATTCTAAAAAACGAAATGAAGCATGTCAGACTGAGCATGACATGGAGCACGATCGAGCATGACTTTGTAAGACGACCTATGACCGATTTGAGTGGAAATGAGTCGGCAATGATTCAAATTTGAAAAGAATAGAACATCAAGGGTAGAGGACATTCAGGATGCACTCCATCATTCATCAATTCATCAACATTCATTCGCCATCCATCATTCATCTTGGCGGGAGACACACATGGAGATAGAGATTGATTCGGGATTATGCCTCGTTTGATATTTCCGTGATGTTTTGTCTATTTATTTCAATTGTTTTGTTTGGACTAAAACTCATGACTAAGTAGTAAATTTGTTCTAGGAGAAGGGATTAGCCCATGGCTATCTCGAAACCTTTTTTTATTTATGGATGCATTTCACATTTTGCTAATCTATTCTTTATTTGAGCGTTGAATGTCTTGTATTTATGATAACATGTAATCCGTCATAGTACTTTCATGATTCCTAGGTTTAGTTTCGATTAGATTTCTTGGACTTTACCGAGTTATTGAGTATATTCGAGGACTTCATGTACTATTTCGTGTTTTCTGTAAGAAACGAAGAAATGAAGCAAACACGAGTGATTACAGCAAATCCACCCGAAAACGTGACCAAGTGATAAGATACAATATGTGCACGTCCACGGAACCAAATGGAACACCCGAGCATCGAGCGGAAGGAGCGGAAACAGCAAGTAAACACAGTCCGTTCGGGCTTGGAAGAGGCCCCGCGCGGGCTGCAACACCAGCAAAGTTGGCACGGGTCGGGGAGCTGATCAGCACGCACGGATTTGGCAACTGAACATGACCCCGCACGGGGTGGCTAAGGGCCCCGCGTGGGCTGCCATGACCAGCAAGAAGAGCACTGGTCGGGCTGATGAAGACCCCACTCGGGCTGGTGGAGAAGCACTCACCCTGCACGGGTTGTGCCTTAGCCCGCGCGGGCCCCTCTCCCTCAACAACTTGTTTTGGGTTTTGAACAGGCTGAATTTAAAAGGATGCCAAAGGGGGAAGCGAAGAAAAGACTAGAAAAGGGAAGAGAACAAGGAGACAAACCAGACCAAAGGAGAAGAGATAGAGCACGGCCGAAGAAGGAGACTTTGGGGAACCGAAGGATTCGTCGGAGGTCACACTCCGAGGATAGGGAAGATGAATACCTTACTGCGTTTGTATTTGTTTCTCTACAATTTCTGAGTAGTTCTCGTTGCCATTGGTTGGGGATATCGGTTTTGTAATGGATGCTTGAAATTATTCGTTAATGCTTAGACTTATCGAAGTTTTCTTGAAATTCGGTTTTACAATCAAAATCGTAAATATCTTATACTTGTGTTGACCGCTCAATAATTTAGGCATTCGTTTAGCTGGAGGTTAGATGATGAATCCGGAACAATTGATTGTTGATTAAGTTTGATTAATGAGAATATGACCGGTCGGTTAATCGACTTAGGAATTAAGATTGCGTGCTTAATGCTACCGTAATCACGAGTTAATCGCTGCCGGAAGGTAGGATTGCACGTTGTTATGGTTAGGAGGTTTAGGTGTCGAGAGACCATTCCTTATTTATGAGCATGAATTCCCCGGTTTCAAGATAATTTGATAGTGATGTGTTATCAAAGTTAAACAAATAACCTAAACTAGCCGCAAGTGCACGGCACGTGTGTAGTACTTCAGATGTCGATCCCACAGGGACTATGCAACACAACCTAAACTCTAACTGTAAATCAAACTTGCAACGAACAAAATATGGTTTTGAGAATGAAATACTAAAAAAATAAACAAACTAGTTCTTACAAATGAGACAAATGTTCCAGGAAACCGGTTTCACCACAAGACTACCGAAACCATCAATCAACCTATCTATCATGCAATCCCAGTCAAGTTATCTACGACAGACGATCCTAATATGATATCTACCCTCTCTCAACCCATAGAGAGGCTAACACCTTGAACTAAACCCATAAGACATGTGATTCATCCGTTTTACCCTCAACCGCAGCTATCCTACTTTCGTGGCCTAACCTCGGTTGCTCTAGACATGATCTTCTAGGACTAGAATTCTCCTTTCGGTCCTTCTCCTAATCCCTAACACATGCATCTACGTGGCCTTTGTAAACAAAAGTCATTTAAGCACTCAGATAAAGAATATATAAACGAAAACGAGAAGATGCATTCAAAGATAAATCAAAAGTGGTTCCGGGATAGCCATGGGCTAATCCCTTCTCCTAGAACAAACAAACTACTCGCTCATGCATCCATAAAAAATCATAAACGAAATAGAAGGTCTAAGGAACATGAAAACCAAATGAAACCGAAGTTTGAAGTTGATCTCCAATGCTCCTCGTTAGTCTCCTTCGCAAGAACCTTCTCCCTCTCTCCCTCGATCAAGAACTGAATACTGAATGAATAATGTCGACATCTGGCTCCTCTCCTCCTCTTTAAAGTCGTTTTCCTTATTATATACGTCCCCAACAAACTTCCATTTGTTTTAAGTCAAATTAACTTATTTGAAGTTGCAGATGACGGTCGCGACCCGCGCGGGCAGCGTTAGTGACCCTCTCGGGTACGGCGTGGAAGATCGCACAAGAATGCGATGAAAAGGAGGCTGCCCGCTCGGGCTCAAGGGGTGCCCGCTCGGGCACAAGGCCTACCCGATCGTGCACATGTGTTGCCCGTTCCGGCTCATGCCCCGGGCGGGGTATTTCTCGCCCGACTCGTGCTCAATTTTGCTGGACAAAATCACCGTAACAAATGCCCGTTCGGGCTAGGGGGTTACCCGCGCGGGTAGTGACTATTCCATGCCGATTCTCGTCCCGTTTGTCCCGTGATGATCCTCGATATTGGTACTTTGTTTCGTGCACGTCCTTTAGTTCTGAAATGAACCGAATACGCATAAAAACCTGTAAGAACATGAAAACACAAAAACAAGTAAAACAGACACGGAATCATACGTAAAGCATCGCATACATATCATAAACATCTCTAAAATCGTGCAAGAAATACGTATGAAAACGAGATGATCAGATAGGTTCATGATCTTTTGTTTTTTCATTTGTATGGTGTGATAGGTTGTAGATATGTGAGATGTGTTCTTACTTCTTCGATTTCATGTTTGTATGAGACTAGATCCGTTCGAGTGAGATTAGACATGTTTGAATTAGATTAGAGATTCGTCTAGGCATCGAGATAGTCAGACTTGACTCTCGGGATTATCCTTCGAATGAATTAGATTAATAAGAATTTGACTGATCGGTTAATCTATTAAGGAACAGTAATAATCGAGGTAGAGCTCCAGTTGTTCGTCGTGCGTTTAGGTTGTAGATTTACTGCATCGGGAGGTGAGTACGTATATATCCTAGATAGAGGATTTAGGCTCGGGATAGTCATTTCCGTTTATAGAGGTTGAGTTTCCATCCGACATTAGAGGTCAAATTCCCTATCGTTCTTCATGCATCTAGACGTTCCGCGCTACATTGGAAGATGAGTGGCGTTGATTCCTTAGGTAGAGGATTTAGGCATCGGTTAGGCTTGGAAGAGTCATTTCTAGCATTAGAGGTAGAATTCCCTATTGTTCTTCATGCATCTAGACGTTTCGTGCTACATCGGAAGATGAGTGACGTTGATTCCCTAGGTAGAGGATTACATTTTAGTTCCCCATCGATAGATATAATCTGATTTCATGATCCATATAAACATGCATTGCATATTCCGGTATTCCCGAAGCCCATGGTACTCTATCTTATTGAGTCTAGCTTCGTCATCCTTTATTATCTTTACTTTCCAATTTCATAATCTTATATTGATCGATTTTCTTCTCGTGAATTCTTAGTTCTAACGCTGCACTCAGTCCCCAGAGTTCGACCTTAGTACTACACAAACCGCATACTTGCAAAAGAGTAGTCTAGGAAATTTAAACCTTTGATTTCAGCACATCAAGTTTTTGGCACCGTTGCTGGGTACTAGTTAACGTATTGGAATTAGGATTTCATTGCGTCCAGATCCAGTCAAGCTCGGGACGTTAAACAGGCGCTTATCGGGAGGCAACCCGACTTTTGCATTTTATTATTTCATTTTCAGAACTTATTCTTATTCTTTTTGCATTCATTGACTCGGTCACGTATGATGTTGTGTTTTCTCCTTTGGGTTATGTGATTCTTTCTCACAGGTTTTTCAACTTTTATATCATCCATTAAGGAGGAGACGCATACAACGTCCAGCTGAATCGCCAACTCGGGACAGCAAAACACGCAAAATGCACACGTTCCAACCCTTATTTTCCCGTAGTTTGGTGTGCGAGATTTTTTCTTTGGTCTTGAACACTGAGATTGTGTTTCATTCAAGTCTGGGGGAGTACTCGTCGAGTAACATGCATGTGATTAGGATTTTGCTTTTTAGGAATAAACAGATGGATATCTTGTACGAAATTTCGAGCTTTAGTCACTATTGTGTGACTTTGTCGAATCGTAAACAATAGTATATGTGTGCTAAATAAGTCTTTTGGATACCGATTAGTCTAGTAGTTGTGCTTGAAACCATGATCTATAGTTGCATTTCACCTCCTAGGTTTCAGTCCTAAGTATACAAATCTCTGTGTATTTTGTTCATTCCTTACTTTGTTAGATATATATTTTACCTTTCATTATTCCACGCGCTTATACTCCGCTGTCGATATAGATAGGTTTCTAACTTTTTTCAGATTTACATTGACATGAGTAGATCGAGATCGATGGTTCGGGTCTAAGTGGTGGGTTGAGGTGCTATTCTACGTCCTAAGGGTTAGAGTTGATGCGCAATCTTTGGTAAAAAAATGTTCTTCAATGACGCACCTCTTCACACTGCTAAGGTTACAAGACCTTATGAGTGTGCCATAGGCAGCCTAGGTCTAAGTAGAAAGCCATCCCTCTTTTACTTTGACGTCCTAGAAACCAAGCGTTCATCTTCAAAGAAGAAAATTGTGGAAAAAAAATAATTAAGAGAATAGAAAAGAATGAGGAAATGATTGTAATGATATCTCACGTGTAAGCATTCAGGAATTGGTATGGAGATTGCTTGGACGTTGTCTAGGGGTATGAAATAGACTTAGGTTATTGGTAGGATTGCATGGCTCGTGAATTTCGGTTGATACAAGTCGAGACTAGGTATGCTTAGGCTTACGTTCATGTGGCGCGTTGTTTTGCATGATGACTAATCCTTCGAAGTATTTGTGCTAATGTTCATTGTTGTTTAACTCTTCTTGTACTCGACTATAGATTTGCTCAAGGATGAGCAAAGGGTATGTCTAGGGGAGTTTGATAACATGTAATCCGTCATAGTATTTTCATGATTCCTAGGTTTAGTTTTGATTAAGTTTTTTAGACTTTACCGAGTCATTGAGTATATTCGAGGACTTCATCTACTATTTCGTGTTTTGTGTAGGAAAAAAAGACAGGAAGCAAACACAAGTGATTACAGCAAATCCACCCTGAAAACGTGACCAAGTGATAAGATACAATATGTGCACGGCCGTGGAACCAAATGGAACACCCGAGCATCAAGCGAAAGGCGCGTAAACAGCAAGTAAACACAGCCCGCTCGGGCTTGGAAGAGGCCCAATGCAGGCTGCAACTCCAGCAAAGTTTGCATGGGTCGGGGAGCTGATCAGCACGAACGGATTTGGAAACAGAACATGACCCCATGCGGGGTGGATAAGGGGCACTCACGGGCTGCCATGACCAGCAAGAAGAGCACTGGTTGTGCTGATGAAGAGCCCGCTCGGGCTGGTGGAGAAGCACTCACCCCGCGCGGGTTGTGCCTTAGCCCGCGTGGGCCCCCTTTCCCTCAACAACTTGTTTTGAGTTTTGAACGGGCTGAATTTAAAAGGGAGCCAAAGGGGGAAGCCAAGAACAGACTATAAAAGGGAAGAGAACAAGGAGACGAATCAGACTAAAGGAGAAGAGAGAGAACACGGCCAAAGAAGGAGACTTCGGGGAACCGAAGGATTCGTCGGAGGTTACGCTCGGAGGATAGGGAAGATGAATACCTTACTACTTTTGTATTTGTTTCTCTATAATTTCTGAGTAGTTCTCGTTGCCATGGGTTAGGGATATCCGATTTGTAATGGATGCTTGAAATTATTCGTTAATGCTTAGACTTATCGAAGTTTCTTGAAATTTGGTTTTACAATCAACATTGTAAATCTCTTATACTTGTGCTGACCGCTCAGTAATTTAGGAATTCGTGTTTAGCCGGAAGGTTAGATGATGAATCCGGAATAGTTGATTGTTGATTAAGTTTGATTAATAAGAATCTAGCCGGTCGGTTAATCGACTTAGAAATTAGGATTGCGTGCTTAATGCTACCGTAATCACGAGTTAATCGCTGGCGGAAGGTAGGATTGCAATTTGTTATGGTTAGAAGGTTTAGGTGTCGAGAGAACCACTCCTTATTTATGAGCATGAATTCCCCGTTGTCAAGATAATTCGATAGGTTCATGATCTTTTGTTGTTTCATTCGTATGGATCGATAGGTTGTAGATATGTGCATAATGCGTTCTTACTTCGTGGATTTCATGTTTGAATGAGACTAGATCTGTTCGAGTGAGATTAGACATTTTTGAATGAGATTAGAGATTCGCCTAGGCATCAACAGAGTCAGACGTGAGTCTCGGGATTATCCTTCGAATGAATTATATTAATGAGAATTTGACCAATTGGTTAATCTATTTAGGAACGGTAATAGTCGAGGTAGAACTCTCATTGTTCGTCATGCGTTTAGGTTGTAGATTTACTGCATCGGAAGGTGAGTACGTTTATATCCTAGATAGACGATTTAGGCTCGGGAGAGTCATTTCCGTTTATAGAGGTTGAGTTTCCATCCGACATTAAAGGTCGAATTCCCTATCGTTCTTCATGCATCTAGAAGTTACGCGCCACATCAGAAGATGAGTGACGTTGATTCCCTAGGTAGAGGATTACATTAGAGTCATTTCCAGCATTATAGGTAGAACTCCCTATCGTTCTTCATGCATCTAGACGTTCCGTGCTACATCATAAGATGAGTGACGTTGATTCCCTAGGTAGAGGATTACATTTTAGTTCCCTATCGATTGATATAAACTGATTTCATGATCCATAGAAACATCCATTACATGTTCCGGTTTTCCCGAAGCCCATGGTACTCTATCTTGTTGAGTCTAGCTTCGTCATCCTTTATTATCTTTACTTTCCAGTTTTATAATCTTATATTGATCGATCTTCTTCTCGTGAATTCTTAGTTCTAATGCTGTACTCAATCCCCAGAGTTCGACCATGGTACTACACGAACCGTATACTTGCGGTAGAATAGTCTAGGAAATTAAAACCTCTGATTTCCGCACAACAATTTACAAAGGCCACGTAGATGCATGTGTTAGGGATTAAGAGAAATACCGAAAGGAGAATTCTAGTCCTAGAAGATCAGGCTTAGAACAACTGAGACTAGGTCATGAAAGTAGGGTAGTAATGGTTGAGGGTTAATCGGATGAAGCACAGATCGTATGGGTTTAGTTTGGGGTATCAACCACGAAAGTAGGGGATAACTCAACTGAATCACGTTCCTATGCAATGAGAGAGGGTAGGAATTATACTAGGATTGTCCGCATTAGATATCTTAATAGAGAACGCATGATTAGATAGATCGAATGTTGGTTTCGGAAGCTATGCGGTGAAACCGTATCCTAGAACGTTTGTCTCATCATTAGGAACTCATTAGTTTACTGCATATTCATCATTGCATATAACAACAATTATTTCATCGTGGCAAGTTTGATTCTAGTTTGAGTTTAGTCCGTGTTGCATAGTCCCTGTAGGATCGACACTTAGAGTATTGCACACGTTTCGTGCACTTGCGGGTAGTTTAGGTCAACTTGTTTAACTTGAATCGCATCAAGTTTTTTGCGACGTTGCCGGTGAACTATTTTTCAACACGCCTTAGATTCGGATATATAGTCATTCTTGTTTTTGTTCTCTTTTTTTCTTTTCTTTTGTTTTTTCTACTAATTCTTTTTTCTTGTCCTTCATAGGTGTATGACCCGATCTCAAGGAACTTCAAGTTTACATCGAATCGATCCCGAGATCGAGATAACTATTAGACAGTGGAAAAAGAGCACGAAAGAAGAAAGAGTAGACCCGATCCATCCACGAGCTATGGACAACCGAAATGATATATTGGACAGTCACAGACAGCCCCAATTACCCGCCAGTAATATGTAACAATTACAGCAAAAGCCACTCGTGCCTCAACCGCGAAAACCACAGGCTCCTCCGCCACGTCAGCTTCGTGATTACGTGGTGCCGAACATGAGTAACGTCTAAACTGCCATAAGAACGCCCGCTGTTGCTAGGGAGCAATTCAAGATTAAGCCCACGATGATCAACATGCTATATTTAAAGCAATTCATGGGCGGAAATCACGAAGACCCTCATCAACACCTAAGATATTTCCTAGAGCTTTCAAGCACATTCAAGATACGTGGAGTCTCGGAAGATGCGATTTATCTGCTTCTCTTCCCTTTCTCAATTGGTGGACGAGCGAAGACATGGCTGCAATCTCTTCCCGCTGGTTTGATCACTACTTGGGACCAACTTTGCACATCATTCATATCACGGTTCTTTCCTCCGAGCAAGACGATTCAAATGAGAGAAAAAATCACAATGTTTAGATGCCGAGAGGGGGAGACGTTATTTGAAGCATGGGGAAGATTTAAAAATCTTTTGCAAATGTGTCCTCATCACAGTCTATAGTAGTGGTACGTGATCCAAACCTTCTACAATGGGATCGCGGATGACCATATGACAACATTGGATAACGCTGCAACAAGATCATTCATGGACCCAAGTGTCAAAGAGGCATACCAGCTGATTGATAATCTCACTATGAACCATACTATGTGGTCCACACCGAGGAATATGCCAAACAAGACACGAGGTCTATACGAGGTGAATCAAAGTAGGGTGTGGGTAATGCAGCGAATGCCATGTATTGTGCGCATTGCGGAGGTACAGAGCATGTGACATATCATTGCACAATGCAAGAAGATGTAGAACAATTGAATTACGCCCCACAGCAAGGCAACACGCAATTCGAGAACACCTACAACTCGAATTGGAGGAACCACCCGAATCTTTCATATGGGACGACCTAACCCGTGAAGTATTCGGGATTTCAACAAAAGCAGCAGCCACACCAGCAACCACGGCAATTCCAGCAAGCTCAACAAGCTCCTTCGTCAAGCCTTGAGTCAGTGATGCTCGAATTCATCAAGGAGCAAAGGCAACATCAAAGTAGCATCAAGGAGAAACAATCACTTCAAGCAAAACTCAATGCGAATATGGGAGCAGTGGTTAATGAGCTCAAAACTAAAATGGATTCCCTAAGCACGATGTGAAGATGCTAGAGAACTCCATTGCGCATCAGGCAGCATTATCCTCTCTGAATCCCGGAATACTACCCGAAAAGCCAGATCTTAATCCAAGAGAGCACGTGAACGCTATCACCTTGCATAGTGGTACCATGATTGAGAGTCCGCCCCCGAAAGAGCAAGAGAAGGCTGCCGGAAAGTCACTAGACAAAGGAAAGGGCAGTGCGACCATGGAGGGAGCCGAACAAGATTTAGAGAATCCATATGCTGCTCCACCGGCGTACGTACCTCCTATTCCGTTTCCTCGACGGTTGGTGAGCAGCAAGAACGAAGTGAGATACAGACAGTTTGTAGAGATCCTCAAGAAGCTTCACATCAACATATCATTTGTAGAAGCTCTCCAATAAATGCCGACATACGCCAAATTTCTTAAAGACATCCTATCCAACAAGAGGCGTATCGAAGAGAGTGAGACGGTAGCACTCACCAAGGAATGCAACGCCATTCTTCAAAACAAGCTGCCCCCGAAGTTAAAAGATCCTGAAAGCTTCTCCATTCCATGCACCATAGGGAACATCGACATAGACAATGCCTTGTGCAATTTCGGAGCAAGCGTGAGCCTCATGCCACATTTGGTCTTCAAGCGGATAACTTCGGAGATCTCAAACATACAAATATGTCTTTACAACTCGCGGATCGTTTGGTAAGATATCCGGTGGGAATTGTCGAAAATATTCCCACCAAGGTAGGTAATGTTTGTATTCCCGCTGATTTTGTTGTACTCAATATTGAAGAAGATTCTAGGGTAACTTTTATTCTTGGTAGACCTTTCTTAGCTATTGTAGGTGCCATGATAGACGTACAATAAGGAAAGCTCTCCCTACGTGTCAGAGATGAGAAGATAGAATTCAACTTGTCTAACTCCATGAACAGACCATCCTTCAAGGAGTCATGCTATAGAGTTGATTTGCTGGACGAATTAGCGAATGACATGTTTGATCGAGTAAGTATTTCTGATCCTCTTAAGAAACGACTAACGCAAGTTTGCAATGCAGGACTTACCGATGAAAAAGCCGAGGTCTATGATGAGTTCATGAGTGCTATTGAAGCACTAAGGGATGCCCCACACGAGGAGATTCGGCACGAAACACATGCTGATTTTGCAGTGGAGAAAGCACCCAAACTCGAGCTTAAACCTCTCCCTTCTTCTCTTCGGTATGAGTACCTTGGATGTAACGATACATATCCCATTATTGTGAACGCTAACTTGAGTGGAGATGAGACAAGAAAGCTACTTGATTTCTTGAGGAAGCATACGAGAGTGATTGGATACACCATCGAGGATACCAAGGGACTGAGCCCTTTATTGTGCATGCACCAAATACTCATGGAGGACGACCACTGATAACATGTAATCCGTCGTAGTATTTACATGATTCTTATGTTTAGTTTTGATTAGATTTCTTGGACTTTACTGACTTATTGAGTTTATTCAAGGATTTCATCTACCATTTCGTGCTTCGTGTAGGAAACGAAGACATGAAGGAAAACACGAGTGATTACAGCAATTCCACCCCGAAAACATGATTGAATGACAAGATACAACATGTGCACAGCCACGGATCCAAATCGAACACTCACGCATCGAGCGAAAGGAGCAGAAACAGCGATTGATGTGCTACACGCTCGGGCATGGAAGAAGCCCATTCGGGCTGAGGTTGCGCAATCAGAACTGAAAATCCATGAAACAGAACACGACTCGGGCTGGTAGACCACACGGTCGGGTAAGCAAGCCCGCTCGGGCTGAGAAGTGTGCACGCTCGGGCTGCCATCTGCACGACCGGGTACATGTTGTGCCCGCGCGGGCTGCCTAATCTGCAACAACCTAGTTTGAATGTTTGAACCTTCGAATGAATTAGATTCATGAGAAAGTGCCCGGTCGGTTAATCTATTTAGGTACAACAATAATCGAGGTAGAATTCCCATTGTTCGTCATGCATCTAAGGTACATTTATTGCATCGGGAGGTGAGTACGTTAATATCTTATATAGAAGGTTTAGGCTTGGGAGAGTCATTTTCGTTTATAGAGGTCGAGTTCCCATCCGACATTAGAGGTCGAGTTCCCCATTGTTCTTAATGCATCTAGAGGTTTTGCACTACATAGGGATATGAGTGACGTCGATTTCCTAGGTAGAAGATTCAGGCTTGGGAGAGTCATTTCTAGCATTAGAGGTTGAATTCCCTATTGTTCTTAACGCGTCTAGACGTTTCACACTACATAGGGATATGAGTGACGTTGATTTCCTAGGTAGAGGATTAGATATTAGGTCCCCATCGATTGATACAAACTGATTTCATGATCCATAGAAACATCCATTGCATGTTCCGGTATTCCCGACACCCATGATGCTCCTTATTACCGAGTCTAGCTTCGTTATGTTTATTTATCTTTATTTTTAGTTCATTATTCATCTAGATCTTCTTCTCGTGACATCTTAGTTCTAATGCTGCACTAGTCCCCAGAGTTCGACCCTTGTACTACACGAACCGTATACTTGCGGTAGAGTGGTCTTGGAAATAATAAAACTCGGATTTCCGTCCATCAAGTTTTTGGCGCCGCTGCTGGGGACTAGTCACTATTTTAGAATTAGGGTTTCGTTGAGTCGAGATCCAGTCCTTTCCGAGTCTTTTGTTTGTTTTTGTTTTTTTTTTGCATTTTTCTTTTATTTTGAGTCATTGCATCTCTTCCGAGCTGAGCTATTGTTTGTTGCTTTCCCACGTGTAGATGATTCGATACATGTGTAGGAGTTCGAGAGGCAAAGAACTCCTTTTCGACCCGGATATTTACAAGACTACGCGAGCGTTAAAGAGACAGCAAAAAGCAAGGCGTAGTGATCCCGAGAATATTGAGGAAACGACAAGTAAGCTCGAAACAGATCTATCTAGTGAAGAAGAGATGGCACAGGAGGAAGCACTAGAAACTTACGGAGCGTACAAAGCGCCTAAACACACGCAGCTTCTCTCCTGCATTCGAAGGCCCGAGATAGACCGGAACAGATTTGAGTTACAACTGGCCTTCATTCAGATGTTGAGTCAATCGCCATTTAGGGTACGATCTACGGAAGATCCAAACCAGCATCTTACTCAGTTCAAGATGTTGTGTTCGAACATGAAAGCTTACCATGGAATAAATGATGAAGCGATTATGTTACTTGCCTTCCCATTCTCAGTTCGGGAGCATGCACTCGAGTCGCTCTATACGCTACCCCCAGATTCTATTCATACGTGGAGCCAGCTGAAACAATGCTTCATGATGCGATTTTTCTCACCCCACAAGACGCAGCTATGGAAGAACAAGATTAATTCGTTTGCACAAGAGGATAAAGAGAGTCTTCTAGAGGCGTGGCTGCGATTTAAAGGATATCAACGCAAATGCCCACACCACGGGATGGATAAAAGATACCTCATCGCCACTTTCATCGAGGGTCTTCGTAATGAAGTTCGAGATAGGTTGAACGCTGCTTGTGGAGGTTTTGTACATGACCTCCCTTTCACTGCTATTGAGGCCAAGATTGAGAAGATGGCCGAAGGAAGAAACATTATGCCAAGGGAATTCAATCGCCGCAGTCTAGCCAAGGGAGCAGACAGCGAGGTGCTTGCATGCTGATTTTTTAAATTTTCTTGCGAGCGGTATACTATGCCCTAATCTTTCTTTTCATGCGCGCAGGAAATTCTTTGTGGATGTCAAGCATTACTATTGAGACGAACGGATTCTCTACAGGAGATGCGTGGACGGGGTCATTCGGAGATGCATTCCCGAAAAGGAGGTAGAGAGCATCCTTTCCATTGTCATGGATTGGATAATGGAGGCTACTTCAACAAGTCTAAAACCACTTTAAAGGTGCTACAAGCAGGTTTTTATTGGCCAACCCTCTCCAAAGATGTGCATCGGTATGTTTCTTCTTGTGATAGATGTCAACGAACAGGAAATATAGGTAAGAGGAACGAGATGCCACAGAACTACATCCTGAATGTAGAGTTATTTGATGTTTGGGGTGTAGATTTTATGGGTTATTTTCCCTCATCATGTGGCAACCGATGTATCTTGGTAGGTGTGGATTATGGGTCAAAATGGGTAGAAGCCATAGCTGCACCGAATAATGATTCTAGGTTGGTAATGAAATTCTTCAAGAAGATCGTCTTTCCACGTTTTGGTGTCCCTAGAGTAGTCATTAGTGATTGAGGATCACACTTTATTGCTAGAAAATTCGAAGCCCTCCTTAGGAAGAATGGCGTGATGCATAGGGTAGCTACACCGTACCATTCCCAAACTAGCGAACAACTAGAGGTTTCAAATAGAGAGATCAAGAGAATATTAGAGAAAACCGTGCCTAGGTCCCGTAGAGATTGGTCGATGAGATTAGACGATGTGTTATGGTCCTATAGGACTTCATTTAAGACTCCATTGGGATGACTCCTTTTCAGCTTGTTTATGACAAGCCTTGCACCTCCCCATCAAGCTAGAGCACCGCGCCTATTGGACGACAAAGCTCCTTAACTTTGATCGTAAGAGTGCAGGTGAGAAACGAATTTTGCAGGTGAACGAGCTAGACAAACTTCGCCTCGATGCGTACGAGAACTCTAAGATCTACAAGGCGTGTGCTAAGACTTTCATCCAGGTGACTTAGTTATACTTTTCAACCCTTGTCTTAAGTTTTTCCTGGGCAAACTACGTTCCCGTTGGTCTGGTCCTTTTTCAGGTACAAGAGGCGTTCACGCATGGAGTAGTAGAACTATGGAGCAAGACGAGTGGAACTTTCAAAACCAATGGGCAGCACTTAAAGCTTTATCAATCCACTCAACCGATTGAAAATGGAAACTCCATCTCCCTATTCGATCCACCCATCGCGAGCACATGAGGCATGGAGACGTCAAGCTTAACGACGTTAAAGAAGCGCTTTCTGGGAGGCAACCCAGCATTTTGAGTTGTTTTGTTTCGTAGTTTTGGACTTGGTTTATATAACAAAACATAAAAAAAGGAAGACCTACAACCGTGACTTCACCTTCCTTATCCTCCATTGGAGCTTCACGTCGAGGATGCCGTTCAATTCAAGTCTGGGGGAGTAGTTCATGTTTTTCAGGTGATTTCGTTTAATTTTCTTTTGTTTGTATCTTTGATTTCGTAGTTCTCGGTTTAGCTTTAGTTTGTTTTTGTTTTCATGAGTCCGAGTCGTCCAAGGCACTTGTCCGGTGGCATATTTTGAGATGAACCTTTGACCTAGGATGCTTAAGAAGTTGGCCTTTTCCGTGATATCTTGCATGTTAAAGCTTATTAGTTGATTGAATAGCGAATAGGTCACAAGTCTTTCGGAATTCTAGTGTTACTTGTGCGAAGTTTAGACGAGATTTCTAGACTAGTTTATTGTTCATTTTCTCTATCCAAATGATTATACTTCATGTCGGATATGCTTTACTTCTTTTTCATGAGGATATTTTGATAGAATGAATTGAGCTTGTTTTGCAGAATAAGAGCGCACCCTAACACTCTGTTACCGATAGAAATAATACCTAAAATAATGATCTAAAATTGATATGAGTGCATCGACCTTGATACTTTTTCGATGGTTCGGGTTTAAGTGGTGGGTTGGCGATCATCTTTCTACGTCCTAAGAGCAAAGCACATAAAAACGCCATTTACTCCACTGCACTCTTGAACGAGATGCAAGAGTATACCGTCATCAGTAGCTTGGGTCTAAGTAGAGGTTGGATCCCTTCAAATCTGAAGTCCTATAAGTCTAGTGTGTTCGCATAACAATAAAATAAAAAAAAAGAAAAAAATGAAAAAAATGGAAATAAGGAATAAAGAAGCTCATAAATAATACAAGTATCCTTTTTTATTCTATATTTGGCATTTGTTTGAACTCTCGTTTGGTGGGGAGAGTTGCGGTTTGTCGCTTAGCTCGTCTTTGATTTGATTTCGTATAGGTAGCCATGGTGAACCTAAGATGAGGACTGAAATTTGTTAGGCTGAATTGGCTTTTAACTTGCTTGTTGATCGTTTATGATTGCTTTAGCGGTGTTTCTAGGGAAAGGGGAATTCTCGATTGTAGTATCTCCCAAGTGTTCCACGTTCACGTTTGCTTAGGGAACAACAAACATTCGAAGTCTGGGGATTTTGATCATCTCGTTTTCGTACACAATTCTCGCATGATTTTAGAGATGTTTATGATGATAGTTGCAATTATTACGTGTGATTTTGTATATGTTTTACTTGTTTCCGTGTTTTCATGTTCTTATAGGTTTTAATGCGTATTTGATTCCTTTCAGAGCTAAAAACATATACGGAATAAAGTACAACCATCGAAGACCATAACGGAGCAAACGGGACGAGAAACAAACAAGGCATGACCGAGCACACAACTCAGCAAGACCGAGCATGCAACAAAAGAGACAGCCCGACCGACCATGATCAAGAGCATGACCCGGGCACACATCATGCACTATCGGGCATGTTAGAGTGATTTTACCCCTCGAGACTTCTGCACGATTCGGGCATGCACATATCATGGTCTGGTACTCTTCTTTGGAGACTGCATGGTCAGATTTACCAAGGAGCACGGTTGGGCACCAAGGACCACGATCATTCAACAAACACAGAATGAAGCATGCCCGACCGGGCATGAAATTGAGCACGGTCGAGCATGACTTGGTAAAACGGTCTATGACCAATTTGAGTGGAAGTGAGTTGGCATGGATTCAAATTTGAAAAGAATAAAACGTCAAGGGCAGAGGACATTCAAGATTCAGTCATCATTCATCCATTCATCAGCTACCATTCACCATCAATATAGGAGAGCCCTCTTGACGGGAGACACACAAGGAGACAAAGATTGATTAGGGATTACGCCTCGTTTGATATTTCTATGCTCATTACTCTATCTATTTCATTTGTGTTGTCTGGATTCAAACGCATGACTATGTAGTATATTTGTTCTAGGATAAGGGATTAGCTAATTGCTATCCACAAACATTTTTATTTATTTATGAATGCATTTCCCATTTTGCTAATCTATTCTTTTTCAGAGCGTGAATGTCATGTATTTACGAAGGCCACATAGATGCATGTGTTAGGGATTAGGAGAATGACCAAAAGGAGAATTCTAGTCCTAGAAGATTAGGCGTAGAACAACTGAGACTAGTTTGCGAAAGTAGGATAGTAACGGTTGAGAGTTAATCGGTTGAATCATAGATCGTATAGGTTTAGTTTGGGGTATCAGCCACGAAAGAAGGGGAAAACTAAATTGAATCATGTTTCTATGCCTTGAGAGAGGGTTGGAATCACATTAGGATCATCCGTCTTAGATATCTTGATAGGGAACGCATGATTAGATAGATTGAATGTTTGTTTCGGAAGCTATGTGGTGAAATTGTATCCTAAAACGTCTGTGTCATCGTTAAGAACTCATTATTTTACTGCATATTCTTCATTGCATATCACAAGCATTATTTCATTGTACCAAGTTTTATTCTAGTTTGAGTTTAGTTTGTGTTGCATAGTCGCTATGAGATCGACACATAGAGTACTACACACGTGTCGTGCACTTGCGGATAGTTTAAGTTACCTTGTTTAACTTGAATCACATCAACAAACGTTCTAGGATACGATTTCACCGAAAAGCTTCCAAAACCAACAATTGATCTATCTCATCATGCATTCCTAATTAAGATATCTAAGGTGGACGATCCTAATGTAATTCCTACTCTCTCTCAAGGCATAAAAACGTGATTCAATTGAGTTATCCCCTATTTTCGTGGCTGATACATCAAACTAAACCCATACGATTTATGATTCATCCGATTAACCCTCAACCATTACTACTCTACTTTCTTGATCTAGACTCGATTGTTCTAAGGCTGATCATCTAGGACTAGAAATCTCCTTTCGGCCCATCTCCTAATCCCTAACACATGCATCTATTTGGCCTCTGTTAATACAAGACGATATGACACTCTGACGATGAAATGCCTAACCTCGATTTTAGCCTTGTCTACTTCTATGCCCCTCAAAGATATCATGTGTCCAGGAACAATCCCTTTATTTACCATGAAATGGCATTTCTCCCAATTTATAACGAGATTGACCTCTTCGCATCACTGCAACACTCTAGAAAGATTAGTAAGACAATCATCAAAAGTAGAGCCATAAACGGAAAAATCGTCCATAAAAACTTCCATAATGTGCTAATTAATATCGGAAAAAGATTTCCATCATGCAATGCTGGAAAGT
Source organism: Gynandropsis gynandra (assembly GCA_036759665.1). Classification (NCBI taxonomy): domain Eukaryota; kingdom Viridiplantae; phylum Streptophyta; class Magnoliopsida; order Brassicales; family Cleomaceae; genus Gynandropsis; species Gynandropsis gynandra. The sequence goes on along the minus strand of CM071864.1, from coordinate 18,467,506 downwards.
AGCCGGAGCGTTGTAAATGGCAAAAGGCATAGGACGGTAAGGAAACGTTCCATAAGGACATGTGAAAGTTGTCTTCTCTTGGTCTTGAAGGTGAATGGGAATCTGAAAGAAACCCGAGTACTCGTCCAAGTAACAAAAGTAGGCGTGGTTCGCTAGGTGTTCGAGCATTTGGTCGATGAACGGGAGAGGAAAGTGATCCTTCCTTGTGACTTTGTTGAGCTTCCGATAATCAATACACATCCTCCAGCCAGTTATCGTTCTAGTTGGAATCAGCTTGTTGTTCTTATTCCGTACTACCGTCATTCCACCTTTCTTGGGCATTACATGCATGGGGCTTACCCATTCGCTGTCCAAGATATAATATATGATACCTGCATCCAAAAGTTTTAGTATTTCCATCTTCACTACCTCTTTCAAATTAGGGTTAAGAAGCCTTTGAGCTTCAATGGACGGTTCTTGGCCGGCCTCCATGAGTATCCGGTGCATGCACAATGAGGGGTTCAGTCCCTTGATATCATTAATGGTGTATCCAATCACTCTCCTATGCTTCTTCAAACAATCAAGTAACTTCTTCGTCTCATCTGCATTCAAGTTAACGTTCACAATAACGGGATACGTATTATTACAACCAAGGTACTCATACCGAAGAGAAGAAGGAAGAGGTTTAAGCTCGAGTTTGGGTGCCTTCTCCACTGCAAAATCAGAATGTATCTCACGTGGTATCTCCCCATGTGGGGCGTCCCTTAGTGCTTCAATATCACTCATGAATTCACCATAGACCTCGGCTTCTTCATCGGTAAGTCCTGCAACAATGCACACTCCCGTTAGACATCTTTCAAGAGGATCGGAAATACTTACTCGTTCAAACGTGTCATTTGCTAACTCATCCAGAAAATCAACTCTAAAGCATGACTCCTTGAAGGAAGGTCCGTTCATGGATTTGAACAAGTTGAATTCTATCTTTTCATCCCCGACACGTAGAGAGAGGTTTCCTTGTTGTACATCTATCAAGGCACCTGCAGTAGCTAGAAAAGGTCTTCCAAGAATAATAGGTACCCTAGCATCTTCTTCAATATCAAGTACAACAAAATCAGCGGGTATACAAAGATTACCTATTTTGGTGGGAACCTTTTCGAAAATCCCACCAGATATATCTTACCGAACGATCCGCGAGTTGTAAAGACATCTTTGTAGGTTTTAAATCTCCGAAGTTCATCCGCTTGAAGACCGTGTGTGGCATATGGCTCACGCTTGCTCCCAAATCGCACAAGGCTTTGTCTATGTCGATGTTGCCTATGGTGCATGGTATGGAGAAGCTTCCGGGGTCCTTTAACTTTGGTGGCAGCTTGTTTTCAAGAATGGCGCTGCATTCCTTGGTGAGTGCTACCGTCTTACTCTAATCAATACGCCTATTATTGGATAGGATATCTTTGAGGAATTTGGTGTATATGGGCATTTGTTGGAGGGCCTATATGAACGGTATATTGATGTGAAGCTTCTTGAGGATCTCTATGAACCGTTCGTATCTCACTTCATTCTTGTTGCTCACCAACCGTCGAGGAAACGGTATAGGAGATACATACGCTGGTGGAGCAACGTATTGCTTCTGTAAATCTGGTGCGGCTCCCTCCATGATGGCAATGCCCTTTCCTTTTTCCTCTGACTTTCCAGCTGCCTTTTCTCGCTCTTTTGGGGGTGGAATCTCAATCACATTACCGCTGCACAAGGTGATAGTGTTAAGGTTCTCTCTTGGGTTAAGACCGGGCTCTCTAGGTAGCATCCCGGAATTCCGAGGGGATGATGCAGCCTACTGTGCAATGGAGTTTTCAAGCATCTTCACATGTTTGCTCATGGAGTCCATTTGATTTTTCATCTCATTAGTTGCTGCTCCCATATCCGCATTGAATTTTGCTTGAGTCGATTGATGTGTGTTCAAGGAGTCCATTTGAGTTTTAAGCTCGTTGATCGCAGTCCCCATTTCCTCGTTGAATTTCGTTTGGATTGATTGTTGCTCCTTGATGCTGTGTTGATATTCCCTTTGCTCTTTGATGAATTCGAGCATCGTCACCTCAAGGCTTGATGAAGGAGCTTAAGGAGGTTGAGGAGCTTGCTGCACTTGCTGGAATGGCTGCGATTGTTGATATGGCTGCTGCTATTGCTGAAAACCCGAATATTACACCTGTTTGTTCGTGTGATAAGACAGATTCGGGTGATTCCTCCAATTCGGGTTGTATGTGTTCCCGAATTGCATATTTCCTTGCTGTTGGCCTAGCTCACTTGCTCAATGCCTACGTGCATTGTGCATTTTTAAGCCATATGATCCATTTCTCCACAATTTGCACAATAGATGGCATTCACTGCATTGCCCATCGCGCTTCTTTGATTCACTTCATAAAGACCTCGTGTCTTGTTCGGCATAATTCTTGGTTGAGACCACATGGCGTGGTTCATGGCAAGATTGTCGATAAGCTCGTATGCCTCTTCTACGCTTAAGTCCATGAATGATCCTCAAGTAGCGTTGTCTAACGTCGTTCTATGCTCATACGTGATCCCGTTGTAGAATGTTTGAATCACGTACCAATGCTCTAGACCGTGATGAGGACACATTTGTAAAAGGTCCTTGAATCTTCGCCATGCTTCAAATAATGTCTCTCCCTCTTGGCTTCTAAACATGGTGATTTCTCCTCGCATTTGAATAGTCTTGCTCGGAGGGAAGACCGTGATAGGAATGTCATGCAAACCTTGTCCAATGAAGTGATAAAAGCAGCGGGAAGATATTGTAGCCACGCTTTCGCTCGTCCCCCAATTGAGAAGGGAAGGGAAAGATACACAGCAAAACATCATCCTCTGAGACTCCATGAATTTTGAATGTGCTTGATAGCTCTAGGAAGTCTTGTAGATGTTGATGAGCGTTTTCGTGATTGTCGCCCATAAACTGTTTTTGGTATAACATGTTGATCATCACGGGCTTGATCTCGAATTGCTCCGTCACAATAGCGGGCATCCTTATTTCTGTTTGGACATTGCTCATGTTTGGTACCATGAAATCACAGAGACGACGTGGTGGAGGAGCCTGCTGTTGTTGTAATTGTGCCACATTATCAACGGGTAATTGCGCCTGTCCGTGACCATCCAATACATCGTTTTGATTGTTCATCGTTCGTGGATTGGTCGTATCTGCCCTTTCTTCTCCCTTGCTTTTCTTTCGCTTATTTATCGTTCTCTCAATATAAGGATCGATTCGATGCAAATTCGAATTACCTTGAGATCGGGTCATGCACCTACGAAAGACAAGTAAAAAGAATTAGTAGAAAGAAACGAAAAGAAAAGAAAAACCAAAAGAAAAAAAACAAGTATGATTCTAAATCTGAATTCCTAAACGTGTTGACAATTAGTCCCCGACAACGACGCCAAAACCTTGATGCATGTCAAGTTAACAAGTTAACCTAAGACTACCCGCAAGTGCACGACACGTTTGTAGTAGTTAAGGTGTCGATCCCACGAGGACTAATGTAACACGATCTAAGAATAAAAAAATAACCAAAGCTTGCTGCGAAAGAATGAGGATGATGAAGTGCAAATATGATGATAATGCAATGGATAACTGAGTTCTAAACAAAGAGACAAATGTCCTAGGAAACCAGTTTCAGCGCATAGTTTTTGAAATCTATCTCCTATCTATCTAATTGTGCATTCCCTATCAAGATATCTAAGGCGGATGATCCTAATGTAGAACCTACCCTCTCTCAAGACATAGGAACGTGGCTAGATTGAGGCATCCCCTACTTTCGTGGCTGACACCCAAACTAAACCCCATTAAGATTCATGATTCGCTCGATACAACCCTCAACCGTTACTACCCTACTTTCGTGATCTAGTTTCGGTTGTTCTACGCCTAATCTTCTAGAACTAGAATTCTCCTTTCGGTCCTTCTCCTAATCCCTAACACATGCATCTATGTGGCCATTGTAAACACAAGTCCTTAAGCGCTTAGACAAAGAATAGATAAAAAAACGGGGAAATGCATTCATAAACAAATCAAAGATGGTTCCGGGTTAGCCATGGGCTAATCCCTTCTCCTAGAAAAATCCTACTACTCGCTCATGAGTCTAAACATTACAAACGAAATAGTAAAGTAAGGAGCATAGAAATATCAAACGAGATGTGATCCCGAATCAATTCCCGACTCCTTGTTGTGTCTCCCGTCAAAGAGGGCTCTTGAATGGATGGATGGATGTTGTGTACCCTCCTAGGGTTCTCCTTTGTGTTTTCTTGCATTTGAATTCAAATTGTGGTCCCTTTTTATACAAATTCCCCGTTGGAGACATTCTAGGGACGTTGTTATAGGCATGCCCCGTGCAGACTAGGGAGGCACCGCGCGCGGGCTCCTCATTTTCTCCATGACCCGCACGTGCTAAGGGCTAGCACGACTCGGGCAACAATTTCTGGAACACCACCCCGTGCGGGCTAAGGAAGACACCCCGCCTGGGCTCCTCTTGAACATCAATCCAAGCGTGCTAAGGGTTATCACGACTTGGGCAAATGCTACTGGACGTTAAGCCCAAGCGGGCTAAGGAAACCACCCCGTGGGGGAGCCTTGTCTCCTCAAGTCAAGTTGCATTCCTTGCCCGTTTCTCGTCCTGTTTACTCCGTTATGATCTCTAAAGCTCGTATTTTTTCCCGTGTATGTCCTATTTCTCCGAAACGAACCAAATACGTATTAAAACCTATAAGACATGAAAACATGAAAACAAGTAAAATGGATACAAAACCACACGTAAACATCGCAACTATCGTCATATACATATCTAACATCATGCGATAATCGTGTACAGAAACGAGATGATCAACGGGGCAGTAGTTTTCCTAGGAAAAACTTAAGACGAGAGTTAAAAAGTAGAACTAACTCACCAGGCTAAAAGTCATGATGTAGGATCTTTTTATCGTGCTATCTCTTAGCATGCTCATCGTTCTCATTGCGCACTACCATCGTCGCTCCTTTCCTTGGCCACTATGCACGGGGTTCACCCATTCGCTGCTCGAGGTTGGATAAATGATATCTGCATTTAAAAGTTTAATGGTCTCTTTTTCCATTACCTCTTTCGCATTCGGGTTCAGCCTCCTTTGATCACCGATGGAAGGCTCGTGGCTATCCTTCTTAAGCATTATGTGCATACATAATGAAGGGTTCACTCTCCTATGCTTCTTAAGACGAATGGGTGGCTTTCGTGTCTCATGTCGAAGAGAAGAAGGAATATCATCGAGCTCAAGCTTAGACGTCTTCTCTAATGCAAAATCAGTAAGCGTTTCGCATTTCGTCTCCTCATGTGGGGCGTCTTGCAGTGCCTCAAAGGCATTCATGAATTTCGTATAGAGCTCGGCTTCTTCATCCATGAGTCTTTCGTTCCTACAAACCTTCGTTAAGTATCTCTCGAGAGGGTCGGAAATACTTATTGATCGAGCTTGTCATTCCTCGAGTCTTCCACCAAATCAACTCTAAAGAACGACTCCATGAAGGAAGGGCAGTTCGTGGAGTTGGACAAGTTGAATTTAATTTTCTCATTTCCGACACAGAGAGAGCTTCCTTTGTTGTACGTCTATCATGGCACCTGAAGTAGCTAAGAAAGTTCTACCAAGAATAATAGGTACCCTAGCATGTTCTTCAATATCGAGTACAACAAAATTAGCATGAATGCAAATACTGCCTACCTTGGTGGGAATATTTTCAACAATTCCCACCATATTTCTTACCGAATGATCCACGAGTTTTAGAGATATTTTGGTAGGTTTGAGATCTCCGAAGTTCATCCGCTTGTAGACTGAAAGTGGCATGAGGCTCACACTTGCTCCCAAATCGCATAAAGCTTTGTCAATGTCGATGTTTCCTATGGTGCATGAAATGGAGAAGTTTCCGGGGTCTTTCAACTTCGGGGGCAGCTCGTTTTGAATAATGGTGCTACATTTTTAGGTGAGTGCCACAGTTTCACTGTTTTTGATACGCCTCTTTTTGGAAAGAATCTCCTTGAGGAAATTGGTGCGATTAGGCATTTTTTGGAGGGGTTCCACAAACTGCATGTTGATGTCGAGCTGATTGAGGCCATGAAAAAGTCCGCCTACTCTCTCTTGATTCTTGCTGCTTACCAACCGTCTAGGAAACAATATAGGAGGTACATACGCCGGTGGAGCAACATATGAATTTTCCAAATCTGGTTCAACTCCTTCCATGATTGCAATGAAGCCCTTACCTTTATCCACTGACTTTCCAGTAACTCTCTTGTGCTCTATCAAGGGCGGGTTCTCAATCTAATCCTCGCTGCACAAGGGAACAACGTTCACCAACTCTCTCAGGTATTTAGATTGGGTTTTGAGGGTGGTTTTCCGTGATTCCGAGAGGATGAAGCAGCCTATTGTGCAATGGAATTTGATAACACGTAATCCGTTGTAGTATTTACGTGATTCTTAGGTCTAGTTTTGAGTAGATTACTTAGATTTCACACATTTATCGAGTTTATTCGAGGACTTCATCTACATTTCGTGTTTTGTATAGGAAACGAAGACATGAAGCGAAACACGAGAAATTACGGCAATTCAACCCCAAAAACGTGATTGAATGACAAGGTACAACTTGCGCAAGGCAATGGAAGCAAATCAAACACTCAAGCATCGAGCGAAAGGAGCGGAAATACCATTTGATGGTGTACATGCTCGGGCATGAAGTGTGCCCGCTCGGGCTGTGTTTGTGCACCCGATTGGGCTGTAAAATGGACCAGAATTTCGCCGAGAGATTTCCCGCTCGGGTCCTCCTTTTTCTCAACAAACTCCTAAGTTTTAGAACGGCCAAATAAGGGGAAATCAGATCTGAAAAAGAGGGATTCAAACGAGATTCGAAAAGAGAACATTCAGAGACATTAGGGCAGAAGGAAAAAGGAAGAAAGGACGGAACAAAGGATCGGGAGCAAGGAGGATCTATTG
>CM071864.1:18437624-18452288 GCA_036759665.1 Gynandropsis gynandra | reverse complement strand
GCAATATGATCATCTAAACATTTGCTGTAAATTAAAATATCATCGAAGTAAACTACGACGAATTTACCGATGTAGGCCCTTAAGACCTGGTTCATGAGCCGCATGAACGTGCTCGGGGGGGCGTTGGTGAGTCCGAACGGCATCACGAGCCACTCATATAGGCCTTTCTTTGTCTTGAAGGCCGTCTTCCACTCATCTCCTTCCCGCATGTGGACTTGGTGATAGCCGCTCTTGAGGTCGACTTTGGAGAAGATGGTGGCTCCGCTTAACTCGTCCAACATGTCGTCGAGGCGGGGAATTGGATGCTGGTACTTGATGGTGATGTTGTTGATGGCCCGGCAGTCCACGCACATCCTCCACGTCCCGTCCTTCTTTGGCACCAATAAAACCGGTACCGCGCACGGGCTCAGGCTCTCCCGGATGTATCCCTTGCTCATAAGGTCTTGCACTTGCTTTTGATGCTCCTTGGTTTCCTCGGGATTCATTCGGTAGGCGGGTCGGTTTGGTAGAGGCGTGCCGGGGATGAGATTGATCTGATGTTCGATGCCTCATATTGGTGGTAATCCCGCAGGTATCTCCTCGGGAAATAGATCGTGGAATCGCTCGAGCAATCTCTGGACCTCCGCCGGGTGCTCGTGCGTACCTATTTCTGTGAGCAAAGCATCTCGAAAGAACATTAGTAATACCGAGCTTTGATTGCTCAAAGCCCTTGAAACCTCTCTAGTCTTAAGATAGAAGTTTTTCTTTTCATTAGGGTTAACGGAATTGGATAACTTCCTTTGCAATTCATGTACTTGTATAGGACTAAGAGGGGCAAGAGACACTTTACGCTTATTGAGGACAAAGGAGTAGTGGCTTGTCCTCCCGTCGTGTTTAACCTCTCGGTCGAATTGCCAAGGTCGTCCCAATAGAATATGTCCGGCTTGCATTGGGGCCACATCGCACAAAACCTCGTCCTTGTACTGTCCTATGCTGAAGGATACGGTGACTTGTTCGGTGACTTTGATTCCACGCTGGTTGTCGAGCCATTGTAGTTGATAGGGCCGCGGGTGCTTCTTGGTCTCGAGTCCTAGTTTTTTCACCATGTAATCGCTAGCAACGTTAGTGCAAGAACCGCTATCGATTATAAGACGACATACCTTGCCATTCACGGTACACCGTGTATGAAATATGGTCTCGCGTTGGGCGGTTTCCTCGGGTTCTATTTGAGCGCTAAGCACCCTTCGAGTGACCAAAAGCTCTCCTGCGTCTCCGTACTGGATCTCCTCATCTTGGAGTTCCTCCTCTTCTGCCTCGTCCATGGATTCGTACTCACCGCTCTCGGTTATTATCATGACTCGGGGGCTAATGCAATCTCGTGCCATATGTCCTCTACCTTGACACTTAAAGCAAATAATGTCACGAGTTCTAATCGAATTTACGGAGTTAGAAGTTTTACTGTCGGGTCGCGTGGCCCAGGAGGTTTCGGGCGCTTTACCTCTAGAACGGGGGTCAAGCCCTTGTTCTTCCGTGCGAGGCCTCTCGGTTGGCTTTGGTGGTGGATTCCATCGTGTGGTTGGGCGAGGTCTACTGTTTGAGGCTTGCTTGGATTTTATTTGTTGCTCAATCTCGACGGCAAGGTGCAGCAAGTCGTGCATGTCTTGGTACGGTTGCCGCTTCAATTTCCTTGCGATCCGTTCTTGAAGTCCACCAATGAAGTGTGCCATTGTGGTCTCCGCGGATTCGTTGAGTTCCAAGCGATGTCGTATATGCTCGAACTCGTTGTAGTAGTCCTCTACGCTCTTCGGACCCTGCACCAACTTACGGTACTGTTGTTGTAAGTCCCTATGGAAATGGTTAGGAACATACCTTTTACGCATGAGATACTTTAGTTCTCTCCACGTAGTGATTTGGTCGTAGTGTGCTCTGCGTCGTTCAGCAACTTCGCGATCCCACCATACCAATGCGTTGTCCGTAAACTGTGCGGCCGCGTATTGTACCTTCCTACGTTCCGAATATTCGTAGCAATCAAAGATGTTTTCCATACGACGCTCCCACTCAAGATATGCTTCGGGATCTACTTTTCCTGGGAAGCAAGGTAGCTTTAATTTTAAATCTGTATGGGATTGGCGTTGCGGTCTTACCTCGTCGAAACCCTCATCCGGGTTTCGTGGCGCTCTACGCCTTGGTGGGGCGTACTCTAGCTCGTCGTCTGAGCTATCTTCGGCCTCCATTCGTCGTGGTTGCTCTCTAAGGTGTGGTGCACGTCTCGGCCTTAGGTGTTCATTCGAGGGATAGTCAGCGTTCTCCCGTGGTCCGACGAAACGCTCGGCTTGTGGGCGTCTCGGGGCTTCTTCTAGGCGCAAGAGACGGAAATTCATGTCTCGCATGGTTTGGAGTATCTCGGCGAGGGTGTTGTTTGGAACGTCTCCGGTTTCGGCCATGATTCTCTTTTTTTTTTTGAAGTTTTCTTTTATGAATACTGCAACACTTAGCAAATGAAATCAAATAACAAAGCAAAAATCAAAATGGAATAGAGAGAGTAGCGGATACGCTTGTGGCCGAGGACCGAGCTCTGATACCAAAAACTGATACAAGCTCCGTAACTTAAGCCGCAAGAACAGAATGGTTTTGAGTTGGTAGAAGGCCTAGGGGCACTCTCTAGCCAAGACTCGGTGATGGTGAAGGCGGACGAAGGGGAACAGGCCAAAGGGCACTCGCTCGATCCTTCAAGGATGGATGGACGGGTGGATCGCTAGACACCACGAAGGTTGTGGACGTGACCTTCGATACAGTCTCTCGTTCGTCTTGGACTCCCGGAGCACAAGAGGAACAATGGTTGCGAAAACTCGCAAGAATTGAAAAGAACTTAGAAAATTTTTATTCGAATTCAAGGTTGTTCCCTCAAACAAACAAAGGCTCGGTTTAAATCATGACCGAGAAAGAACAAGAAAGGAAAATACATTGTGGCCGTTGGGGCCTTAATTCAAACAAACTAAGAAAGGCAAAATGGATCTTGGTGGAAAAGGCAAGAGCCATTTGACATTGAAATTTGAATTTCAAACGGCTATGTCCGGTTAAGGCAAGTTGGGCGCCGGCCAAGATATGGCAAGTTGTTGCCTTTGTTCATGACACCATTTGGTTGAGTTCCTCGACTTCATTGATGACGAAGAGGGTCTTGGTTTTTGGAAAGTTGCTGCTTGTGTCCCCCTCTTCGTTGTTGAACTCCTGACGGTGGTTGAAAAGCACTTGAGCCACGTACGCATTGATTCTTGCGCGGAGGCTCTTTGCTCGGGATCTCGTGAGTGGCTTGGCATGGACCACCGGCATGGCAATGTGTGATCCATCTTCTCCTAGCTCTCCATCCGCTCCCGTGCTTGTCTCGCCTATACTAGGCTCGTCCTCGTCGTGATCCATGCTCGGCTCATCCTTGTCGCGCTCCTCTCCTTCTTTAGGATCGTAGATCGTTGCAATGCCCTCATCATGAAGTGTGCCCGCTCGGGCTGTGTTTGTGCACCCGTTTGGGCTTCAAAATGGACCAGAATTTCGCCGAGAGTTTGCTCGACTCGGGCTCAAAGTGTGCCCGCTCGGGCATGCCAGCCCGACCAAGTTTCAAGTCATGCACGCACGGGCTAATGGGCTGCACGAACGGGTAGAAGTTGTGCCCGCTCGGGTCCACCTTTTTCTCAACAAATTCCTTGATTTTAGAACGTCCAATTCAGGAGAAAAGAGACCTTTTAAAGCTAGGATTCGTACTAGACTAAATGGGGGACGAAAGGAGACATTAGAGGACAGACTTGGAGACATAGAGAAGGAGGGAGAAGGACGGAACGAGGGATCCGAAGCATGGAGGATCTATTGAAGACGTCGTTATATGAATAGGGAGGAATCTCTTTCTTTATCAATGTTGAATATAGTTTTCTTTTGTGTTTCGTTTTCTAAGTTCATGTCCGAGTAGATCTACAGCCATGGGTTAGAGAGTATTGCCAATATGTAACGAAGTCTTGTTCTTAATGAATGGTGGATCTTAATGCTTTCATTCTTGTACGCCACTTGAAATGAATGAATTCGGTACTTGATCGTTTTTCAGATTGATTGGTTGTGTTTAATGCTTCCATTATTGTACGCCACTTGAATGGATGATATTAGAAGTCTAATGAATCTACGCCAGGGGTTAAGACTTTGGAACCTAGCCATGATTTAGGGTTTAATCGGTTTAGAATCTACGCCAGGTCAATCGATTGAATCTAGGGATTAGGATAGCGGTCTTAATGCATCTATGTATGTGAGATGCGCAATAGATATATTGGTATACGCATGCTAGATAGTGGACAAGTCTACGCCAGTCAGTTCCTATATAAGAGCTTGAATTCCCTGAACTCGTGATAGTATCTAAGACCAATGATCTTGTTAGAACTTCGTTGCATCGTTGTGCGACTCTCGATACCTATGGTGTTTAGTTGTTGAGTCATTACGTTCATTAGTTTAGTTTAGTTTGCATTTGCATTCCCTTCCACTTATTGATTTCACACGTCTTATTCATTAGTTACTAGCTTTAGAGTTGCATCAATTCCTTGTGTTCGACCCTAGTGCTACATGATCCGTATTCTTGCGGAAGCGTTAGTCTAGGTATTTTATTACTTGAGATTAACCCACATCAGAATTCTCAAGGATCTTCACATGCTTGCTCAAGGATTCCATTTGAGTTGTGAGCTCACCAATCGCTTTCCCATTTTTTATTGAATTTAGCTTGAATTGATTGTTTCTTGCTTTGTTCCTTGATAAATTCAGGCATCAACGCTCATGCCTTGATGAAGGAGCCTGAGGAGGTTGAGGAGTTTTCTGGACTTGCTGGAATTGTTGGGTATCTTGTTGGTACGACTGCTGCTTTTGCTGATATCCCGAGTATTTTACCGGTTAGGTTGTGCGGTAAGACAAGTTGAGGTGATTTCTCCAATTTAGGTTGTAGGTATTCCCGAATGGTGTGTGTCCTTTCTGCTGGGTGTAAATCAATTGGTCCACATCATTTTGCACCGTGCATTGATACGCTACATGCTCAGTATCTCCACAATTCGCACAATACATGGCATTCGCGGCATTTTCCATCGTTCTACCTTTATTCACCTTGTAAAGACCTCGTGTCTTGTTCGACATACTCCTCGGTGTGGACCACATGGTGTGGTTCATGGCAAGATTATCAATCAGCTCGTATGCCTCCTGTACGCTTAGGTCCATGAATGATCCTCTAGTAGCATTATCCAATGTCATTCTATGCTCGTCCGCAATCCCATTGTAGAAGGTTTGGATCACGTTCCACTACTCTAAACCATGATGAGGACACATCTACAAAAGATCCTTGAATCATCTCCATGCTTCAAACAATTTCTCCCCCTCTCGGCATCTAAACATTGTGATTTCTCCCCTCATTTGAATCGTCTTACTCGAAGGAAAGAACCGTGATAGGAATGATGTGCAGAGCTGGTCCGAACATGCAGGAAGAGATTGCAGCCAAGTTTTTTCTCTTTCCCCAATTGAGAAGGGAAAAGATGCAGAAAAATCGCATCCTTCGAGACTCCATGTATCTTGAATGTGCTTGAAAGTTGTATAATGTCTCTAAAGTGCTAATGTGGGTCTTCGTGATTTTCCCCCAGAAATTGCTTTTGATAAAGCATGTTGATCATTGCGAGCTTAATCTCGAAATGCTCTCTGCCAACAGCAAGCGTCCTTATGGCAGTTTGAACGTTGCTCATGTTCGACATCACGTAATCACGAAGCTGACGTGGTGGAGGAGCTATGGTTCTCGTGGTTGAGGTGCGAATGGATGTGGCTGTAATTGTCCCATATTATCGACGGGTAATTAGGGATGTCCATGACAATCCATTATATCGTTCTGGTTATCCATCGCTTAAGGATCAGTCAGGTCTACTCTTTCTTCTTCCTTGCCCCTTTTCTGTTGTCTAATAGTTCTCTCGATCTCGGCATCGATAGGAAGTAAGCTCAAAGTACCTTGAGATTGGGTCATACAACTAAGGACAAGCAAAAGGAATTAGTATAAAGAACAAAAGAAAAGAAAACACAAACAATAATGACTCTATATCCGAATCTAAGGTATGTTGACAAATAGTTGTTGCGATTCAAAGTTAAACAACTATTAACCTAAACTACCCGCAATTGCACGACACGTGTGCAATACTCTAGGTGTCGATCCCACAGGGACTACGCGATAAACCTAAACTCAAACTATGAATCAAACTTGCAAACGAGCGAAATATGGGATTTGAGAAGGAAATACTAAAAACAAATAAACTAACGAGTTCTTAACAATGAGACAAACGTTATAGGTACCGGTTTCACCACAAGACTACCGAAACCAACAATCAACCTATTTAATCATGCAATCCCACTTAAGTTATCTAAGACAGACAATCCTAATATGATATCTACCCTCTCTCAAGCCATAGACACGTGATCTAGTCAAGTTATCCCCTACTTTCGTGGCTGACACCTTAAGCTAAACCCATAAGATATGTGATTCATCCGTTTCACCCTCAACTGCTGCTACCCTACTTTTGTGGCCTAACCTTGTTTGTTCTAAACCTGATTATCCGAAATTAGAATTCTCCTTTCAATCCTTCTCCTATGTTCCTAAAACATGCATCTACGTGGCCATCGCAAACACAAGTCAATGAAGCACAAAGATAAAGAATAGATAAACGAAAACAGGAAATTGCATTCAAAGATAAATTAAAGTGGTTTTGGGATATCCAAGGGCTAATCCCTTCTCCTAGAATAAAACGACTACTCGCTCATGCGTTCGAAAGAACACATAATCGAAATAGATAGTTTAAGGAACATTGAAAAACAAACAAAACTGAAGTCCTTGGTCGATCTTCAATGCCCTTGATTGTCTCCTGCAAGTCTCTCACGAACAGCTCCCCTCTCTCTAACTCATTCTGCAACTCATTCTGCAACACACACTCTCTCTCTAACAGCTGCCTTCTTTCTTTGCAAACTTAAGTGAACGAACCCTAGCTCTCCTCCTTGTCTTTCCTCTTTTCTTTCTTTCCTTTTCTCTTCCTTTTCCTCTTTGGCCGTTCACTTCCTTTCCTCCTCTTTCCTCTTTGTGTCAGCTTGTTGTTTTTGTGATTTTTCCATTCTTCTTTGCATTGATTTCTATTCTTGAGTAAGGGTACATTTCGATTCTATTTTCTAGCCATATAACTCTCATTCATCTTCTCTAACAATGTTTCCTTTTTTTGTAGGCAAGTAACCAATTTCTTTTCCTCTTTCCCGCAAGTTTCATTTTCTTGTTTTTGTAGGTGATGGACGAGACCCGCATGGGCCGGAGTGTGTGCCCCGCGCAGGCTGAGGTGTGCCCCGCGTGGGCTGAGGAGTGCCTTGAAGACCCGTGCATTTTGATGAGTGCTCCGACCCGTGTTGAGTTTGCTGGATGTTGTAGCCCGCACGGGCTAGGTGAATGCCCTTCGTGGGTTGTGCTAGTCCTTGTTGATACTCTTCTTGTTTGCTTTGTTATGATCCTTCATGTTAGTACTTTGTCCCGTGTACATCCTTTCGCTTTAAAATGAACCAAATACGCATTAAAACCTGTAAGAACATGAAAACACGAAAACGAGTAAAACATATACAAAATCATACGTAAACATCGCGTCTATATTGTAAACATCTCTAAAATCGTGTCAGAAATACGTATGAAAATGAAACGATCAAAATTCCCCCAGACTTGAATGTTTGCTTGTCCCTAAGCAAAAAAAAGCGTAGAACACTTGGGCTATACAAAAACCGAGAATTCCCCTTTCTCCTAGAAATACCGCTAAAGCAAACCTAACCGCCTAACTAGCAAGTCGAGAGCAAATTCGGCCTAATTAAATTTTCAGTCTTCATCCTAGGTTCACCAAGGCTACCTACAAGAAAGTAAATCGAAGGCAAACTAAACAAGCCACTGTAACCCTATCCACAAAAGAGACTTTAGACAAATGCTAATCGTAGAACAATTAACGATATGTGTTTCTTTTCCGAGCTTCTTTCTTTCTTTACTCTTTTTTTCTTTTTCTTTTTTAATATCTTTCTTTTCTTTTCTTTTTTATGTTATGCATACACACTAGGCTTCTAGGACGTCAGATTTGAAGGGATCCAACCTCTACTTAGACCCAGACTACCAATGACGGTATACTCATGCATCTCGTTCAAGAGTGCAGTTGAGTAAGCGACGTTTTTATTGTGCCATGCCCTTAGGATGTAGAAGGATGATCGCCAACCCACCACTTAGACCCGAACCATCGAAAAAGTGTCAAGGTCAATGCACTCTTATCGATTTTAGATCATGGTTTTAGGCATTATTTCTACGAGAATGGAGTGTTAGTGTGCGCTCTTTATTCTGCAAAACAAGCTCGATTTCATACGATCTAATAATCCTCATAAAAAAAAGTAAAGCATCGTCTATACGAAGTATGACCATCTCGATAGAGAGAATAAACGATAAAATAGCCTAGCAACCTCGTCTAAACCTCCCACAAGTAACACTAGGATTCCCAAAGAATTTACGACCTATTGTTTATCAGCCGACTAATAAGCTCTAACGCTTAGAAAAACCTAGCTCAAACATGTAGAATCTCACGGAAAAAGCCAACTTCTTAAGTATCCTAGGTTTAGGTTTCATCTCAAAACGTGGCACTAGACAAGTGCCTAGGACGACTCTGACTCACGAAAGAAAAAATAATCTAAAAACTACGAAATTAAAGAGAAAATAAAAGAAAATGAAATGAAGTCACCTGACAAACGTGAGCTGCTCCCCCAGACTTGAATTGAACGGCTTTCTCGACGTGAAGCTTCGATGGAGGGTAAGAGAACTGAAGTCACGTTTGTGATGGTATTTTTTGTGTGTTTCTTTTAATTAACCGAGCCTTAAACTAAAAAACTAAGAAAAAATAGAAAAAAACAACTGGGTTGCCTCCCAAAAGCGCTTATTTAACGTCTTTAAGCTTTAACGTCTCCATTCCTCGGAAATGGGGTTTATTTAACGTATTTAAGTGGAGAAGGAAATGGAGTTTCCACTTTCGATCGGTTGAGCGGATTGGTAGAGCTTTAGTCATTGTCCCCACATCCGCATTAAATTTTGCTTGAGTCAGTTGTTGCTGTGTTTGCTCCTTGATAAATTCGAGCATTACCGCCTCAAGGTTTGACAAAGGGGCTTAAGGAGGTTGAGGAGCTTGCGGAACTTGCTGAGCTTGCTGGAAGTGCTGATTGTTTTGCTGGTACGTTTACTGTCTTTGGTGAAATCCTGAATACTTCACCGGTTGAGTCGTTCGATACGAAAGATTCGGGTGGTTCCTCCAATTCGGGTTATAAGTACTCCCAAATTGTGTGTTTCCTTGCTGCTTGGCATAGTTCATATGTTCGACGTTCTCTTTCAGCGTGCATTGATACGTCACGTGTTCTGTATCTCTGCAATTACATAGTACATGACATTCGTTGTATTACCGTTGCTCTGCCCTGATTCAGCTCATATAAACCTTGGATTCTGTTAGGCATACCTCTCGGTGTTAACCACATGGTGTGGTTCATGGTGAGGTTATCGATCAGCTCGTATGCCTCCTCGACGCTCAGATCCATAAACGATCCTCTAGAAGCGTTATTCAATGTTGTTTAGTGTTTGTCTGAAATTCCATTGTTAAAAGTTTGGATAACGTACCACTGCTCGAGACAATGGTGTGGACATATCTGTAGAAGATCCTCAAAACTGCCTCACGCTTTGAACAACGTTTCTCCATCTCTGCATCTAAACGTTGTGATTTCCCCCCTCATCTGAATCGTCTTGCTCGGAGGAAAGAACCGTGATAACAATAGTGTGCAGAGCTGATTCCAAGTAGTGATGGAACCAGAGGAAAGTGATTGCAGCCATGTTTTTGCTCGTCCCCTAATTGAGATGGGCAAGAGACGTAGTAAGATCGTGTCCTCCGAGACTCCGTTTACTTTTAATGTACCGCAAAGCTCTAGGAAGTCTCTTAGGTGCTGATGGGGATCCTCGTGATTTCCACCCATGAATTGCTTCTGATAAGCATATTGATCATTGCCGACTTAATTTCGAACTGTTCTCTACCAACAGCAGGCATCCGTATGGTTGTTTACACGTTGTTCATATTCGGTACAATGTAATCTCTGAGGCGACGTGGTGGAGGAGCCTGTGGTTCTCGCGGTGCGAGTTGCTGTTGCTGCATATGTGCATGGCCGTTTTGATTATCCATCTCTTGTTGATCTGACGGCTCTACAAAGGACAAATTAAAAGATTTAGGTAGAAAGAACGAAAAAAACAAAAAGAAAAACAAAAGAAGATTGACTTTAGGCTCGAATCTAAGACGTGTTGACAATAGTCCCTGACAACGACGCCAAAAACTTGATGCGATTCAAAGTTAAACAAATATTAACTTAAACTACCCGCAAGTTCTTGGCACATGTGTAGTACTCTAGGTTTCGATCCCACAGGGACTACGTGACATAACCTCAACTCAAACTACGATTCAAACTTGCAAACGAACGAAATATGGGATTTGAGAATGAAATACTAAAAACAAATAAACTAATGAGTTCTTAACAATGAGAGAAATGTTCTAGGAATCCGGTTTCACCACAAGACTACCGGAACCAACAATCAACCTATCTAATCATGCAATCCCAATTAAGTTATCTAAGGCAGATGATCCAAAATGATATCTACCCTCTCTCAAGGCATAGACATGCGATCTAATCAAGTTATCTCCTATTTTCTTCGGTGACACCTTAAGCTAAACCCATAAGATCTTTGATTCATCCCTTTCACCCTCAACCGTTGCTACCCCTTTCGTGGCCTAACCTCAGTTGTTCTAAACCTCGCTATCCGGAATTAGAATTCTCCTTTCGATCATTCTCTTAATTTCCTAAAACATGCATCTACGTGGCTGCCCCGTGTGGGCTGTGTTAGTCCTTGCCGATACTCGTCCTGTTTGCTCCATTATGATCCTTGATGTTAGTACTCTGTCCCATGTACGTCATTTATCTCCAAAATGAACCAAATACGCATTAAAACCTGTGAGAACAAGAAAACACGAAAACGAGTAAAACGGATACAAAATCATACGTAAACATCGCGTTTATACCGTAAACATCTCTAAAACCATGCAAGAAATACGTATAAAAATGAAACGATCAATAGTCCCCGGCAACGGCGCCAAAAACTTAAACAAATTAACCTAAACTACCCGCAAGTGCACGGCATGTGTGTAGTTCTCTAAGTGTCAATCCCATAGGGACTATGGAACACGAACTAAACTCAAATTAGAAATTAAACTTGCTACGATGAAATGTTGGTTGTGAAATGAAATAATAAAACTGCAGTAGACTAATGAGTTTTTGACAATAAGACAAACATTCTAGGATATGGTTTTACCACAAAGCTTCCGAAACAAATAATTGATCTATATAATAATGCATTCCCAATTAAGATATCTAAGATGGACGATCCTAATGTAATTCCTACCCTGTCTTAAGCCACATGAACATGATTCAATTGAGTTATCCCCTACTTTCGTGGTTGATACCTCGAACTAAACCCATACGAACTATGATTCATCCGATTAACCCTCAACCGTTATTACTCTGCTTTCGTAACCTAGTCTCGGCTGTTCTAAGCCTGATTATCTACAAATAGAATTCTCCTTTCGGTCCTTCTCCAAATCCCTAACACATGCATCTACTTGGCCTTCGTATATACAAGACGATCAAACACTCAGACAAAAACAAAATCGGAAATGCATTCATGGATAAATCAAAAGAGGTTCCGGGATAGCCACGGGCTAATCCCTTCTCCTAGAACAAGACAACTACTCAGCTATGAGTTCAGATTCAAACAACATAAACAAACTAGGAACGTGACCATCCATCCATTCATCAGAAACCATTCACCATCCATCATAGGAAAGCCCTCTTGACGGGAGACACACAGGGAGACGAAGATTGATTCCGGATTACACTTCATTTGATATTTTTATGCTCCTTACTGTATGTATTTCATTTGTGTTGTTTGAATTCAAACTCATGATTGAGTAGTAGATTTATTCTAGAAGAAGGGATTAGCCCATGGCTATCCCGGAACCTTTTTTATTTATTGATTAATGCATTTCTCATTTTGCTAATTTATTCTTTCTCTGAACGTTAAATGTCTTGTATTTACGAATGCCACGTAGATGCAAGTGTTAGGGATTAGGAGAAGGACCGAAAGGATTATTCTAGTCCTAGAAGATCAGGCTTAGAATAACCTAGACTAGGCCAAGAAAGTAGGGTAGTAACGGTTGAGGGTTAATTGGATGAATAATAGATTGTATGGGTTTAGTTTGGGGTATCAGCCATGAAAGTAGGGGATAACTCATTTGACTCACGTTCCTATGCCTTAATAGAGAGTAGGAATTACATTAGGATCATCCGCCTTAGATATCCTAAGAGGGAACGCATGATTAGATAGATCGAATTTTGGTTTCAGAAGCTATGCAGTGAAACCGTATCCTAGAACGTTTGTGTAATCGTTAGGAACTCATTTGTTTACTGCATATTCATCATTGCATATCAAAACCATTATTTCATCGTGGCAAGTTTGATTCTAGTTTGAGTTTAGTCCGTATTGCGTAGTCTCTGTGGGATCGACACCTATTGTACTACACACGTGTTGTGTACTTGCGGATAGTTTAGGTTAACTTGTTTAACTTGAATTGCATCAACAAACGTTCTAGGATACGGTTCACCGCAAAGCTTCCAAAACCAACAATCGATCTATCTAATCATGCATTCCCAATTAAGATATATAAGGCAGACGATCATAATGTAATTCCTACCCTCTCTCAATGCATAGGAACGTGATTCAATTGAGTTATCCCCCACTTTCATGGCTGATACCTCAAACTAAACCTATACGATCTATGATTCATCCGATTAACCCTCAACCGTTACTACTCTAGTTTCGTGACCTAGTCTCGGTTGTTCTAAGCCTGATCATCTAGGACCAAAATTCTCCTTTCGGTCCTTCTCCTAATCTCAAACACATTCATCTACTTGGCCTTCGTAAATACTATACGATTAAACACTCAGGAAAAGAATAGATTAACAAAATGGGAAATGCATTCATGGATAAATAGAAAGTGGTTCCGGGATAGCCATGGGCTAATCCCTACTCCTAGAACAAGACAACTACTCAGTCATCTGTTCGGAACCAAACAACATAAATTCAATAGGACATCTCAGGAGAATAGAAATCAAACGAGGTGTCGTCCCAATTCGATCTTCCTTCTCCTTGCATGTCTCCCGTCAAGAGGACTCTCCTATGATGGATTGTAAATGAATGATGAAGAATGTATGAATGAAATGCTGAATGAAATCTCTTCTATGCTCTTAACGTTTTATTCCTTTCAAATTTGAATTGTTGCAGTCTCATTTTCACGCAAAATGGAGGTGGAACGGTTTACCAAATCATGCCCGACCGTGCATGGTATGCAGCCCGATCGGGCATGCTTCCTTTCCATGTTTGTAGAACGGATTTCATCAGGTTCCCGACTGTGCTCCTTGGCAATCCCGACCGTGCATTCTCTCAAGAGGAGTGCTCGACCGTGCTATCTGCATGCATGGGTCGTGCATAACTCTCGGGGATGTTTGCTGCAAAAGAGCCCGATTGTGCTCCATGTTGTGCCTAGTCGTGCACTTAGGTGTGCTCGGTCGTGCTCTCGCTCATGCCCAGCCGGGCTGTGTCTTTTGTTGCAATGCTTGGTTGTGCTTAGTCGGGTGCTCGGCTGAGCGGTGTTTGTCTTGGAAGCTCGGTCGTGGTGCAGCATATGCTCGGTCATGCCTTGTTCGTTTCTCCTCTCATTTGCTCTGTTGTGATCTTTGGTGTTTGTATTTTGTCCCGTGTATGTTCTTCAGCTCTGAAACAAACCAAACATGCATTAAAACCTATAAGAACATCAAAACATGAAAACAAGTAATACGAATACAAAATCACATAAACATCATAACTATCATCGTAAACATCTCTAAATCATGCGAGAATCGTGTACAAAAACGAGATGATCAATTACATGTTCAATCTAGATTTTGGGTTTTTTCTTTTAATATTTTTTCCCAAATGTTGAACTTTTTCTTTTGGATATTGTTCACTAGGCCAATGGTGGAGTGCTGAAGGCAAGTGATGCCTTGGCAGGTGAACTTTGGGAGCTAAAGAAGTAGAGAATTCATAGAGCCTCAATATACGACAACCTCATTCTCATGGTGGCAGAAACTATGCAAAAGATGTTATTGACATGATTAAGGAAGATTATTCAACAAATAATACTCGTAGAGGTAGAATCTTCATTCAACTTAAATTTTTTCGTGCTAGCTTTTTTTTCATGATTTATATATGATAACACGTAATCCGTTATAGTTTTTATATCATTCTTAGGTCTAGTTTTAAGTAGATTGCTTAGATTTCATTCATTTACCGAGTTTATTCGAGGACTTCATCTACATTTCGTGTTTTGCATAGGAAACGAAGACATGAGGAGAAACACGAGAGATTGTGGCAATTTAACCCCGAAAACGCAATTGAAGGACAAGGTTCAACTTGTGCAAGGACATGGATTGGAAGTGAGCACTCAAACACCGAGCAAAAGG
>CM071864.1:18388758-18406415 GCA_036759665.1 Gynandropsis gynandra | reverse complement strand
TTTTTTTTAATATTTGGTACATTGTTTTTTTTTCTAATATTTGGTACAAGGGTCACATAGCCTCATACGACCCTTGCGACCCATTTGACCCTTGCGATCCATGCGACCCTTGCGACCCATGCGACCCATTTGACCCTTGCGATCCATGCGACCCTTGTTCAACTCTCTTCACCTTACGTCCCCTACCTACCAGTGTATTGGACCTTAATGACAACACAAGAGATGATTTGGTGCTACAAATTGTTGTAGCTTTTCGGTTTTTCCTCCTCTATTTATAAACTCATATTCAACGAAAAATAAATGAACTCCGTTTTAACCAAGGTGCATGCATTGACCACATTAACGAACCTTTTAATATAGGTCTTGAATGAATGAATGTATTGATCGCAAGGGTCGCATGGATCGCAAGGGTCAAATGGGTCGCATGGGTCGCAAGGGTCGTATGAGGCTCTGTGACCCTTGTACCAAATATTAGAAAAAAAACAATGTACCAAATATTAGAAAAAAAACAATGTACCAAATAATAGAAAAAAGAATGTACCAAATATTAAAAAAAATGTACCAAATGTTCACATCTACCAGTCCAAAAAAAACAATGTACCATATATCAATTTAGTCATCTTCGGGTTCATAGATACGTTCTCCATTACTATATATATCAGCCGCCATCTTCTCACGCATGGAAGTAACCTTGTCGTCGCAAATACGAAGAAACATATCCATATCCTTTGATAACGAGGCTTCTACGAATTTATAGGAGAAAACACCACAGTCATGCCCGCTTTGGTTCTGTGGCAGACCTTCATAATACACATACCTCCATGCATCTTCTCCAGAAGCCAAAGAAGGAAACCCTCCGAGAATGAGCATCTTGGGGACAGCTTTTCTTATCCTCTCAATCACCGGATCGATATGTGTTTCCTTAAGGCTCATCCTGCAGTCGTATACCGTGATGCATCGGGTTTTGAAATCCGCTTTGATGGCTACCCAATGACATCCTACCCATCGATTATTTATCGATGGAATGTTTAGAACCGAGACAAAACCTTCATAATCACTAATTGGTGGGTTGGCGTTCAAAAACTGACTAAGCTTTTCCGGCAAAGTTTCCATATCCTCGTACGTCCACATCGAGAGCGTCTGCATGAAAGCAACAGGACAAACGTAATAATTCTGATACGCGCTGGGATCCGATGCCAAGCGAGAAGACAGCTCCATCAACGCCTCATCCAATTGCTGCAAAAAAAAATTAACACACAGGAATGCATATGACACAAAACTCCGTGAGACTAAGGGTTTAAAAAAACTTACTTCATCTTCAAGCCATGCGTTGGCCTTTAATATAATCTCCCAAAACTTTGGCCCCCGGGGAATATCTAGCTCAGATTTCCACCACCGATCATGTCGAGGTGCCTTCAGGAACAAATATAGCTTAGTCAACTTTTCACCGCTAGCATCAGTGAACGAAGGAAATCGGGTTATCAAGCCCTTTACTAATCCTCTGGGATTCCACACAAACTCCTCAGGTTCTTGAACCACCGTTTTTTCGGGTTCTTGAATTGTTCTTGCTCTTTTCGCCGGCGGAGGTTCAACATATGGCGCAGACTCCTTCGATAAAGGTCCAGCACCTGCATAGCATAAAATTTACCTCATTAAACATATGGCGACCAATGGGACCAATGCGACCTATGCGACCAATGGGACCAATGCGACCTATGCGACCAATGGGACCAATGCGACCTATGCGACCTATGCGACCCATGCGACCATTTGACTTTAGCGACCCAGTGACACATGCGACATATGAAACCCATGCGACTCTAACGACCCTGCGGCTTATGCGACCCTACGACTCTAACGACCCTACGGCTTATGCGACCCTACGACTTATATGTCTCGATGGAAATTGACACTCAAATGACCTTTTCACTAAATATTACTTACTTGGTGGAACTCCATCAGGAGCAAGGTTTCTTGACACTGGATTTGGACGTCGAAGGAATTCAAAAGCAAAATCACCAACAGTGTCGGAAGATTGGGTTTCGGTGATCGCAACTTTCTCGGCAGCCTTTGATTTTGGATTAGGCACATGAATCCCGACATCCCTTAGAAGGTCTCTTACGGCGTTGATGATTCTCTTCTCCGACTTCCTTATTTCCCCTATTAATTTCTTCTCCAGTGTCAGAGGGACTGCAGCATCAGCATCAGCATCACTCACGCACTCCTTCCTCTTAGTCCCTTTTTCCTGCAAAATGACCAATTACGAATACATTATACTTCTACCGACCTAAGCGACCCATGCGACCCAACCGACCCATGCGACGCAATCGACCCGTGCGACCCTCAACCGACGTGTGCGACCCATGCGACTTAAACGACCCTCAGACACTCCGCGACACTCAAACGGCCATTGCGACCTAACCGACTCACTGACACTCACCCGTTTCAAATCAATAAACTGAGTCTAAGATGGTCATGAAACTACTGCGACCCTTGCTACTCAACCGACTCACGGAGTCGAAGATGTTCATGCAACTCCTGCGACCCTTGCGACCCTTGCGACCTAACCGACTCACTGACACTGACACCCATTTCAAATCAATAAACCATTTTCTGATTCGAAAGCTTGCAAAACCCTAGAAATCGAACTACTTACACTAATTGACGCCATTGAAGATTGACTCGTGCTCTCTTCGTGCTCTCGTCGCCAGTTTCCTTCTCGCCAACTTCAAATCGTTCGCCAACTTCAAATCGTTCCCTCTCAAGTTCGAAATCACTTATTTCTTTCTTGCTATCAACTTTTAAACAGGTTTCACGGCGAAAAACTGTTCGGCTTTCTCGTTTTCGGTAGTTTTTCACGTCGAAAAACTGCCGAACTTCCATTTTTCCACGTTCGAACGTTAAGGGCAAATTTGTCTTTTCCTCAGTTTTTATTTTTCGGATTTAATAATTATTTTGGGGAAGGGTATTTTTGAAGTGATTTAGCCCTTTGAGGGTATTTCTGATATTCCGCCGATTTAGCTACTAGGGTCATAATACCTTTGACTGCAGTGATACCGTAGGTGAAATAATTTGTAAATTTCTATGACAATTAATTATTTGTTATTTCATTTATTTATCAGTTTATGTATACTTTTTTAGATGTTCATCATAAATTTGAAAAGTACCTTCGTTTATGAATTTTATTTAAATTCAATATATATATTGCTTCAAACAATATTATCCAAATAGACAATGGTTAATATTGGTTATTCCTATCACAAACTAACATAAAGTTGTGTTTCTTTCCAAAATCTAAAAAACAAATTGACAATATATATATAAACATATATATATATATATAATATGATTCAAAATATTTCAATGTAAGAGATGAACAAATTATAAGCATAATCCAAAATTTGATTTGAATCTATCTCGAAAATTATAATACTCTAGGATTTAGATATTAATATGAGAATATTCAAAGGTTTGGATTATGTTATAATTGTGTGGGGCAAGATTCTTGGTAACTATATATATCGTGGATAATTGAAATTATATCATGGTTTTTGTGGATAATTAAGTTTGTTTTTATTTTTATTTTTTTATTTATTGTTATTTGTTTTTTGTAATATTTATAAATAATTAAATTATATACAAATTTTTTATAGAGATTCGAATTTTCAATTTTACTATTTTATAGATTTAAAATTCACTTTACGAATATTATTACATGTACATGACATCCGAATATTAATTATCTCACAAATATAAAAATATTTTTTCCAACCATATTCAAAGTTTCATGAGTGAGAAAGAACACACGTTCGGCTAAAGTGCTTCACGTGTTCTCTCGTAAAAATAATTATTAAATAGAGAAAATAAACTGAAGAAAATACAAATTTACCCTTAATTTTCGAACGTGAAAACACGTTCTACAGTTTTTCAATGTGAAAACGTGTCAAACCGTGTCAAAAGTAAGGAAGGCAAGCCGTTTCAAAGTTTAGAGCAAGGAAGACGAAGTGATTTTGAACTTTAGAAGGATCGATTTGAACTTGGGAAGAAGAAAAAGTTGAGACCAAGGAAATGGCTAGAATCAGCAGCAGTAGTGAAGAAGAGAACATGAGTCAATCTTCAATGACGTTAGTAAGTGTAAGTAGATCGATTTCCAGGATTTTACAGGCTGTCGAGTCGCAAAATGATTTATTGATTTGAAATGGGTGTGAGCGTTAGTGAGTCGGTAGAGTCTTAGTGAGCCGTTGAGTCTCAGTGAGCCGGTTGAGTCTTAGTGAGTCGGTTGAGTCGCAAGGGTGGCAGAAGTTGCATGATCATCTTCGACTCAGAGAGTCGATTGAGTCTCAGTGAGTCAGTTGGGTCGTAATGGTCGCTTGAGTGTCGCAGAGGATCGAAGGGTCTTTTGAGTTGCATGGGTCGCTTGTGTCATTGAGTCGCAAGGATCGTTTGAGTCGCATGGGTTCACTTGTGTCATTGAGTCACAAGAGTCATTTGAGTCCCATGGATCGCTTGTGTCATTGAGTCGCAAGGGTCGTTTGAGTCGAATGGTCATTTGATATTATGCCCAGTGGGTCGGTTGAGTCGCATGGGTCAATTGAGTCGTATGGGTCGCTTGAGTCTTAGTGAGTCGGTTGAGTCTCAGTGAGTCGGTTGTGTCGCAACGGTTGATCGAGTCTCATTTAGTCGTAAGAGCCGGAGGAGCTGCATGACCATCTTCGACTCAAGCGACTCATTGGGTCTCAATGATTGCAATGGTGATGCGTATCAGAGTTAAATATAACCTAATCTACCCGCAAGTGCACGACACGTGTGTAGTATTTTAGGTGTCGATCCCACAGAGACTATGCAACGCTACCTAAACCCGAACTATGAATCAAACTTGCTAACGAAAGAATGTGAATAAGGAATGAAATACTGAAATTAATAGACACGTGATCTAGACAAGTTGCCCCCTACTTTCGTGGCTGACACCTTGAACTAAACCCATAAACTCTGTGATTCGCCCGTTCGCCCTCAACCGTTGTTACCCTACTTTCGTGGCCTAACCTCGGTTGTTCTAAACCTGACTTTCTAGGACTAGAATTCTCCTTTCGGTCCTTCTCCTAATCTCTAATACATGTATCTACGTGGCCTTTGTAAACACAAGTAAATTAAAGAACTCAGATAAAGAATAGATGAACTAAAACGGGAAGATGCATTCAAAATAGATCAAAAGCGGTCTCGGGATAGCCAAGGGCTAATCCCTTCTCCTAGAACAAACAAACTACTCGCTCATGCGTCTGTAAAGAAACATAAACATAGTAGAGAGTCTAAGGAACATAAAAACCAAACAAAACCGAAGTGGTGGTGCTTGATCTCCAATGCTCCTCGCTTATCTCCTCGCAAGAATCTGCTCTATCTTTCGCTGAATTGTTCTCCTCTGTAAGCTTGGTGTAATGACGTCTTTTTGCCTCCTTTTAAGCCTCCTAAGTCGGTCCACTTGTTGCCTAAATTGCCCCACGAGTTCCCTTATGTTTTAAGTTAAGTTTACTTAAGTTTTGAGCAGTTACGGGTCGCGACCCGCTCGGGTAGTGAGTGTACCCGCTCGGGTGCGGCTAGGGGAACTCGCGTGGTCTGCTGGCTGGGGGTATACGCCCGCTCGGGTGCTAGGTATGTGCCCGCTCGGGTGCTAGGCAACAGCTCGGGCATGTGCTTGCCCGAGTCGTGTGGTTTGTCCTGTCCAAAGCCCCGTGGGTTCTGCCCGATCGTGTAAGGCTTGTACCCGACCGGGTGGAGGCTTCTCCATGCTCAATCTCGTCCCGTTTGTCCCGTGATGATCCCCAAAGTTGCTCCTTAGCTCCGTGCATGTTCCTTTAGCTCCAAAATGGTCCAAATACGCGTAAAAACCTGTAAGAACATGAAAAGCACGAAAGCAAGTAAAACGGATACGGAATCATACGTAAAACATCACATATGTATCAAAAACGTCTCCTAAATCGTGCAAGAAATACGTATGAAAACGAGATGATCAAATGGTCGCTTGAGTGTCGTAGAGGGTACGAGGGTCGTTTGAGTCGCATAAGTCGCCTGAGTCGCATGGGTAGCAAGGGCTAGCTGACTCGCATGGGTCGCTTGAGTCGATAGAAGTCTAATGTATTCTTAATTGGTCATTTTGCAGGTGGCACCAAAGCTGAAGTTTGTGTATGAATTCAAGCACATGCATAGATTAATGCCAAAGATCACCACCAAGTGTTATCCCCACGAGACTATAACGAATATGAGAGGAATCTTAGATGAATATGAGTTGGATTACTTCGAGAAGGAGTCACAATATAGGAATTTATTCTATTTCCAATGTGACTCCACATTGACAAAGGTTCAAATGTCTATCCTACTAAATAATTCTGTGATTGTATGAGACAAGAAGGAGTTATGGTTTGTCTTAAACAGTGTTCACATGCGGTACTCTATTGTGGAGCACGCACTAATTTTTTGATTGAAATGCATACCATATCCCAAACGATGGGAGTCCAAAAGGGGTGATACATATAGGCTGAAGAATTTCGACCAAGGAAAGGTGACCCCCGCACAAGTCAGGGAAAAGCTTGTGAAGGCGAAGAAATCCGATGTCCGGACGACGTTGGCAACTTTGATATTGTTGGCTCAAGTTATGGATGACAAGCCTTCATCAGACAGATTAATTAGCCATGATCTCATTGACATGGTTGATGTATTGGCATTTTGTGAAGGCTTTCCATGGGGGCATTACACATTCGAGAAGATTGTGGATATTTGCCGCAAGCACGTTAGCGGGGAATCACCGACCAAAATAGTATTGTGGCGGTTTCATGATCACACTATTGGTAAGTTGTATATATTATTCGCATAACTTGAATGTTTTCACACTTTTTTGCATTCTTATCATTTTGTTTTATTATTTTAGTTCCTTCCATTCGAAACCATTCTTAGTTTGGGTAGAAAGGGATGGTATGTTGATGTTATGGATGCGGATCCATCATGCCCAAGAATGTGCAAAAGGATGGTTAAATCAAGTTTTAACCTGAAGTATGTAGACGTGATAAGGTAGATCGGAGATTCTAAGGTAATAATTACACAAGGGTCACAACGGTAACAAGGTTCACAAAGGGTAATAATGGTTATTTTCTGTTTTTCAGGATATTCGAAGTATTCTTCGTGCTGAACATGAAGAGGAAGCTTTACTTTTTGATCTGGAGGATTACGAGGAATGTTACGATCCCGATTTTCAAATATGGATGGAACACCTTCATAGAAATCTAAAGGGCATTTGTTGGGAGGACATCCGTAAGCAAGAACTGCTGACGCGAAAAACAACTCTTGGTGATCGAAAGAAGGGGAAAGAAAAGGTGAAGGTGATTGAGGGGAAGAAAAGTGTGAGTGAAGAAATAAAAGAGGCTGAAGATGACGAAAACGAAGGAAGGGTAGGTGTTTTTTAAGCTGATGAAGAAAGAGAAGGTGATGCTGAAGCTGAAGCTGAAAGAGAAGGTGATGATGAAGGTGAAAGAGAAGGTTATGATGAAGCTGAAGCTGAAGGAGAAGAAGCTGCAGTCCCTCTGAAACTAGAGCAGAAACTAATAAGGGAAATAAATAAGTTAAAGAAGAGAATCATGAATGCTATAAGAGACCTTCTAAGGGATGTCGAGTTTCATTTTCCTAATCCAAAATCAAAGGCAACAAATCTAAAATATGCTGAAAAGGCAAAATCAAAGTCTGTCAAAAAATATACGAGTACCGGACACCAATCTTCCGGCACTGTGAGAGATGATAATTTTGAATTTCTTCAACGTCTATATCCAGTGTCAAGAAAAGAGCCAAGCAAAGATCCGGTTGAGTCAGAGGTTGAAAATGACTTTGGAGATGGCTCAGAAGAGGATTTGGCAAACATTTTGAGATTAGTTGAAAATCTCATATCTATCGCCTCAATTCCTGTAATTGAATACACTGCAGCCGTTGGTCCTGATGAAGTTCCACCAAGTAAGTAATATTTAGTGAAAAAGTTCACTTGAGTCAATTTCCATCGAGTCGGCATGGGTCGCAAGAGTCGCATGAGTCGTAAGAGACGCATAAGTCGCAGGGTCGCATAAGTCGCTGGGTCGCATAGGTTGCATATGTCCCATGGGTCGCAAGGGTCGCAACAATGTAAAGAATTATGAGTCTACTGAATGAAGTAATTTTATGCATATTCTCCAATGGGTACTGTCGATGAATTCGTTGATGAGGAGGTTCTTGCAGAAGATATTAAAGTGGGTCCTGTCGAATAGGTCGCCGCTAAGGAAGTTCATGCGGAGTATACTCCAGTGGGTCCTAAGGAAGACGTCCCCGCTGAAGAGGTTTGTGTCGAGGATACTCTAGTGTATCCTAACTAAGAAGTCACCAATGAGAAGGTTCCTGCTTAGGATACTCTAGTGGGTCATGTCCAAGAAGTCACCGACGAGGAGATTCCTGCCGAGAATATTCCAATGGGTCTTGTCGAAAAGGCCCCTCTAAGGAGGTTCCTACCGAGGATAATCTAGTGGATCTTATCCAAGACATCCCCTCTGAGGAGGTTCTTGTCGAGGATACTCTAATGGGTCCTGTCCAAGAAGTCGCCAAAGAGGAGGTTCCTGCTAAGGATATTCCAATGGGTTTATCGAAGAGGTTCCTGCATGTCGAAGATGTCGCCAACAAGGTTCCTACCGAGTATAGTCTAGTGGGTCCTATCAAAGAGGTCGTCGCTGACGAAACTCCAGAATTTATTGTCATTGATGCCAAAGTACCACCAAGTAAGTATGGTCATCTGAGTCACAAAGGTCGCATTGGTCATATGGGTCGAATGGGTCACAAAAGGTCGCATAGGTCGCATCGATAAGGTTGCATTGGTCGAATGGGTCACAAAAGGTTGAATGTTTGCATGGGTCGTACGATTCAGGGTCGTAGGGTTGCACCACATGTTCAATAAAGTAAATTTTATGCAGGTAATGACCTTTATCGAAGGAGTCGGAGCCATATATTGAACCTCTGTGGTAACTAAACGGGTTTTAAGACCACAGAAGGCATATGTTAAATGCCTGCCGACGAAAAGAGCAAAAACTGGGCGAAGGAGAGGACGAGGGAAAGATGTTGATGGAGAACCCGCAGAAAATGTAGTCCAAGAACCCATAAAGAAGGTGGTTCAAGAACCCGAAAAAAAGTTTGTTCAAGAACTTACAGGGAAACAACATTTTGTGTGGAAGCCCAAGGGATTAGGAGAGGGCGGGATAACCCGATATCTTTCGTTCATTGACGCTAGTAGTGAAAAATTGATTGCTCTATATATGTTCCTGACGACACCTCGACATGAGCGTTGGTGGAAATCTGATCTAGATATTCCCTAGGGGCCAGAGTTTTAGGAGACCATATTAAAGCCCAACGTATGGCTTGAAGATGATGTAAGTTTTTTCAAACCCTTAGCCACGGAGGTCAGTTTGTGTCATATGTTTTCATGTGTGTTATTTTTTTTTTTTGCACCAATTGGATGAGGCGTTGTTTGTGTTGTATTATTGCATGAAAACATTCGCCACCATATATCAGAATTATTATGTTTGTCCTCTTGCTTTAATGCAGACGCTCAGGTTGTGGATGTACAAGGATATGGAAATTTTTTCGGGAATTCTTAGTTATTTTTGGATGGAAAGTATCTATTCAGAATTATGAACACACTAATGAGTTATTTCGATGGCTTTGTCTCGATTCTAATCATTCCATCGCTCCAAGTCAATTTATAAGAGATCATTGGGTAGCCATTGTGACCCAATGCATCACGATATAAGATTGCCAGAGCAGTATGAAGGAAACACATATCGATAAGGTGATTGAGAAGTTAAGAAAAGTTGTCTCCAAGATGCTCATTCTCGGAGAGTTTCTGGAGAAGATGAATGGAAGTACGAGTATTATGAAGGTCTGTCACAGAACAAAAGCTCGAGTGACTATGGTGTTTACGCCTTCAAATTCTTAGAAGCCTCGGTAATGAGAAGACGCTATACTTTTCAATATATTTGCGAAAACAATGTTCCTTCCATGGGTGACAAGATGGCGGCTGATATATTTAAGAATGGAAAATGTATCCCTCAACTCCGAGTAATGAATAGATACATTATTATTTTTTTGGGAATGGAAGATGTAAATATTTGGTACATTGTTGTTTTTTAAAGTTTTCTTCATATTATTTGTAAATAATTTGATTTGAGTCCTAAGAAATTATTATTTTTTATTATAATAAAAGAGTCGCAGGGGTCCGAAGGTGGCAGAGGGTACAAGGGTCAGAGAGGATCCCAAGGTCGCATGGGTCAAAGTGTTGTAGTGGTAAAAGGGTTGAACGGGTAAAAGGGTCGCAGGGGTCAAGGGTCGAAGAGGTTTAAGGGTCGTAGAGGGACAAGGGTCGCATGAGTCGACTCTTGTACCCCTGCGACCATTATCCCTCTGTGACCCCAACGACCCTTGTACATCTTCGACCCTTGGATCCTTTGCGACCCTTGTACCTCTTTGACCCTTGACCCCTGCGACCTTTTGACCTCTGTGACCATTGTACCTCTTCAACCCTTGAACCCCTGCAACCCTTTATGCTTTATAAAGTTATTAAAAATAAAAATTATGTATAAATAATATGAATAAATTTAAAAAAAAAAATAAGAATGTACCAAGTTACATCTTCCATTCCCAAAAAATAAAAACTATTTCCAAATAATATAAATAACTTTTTAAAAATAACAATGTACCAAGTTACATCTTCCATTCTCAAAAAATAAAAATTATTTATCAAGTTATTTACAAACGACCCTTGGACCCCTACGACCCTTATCTCCCTCCGACCCTTGGACCGCTGCGACCCTTTTACCTCTGTGACCTTTGGACCCTTGCGACCCTTTGACCCCTGCGACCCTTGTCCCTCTGCGACCCTTGTCCCTCTGCGACCGTTGGACCACTGCAACCTTTGTTCCTCTACGACTCTTGTTACAATAATAGTAAATCCACAAAAAAGTGATACAAACAATAATACTTTCTATTGAATAATAGAAAAAACCAACAAAATACAAACATGAAGTTCAAGTTCAAAGGAATGTTGTTGTTCAAATGAGGTTCAGCTTAATCAAAATTCAACGAAATTCAAACTATGTTGTTGGTAAGCCCTGGTTGAAAAACCGAAGCAAATGTATTGCTGCATTGGAGACTAGTTCAACTTTGAGGGAACAACCCTCGTTCACTCCATGATCGTGAGAAAAATTTCTCCAACCCCCGCTGATGCTAGCACCACCACATGCCACGAGCCTTAGATATGCCTCCCACACTAGTCCGTAATTGATTATCAGATGTATCTTACTTGTCTATCGCAAATACCTCTCGACCTCGCAAACCCTATCGGAAGTGTATACAATAACCGAATAAATTTACATCGGTGCCACACTAATGCATCTACGACCAAATTTGATGAATCGATAAAATTGGTTTGAGGTCACTTATCAATGCATCTACGACCAAATTTGAACGCGTGAGTGGTACCATGAAAATTGTCTGAGCAGAAGAAGATGACCCTGCTTCTGCAGATGATGATGACATAGATGATGCATATTGTAGATTACACATATCATCTCCGTCTTCCAGTCTTCTACTTTTTTCTTGTTTAGTATTGCAGTCTAGAGTTATCTCCTGCCATATACTTTATCTTCCAGTCACATTTCAAGTGTGACCCAACACCGTCACCTAGGTCAACCTCGTAACTCGTTAGTGACTGCACAGAGATCGAGTCTGCCGATTACCAAGACCTTGAGTAACACATAGACAACACGATGCCTTGCGTCGACCATGTCACCTTCGTCACGCAGGTCACAAAGGTTAAAAAGATTTTTGAAATAAATTGGAGTTAGATACGCATACTAAGAGAAAAAACGTAGACGTTAACTTATAGACATGGGTCGGAAGGGTAACAAGGGTCGGAAGGGTAACATGGGTCGGAAGAAAGGAGTCTGATAGCAAAATGACAAGTCACATGGGTTGGAAGGGTCACATGGGTCGGAAGACAGGAGTCTGATAGCAAAATGACAAGTCACATGGGTTGGAAGGGTTACATGGGTCAGAAGACAGGAGTATGACAGCAAAACGACAAGTCACATGGGTGGAAAGGTTCACCTGGGTCCGAAGACAGGAGTCTGACAGCAAAACGACAAGTCGCATGAGTCGCATGGGTTGTATGAGTCGCACATGGGTCATATGTGGTCGCATTGGGTCGCATGGATTGGCTGAGTCGCACAAGGTTCATATTGGGTAGCATGAGTCGGATGGGTTCCCGTTTAAACTTGATTCTAATTTAATCCAATTGAGGGTCGCATAAGGGGTCATATTGGGTCGCATGAGTCGGCTGGATTCCCGTTTAAACTTGATTCTAATTTAATCCAATTGAGGGTCACATAAGGGCTCATATTGGGTCGCATGAGTCGGATTGGTTCCCCTTTAAACTTGATTCTAATTTAATCCAATTGAGGGTCGCATAAGGGGTCATATTAGGTCACATGAGTCGGATGGGTTCCCGTTTAAACTTTATTCTAATTTAATTCAATAGAGGTCGCATAAGGGGTTATATTGGTTCACATGAGTTGGATGATTTGCCGTTAAAACTTAATTCTAATTTATTCAAATTGAGGGTCGCATAAGGGTTCATATTGGGTCGCATGAGTTGGATGGGTTCACGTTTAAACTTGATTCTAATTTAATCCAATTGAGAGTCGTATAAGGGCTCATATTGGGTCGCATGAGTTAGATGGATTCTTGTTTAAACTTGATTCTAATTTAATCAAATCGAGGGTCCACGATTTTATGGATTTCACGTAATTACGAAGAATAGATTAAAAATAAGACATTTTCAACGTTTAAATATGGATTTATTTATAAAGATTGAAAAAGATTACATAAGGTTACAAAGGTTACAGAAAATGAAAGAAAAAAGTTAAAAAAAAAAGAAAAAAAGTTACATAAGGTCTCAAAGGTCACAAAGGTCAAATTTGCCGAGTTTACCTCCAAGTTGACCTCCAACCGTGACCTTAGATACCGCGGATACAACATGATGTGTGAGTTCACCGATTACCAAGACCTTATGTAATGCAGATACCGCACAATGTCCTTCATCCACGTTGTAAGTACTTTTGTGTATCTGCATAAAGATCGAGTCCTACGATTAGGAAGACCTTGAGTAACACATAGACAACACAATGCCATGCGTCCACCATGTGACCTTCGTGACGAAGGTCAGAAAGGTAACAAAGACTTTTCAGAGAATTTAGGGTTAGAGATTTAAACGAAAAAAGGAGAGATATGGGATTCTCCCGATTCATTCTCATCTCAAATGGGTGTGATAATGAGACTTAGAATTTTATGAACCTTTTAATATAGGTGTAACACAGACGTGTCACAATGCTCTTGAGTGTGGCATTGGTAAAATAAAAAGCATAGCTTGCACTGGAAAAGCCAGGAGTCTGACATCAGTAGCCATTGGAACGATACTCCATGAAAAATAATTTCATGATTAATATAGCTTGCATTGGAAAAGCCAGTAGTCTGACATCGAAAAGACTAGTCGCAAGGGTTGCAATGGCCGTAAGAGTTGCATGGGTCAAGAAGGCTGAAACGGTCGCAAGGGTCGCAATGGTCACAACGGTCGCAATGTCCGCAAGGGTCGCATTGGTCGAATTATAATGAAGAATTTATCGAATTACAATGATGATAGTCACAAATAATACAAATAATACAAATAATATAATATTATATACTAACAAACCTTTCTTCTTTTGAATTTGGCATTGTCTCGGTTGTCACGTTCAAAACATTGTCAATGATGGTTGCATTTGAACCCGTTTGTCTTGACGAAGATGGGGTTTGTCTCGACGAAGATGGGGTATTTCTCTGAGCCTCACCGGGTCTAGGATAATAGTTCTCTTTAGGCCTCCCACTTTGCCTTTTCTCAGCCAGCATAGGAGGTAGAACCGTAACTTCAGAATATTGAGGAGGAATGTCCCAATCACTGCAATCAGCAACCGGATACACGGTTTCTCGTTAAGCCAAACTCCATGTCTCCCGAAGGTAGGGGTGGGCAAATTACCCGAAGAACCCGTCCCGACCCGAAACCCGTCCCGAACCCGCGAAAAATTACTCGAACCTGCGGGTTTGGGTTCGGGTTCAGGTAATGAAATCTCATCACCCGTGAGTTCGGGTTCGGGTTCGGGTTTTTTTATTTCTATGACGGGTACCCGCGGGTACACGAGCATATATAAACAAAAATATTAAAATACCCATATATGTCAAGTTATTTACGAAAATGCCATTAGGGTTTATTTTTTTCCCTTTCTCTCTTTCTCTTTCACCTGCATCCTCCCTCCCTCTTCTTGCCTCTTTGGTTCTCGCCTCCCCCATCTCCTTACCTCCTTGGTGCTCGCCTCCCTCCATCTCCCTCCGTTTTGTGCTCGTCTCCTTCCGGTCGGTGCTCCCCTCACTCCCGGAGACCGCTTCTCCACCTCACGCGGTTGGTGCGGCCGCTTCTCACCTCTTCTCATGCGGTCGCTTCTCACCTCTTATCGTGCGGCTGCTTCTCGTCGCCATTCTTCTATTCTCTTTTTCCACTCAATTCAATTTCTTTTCAATCGCTGTATGTTTGATCCTTTTGGTTTAATTGGCTTTCGTATATGTTAGTTCGTTGGCTACATCGATGTAATGTGGATTTCTTGGCTAAATTTTAGGGATTTGATATTTTTGTATATGACTTGCTTCAAAAATCTCTCTGTTATCGATATCTAGTTCTTGGCTGATATTTTTATCGATTTTAGGGATTTCTTGGCTGATATTTTTATCGACTTTAGGGATTTTATCTTGGTAGATTCGGGTTCGGGTACCCGTGGGTACCCAGTGTATTTGGAGGGTACCCGAGCCCTGGATACCCAAACCCCTCGGGTTCGGGTTCGGGTAGGAATATGTCTACCCGTCCGAGTTCGGGTTCGGGTTCGGGTACCCTCAAAAATCCGGGTACCCGACCCGTGCCCAGCCCTACCCGAAGGTAGTGTGTTCAACATAGTTCTGGTATCTTGTGACCCTTACCAACCTTATGTGTTGTCGCAATTGCGTGACTACATGGATACTTATCAACATCGAACATTTTGCAGTCGCAAGTATTTTTTTGATGACTCTCTACAAATCTTCTACCCATCTCATTTCTCACCTCATACTCATCATTAGATAGTTCAATTCAATAACATCATACTTGGATGTCCATCCAAACTGTTCATGTAACGTTTTCTCAACGTAAGGTGTTAACTTTTGAGAATCATCACCGATAGCTGCTTGCAACCTATACCTATTGAACCATTCCACTGTCTTAGGATCAAAAACATTTTTGACTTCTTCAATGTTGAATTTATTGACTCGGCGCCATTAGTGGGTAATAAGTTGTACCTTTACCCCTTAAATTTGCATCTTGCCCACTTAATGGGATCAAGTTCCACTTTCTCCAAATACTTTGCAACATTAGGATACCTGCGAAAAAGTCTTAAAGGTCAAAACAGTCACAAGGGTCGTAGAGGTACAAGGGTCACAAAGGGATACAAGGGTCACATAGGTACAAGGGTCGCAGAGGTCCAAGGTTCGTAGAGGTACAAGGGTCGCAGAGGCACAAGGGTCATAAATGGGTACAAGGGTCGCAGATGTACAAGAGTCGCAGGGGGTCAAAGGGTCGCAGAGGTACAAAGGTCACAGAGGTCCAAGGGTCGCAGAGGCACAAGGGTCGCAAAGGAGTACAAGGGTTGCAGAGGTACAAGGGTTGCAAAGGTAAAAGGGTCGCAAAAGAGGTACAAGGGACTTAGAGGTGCAAGGGTCGCAAAGGGGTACAAGGGTCGCATAGGGGTACAAGGGTCGCAGAGGTCCAAGGGTCGCAAAGATCACAAAAGTCACAAAAGCCATTTTTGTACCTGGCCTTAAAATCATTTAATAGCACTTTAAATTCGTTCACGGTGTATATTGCTGCACATTTGAAGAACATTTCCGCCACAGTATCACCCTTTGAAGTCTTTCTACCATGCCATTTATTGGCATAGCTCTTTATATTTTGTGATATATTACGTGCACAAAAACCATGATCAGCTTGTTTATACACTTGATTGACTGCTTTGATCAAGTTTTTATGGCGATCAGACATCACAACGACATCATATCTATCCGGTATCACCTCTTTCAATCTTGACATAAACCACGTCCATGATTCGTCCTTCTCTCTGTTGACGATTCCCCATGCAATAGGATATTGACGATGTTCACCATCTTGCGCGGTCACCACAATCTATGCTCCCTTGTACACTCCTGTCAAAAATGTTGCATCCACAACAACCATTTTACGCATGTATTTCCATCCTCTTATAGCCGCTCTGACAGCCATAAAAGGTATTTGAAGCTTTTCCCATCACTGTCGAGCTGAAGATTTGCGACAAATCCAGGATTTATTTCTATAAACATGTGCAACCACCCTGGAAGCCTGCTATAATGTTCAAGTTCATCACCATGAATCTCCTTTTGAGCACTGCATTTGCCTCTTAATGCCATCAAATACGATACACTGACACCGTACTTTGTTTTTACACAAGCCATCAATTCTTTTACTGGAGGTGTTTCATATTTCCCAACATATTCCTCATTCAAATAATCCTTAACCAATTGTGTTGTTCCCTTTGTAGCTTTTGTCGATTTAGATACAGGTGAACAATTATGAATGGGATGGTGTGTTCGCTCACTAAACCGTTTGGAAGTCGGGATTACTGCCACGCGTAGTTTCCATTTACAACCACTTTCGGCAAACTTGCATCATACTTCCCACAGCTTCAAATCAGATCTCAATGTTGTATATCTAAAAAAAGCTTCAATTGAACCTTACAAATGCGTAGAGATGACAAATTGGGTTGGGTTTAATGGGTTAACCCAACCCAACCCATTTAAAATATAAATGAGTTTTTAATAAATGGGCATAAATTTATATGGGTTTAATGGGTTTAAAATGGCAGAATATCAGAAATACCCTTACAGGGCTAAACCACTTCAAAAATACCCTTCCTGAAAATTATTTTTAAATCCGAAAAAAAAACTGAAGAAAAGACAAACTTAGTTGAGTGACAAGGTTCAACTTGTGCAAGGCCATAGATTGAAGTGAACATTCAAACACCGAGCGAAGGGAGCGGAAACAACATTTTAGGACATGCACGCTCGGGCATTGTAAGCGTGCTCGCTCGAGTAATTGATGCCAAGACAACCCCGTAGCTTTGCACGACTCGGGTGGAATTGGAGTGCCCGCTCAGGTTAATTATCACCAAAAACCCCCGTAGGTTTACACGACTCGGGCTGAAAAGGAGCATGCTCGGGCATAGGTGCCCGCTCGGGCTAAAATGGGTGTACACGGTCCGGCACAAGGCCTGCACGAGCGGGTAAAGGCTGTGCCCGATCGGGTCCTTGTTTATCTCAACTAACTCCCAAGATTTAGAATGGCCAAACTAAGAGAGATCTGATCTAAATAAAGGAGCTTTCGAACCAGAAGGATGGGGGACGACTCAGAGACGATTCAGAGACATAAAAGACACACTTGGAAGGATCGAGAAGGACGGAACGAG
>CM071864.1:18338842-18370075 GCA_036759665.1 Gynandropsis gynandra | reverse complement strand
AAAAAAAATTTTAATAATTCAAAAACGCACTTCTTCACTCCTCTAAGGTCGCGCAACCTTATGAGTGTGCCATAGGCAGCCTGGGTCTAAGTAGAAAGCGACCCTCTTCGACTTCGACGTCCTAGGAACAAAGCGTGGATCTAGAAGAAAAAGAAAGAAAAAATGCATAAGAACGAGAAGAAAAGATGTAAACGATATCAAGAGCTTAGAGAAATCGGTATGGAGATCGCTTGGACGTTATCTAGGGTTGTGAAGTAGATTTAGATTTTAGGAAATATTTCATGGCTCAGCACTAGCGGTAGACATAGGGCTATACTCGGTACGCTTAGGCTTATTATCCATGTGACGCGCTGATATGCATGATGACTAACTTAGCGAAATTTTTGAGCTAGTATCCATCGTTATTAGATTCTTCTTAGGCTATACTTTAGTTTTGTTTGAGGACAAACAAGGGTTTAGGTCTGGGGGAGTTTGATAACACTGAAAGTGTATCATTATTAGGATAGGTTTTTAGATCATTTTCGCATATTTCTTACATCGATTCTTACTATACCGATACGGTTTCGAGTTTTACATTCCCGTTTTCTCGGTTTTCAGGTTTTAGGCGACAAGGCCTAAATGAGCTCAATATGAAGAATTCCTTGCAAAAACCACATGATTTGAGGACACATCTACTCAGAGCTCCAGAACCCAAAGGAACGCCCGAGCAACGAGCGGAAAAGAGAGATTTCAAGGATACGAGGGTGACCGGTCGGGCACTATTCCTTCACCCGCTCGGGTAAAACCTACGGGGTTTATCCATGCATCTGACACGACTCGGGCATACGAGCAAAGAGGATCGGGTGATCACCACCCGATCGGGCGTAATCTGAACACCCGCTCGGGCAGCTAGCCATCCTTCAGCCTCGTAAGTTTACGCGACTCGGGTCCGCATAGTCACGCGATCGGGTAACCTTCACCCGATCGGGTTCACGACTCAACACGGTCGGGCTAGCTGTACCCGATGGGTCGCATGGGTCGCATGGGTCGCATGGGTCGCATGGGTCGCATGGGTCGCACGGTCACATTACATGCAAAATCTACGAATTTACGGGGTTTATAATGATAAACCGTAACAGACCAATCAAAACAATACATTTACAACGTCAATCAATGGTTAAAACAGATTATGACCCATGTGTCCCTATTTGAGTTGTGTATAACCAATGTCTGTGCTACAAAAGCGATAGTAGTGTTTTAAGAACTCGTCGGATGAGTTTGACAAAATTTCGAAAAATACATTCAACATTGTTTTCGAATGTCGATATTATTTATATTATAGTCTATTTTGATCCTAAATTGATAATGACATATTGATAATGGCATATTGATAATGGCATTGGTCGTATGGTCGTATATAATGATCAATACATACGAAATTGACGAATTTACGGATTAACAATGATAAAATGTCGAATGGGTTCTAATTTAATCCATGTGTTCTAATTTAATCCATGTGAGGGTCGCATTGGTCGCATGAGTCATATTTGTTCGCATGAGGTCGCATTGGTCGCATGAGTCATATTTGTTCGCATGAGGTCGCATTGGTCGCATGAGTCATATTTGTTCGCATGAGGTCGCATTGGTCGCATGAGTCATATTTGTTCGCATGAGGTCGCATTGGTCGCATGAGTCATATTTGTTCGCATGAGGTCGCATTGGTCGCATGAGTCATATTTGTTCGCATGAGGTCGCATTGGTCGCATGAGTCATATTTGTTCGCATGAGGTCGCATTGGTCGCATGAGTCATATTTGTTCGCATGAGGTCGCATTGGTCGCATGAGTCATAATGAAGAATTTATCGAATTATAAGGATGAAAGTCCCAAAAACTTTAATCAAAATAATACAAATAATATAGTATTACACAATTACTAACTTACTAAGCTTTCTTTTTTTTTTGAAGTCGGCGTTGTCTCGGTTGTCACGTTCCAAACACTGGCAGTGATGCTGGCTTTTGAAGATGGGGTTTGTAACGATGCAGCAGACGGGGTTTGTGGCGACACAAATGGGTTTTGTATCGACGAAGAAGACGGGGTTTGTGGTGACACAAATGGGTTTTGTACCGACGAAGAAGACGGGGTTTGTGGCGACACAAATGGGTTTTGTACCGACGAAGAAGACGGGGTTTGTGGCGACACAAATGGGGTTTGTCTCGACGCAGCAGACGGGGTTTGTCTTCTCCGAGCCTCACCGGGTCCAGGATAACGATTCACTTTAGGCCTCCCGCTTAGCCTTTTCTGAGACAGTATAGGAGGTTCAAACACATGCTGAGACACGTCAGGGGGAATGTCCCAATCACTGCAATCAGGAACCGGATACACGGTTTCTTGGTAAGCCAAACGCCATGTCTCCCGAAGGTAGTAGTGTGAACATAGATCTGGTATCTTGTCACCTTTACCAACCTTATGTGCTGCCGCAATTGCGTGACTGCATGGATACTTATCTACGTCAAACATTTTGCATTCGCACGTTCTTTTTTGAAGACTCACTACAAATCTTCTACCCATCTCATTTCTCACCTCATACTCATCAGTGAGACTGTTCAATTCAATAACATCATACTTGGATGCCTGTCCAAACCGTGCATGTAACGTTTTCTCAACGTAAGGTGTTAACTTTTGAGAATCATCACCGGTAGCTGCTTCCAACCTATACCTATTGAACCATTCCACTGTCTTTCCCAAACAAACATCTAATAGCCCTAGGATCGACAATTTTTTTGACTTCTTCAACGTTGAGTTTATTGACTCGGCGCCATTAGTTGTTAATAAGTTGTACCGTTCCCTCTTAAATTTGCATCTTGCCCACTTAACGGGATCAAGTTC
Organism: Gynandropsis gynandra; assembly: GCA_036759665.1. Lineage (NCBI taxonomy): Eukaryota > Viridiplantae > Streptophyta > Magnoliopsida > Brassicales > Cleomaceae > Gynandropsis > Gynandropsis gynandra. The sequence goes on along the minus strand of CM071864.1, from coordinate 18,367,209 downwards.
CTCTTTCTCCAAATACTTTGCAACATTAGGATACCTGGCCTTCAAATCATTCAATAGCACTTCAAATTCGTTCTCCGTGTATGCTGACGCACATCTGAAGAACATTTCCGCCACAGTATCACCCCTTTTCGTCTTTCTACCATGGCCTTTATTGACGTAGCTCTTTATATTTTGCGATATATGACGCGCACAAAAACCATGATCAGCTTCTTTATACACTTCTTTGACTGCTTTGATCAAGCTTTTATGGCGATCAGATATCACAACGACATCACGTCCGTCCGGTACCACCTGTTGCAATCTTGACATAAACCACGTCCATGATTCGTCCTTCTCTCTGTCGACTATTCCCCATGCAAGAGGATATTGGTGATGTTCACCATCTTGCGCGGTCGCCACAATCAATGCTCCCTTGTACACTCCTGTCAGAAATGTCGCATCCACGGCAACCACTTTACGCATGTATTTCCATCCCCTTATAGCCGCTCCGACAGCCATAAAAAGGTATTTGAAGCTTTTCCCATCATTGTCGAACATTAGATTTGCGACAGATTCGGGATTTCTTATATAAAACATGTGCAACCACCCTGGAAGCCTCCTATAATGTTCAAAGTCATCACCACGAATATCCTTTTGAGCACCGCATTTGCCTCTTAATGCCATCAAATACGATACATTGGCACCATATTTTGCTTTTACACGAGCCATCAATTCTTTTGCTGGAGGTGTTTCATAACTTCCGGCAAATTCCTCCTTCAAATAATCCTTAACCATTTGCGCTGTACCCTTTGTAGCTTCGGTGCGTTTACATACAGGTGAACAATTATGAATGGGATGATGTGTTCTCACACTAAACCGTTTGGAATTTGGGATTGCTGCCACTCGTAATTTCCATTTACAACCATTTCCGGAAAACTTGCATCGTACTTCCCACAGCTTCGTATCAGATCTCAATGTTGTATATCTAAACGAAGCTTCGATTGAACCCTTCCTTACAAATGCCTGTACATGCTTCTTGCTATCAAACTCTTGCCCAATTTTAAGATCCAATCCATCTCCGAACTCGAAGATATTATTTTCGCCATTGTGAACAACCATTTGCGAGTTGTTCTCACCATCACCATACTTATGCTCTGCTCGCACATCAGAAACAACTTTATTCTTGTCACAAGCAACTCCATCAACTACCACAGTCATGGCACACCCACATTCTTCTCTTAACCCGTTTGTATGTTCACTATCAGAATCATCCGTCTCCGGATTACTCTCATCAACTCTACTTTTATCTAGATCTACAATAACACAGTCATCATAATCTACAGCACCTCGATCCTCACCTTCTTTAGCAATGCTTCCAAAAGCCGGAATTAGAGGCTCAATTTCCCTCTCAATTTCGATTTCACACTTCACACATGTCTATTTTATCTCCACATACAATAGTGGTCGAATTCCTCTTATGCGATCGAACAGATAACAAATAAGATGTTTGTCATTCATTATATATGTCGGTTTCCTATTTTCACAAATATTGGGCAAATAGCTTAACTTCAACTTCGTTGTATTATTATCCACCATCATCTCTGCGCATAACTCATCAATCAGTTGCTGGTATGTCAGACTAACCGGAGGACATAAGAAAAATACTCTCTGGTTTTCCTGAACTCTACCAACCCATTCAGATTCTCCATTTGGGTTTTTTTCCCATTTACCATCATACAAAAAATAAATCAGTGTGATTTTCTCATCCACCGTATCCATTACACCTGTAACAAAAACATAAAAAGAGGGGTAAATTCCGTGACCCACAGCGACCCTACGACCCTTGGACCCCTGCGATCCTTTCAACCCTTTGCGACCCCTTTCCCCTGTGACCCCTTTACCTCTGCGACCCTTGGACCCCTGCGACCGTTGCGACCGTTGTGATCCTTGTGACCCTTGCGACCCCTTGCGACCCTTGGACCCCTGCGACCCTTTACCTCTGTGACCCTTGGACCCCTACGACCCTTTTACCTCTGCGACCCTTTGACCCTTTGCGACCCATTTACCCTTGGACCCCTACGACCCTTTGACCCTTTTCGACCCATTTACCCTTGGACCCCTGCGACGGCCTTTGATCCCTTTGACCCCTCGATGAGACTCTGTGATCCAGTGCGACCGTACGACTCTGTGACCCACTCTGTCACCTTTGACATTGCAATAAACACAAGAGAAACACGAAAAACTCACTATACATACCTGGTTTTTCTGCGGAACGTGCTTACTGGTTTTTCTGTGGAACGTGCTTAATTGCAAGCTTCTTTGTTGACAACAAAGGATTTCAACCTATTGGCAGCGAATCTGATGCCGATTGCAAGCTACTCTCGCCGAATCTGTTGTGGTGTGGGGGAACAGTAATTTTCACGCGAGAATTAGAGGTGCTCTAGAGGAGAGAGAAAAATTGTCGTCAAGGGTAATATGGGATTATCAATATTTTAAGGGTAGATTTGAAGTTGAAACTTTTTTTTTCAGCCAAGGGTATTTTTGAAGCACTTTAGCCCTACAGGGGCATTTTTGATAATCCCCCAATCTACTGTAAAACAAGAGAAATAAACCCTAGAAATGATAAGGGATAAGAAATACGATTCCTCGACCTTCCCTATCTTGATACCGAAGTCCGGATTGTTGTTCCTCTTCTTCTCAAGCTTCTCCTGAGTTTTCCTTGTGTTTTTTAGTCTCCTTCTCAGCCCCTAGCCACCATCTGAGCCTTCAGATCGCCCCTTTCTCTTCCTAATTCAAGTTTAAAATTCAAAACAGGTTGTTGCTGAAAAGGGAGCCCGCGCGGGCTATGTGCTCAACCCGCGCGAGCTCATCGTGGTCAATCTTCCCGAGCGGGCTATTCGCCTCCTTGGGTCGTGCAATATTCGCTGGAATAGTCAGCCCGCACGGGTTACGATATCTGCCCCGTGCGGGGTCGTCGTGTTTGTCCAAACCCGAGCGGGTTCTCTTCTAGCCCGAGTCGTGCGATATTTTCTGGGGTTGCAGCCCGCGTGGGGGCCTCCGCAAGAGCAAGCAGGCTGGGTTAATTCCATGCCTTTGCTCCTTTTTGCTCTATGCTCGGGTGTTACATTTGGTTCCGTGGCTTGAATTTGCTCCGAGTGGTTTATAGCTTCCAGTATGTGCGGTTGAATCCAGGAAAAGCTCGGTTAGGCCTTGTCGCCATAAAACATGAAAATCATCAAAAAGGGAGTATATAAAGAACGTTCATGTCGGATTCGTAACTCGTGCTATACAAACTATGCAAAAATGATATAAATACCTAGCCTAAAACTAACACGCACTACGTGTTATCAAACTCCCCCAGACTTGAACCTTTGTTTGTCCTCAAACAAAACTAAGGCTAAGCATAAGAAGAGTTCAACAACAACAACCGGATACTAGCACAAATTTTCCGAACAATCAATCATCATGCACAACAACGTGTCACACGAACATAGACTTAGGTGAACCTAATTCAGACTTCTATCAACCAAAAGCCACGAGCCATGCCGTCCAACATATCGCCAAAGTTCATTTCACTACCCTAGACAACATCCAAGAAATCTCCATACCAAATTAATAATGCATAAGTGAGAGATTTTTCCTAAAGATGTTTTTTTCAGTTTTTTGTTTTTTCTATTTTTTTTTCGCGCTTGGTTTCTAAGACGTCGGCGTCGAAGAGGGTGACTTTCTAATTAGACTCAGAATGCCAATTGGCACACTCATAAGGTCTTATAACCTTAGCGGAGTGAAGATCATCTCAAACCCTTAGGACGTAGAAGAGCGCCTCAACCCACCACTTAGACCCGAACCATCGAGATCGATGCACTCATATCAAAATAAGATGGAAATAGTTAGAAGCTTATTCAATTGATTGACAGCGGAGTGTAAGCGCATGAATTCTCACTTAGCAAAGAGAATGATATACACAGAGATATAGACGCTTGGGATTGAAACCTAGGGGACGGAATACAACTATGAGCCAATGATTCATGCACAACTACTAGACTAGTCGGTATCTATAAATCCTTTTCAGCAAACCTAGGCTATTGTTCACGATTCGACAAAGTTGCGCAAAGATGACTAAAGTTCGTAGTATCATACTAGGAATCTGGTAGAAATCCTAAGAATAATAAAATAAAAAAATAACACCTAATCCTAATCCTAATCGCAATCATATCACTCAAAGAAATCATACCACTCAAATAGTGCCCCCCAAGACTTGAACGGAACACAGCACCGGTGTTCAAAATTCATGAGAGGGCCTCGCATGCCAAAACTCGAGAGAAGATAAAAAGTAAGAATGGGTACACCTGGTGTATTTCGCTTTCTCGAGTTGGTGATACATCCGGATGTTATACACATCTACTCTATTGCGGGTATTATCGTGAAGAGCCTGTGATAAGAGTCATGCAACGCAAAATAGAGAAGAAAGTGATACATCACAATTTCTGATAGAGCGTCCATAAATGCGAAAAAGAAAAGAAAAATGAATTCCATAAACTAGAAAAATAGAAAAAGAAAAAAGAAAATAAAAGAAAAAGGAAAGATAGTGGCCTAGTCATCTTCCTCTCCACCGAAGGTGGTCTGAGGGTCTGTTGGCTCCGCGGAGGTCCCTTCCCCGGGTGGGAAATAAAACGACTGTAGCTCGTACGGGAGGTGTGGACGGTAGGGAATGGCTCCCGTGTGGTAGTCCTGCGGGATCAGCACGTATGGCTTCGAGTAGTGCTGCATGCTCAGCTGCTGGAATCGGTGAACGGACTCCGTGATGTAATATGTATGCTGAATGGACTGCTCATGGAATTGTTGTTGCTCTGCATACCTCGCCGCCTCGAGGTCGTATCGCTGGTCCGCCATGAATGACTGATATTTGCTCTCCTCTGCAATGTACCTGAGAATCTCAGAAACACCTTCCATAGAAGGGAAGTCAGATCACTGTCCACGATAGTCAGGGCGGGTACGAGGTGGAGGAAGAGCATGCTGGCTGCGGTGTCGGGATATCCCCGGTCCTGGTGCAGCTGCTGGAGCTGGATCTGGATCGCCTAGTCGCGGACCAAGGTGGCCAATGGCAGGATCTATCATAAAGCGCAAGCCTCCTCGTCTAATCCGGGCATCTGAATCTGGTCGAGGTCGACCTCCAAGGTTCGACCATGCTCATCCCTGTAACTCCAAATGATCCTCCCTAGATCGTTAGATATTGCCCGTCGGTTGCGGAGGTTCTAAAGGTTGAGCTCGGGCACCTCATCGATCTTGTCCTCCGTCAGGATACCAAGGTTGATTCCAAGTCTCCGTGCTATCATTGTGACCACACCGCCACAATGGATCTTCGTATCTGTGCTTACCTTCTCGGTGGTGATGTCGTTGAAGTGACGCATAATCAGTGATGCCAAGTCGACATCGCTCATGTCCCAATCGTCACCATCAACGTCTATGTGGACCGCATGCTTCAGGTACCCCAGCTCCGTGTTGTTTACTCCACTTTGTGTTCCCTTGCCAAAGATCGAGGAGACTAAGAAATAGTGGAAGTACCTGATGGCGGGATGGCGTATGAGGTTGGCCTTGGACTTACTCGAATAATCTCCATACGCCATCTGATTCCAGAACTACGCTTGATGTTGCTTGTCAAGTCTTGGTAGTTTGGTGAAGGCACGGTACGGGACATCTAGCACAACAGCGAACTGTCGCGCGTTGAGTCAGTAGTTCCGTCCCAGCAGACGGAACTCAATAAATACCTTTTCCAGGTCTCCTGACTCGGGGAAGAAGGCGTTTTACGATGCGAAGAATTTTGCAGTGAGGTTGTGGTATGTGTATTCCCTTTCCACCAGCAATCCGCTCCACTCCAATGTGTTGAACATGGTGTTGATGTGCTCTTCAATGTGGAGAGCACGCATGGCTTCCGTGGATAGGAAGCGGGACAGCTGAATACGCGGCAGCAGCTCGTTGAACTTGGACTACTGATCGGACAAAAAATTCGTTGTCTGGTAGTTGTATTGCTGGTGCGACGTGGTGATCCGTGTCTATGGAGTTAGCTCCGTGATGGCATCCGGCTGTGCGGGCCATCCCTACTCCGCATCATAGTCGTCGGCTCGTCATTTCTTTGAGCTTTTGAAAAAATCTTGAAGCCATCTGCAAAACAGTTAAAGAAATAGGAAAAATTTAGCACACTGTTTGCAATCGCCCACGCGGGTAGAATGTGTAGCCTGCTCGGGCTGCACGTCCAAAAAAATCACCCTGAATCGGGGTCACAAATGGCATGCACGGGGTTGGGTTTGCGACCTGAAGTCCAAAATTTCAGCCGAAAACCCTAAAAAATCAACCTAAATCCTTCCAAGCAGACCTAAATCTAGTCCAAATCGGTCGAAAACACAGAGGATTTCAAGAAAATACCTGGATTGAGCGAAGAAATTGAAGGATTTGAGAGGGTTCGAGAGAGAGAAGAGGGAGAAGAGGGATTTCGAGTAATCGGCCGAGGGTTCATTGGTGCAGGGGTCGGCGGTGATGAGAAACAGCGGCGGCTGTGATGTGAGTAGTGTCTGATGGCGTGAGAGGTTTCAAATGTAAAGCACGCTCGGGTGGGTTCAGTGTGTGAGGGTTGAAGCCGCTCGGATTACTCAAAATATTTAACTTACCTCTAGAAAAGATGATCTATCCCGCGTGGGGCGTGTGATCTTGCCCACGCGAGGCGTGTGATCTTGCCTGCGCGGGTCTCATGCTCAGCCCGCGTGGGCTGTGCTGCAATCTGAAAAAATACGTGGAAAAACATGCAGCAATAATCATGAAGGCCACTAAAATCCTAAAATCCTAAAAAATATCCATGTCCTAGAGAGAGTTCGAGAGCAAAAATAAAATAAAAAGGAAGAAAAAGGATACGAAGCTCGGGTTGCCTCCCGGGAAGTGCTTGTTTACAGTCTTTAGCTTGACCCTAACGCTTTAGGCATATGTGTTGTCGGAAAGAGGAGGTACGCCTCTTCCGTCTTCTACGTGAGCAGCATAGCATGGCTTTAACCTTTGAGCGTTTTCAACTAACGAATCTCCAGTTTTCTGGTCTAATCCTACGACTCCATGGTATCTCTGTTGAACTCGATTTTGCTTTAGTGTTTCCTCGGTGTTCCAGGTGGGATAATGTGTGTGCGGGTCATCGAGGGTGTAGGAAATGAGGTGCAAGGCCGAAAAACCGCAGCCCACGTGGGTTGTACACCTTGCCCGCGCGGGTCGTCTACTCCCGAAGATGTTGCCCGTGTCGGGGTCTCAGCTAACCTGCTCGAGTTCGTTCCCGTGAGATCAGCCCGAGCGGGCTCCTCATCCACCCCGTGCGGGGTCTCATATGTGTCATTTACCCCCGAGAGTAGTGCCCGAGTCGGGACGTGTTCTACCCCGCGCGGGTCCTTGCTCATGTGGTCAGCCCGAGCGGGCTCCTCTTCCGCCCCACACGGGCTCTGAACTGCATCTTTTATCCCCGAGAAACTTGCCCGAGTCGGAGTGTGAGTTGCCCCGCGCGGGTCTTGCGATTCAGGTGTAGCCCGCGTGGGCTAGTTCTCATATGCGGAGTATTCAAGTTCTCCCTGAGTTGTGTGCATGCATTGACATCTTGGGGTGACTGAATTAGGCTCTCGGTGCATTCGAACAGTGGTATCTCCACAGGATGGATGTCGCGATGTTCACGTTGAACTTTCTCTGCTAGTGCATCAATCGTGTTAATGTGCATCACGGGTTCAATCATATGTGGCTTCTTAAGTGCATCGTCGAGCTTCAACTCAATGGACTCGTCTCCAAACTTCATGACCAATCTGCCTTTAGCGCAATAAATAACTATTTTTGTCGTGTTGAGGAATGGTCTTCCCAAAATGATGGGAATCTTCGGGTTTATCTCCATGTCCACAACTACAAAGTCCACAAGGAACCAGAATTCTCCCACTTGTACAGCAACATTCGTCAATATGCCTACGGGACTCCGTACGGATTGATCGGCCAAGGTGATCATCATGTGTGTGGGCTGTAGATCTCCTACTCGATTGGGTTTTTTAACAAGTGATAGTAGTAGCAATCTTACACTCGCTCTGATATCAATTAGTGCATGCTCAATCTCATAATCGTAGATCTTACAAGAGATGAAAAAGTTACCTGGATCGGGCATCTTCATGGCCATGATAGGTGGTTGTATGAGCGAATTGGTAACCATCACTACCTCATTGTCTACGGTTCTCTTCCTCATTATAATGTCCTTGAGGAATTTGGCATAAGATGGGATCTTCATGAGCGCGTCGTAGAATGGGATGGTGACTTGCAGCTTCCTTAGGAGTTCCACGAATTGGGCGAATTGAGCATCGTCGTTCTGCTTCATTTGTCGTTGTGGGAAAGTTAGGGGTGGTGCCCTCGGGGCAGGTGGCACGTAAGGTAGCTCCCTCTCCTCTTCCACACCTTGAGTAATGGTTTGTTCAATTGTATTACTCAAAGGCTCTTCTCTCGCAGCTATGTAAGGCATGGGTTGCTCCACCATATTTCCGCTCCTTAGAAAAATGGAATTGACTTGTTCCCAGGGGTTCATCTCGGGTTTCGTAGGGAGCTGTCCGGGCTATCGACTAGACCCTTGGCTAGCTGTGCCACTTGCGATTCCAGGAGCTTTAAGTGTGTTTTGTAACCATCCATTCTCTTCCTCATGTCATCGACTTTAGCCTTGATTCCTCCAAGCACGTAACCTTGGTTTTTCTGTTCTTGCATTATCAATTGGAGCATAGAGAGAATTTAGGAGTCACCTGAAGGTTGTGCGCGAGACTGATAGTTGTGGTCTTGGCCACTCCCTCTCGGCTGGAAACCTTGGTTTTGGTTTCTTACCATCATTCGCGGTTGAAAAGCCTGCGGGTTTGCCACATTACTTGTATTACCATAGAAGTGGTTGGGATGGCTCTTGATGTAGTTATGCTAGTAGGCCCGATTGTTCACGTAATTGACTTCCTTGATTCCTTGACTGATGGATGCATCTTGTCGATCGACATGAAGGCCTTCCATCATCTTGTATATCTCCCCAACTTGTTGCTTTAGATCTGTTAAGTCCGGTTTGGCAATAGTTCACTCATTTACCAAAGCTTTGTATGAGAAGTCGAGGTTGTAATCTCCGACCTTCTTGCCTCCCTCCCTTGCAATGTTCTCGATCAAATTCTCGAGTTGTTGGAAAGTGAGGTTGCCGAGGGAACCACCACCCGCTGCTACGATCATGAAGCGTGTGGTCTCTTGGAGACCTTGCATGAAGCTCGTGATGAGGTACCTCTTGTCCATTCCATGATGCGGACAAATGCGTTGATAATTCTTGAAGCGCTCCCATGCATCATGTAAACTCTCACCTCTTTCTTGCAGGAATGAATTTATTCGGCTCTTAGCAAGCACCGTCCTATGGTCTGGGAAGAATTGCTGCATGAATCACTGCTCTAAGTCACCCCACGAAGTGATAGACGCATTAGGCAAGTTGAACAACCAACTCTGTGCTGCATCCTTGAGCGAAAATGGGAATGCGGATAAGTATAGATCTTCCCGTGTAACTCTTGTGCCAACTTAGTGGTGCTGCAGAGCATCTTGAAGTCTGTGAGGTGTGAATTTGGATCCTCATTCTCCATTCCTCTGAAAGCGGAATTGCTGAGCATCTGGATGAAAGCGGGTTGTAGCTCAACTTGGTTTTCTATCGGACGAGCCATGCATGAAAGCAATTGGGTGTGCTTTGGAGTTGTGTAAGCTTCGTAAGTTTCTCCAGCAACAGCCATTTCGTGCTTATCGGTGTTGCCTTCTCCATGGCTTGCGCTGGGGCTTTCGCTGTCAGTTCCTTCCTCTTCGGAACCGTGTGTCTCTGGGATGCTCTCTTTATCTACTTCGGATTCAGAATCTGCAAGTCTAATTCTCCTTTTTTTGCGCAAGTTCCGTATTGTTCTTTCAACCTCAGGATCGTATATGAGTAGATTTTGTGTGGAGCTTCTCATACAATGGTACCTGCACAACAATAAACGAACAACCAAAGTGCAGATCTGATGAAGATAGAAATGACTCTATAAATGGAAAAGAAAAAATGCAGAAAAATGACAGACTCCGGAAAGGACTGAATATTGATCTAGCTAATTCCTAATCTAGGCCGTAATTAGTCCCCGGAAACGGCGCCAAAAACTTGATGTGTGAAATATCAAGCAATAAAAATGCCTAATATCCACTTACCGCAAGAGTACGGATCGGTGTAATAAAAGGGTCGAACTCTGGGGACTAATGCAACCTAAGCTAATAATACGACTAAACTAAGACGGGTTGAATTGATGATGGTGTGATATGAATTTCTAAACCACTAAAGTGAATCGTGACAGCGATGGGGAGATGCGGAAGGCTTGATAATTAAGAACACTATGGGTTTCGGGTTATCGGGATTTGCAAGGATGTAACAACCAAAGGATCATAGACTTATCGAACTATCTTGATAACGGAGAATTCATGCTCATAAATAAGGAATGGTTCTTCTGAATCCTAAACCTCCTAACCACAACAATGTGCAATCCTACCTTCCAGCAGTGATTAACTCGTGATCACGGTAGCGTTAAGCACATAATCCTAATTGCTAAGTCGATTAACCTGCCGGTTAGATTTTCATTAATCAAGCTTAATCTACAATCAATTGTTCCAGATTCATGATCTAACCTTCCAGCTAAACACAAATTCCTAGATTACTGAGCGGTCAGCACAAGTATAAGACATTTTTTATGTTGACTGTAAAACCGAATTTCAAGAAAACTTCGATAAGTCTAAGCATTAACGCATAATATCAAGCATCCATTACAAATCCGATATCCCTAACCATAGCTGAAAATCTACTCACTCATAGAATCTACTGTAAAACAAGAGAAATAAACCCTAGACATGATAAGGGATAAGAAATACGATTCCTCGATCTTCCCTATCTTGATACCGAAGTCCGGATTGTTGTTCCTCTTCTTCTCCAGCTTCTCATGAGTTTTCCTTGTGTTTTTCAGTCTCCTTCTCAGCCCCTAGCCACTGTCTGATTGCCATTAGATCGCCCCTTTCTCTTTCTAATTCAAGTTTGAAATTCAAAATAGGTTGTTGCTGAAAAAGGGGGCCCGCATGGGCTATGTGCTCAACCCGCGCGGGCTCATTGTGGTCAATCTGCCCGAGCGGGCGACTCGCCTCCCTGGGTCATACAATATTCGCTGGAATAGTCAGCCCGCGTGGGTTACGATATCCGCCCCGCGCGGGGTCGTCGTGTTTTTCCAAACCCGAGCGGGTTCTCTTCTAGCCCGAGTCGTGCGATATTTTCTGGGGTTGCAGCCCGCGCGGGGGCCTCTCCAAGCCCGAGCGAGCTGGGTTAATTCCGTGCCTTTGCTCCTTTTTGCTCTATGCTCGGGTGTTCCATTTGGTTCCGTGGCTTGAATTTAGTCCGAGTGGTTTGTAGCTTCTAGTATGTGCGGTTGAATCCAGGAATTGACACTTTAAAGCTAGGCCTTGTCGCCATAAAACCTGAAAATCAACAAAAAGGGAGTATATAAAGAATGTCTGTGTCGGATTCGTAACTCGTGCTATACAAACTATGCGAAAATCATATAAATACCTAGCCTAAAACTAACACACACTACGTGTTATCAATAATCATGAACAAATAAGAGTCTCAAATCACGTCACCGAGAGAGAGAAAAAGCTCCATTTAAATCTAATTTAAATATAATCTTAATATTAATAAAAGATAAGGTGACAATATATTTTTTGATATTGTTATTATTTTTATTATAAAAAATGGTTTTACAATTTTTTAAAAACTAAATTATATTTTTTTATGATTAATATAATAAAGAGGATTTTTTTTCTCTCCTCTACTCAAACCATGTCACAAAGAGAGAGAAAACTACCATTTAAATCTAATCTTAAAATTAAAAAAAAAAAAGAGAATCTCGCAACATATTTTAATGTTATTGTTATTTTTTTATTATTTTATTATAAAAAATTGTTTACAATTTTTCTTTAAAATAAAATTATAATTTCTTTATTTAATCAAATTAAAATTTCTAAAAAAAATATTACAAAATTAAATAACATTTGAAAAAAAAAGAAAAATATTAAAAAAATAATTAAGTTGTAAGGCCTTCATTTGAGGTAATTTATTCTTTATAATAAACAAAAATAAAAAACTTGAACAAAATCATATTATATTTAAATCAATATGTAATTGGATATAGAACCATATCAAGAATAAAAATCAAATAAAGATTCAAAATTTAATATTTAACGAAAACAACCAATATATTACACAAAATATAAATATAGATTACATAATATTTTACACAATGTATAAATACATAGAACCGTATTAAGGCAAATATATATTCGATTTTTATCTTCGCATTTTATATTTCTACTAATAAAATTTACATACATCAATCTTAGAAACCTATAGTTTTTCAAAGACCTAGAATCTGATATATTTTGTTGGGTTTTTTTTTTCTTGCAATAGGCAGCTGAACACGGGGACAAGCAAGTGAAACAATGCATGTGGAAAAAAGTTTGTTTAATCATCTGTTGGAAAAATATATGTTCGTTTTAGGTTCATACTCCTAGCTTGAGTTGAGTCATTCATGTAATTTGATTGTGCAAATTTCTGCAAATTATAGTTGTAGTGAATTGGAAATTATTTGAGATGATCATTGTGTAACTAAAACAACTATAGAACCCTAATTTTGATTCTAGATGTGTTTTGATCAACTCGAGTTTTGTCTTTGAAACCAAAAAATGTTATTGTTTGTGTAGAGATAAAATAACATTCAGATCTTTTTTCGTCGAGACCAACGTTGTCGCGTATTTTAATACTATGAGGTTATTCTCTATTTATCTTGGGAAATGAAAAGGTTTAATGTTCACATTGATAAAGAAAGTTTTGGCCTTTCAATTTCAATCTCACTCATATGTCTTCAAATTTTTTATTTCCTTCAATGTCGAATATGAAGCGATTTTCCTTTGCAATCGTAGTGGAAATGATATGATTATTTAATATTATCATTTCTGAGATTCAATATTATTAGATCAAAATCAATCCATATTCCTTCACGTCTCTTTCCTCTTTTGTTCTTCCCGCATTAGACCTTCTTGTCATTTTTCCTAGAAAAAAATTCTATAGGTTTGGTCTTGTATTCCTCCTCAACAAAACCTCATATCGTATGATATCTCTGCACCAACCATTCATTTGTTTTAGAAATGCTTAGAATGGGGATTAATGAAAAAAGTAAAAGATAATGACGTGAACAAATTGGATCGATTGAATCAACTCATAGTTCTGTTGGTTATTATAGTATCATGATCTCACTTCTTTTTTTCTTCTCAAATGGAAATCTAGCTTTTTTGTTGTTCATAAATTCAATTGTTTCAGTTTTCATTAATGTATGTTGTATTTTCATGCTTTTGTGTTAAGCAAATACGTAGTAATATTCATTTGTTTATTCAATAAAAATTCAATGCTTTTTCTATGTTGTTTCATTGTCTCTCTTGTTGAGGAAAAAGAAGCAGTTTAATTATATATTTCTCTCTCCATTTGCAAATCATTGTTGTCTCATTGTAATTGTGTCTATTTTAAGAATTATCATCTTTTTCAAGTTTTATTGTTGCAAATGATTCAAGAGGTTTGCTAAAAAAAACAATTTGTTTCTCACACTCGATTAGATTTGTTATATCTTTTCAGGTTAGAAATTTAGATATTTTTTTAATTTATGAATTAAATATTACTCTTGAACAAATATATGTATGTCCTATCTCATAATAAAATATTTATTTATCATATTTTATCATCATATCAATATCTTACTAATGACACCACCACAACCACCAACATATGTAACGAGACATAAAATAAGAAGAAAATAATTTTGATCTAATTTAATAAAATTAATATTATATATAAGTATGGATCATGATGTAGTTAATTATATCGTCAACGTCCGAATATTCATCGTAGATTAATTTAAATTTTTAAAAATCTTCAAAATACGCTACAAATAATTAGTAATTTAATTGTATTCAATTCTAATGATCTATTATTTTCAAATAAATAAATAATCATATATACATAAAATTAAAACTGCTTCATTTTAAAATCTCATGCATCCCCTTTGAATGGTTTAATTCACACCTCTCTTCTTTCATTTGTTGTAGGTTCAAGATTGTCTACTTCTTTTCTAAAGTATTTTCTAATAGTTTCAAGCTCAAAAATTAGTCAAAAGCCTTGTAGTTATAGAAGGAATTTTCTTTAGCATTTACTTTGACATCTAGAAACTACATTGAACAAGTTTGCAAAATCATCAATCATGCTTGTTTACAAGGTTTACGTTATTGGTCATATTTTAGCAGTGAAGGTATGTTGTGCATATTTTGTATAATAGTGGAAGATTCTTCTATATATATACTACATATACTTTTTTTGCGCCAAATTGATGCAAAATGGGGTTGGAAAATATGTCTGCAAGGAGAGCATGAGTGAAGATTATTAGCGTCATTTTTTGGTTCCTCTTACTCTTCATATTACTTTAGAAGAAGAATGTTTAGATATAGAACTCAATAAGCAAGTCATTTAATTTAAGAGAGTATCATTTTTTCTCCCATGTTGATCTTTGAAAATTTTATTTCTCTAAGAAACACCATCAATACAGATTGAGAACATGTAAGTGCTCTTGATTATCTTTGAATTATTACCATAATCATCATGATATACTGTTCATAGTATTGGTTAGAAATCTTATTTTAGAAAATATATATATACGGGTTTGGGGCATAGACTATGATATTAAAGGTCATGGTCAATGCTCGTAACAAACGAAGATGATTCACGATTCCACTGTATTTCTTCGAAAAAATACAAATCAATCCAGAGATAGTGTAAATCAAGATGCACATGGAGAAATGATTTGATTTGAACCAAATTATCGTAGGGATGTTCCTGAAATATAAGACACTTACAAATTCAGGACGCGTTTATATCAAACATTGGTTGGATTGGTAGACCACAAAGAACTTTTATTGCGTAAGTAGTTTTGCAATGAATCAATAATATTATTTCTTTGCTAATAAGTTTATCTAATTAATTTTTCTAAGTTGTAGATATTGTTGGACTTCTAATCACTATGCAAGAATCAAATTTGCAGCTACATACCTCTAATCAAAAACTAAAATTTCGGTTGTTATTAAATAAATAAGTATTTAATATCGTTGATCCATTAACCTAATATGTTATTTCTTCTGCAATAATTTGCTCATCTTACTTGAACCATTTCAAATACAAAAGATATATCGTAGAAATCTCGATATGGGATGGACTTGCTATGCATTTTTCGTTCAAATATTGCTCAATGATTGCCAAGAAAACAGTCATGTTCGTAACACACTTTATTCCCATGATGATCAACGGTTAAAAAAACAAATTAACACTTATATTAGTTGATATTCTTTTTTTGTTCATGTCATTGCGTAATTAGCCTTTGTAAATCTATCAATAAGTTTTGTTAACACTTCGACCGTTATGTTCCACAAACATCTATACCAATAAAGATCTAAAGAAAATCAAGAAATTCAAACATAAGTAAATTTTTAGGACTCCCAAATTATATCAATACCTCAATAATTGTTTTTAATCATGTTATAAATTAAATTTAGTTCTAAAAAATTATGCACACGCATAAAAAACAATCATATTGATAACTCATATTCAAATAATGCAATGACTTTCTCCGACAAATTACGTTTTAAAATTTCAAAGATATAATGAACAAATCATAATGTTAATTTATATTAAATCTTATAAATCTATGAATTAAACTTTTACATTGGTAGATACATATATCAAATATCATGACAATGTTTGAACATATGAATTATATACAACATTTTTAAAAAATACAATTTAATTATCACAAAATAGCGCAACGCGCATATATCTAATTAATAGAACAAATAACATATCATGAAACAAAGACACATTATTACTACAATAAATCACAAATATTTCTTTCACTAAAACCTGTGCCCTAAAGAAATCTACATGTAATTTTGATGTCAGTGATATGATATAAGCTATTACCCATAAACCCTATGTATTCTGTATTCTATCGTATCTTCATCTCTGCAACTGCTCTTGACTGTTCGGTTGAGGCGGTGCCGATGACCTTCCCATGAGTATTCCATTGTCCAATGCTGCCAGAGGAGGAGCCATTCCCCATCCATCCTCACTCTCAAGTGGTTCCATCACTTTCACTGATCCGTCTGTTAGACCGACGGCAAACTGGTTTGGCTCCTGCGGGTGTGCAGCCACGACCAGTGGGTGCACTGTTGGGTTCCTGCAAATAAAAACCAAGTTTAGTTAGAAACCAAGGTTGTAAAAGTTATTAGGCCTTAGTCGGACAGCCTAACATCTAATCGGTGCTTAGTGCTTAGGCGGTGTTCAAAGTTCTAAAACAACAAAAAAATCAATTTGACAAAATATAAAATTTAAAACTTCACATAACTATAAAATCATAATCACAAGATTCATCTAAAGATTTAACTTTTATTTTCTATTTATATGTTTAATCTCTCTATTTTATTCCATAGTCGAACCTATTCGGTGGCCACCACCATATGCCTATCGCCAAGACAGAGATCTTTAGAACCCTTAGAAACTATTCATGCCTAACACAATTTGCTGCTTCATATATGGATTGACAGGTTGAAATATTTAACTAATTCAACGAAAGGGTCATGCTCGAGTTAATCTACCTAGCAAATGTTAAGCAGATTCACCCTCGAACGCAATGTTTAACTGCTGATCAAATACCATGTAAGAAATAAAATTCTGTCGAATTCCACTTTCTATTGGACTAAACAAACAATCAAACCTATGAGGCTTTGAAGTTGGGGATATTGTTTTAGTAAGATTTCATATATGAACAGTCATGTTTTAGTAAGATTTCATTTAGAGAACGGAAGCTTACGCATTCAGAGCGGCCTGGGACAAGTAAGTTGTAGGGGCAATACGGCATCTGAGTCTGAGACTATCAGCATCAAATACGGCAACATTACCGTCACAAAATGTTGCGAAAATGAGTTGGCTATTGCACGAGTAAGCCGCATAAGATATAGGTGCAGATAGTTCATCTTGAGGAACCCACTGGTACGAAAGAAAAAAGAACAGATAAACGATGTTATACACAAAAATAGGTAAGAGACGCAATAGGATTGTGATAATCAAAATGGGATGTGGCTATATTTAGACTTAGTGGATTTCCATAAAGATGAAAATGCCTTCTGATGCCTCTATGGCATGGTTCTCATCAGAAATTTTGTGTCAATCACTTACATGTCGGATTCTCTCCATGTTCGAGGCATCATATATCGCCAACTGTGTCTCATGAACTACTAGAATTCGCATTTGGTCGCTGTGGAACTGCACCCGTGTTTCACCACCAGGAATTTTTCCGGCTGGCATTTGGATGATGATAGACTTCCGTCTTTCCCATGAATCAATGTTCCATACACACAACTGCACATAAAAGTTCCAAGTTATTGAGAGTACATAGAAGAGGATCAGTCACAGAGTAATGAAGAAAAAGATATCTTCTTCAATAAACCTAGAATTCTGGTGAACAAGACTTATGAAGTGGCCAATACCCTGTTTGGGGAGAATTGGGGCTGCCGATGCAGCAATCTCTTCTTACCATTGAAAATGACCACTGGCTCGGGCCAAGGTTGGCCATTACTGCCAGCAGGCAGATCATAAAACTGACTGCCCAAACCTTGATTTGTGATGGTATTAAAATGATCACGGTTCATGAGTAGTTTATATATCATTCCATTTTATATTAATCCTCTATACATCTATATAATTAGGAAGTTTCTTTGAGTCTTCGACCCCTCTCCCTAACCCGGAACCACATCATGTAAATGACTCCTCCCAAAGGTCGAAGAATGGGCCAACTGATTTTGGGTTTGATCCCATATTGTTTTTTCTTACAATTAAAATAACTGCAATCCTAAACAATAACCAAAATTAAACCCCACCATCTACCAACTATTTGAATTGATTATAAACTACAGCCTCTTCATCATATGCTGTCTGTAATCATTTTCATGTCGTTCATCAAGGCATTATCATAAAGAATACATTCAGCGACAAAACATCGTCGTCTCATAATATTATCTTCAGCTTGTCGTGATCTGAAACACGAAAATACTACTTACTTGAGCATCGGCACCAGATGAAACTAAGATTTGAAGCTGCGCAGAAAACGCTAATCCAGTGATCCTTTTCTGATGGCCCTTCAATTTCGACTTAACCTGGTAAAGACAAAAGCATAAGATTCATCCTTCAATTTCCAGTTTTGTACATCCTCTGTAGTGATCAACAGCAAAGTAAAACTAATAGGCATACCTCATCAACTCGAACATTGTATATATGGATTGAAGAATCCTCTGTTCCAATGGCAATGATATTGTTGTCTTGAGGATGGAATGCCAGGAAAGTTGAAGCAGGTGGAGGTGACATGAATGTTGTCATTACCTTAAATAACATATCCGAAACCCATGAAAAGTAGTACTCTCAATAAAAGAAAAAACGGAATAAATAAACCAAATCCAGTCTTTCACTATGGCTTTGAATAGTCATCCCAAACTCAAGTTGGCTATATTCCAATCTTATTTGGAGAAATGCTACCAAACAATTCTCAATCGCAGCTTTTTCTGCGAAAACCATCCATATATTACTCAAGAGAGAAATTCGCATATTTTATCTGTCCCTGAGTAAGATACCGCTTCCAATAAGTGTTGATCATATATCACAGATAAAAATCCCTTTTGTCCAATCCAGACAACTCCGGTGAAATTTAAGCATGATATTATTTTCAGTTATCGGGGAACTCGAGAATTTCCTTTCAAATCCTGGAACAGCTCTCAGACCTTAAGTCCACAATAAAATCGAATGTAATAAAAAATGGTTTATGTTTTACCTTGAAGGTCATCATGTTAAACAACGAAACTTTGCCACCTGTTGCTGACATCACATACGAGTCGTTCTTGGAAAGAGCTATGCATGGAACTGCTTCGTCAAGGCTGACACCTGAGATATCATTGGTCATAAGAAGGCCACTGTTTGGCTGCCAAAGGTTCGGGACTACACTGGCAGTGGCCTTTAGAATAGATGCAAACATTTTAGAAGATCCTCAACAACTCGATCAAAGAAAAAATAGACGAAAAAGGTCTTATTTATATGAGGCAGAAAAATATAATACCTTTCCAGTAGGGTTCTGCTCATTACGAACCCATTTCCAGAGCTTTTGGACACCATTTGAACCAAGAGCCAAAATGCCAACGCCAGAGTTTGTGTATAAGAGACGAACAACCTGGTGAGAGACATAAGAAGCTTAAGGTTTTGATACACAAAAGCTAATGCAGTGACACATAATAAGACAACAGTTGATTAATGAACCTTGCTTGATGTCTCCGTTGTGTCTGGCAAATCAACTAGGCGACATTGAGCAGGACCCAAAATCTCAGATAATTCCCATGGATTGGGTTTCTCAGAGGCATCTGCAACAACTTTCGGCTTTTCCGTGGTTCTACCCATTGGGTCTACTCCATTCTGCAGGTGAAAAATGACAGTAATTGCACAAATAACTGGCATAAAATCACAACAATGGATGGGACAAAAGGCTCCACTCCAAATTAAAGTGCTCAAGATAAAAATTCAAAGTGTGGCTTATAATTTATGTGTAACATACAGTTATTGGAGATGATCTTACAGGAGAGCTCCTTTCCACTTTACAGATGACTGGACTTGCAGTTGTAACAGAAGAGCCAGAAACCTAAATTGATAAAAAAAAATATATGTACAGAGATCACGCCATGTTAACATCAAGCCCACTGTGACAAGAAATTCAGAAAAGAATTAAACAGTGATCTGAATGCTTCAAAAGACAGGGTTTCAATGGCCTTACAGATCTGAAACCAGCAGCATTTGCAAGTATCTTAAAACCATTATCTGCTGTAGTAATAGCGAGGAGATTGCCTTCCTTGTTGAATTTCAGCCGTGGAAGAACCTACAATGAGAAAGATACCGCTCTTGAGACAACAACAAAATCATCCTATCTGTGTCATCTAATATGGCTCGTATGGCATCCGACAATTAGGAGCTTATCATACATTGAGCATCTGACACGCAAAAGCACCAGGAAATTTCTTCTGATATAAATACATGGTAAAATATCGTGATCAGATTAAAGTCTAACAGGCACATCAAACACGATGTCTACTGCTAAACGGCACACACCATCCTATATCACAAGTAAAAATTGCATATGGGAAACAAATGCAATTAGGAACAAGATACAAGCTATAGAATGTAACTAACCGAAAGTCCACCATCGGCATCTGTGCTGATGAGAAGTTTGGTACTGTCCATATCCCAGAATTTTATTTGTCCGTCTTCACCAGCTGCTAAAAAGTGGTTTTGCGTCGTGTCAAACTGAACAACCCCATTCGACTTTTTCCTCATAAATCCTAAGTAAGACCTCTTTATTGCGCCTTCACTTTCATTCCATTCAACGAGGAAAGAGTCCCCCTCTTTGCTGTTTCCACAGGAAAACAACCTAGGGAAAACAAACGAAAAGAAATGATAACTCCATAAAATCACAGTCAAACTTAAATGAAAAAGTAATAAATATGAATCTCCGACAGTAATAGTGATGCCATAGCACTTACAA
Source organism: Gynandropsis gynandra (assembly GCA_036759665.1). NCBI lineage: Eukaryota > Viridiplantae > Streptophyta > Magnoliopsida > Brassicales > Cleomaceae > Gynandropsis > Gynandropsis gynandra. The sequence goes on along the minus strand of CM071864.1, from coordinate 18,346,450 downwards.
CACATAGATTATCTGTCAAATTAGCTAGTTCTTACCTACTTCCATCAGAGCTGTAAAGCATTGCTGTGCACCAATGACCAGGGGCTTCATAATCAACCCGAGAACCAATATTGTCATAAAGCCAAGCCTTTATCTTCCCATCTATAGAAGTCGAAAAAATGAACTGCATGTTCATTTGCAAGATGCCAATCATCACATATACATCTCTTAAACTCCATGGAAAAAACTCTTACAGAAAAATCATTGAAATGAATTTTAATCAGTTCTTCATCAAACCTGGATGTTCTCTTTATGATGGGGGCAAATGGAATACACAGGTGCATCATGACCTTCAAAGGTAAAGAGCTTTTGGCCCCGAAAATCCCAAACCTGTTTCATCTTTTTATCAGACAAGCAAGGCCACAGGGGAAATATGTAAAAGGGATGCCCATGCATAGATGGACAGTGGACTGGGGGTCAGGGCAAGAGGAGGGGTTTCTGATACCTAACCTTTATCAACTTATCATCTCCACATGTGACAACACACAGTTGTTTATTACGTTGAGCAAAAGCCAAGTCATTCACTGCACCATGATGCGCATCGATCTGATACAAGGGAGATATGAGAGTAAGTGCAGCTAGAGTTACAAAGGATGTGGTTTAGCAAACAGTAGATAACTGCTGACCTCAAGTTGTTGGCGTAAATCCTTTGGGGCCGAAAAAGCATACAAATGAATCAAGTGTTTTGTAAAGGCAACCCCTGAAGAAACAATCACAATGATCATCTTCCGAAAAATAAATATGATGCAAACCACACATGTACGTACCAACAAAATTTCCATCTGGACTCCAAGCAACCCGAGTGACTGATACAGGTGTTTCTTTGACCATTGAAGCCTGTAAAGTACCAATTTCAACATGAAGCCTGAAATTGCTGACTGTCCAACTTCAGAGTAGTAAGATTAACTTGATTATTCTGTCAATATTTTTATTGCTGCTTTAAACTACCCAAATGAAATTATTTGAAGAAAAAGCCCAGCTGGCACATAAAACATGGACGCAAACAGATCAAACAAACCTGAAATGGCAAAGAACAAACAGAAAGGTCCCAGATCTTAAATGGCTTTGCGGTAAGGTTCTCCCGAGTTGAAAGTTCCCAAAGAGTGATTTCGCCATTAGCAGAACCAACTAACCCAATGAAGTCAAGTCAAAAAATGAAAAAAAAAAAAAAGCACTTCAATTACTTAGGGAAAACTATTTGTCTACTACATATAATCTGGAAGAAGAAATAACTTTGGTACCAAGAAGCAATGTGTGAACTGCAGGATGGAAATCCATGCTCGTGACAGTGGATCCTTGATGCAACGAGAAAGCAACCTTTGTCGGCAAGTCTTCAGCTGACCATAACGCCTGTTGTCTAGGACTTGGATAGGTCACCTAAAAAACCATAGCAGTCAGCAACTAAATGGGTCACCATGGCAAAATCACAATCTGCCGTACAAGAAAAATATAGACAAATAGTAACCTCTTCAACAGATTGAGCAGGTCGAAGCCGCTTCATGAGATCGTGATCCGGATTTTGATAATCAACTATGCCAGAAATTGTTGGAGGAGTTCTTGGACGCTTCAAAACAGAAACTGCTCAATACAAAGAGAGCAAGTTAAACCAGCACAGTGATGGAAGACAATCATATATTTGAACTTTGAAGAACTTGTCCACCATATGTCAAATAATATACAACTGGAGTTAAATCCTAAGTGGCAAATTTTTAGCCACACCCACTTTGAAATGAAAATGAGGAAAGAAGACAGCTCTGACCTTGATTTTGGGGAACAAGCATTGATGATGCAGTAACAACAGCCGCTTGAACAGAAGTAGACGCAGACGTATTTGCCATCCATCCAGCTAATGCACCAGGGTTAGCTACTGCAGCAGTGGGTGGAAAGGGCTACACAAATATGGGAACGATATACACAGGTTCTCAAATATATGTACGTGCATCAATACATATTGTATGAACATAAAACTTACACCATGAGCTCCCAGTGATGGATATGGCGACAGTTTCGCGACTGCAGCAACGGGAAGATTCACAGCGGAAGGTGCAAGAGGGCCATTTGGTGGTGTACAAGTGTGGTCCGAGAATAATGTCTTGATATCAGGATTTGGCCTTGGGTTCTTGCACAGTTGATGTTGCCAATTCAGACTACATTGAAGCACCAAAAGTTTATTGCTCTGATACACAATTTTAAAAGAATTGCGAAAGGTATTACAAGGTTCTATCAATAAAAAATATCTCCATCAAGTATACCCAATAACTAATTAGGCAAACGAAACTTTTATATCAAAGGCTTAAGGAAATAAAAACCGATAACCCCAAAATGCATTAAGAAATGCTTTCATATTCAGTTCTCACCATTTGCTCCAATATTTACCCACTCCAACAATATAAACAAATAACAGTAAGCCTTGTAGACCAGCAATATAAGTTCACACGATAGATATATACAAACATAGCTACCTCTGATTGATCAGGGTTCTTAGTCTTGATGCTCTAAGAGTTGGGAAGACGAGTTTGTCACGGAAGAGTGGATTTGCTTCAATGAGCTTTTTCAGCTCTGACAGCATTATGCCACGGGCCGTTTTTGTGTCACCATACTTCGAAAGCTGTTCATTCTCCCTGTTTTTAGATGAACCTCAATCAGCGGATTACAAAGATTACATATTCATTTTGGGGTCCAAAAAGCAGATATCTCATAAACGAATCAAGATTGTTACCTGAAGTTATTAAGAGTTAGAAGTTGGGTGATCTCTTTGTATAGATCTTCATTAAATGTCGAGAATACTTTCAAATCATGCACCAATATCTCGACAGCCTTCGCCTTATCTTGCCTATTTCAGATATTACAATCAAAACTAATAAGTATATTCACTTAGAAAAAGAAGTGAATGCAAACTGTAAATTAACTTACTTGTCAAGAGCTTCTAAATATTTCTGCTTCCGGATTTCAAAGAATATTTTCATGGAATATCTGTTGTCGTCAACTTTTGTGAACCCGGATAAGTACTTCTCAACTTCATCCCATTCGCCAGCCTGAACTTTCTCCTCGAAAAACTTCATGTTGAAGAAAAAACCCGACTCCTTCTCGAGCCTAAACAAAGAAAAAAAAACTCAGCACTCAACAACAATAAAAGAATCATGTTTCAAGAACCTAGACTAATAGACAGTAGCGAGCCCTTCAAGCCTTTTCGTATCATTGCCAAAGCAAACCACTACATCTTTTTCCAAAGTCCATCCATTTCCAAAACAAGTTTTCTAAAGTCGAATTTTTCAACTTCCTTTGACTTTCTAATGAAATACAAATTCGAATCATTAACCAATAATAATTTAAAACTGAAGAGTTAATTCGCACGGTACAAATTAATCATCCATTCTAAAACCTTAACGCTTTCATAATTCCTCATCCATGTTCTCCGGAGTTTAGTTTTCTTTTTCTTTCTCCTCTCAGTTTCATACATGGGAATGCTAGCTTCCATTTCCAGAGCTTTACATCAACAAAAACACATCAAAGAAACCATGGGACAGAAAACAAAACAACGGATTCACCTGTGTACGGATTCTTTAAATTTCTCTTCCTCCAGGAATTGAAGTATGAGAAACACCAATTCTCTGCTCAACGACGACATTTCCGCGACAGCACCAACCAAATGCCCAACGGAAAGAGAAAAAGCTTGTGAAGATTTAGCTAAAATAAAGCTCAGATCGATCCAAAACAGAGCCTGGGAAAAAGCAGATTCATAAACTCCTAACACTAGGGGTTAATCCCAAGCTCCGATTCCGAGGTCTTCTAGGGTTTTCACAGAGAGAGATAAGAGAAACAAGAGAGAGAAAACAGAACTTGGTCTTGCTCTCCTCGATGCGTTGCGCAGGAGATGTCACCCTTTTCTACTGGCCTATCAATGATAATCGAAATAACTTATTGTATAACTTAATTCACTTATCAAAATGATTATCAACTTATCATTGGGTTAAGATGATAAGCAAGGGGGTCTATGCAGCGGATTTGAAACCACTAATTCAAACCTAATGCATATTTGGTACACACGTCCATGTTTGTCCCCTTTTTCTTCTGCTTCGGATTTAGTCATTTTCTCCCATACTCGCGATTTGAAAAAACGCGAGAGAAATTAAAAATATAGACGCTAGAAAAACGCGAGAGAAAAAATCAATTTATCGTGAAAAGAAAATAAATTGATAATATAAATAAATAGAATTGACAAAACATTTACTATGGATAGAGTAAAAAACTAGAAATTCTTCAAAAAAAATAAGTTTCTATATTTTTTTAAAATTATTAGAAATATTAATACTATGTAGTTTAAAACATATATAACATGTAAATATAAATTTTAAAAACTTTAATTTGAAAATTTTCTTAACAGATCAATTAAATATTGATTATTTCGTCTCTCTAATATATAATATTATGATAAAATTTGAGTACTTGGTACTTTGTTTGATATAAACATTTATCTATTTAGCTTTTTGATAGTTTAGTAATTGAAAAATGCGATGATAAAATGCAAGTAATATAGAATTTTAGGTATTTCTCCATTATTAATTAAAAACACCTCCTACGATATAAAGAAAATATATAAATTTATAGATAATGGAAAAATACGAAACACAATGAAACATCTCTTCGGCAAAGACAAAGTGTGGGGTCCACTTTCAGACAGAGCCAAAAAATTCCCTAGCTTTTCCCAAAGTACGAACTAAATTTATAAGTGGTTCCATGATCGCCACGCGCCACGCGCCTCGAGGGTGTGAGCGCGTTGTGGTTATTGACCCTTCTTTTTCACGCGAAATGAGAGCGACTGGTGCGCACGTTTTGCGTCACGATGAAAGCGAAGTCGCATCTTTGTTTCTTCGAGGATGATTTTTCCACGCGCTCCTTCTCGCTTTTGTAATTACGCGCTTGAGATGCTATTAAGTGTCGGGAGCACATCCATACTCCAAAATTTTAGAATATCTTAACTTTAGTGTGAATCTGAATTATTATATATTTTTTTAAAACAATCTATTACCCTAAAAAGTACTATTTAGTTTTATTTCCCTTTATATTGATTTTCATCTTATTTTTCCATCGAATTTTAGTTTTCAATTTATTTTTCTTTCAAAATCATATTCAAATTTGATTCGAAATTAATTAAATCGAATAAGTAACTTGATTTTTATGAAATTATCTAAAAATTAACATTTATTGTTTATGTGTGTAGTAAATTCACATCTAAATTACTAAAAAAATACTATTTAAAATTAAATCAGGTCAAAATTAAGTAAAAGTTCGGGTTAAAATTAGGTCAAAATTGGGGTCACAATTTGGGTCAAAATTGGGGTCACAATTTGGGTCAAAATTGGATCGGATTCGGGTCAAAATAAAGACAAATTGATTAACTCGAGTTGATCCAATTTTGATATAATTAAAAAATTGTATTAAACTTTGGCTCAAAATCAACTAAATTGAATAATTAACTTGATTTATTGTTGATATTCAGGTTAAAATTAAGTAAATTTCGGGTCAAAATTAATTAAAAATGCGGGTTAAAATCGAGTCAGAATTGAGAACACAATTTAGGTCAAAATTGGATCGGATTTGGGTTAAAATTGAGTCAATTTTCGGGTTAAATTTGGGTAAAAATTTATTTCAAGTAAAAAAAACCGTTCTCAATTTTACTCGAAATCAATTAAATCAAGTAAATCGATTAAATGAAATAATCAACTTGATTTATTTTTTTAAATTAGGGTTAAAATTAAATAAAAATGTTGGTCATAATTAAGTACAAATTCGGGTTAAATCAAGTCAAAATTGAGTCAAATTCGGATCAAAATTAAAGCAAAATTGGATCTAATTCAGGTCAAAATAAGGTAGGTTAACAATAATTCACGGATAAATAATGGAGGAGGTTTTAGACTGATTTTTTATAGTTGAGGGGGAATAGGATAAAAACTAAAAATCAAGGGAATAATAAAATGAGGGTCAAAATCAAGAGAAAAATATGAGTAAAATAATATTTTCGAAGGGGGAATATGTTGTTTTTTCTATTTTTTTAGTATTAATTTTGAATTTGGAGATAGAGTCTTTTGTATTCGAATTTTCAAAGTTATTCGGATGATGTTGTTTGTGAACAATTGAATCTAAAATACTTTTAACATTATTATTATTATTATAATAAATATAAGAATCTAGTGAAGAAATCAAACTTATTGATTTAAAAAAGAAAAAAAATGTGTCTTTTTTGCGTAAAAACTACTAAATAGAAAGAGAAAAAAATTAATCTATTGATAAATATTACAAAAATTATGTATTTTTTAATATTTATTTATAATTGGATATCCAATTTCCAGATGTGTTATAGTCTGGAATTATTATATTACTTATAGAAAAAAAAACTCAAACTCGATTAACTACACTTTTTAAATTATAATATTATAAAATTACCAAATATTATATTATGATGCTTGGTATTTTCCTAAATTATTTTGGCACTTCTAAAAAAGAGCATCACAATTTTCATAATCATCAAAAATTCATAATATACTTATTTAACAATTAAAATTTTAATTACTAATATTATTGGACATTTACAATTGGCGGAATATCAGAAATACCCTTATAGGGCTAAACCACTTCAAAAATATTTTTTCCTAAAGTAATTATTAAATCCGAAAAAAAAACTAACGAAAAGACAAACTTACCCTTAATGTTCGAACGTGAAAAAACCCACATTCGGCAAATTTTCGACATGAAAAACTGTCAAAAACGAGAAAACCGAACAATTTTTCGATGTGAAACCTGTCTAAAAGTTTATAGCAAGAAAGAAATAAGTGTTGTCGAACTTGAGAGGGATCGATTTGAAGTTGGCGAGAAGGAAAATGGCTAGAATCAGCAACAACAGTGACGAAGAGAGCACGAGTCAATCTTCAATGGCGTCAATAAGTGTAAGTAGATCGATTTCTAAGGTTTTGCAAGCTTTCGAGTCACAAAATAGTTTATTGATTTGAAATGGGTGAGTGTTAGTGAGTCGGTTAGGTCGCAAGGGTCGTAGGAGTTGTATGAACATCTTCGACTCAGTGAGTCGGTTGAGTAGCAAGGGTCGTAGTAGTTGTATGACCATCTTCGACTCAGTGAGTCGGTTGTCTCAGTGAGTGGGATGGGTCGCAATGGTCGTTTGAGGGGCGTGGGTCGGTTGAGTCTCAGTGAGTCGGTTGAGTATCGTAGAGTGTGTGAGGATCGTTTGAGTTGCATGGGTCGGTTGAGTCGCATGGGTCGCTTAAGTCGGTAGAAGTATAATGTATTCGTAATTGGTCATTTTGCAGGTGGCGCCAAAGCCGAAATTTGTGTATGAATTCAAGCACATGGACAGAATACCAAAGATCACCACCAAGTGTTATCCTCACAAGACAATAAGGACGCTGAGAGGAATCTTACATGAACACGAGTTGCATTACTTCGACAAGGAGTCACAATTTAGGCATTTATTTCATTTACAATGTGACTCCATATTGACGAAGGTTCAAATGTCTGTCCTACTAAATCACTCTTTGATTATACGGAACAATACAA
>CM071864.1:18313365-18333875 GCA_036759665.1 Gynandropsis gynandra | reverse complement strand
TGTATTGTTTTGATTGGTTTTTGTCATTTTATCATCATAAACCCATAAATTCGCCGAGTTCGCATCTATTCATCAATATATGCGACCATGCGACCCATGCAAACCATGCGACCCATGCGACTCTCATGCGACCCTCATTTGATTGGTTTTTGACATTTTATCATTTTAATCAAAATTCCCGCCGAACATTTCACCAAAATTTGAAAAAACTTTTCGAATTCCATCTGACGGGGATTCAATGTCAGGGTCATGTCTTTTCATATTCCAATCGTTTCCTTTTTTCTAATAATGACACACTCTCTCTCTCTCTCTAACTCTCATCATCTTCCATTAAAATGCAACATTTTGTAGAAGTAGGGTCATCTTCTTCTAATGAGAGGATTTTCACGGTACCAGTCACGCGTTCAAATTTGGCCGTAGATGCAGTGGTAAGTGAACTCAAACCGATTTATTCGATTCATCAAATCTGGCCGTATATGCATTAGTTTGGCGTCTTTGTAAATTTATTCAGTTATCGCAGACACTTCCGATAGAGTTTGCGAGGTCGAATGGTCTTTGCGGTAGACGAAGTAAGGTTGATCTGATAACCAATTACACAGACATTTGGGAGGCACATCTAAGGTCCGTGAAATGCGGTGGCGCTAGCATCACCATGGGTTGGACAAATTTTTGTCAAGATAATGGTTTTAACGTGGGTTGTACCCTCAAAGTCGAACTGGACACCGTTCTTGATGATGTACCTTGTCAACTGCTTGCCCCTATAATCTTCATAGATTGAATTCCGTTGTATTTTAATTGCTTCGAACCTCATTTGAACAACAAGTGAATGATGTGTGTTTGTGTGGCTTTTGTTTCATTCACGTCAAGAGTAAAATACTATCGAATGTTGGTTCATATATGTTTTGGGTATATTTTGTGGGCACACTTTGAAAATGTTTCCTTTTCTTACATTTCTGTTTCCCAAACCCTAGATTCATAGATTCGTCTGATTTTATTTGTCATATATCAATTATTTGATACCATAGTTATCTATATCAAACGAAGAACTTTCAGAGTTGCTCTAACGATTTCATTCATCATATATGGCAAGATAGTATTTGTATAGATCCCTAAATAATATTATCCATTTTGGGTAGTTTCAACAAATTCTTGTTTAATTTGGTTCCATTTTAATTTCCCTGATACAGTTCCACCACAAGATAAAAACAAGAACCGAAGTTGAACCATAGAAACGTTCATACGACTGATAAAAAGATCATCAATAACATAGAAGAACCAACCAATTATGAGAAATTTCTAACAAGGCACACCATACCAACACTCGGAATTCTCACAGAAAAGAACTTACCAACAGAAAAAAAGCTAGGGAGATATTTCCCGGGTGATAAACATGTTTACGAGAGATATAAACTCATCCATTCTTCTATAGTTAATGAAACAAAGGGTCGCATGGGACAAACAGTCGCAGAGGTACAAGGGTCAAAGGGAGATAAGGGTCGCAGTGGTCCAAGTGGTCGCAGAGGTACAGGGATCGAAGGGAGACAAGGGTCGGAGAGGGACAAGGGTCGCACGGTCCAAGGGTCTAAAAAAAATGTTTACTCGTTGATTATGGAAGATGTAATTTGGTACATTGTTCTTTTTTTAACAGTTTATCTGTAACATAATTTTGTGAATGGATAATTCAACTTTGTACATTGTAATTTTTTAAAAAAATTATTCATATTATTTGTAAATAATTTGTAAATAATAAATTATTTGGACTATATTGTTAGTATTGTTGTTTTTGTGGATTTAGTATTATTGTAACAAGAGTCGTAGAGGGACAAGGGTCGTAGAGGTCCAAGGGTCGTAGAGTAACAAGGGTCGCAGGGGTCCAAAGGTTGCAGAGGAACAAGGATTGCAGGGGTCCAAAGGTCGTAGAGGGACAAGGGTCGTAGGGGTCCAATGTTCGAAGAGGTACAAGGGTCACAGGGGTCCTAGGGTCGAACTGGGTCACAGGGTCGAACTAGGTCGCAGGGTCCGACTGGGTCGTTGGGTCGCAGAGTCGAACTGGGTCACTGGGTCGAACTGGGTCGTAGGGTCGCAGAGGTATTTTGGGAATATCAATATTTATAAGGGTATTTTTGAAGTTAAATTTTTTTCTTTTTCGGGAAGGATATTTTTGAAGTGTTTTAGCCCTACAAAAATATTTTTTAAGTTACCTCTTTACAATTCTTCAATATTTATAATATAATATATTATTTATTGTTATTGAATATTTTATATATGATTGTATGTACTATGCGTATTTTGATTATTATGAAATTCACAACATCTGAGCACTATCAATTGGAAATAGAGAGTGGTTGTTCTTTGGTGAGTAAATATCTAAAAATTATTTTGATTATAACTTTTGGCAACATATTTTATATATTTTGACGATCCAAATAATTAATGGTTATATTTTTCAATAAATATTTTTCCACCTATTTATATTTTTTTCCTTCATAATGAAGTACAAATTCACAAACATCCAAATCTTATGTAAAACTGTAAAATTTTGAATATATTTTATATTTATGGACTGATATATGAATAATTATGGAATATGTATTCTTTTTCAGTTTAATTCAAATTAAATGTGATTAAATTCAATTTTAATTGATTAGACTCTGGTATTAAAACGGGTGTGGAAAATTATATGCGTAAAAATCTTGATAATATCGTTTATATTTCGTTATGTCCGAAATTAAATGAAAAAATTGAATGGTTATCTATAGATTATGATCTTTAATTCCCGTGTATGTATATGAGACTTTTATTATTAATGTTGTTATAATTTTTAGTTCACGTGTATGTATTTTTAGTCCGATATAAGAAAATGAGTGTTTCCAGACGCATGACGTTCGCTTGAAAATGGGCGTTCGTGAATAACAGGTACCTTGATCGCAATATGGAACTCATGTTTACCACTTCTCTATCAAAACATGTCATTTTTGTTATGTTACTAATACTTGTACTTGCTCTGCTATTTTGCCCAAGCCTACCTGAGGAAGAATTACGGGCTTAACAAAATATGTTGATTCAACGCTCAAAGGTAGATGTATAAAGAGTTTTGTATCTCTACCCATGTGCTCACGAATTAGATTCGAACCAATATCGATCCGTCAGATTGAAGATCTGGTTTTTGTCCTTCCAAGGATGAAGGTGTAGAAGAAACCATAAAAGAGTTTTGCCAAGTCGGCTAAAAATTCTAGAAACATCGTTTGCAATCCGCCTAGAATTTCGACCCATTTACGGACAGTGTTTTCTTTGGGAAATCCATAAGAAAATCTAGACGATCCTTCCGCTCCGAAAATTTCAAAAGGCAACGATAACCATATGTAATTTTTTTCCGAGAAAAATACAATATGAAAATGAAAATTATAATACTAAGAAATAAAATAAAATTATTACAAAAATGAATAGTTATTACATAATCCAAATGCAATAAAACAAATATAAATACTGAAATCTAAATCGAAGGTAGAGGTTGTGAATTATCGTTTCATTGACGTTCCCATCCAAATTAAATATTGGCATATTTGTTTTAATAAGTTGTGTTACCCGATTAAGTCTTCGCTTCTTCTAATTCACATTTAGTTTAATTCAATTCTTTTAGATCTTCATTTTTTATACCATTACCTTTTGAAGACGCTGCACATTGTGTCATCGTTAAACTAAGACAAAATATTCAGCATTTATTCGGTGTAATGGTCTACAAAGAAATATAAACACATCGATATGAGTTTCCAGATCGATTCTTTTGTATATCCATTATCTTGAAACGAAAATTTTCGATCTTGATAATAATGTCACTATAATATGAAATAAGAAGAATTATTAGTAGAATGTATGATAATTTTGTATTGGAAACGAAGGATGGTGTAGTGTGGTTTATCTAAGCAATCTTTGACAATTTCCAGACGAACTAGGGACGAACACAGACAAAGTAGGAACCAAATTGAGGGCATCACTGAACAATCTAAATTTACGGATGAACTGTTTGTATGTCATTCGCAATATGAATAGTTTCAGGACTACAAGATGACTCGTCCAAAATTTATGAATACGGAAAGATGTGTGTTTCCTTCGTAATGTTTAGATGGGTCGTTTGAAAATCACCCATAATTGCGGATGATTTCTGGTCATCCGAGTCATCTATAAATTTCATGACGGATTACAGACGACCTTGTGTAGCCCAATAAACATGGTGGAACTGATATGCAACAACATGGTGGAACTGATATGTTGACGACCATAGACATTTGAATCACAAGCAAATAGCCACTTGGCAAGAACAAAGATTTCAAATACAAAGGAGGTATGTACCCAAACATATGAATTGTGAGATGCAAAAATGATAAAGAAAAGGAAAAGTCAAGGAAATTGGATTGTTACGAGATACTTAAAAAAGTTTCAACATCTGTGTAACATGCTAAAACTTTTTTAGGATGAAGAAACTATCTTGGTTAACATTCTTGATAGGTTGCATCATAGAATGGCATGAAAATTAGAAAGACATTATTATCATAATATCCAATACATTTTGCTCATTCTATAAAGATTGAACAACTAGACAAAGAATAAGAAAGGCAGGACTAGCCAGAAAGCTACTCAAAGTTCATACTACGTCACGACGTTCAATGTCCAATGTATTGACCTAAGAAACTCGAACAGGGGATCTCGTAGATCCTAAAAGTCCAATGTATTGACCTAAATAAATGATTTTGATGATGAAAGTAGGGTCGGACTGCTAAGTGTAACCCATAATGTCCTATATATCCAAAACAAATACTTGGAATGAGAAAACTAATCGTCTAATTCGGAGCTCGGTATGTAATGTTTTTGTATTTCAACGCCTAACATATAATTTAGTGTACAACAGGCCGATAACATTGAAAACATAAGGTAAAAGGGAACATTTGTGCAACATAAGGACTTTCCAAGAAGATATACAAGTGAAAAAAAATGATGGCAAAACCATACATATCTTAAGAAACTCGAATAGGGATTCTCATAACTCCTAAAAGTCCGATATAATTGCCTAAAGAATTGATTTTGAAATGGGGTCGGGTAGCTAAGCGCCACCCACAACGTAGTAGATATCGAATAATACTTGCAATAAAAAACCAAATGTGTTATTCAAAGCTTCAAATGCAAATTTATTCTATTTGAAAGCCTAACGAGTAATTCAATGAAAAATTGGCCAATAACGTTAAAAAACATAAGATAAAAGAAAAAATGTGTGCAACATAAGAAATTTCCAAGAGGAAATGCAAGAAGCAACATTATTCAAGTGCATAACGACGCCAAACACCATATTTAACTTAAGAAACCGGAATAAGGCATCTCGTAGCTCCTAAAGTCCAATGTATTGACCTAAATAGCTTATTTTGGTGATGAAAATGGGGTCAGCCTGCTAAGTGCAACCCACGATGTCGTACATATAAAATATTACTTGGAATAATAAAATAATATTCTAATTCAAACCTTTGTATAGAAATTTCTCGTTTTTCAAAGCATAACTCATAATTTAGTGTACAACCGACCAATAAAGTTGAGAACATAAAATAAAAGGAAAGAAGTGTGCAACATGAGGACTTTCCAAGAGGATATGCAAGAGGCATAAGTATTTCAAGTGCATAATGACACGAAAAAAATTATGTAACTTATGTAACTCGAATAAGGCATCTTAAAGCTTCTAAAAGTCCATTTTGTTGACATAAATAGTTGATTTGTATGATGAAAATGGGGTCCGCCTTCTGAACACAACCCACAACATCGTAGATACAAAAAAAATACATAGAATGAAAAAACAATTGTCTTATTCAGAGCTTCGTTTTTAAAATTTATCGTATTTCAAGGTCTAATGTATAAATTAGTGCATAGCCGTAAAATAAAGTTGAAAACATAAAATAAAATTGGATAAGTGTGGAACATAAGGACTTTCCAAGAGGATAAAGAAAAGGAAAAAAATAATTCAAATGCATAGTGATGTGACAATATAATTACCTAAGAAACTCAAATTGAACATCCTTTTGTCTTAAATATTCAATATATTTACCTAAATAGATTATTTTGATGATAAAAATGGGGCCGGGTTTCTAAGCCCTATCCACAACATTTTAGGTATTGAAAAAAAAATACTTGAAAAAAAATCGTTTAATTTAGAGTTTTGTATGCAAAAGTTACAGTATTTCAATGGCTAACAATTTATTTAGTGGACAACATGCCTTTAACATTGAAAATATAAAATAAAAAGAAACAATTGTGCAACATAAGGACTTTCCAAGAGAATATAGAATAGGAAAAAGTGATTCATGTGCATATGTTGAGAATTAAACTCAAAACTGTCAGAATTTTTGGGCAGTTTTCATCAGCGATTTGGAAGGTCAAATGGAAACCAAATTCAACATATGACCTATGAATCTGGATGCTCCAAGAGTCTACTTTCTAAAGGTTCAAGTTTCAAGACGTTTAGAAATTTGTGGAAGAAGTTATTGCTGTTTTAGTAACGAAGGGTCAGTTTTGACTGAATGGAGTTTCAGTTTCATTTATGTCTTCTTTTAATTTTGTTGACTATAGAACATTCTAGTCTATTGAGAAATACTATAAATAGGTATGTTGTAGGTTTGGAATGAAAGAAGCAAAACAAATATAAGAAAGAAACAAATTAAAGAAAGAAATTTTTCTCCTATCTTCTCAAAAGTATTCAAATACTTATATCCTCTTCCATCAAATTGGTATCAGAGCCATGTCGAATTTGGGAAGCTCGTCTTTGGGCCAAATATCGCTGCCACGACTCACCAAGACGAACTATGACAATCGGAGTATTCAAATGCGTGCCTTGCTCGGCTCACAAGATGCGTGGGAAGTAGTTGAAAATGGCTACGATGAGATAGACGTTGCCGGTGCTACACCGAACCAGTTGAAAGCATTGAAAGAAATGCGAATGAAGGATAAGACCGCTCTCTTTCTCTTATTCCAAGCTGTAGACGATTCGGGATTTGAGAAGATTGTTGGCGCATCAAACTCGAAGGAAGCATGGGACACTTTGAAAAAGGTGTTCAAGGGTGCCGAACGAGTTAAGCAAGTGCGTCTTCAAACTCTACGAGGCGAGTTGGAGGCCATGAAGATGAAGGAGTCAGAAGATGAATCTAGCTACATTACTCGTGTGCAAACAGTGGTGAATCAACTCAAACGCAATGGAGAAACTCTCACCGATGCAAGAGTTGTGGAGAAGATTCTTAGATCATTGACAAATGATTTTGAGAATGTTGTATGTGCTATCGAGGAGTCGAAGAATTTGGAAGAGATGACCGTCGATGATCTCGCGGGTTCTTTTGAAGCGCATGAACAACAAAAAAAACAAAAAGAAACAAGAGGTATTCGAGGAGGCCTTACGAACAAAAGTAATCCAAGAGGACAAAGCAATGTATGCACAACATAACCGAGGAAGAGGACATAGCCGTGGAGGTCGCAGTTTTGGTCGCGGCGGATGTCACAATGAAGAGAGAGGACAGCGAAGCAACCAAAATTGGCGTGGACGAGGCCGCGGTCGTGGAAGAGGAGACCGTTCACAACGCCTAAGCGTCGAATGTTACAACTGTGGAAAATATGGACACTATGCAAGAGATTGCTTTTTCAAGAAGAAAGTTGAAGAAAAAGTCAATCTAGTCGAAGAAGATGGGAGCAAAGATGATGGCATTCTCATGATGGCTCATGAAGGCAACACATCGGATGGTGACTTGGTGTGGTATCTCGACACCGGTGCTAGCAACCATATGTGTGGGCACAAACATCTCTTTGTTGATATGCAAGAGATAAAAGATGGGCATGTGTCCTTTGGAGATGCATCGAAGGTTAAAGTCAAGGGACAAGGAAAGATACGTTTTCTCCAAAAGGATGGAAAAGAGGTTACCATGGAGGATGTATACTACGTACCTGATTTGAAGAGCAATATTCTCTGTATAGGTCAATTATTGGAGAAGGGATATTCGGTCTTCATGAAAGATCGAATACTGCAATTGAAGGACAAAAATGGTCGAGTGCTTGCGTACGTGGAGATGGCAAAGAACCGGATGTTCAAATCCAACTTGCAGAATATACAAGAGAGGTGTTTGCAAGTCAATATGAAGGATAAAGCAATGTTATGGCATTTACGGTTTGGAAACTTTCTTTATGGTGGGCTAAAGGAGTTAGCTAAGAAGGAAATGGTCCATGGATTACCAAACATGGACTACATCAAGACATTTTGTGAAGGTTGTGTCCTTGGTAAGCATGCAAGGAAAAATTTTCCAAAGAAGGCAGAATATCGTGCAAGAAGACCTCTCGAGTTGGTGCACACTGACATATGTGGTCCAATCACTCCAAAATCCTTTAGTGAGAAGAGATATTTTATCACTTTCATTGATGATTGTACAAGGAAAACATGGGTTTATTTTCTGAAGGAGAAGTCTGAAGCTTTTGAGGTGTTTAAAAAATTCAAGGTGATGGTGGAGACGAATGATCTTTACATCAAGCCTTTACGGTCGGACAGAGGCGGAGAATACATGTCGACCGCCTTCATAAACTATTGTGAGGAAAAAGGCATCAGAAGATACTTGACAGCACCATACTCACCTCAACATAATGGTGTCGCTAAAAGGAAGAATCGAGCGATCCTTGATATGGTTCGGTCAATGCTGAAGACAAAAGATATGCCAAAGGAATTTTGGGCAGAAGCGGTACAATGCGCAGTGTATGTGCAAAACCGATGTCCGCATTTAAGTCTGGAGAGCAAAACGCCACAAGAAGCTTGGAGTGGATATAAACCAACTGTATCACACTTTAAAGTGTTCGGTAGTGTGGCCTATGCTCATGTACCAGATCAAAGAAGAACCAAACTCGATGACAAGAGCAAGAAGTATGTGTTCATTGGGTATGACGAGAAGACGAAGGCGTTCAAGTTGTTTGATCCAATTGACAGAAAGGTGGTTATAAGTCGAGACGTACACATGAATGAAGAAAATACGTGGGATTGGAAGAATCAAAAGGAGGCAACACAAGGAGAGTCATTGAGTGTCCCACCGATACCCCAACGACGTCTCATGTATATAGCAAAGATGAAGATGAGCCGATTCAACCGAGGATGCGAAGTTTACAAGATTTGTATGAGTCAACTGAGGAAGTGCATTTGGTTTGCTTATTAGCAGACTCAGAGAACATCAGTGTCGAAGAGGCTGTTAGAGACAAAAGATGGAAAGCTGCAATGGATGAAGAGATAAAAGCAATCGAAAGAAACAAAACTTGGGATTTGGTGGAGCTGCCTCAAGGATACAAACCCATTGGTGTCAAATGGGTGTACAAGAAGAAAATGAATGCCCAAGGTGAAATTGAAAGGTATAAGGCGCGTCTAGTCGCAAAAGGTTATTCACAAAAGGCGGAAATCGATTATGACGAAGTGTTTGCACCGGTTGCAAGAATGGAGACAATTCGCCTCCTCTTATCTGTAGCTGCACAATTTGGGTGGCGGATTCATCAAATGGATGTAAAATCCGAATTTTTAAATGGAGTGCTTGAAGAGGAAGTTTACGTAGAGCAACCACCTGGGTACATGAAACCTGGGAGTGAGAGGAAAGTATTGAAGTTGAAGAAAGCACTTTACGGGTTGAAGCAAGTGCCACGAGCTTGGAACACCCGAATCGATACTTACTTCAAGAAGAATAGATACATACAATGTCCTTATGAGCATGCATTGTACGTGAAGAAAGAACAAGGTGATCTACTTCTTATTGCTATTTATGTTGATGATCTTATCTTCATGGGGAGTAATGAGAAGATTGTTGAAGAATTTAAAGAGGCTATGATGCCGGAGTTTGAAATGACGGATTTGGGATTGATGAAGTATTTTCTTGGTCTTGAGATCAAACAAGGAAGTTTTGGAATTTTTGTCTTGCAAGAAGTTTATGCGAAGGACATTTTGAAGAAGAACAAGATGGAAGAATGCAATCCAATAGCAACACCAATGGAGCTCGGTATGAAACTCTCTAGATTTGAGGGAGGAGATCAAGTAAATGCAAGTGAATACCGCAGTTTGGTAGGGAGTTTACGGTATCTCACATGTACAAGGCCGGACATTGCATACAGTGTTGGCATAGTGAGCAGATACATGGAGGATCCAAGACGCTCGCACCTCAAAGCTATTAAAAGATCAACATGCGAGGCCGAATATGTGGCAGCATCATGGTGTGTGTGTCACACAATTTGGCTAAGGAATTTGCTACAAGATCTAAAGCTACAACAACATGAGGCAACAGAGATACGAGTTGACAACAAATCTGCAATTGAATTGACAAAGAATCCGGTTCATCATGAAAGGAGTAAGCATATTGACATTCGCTTTCATTTTATCAGGGAACATGTGAAGAATGGAGACGTGAAAATGATTCATGTTGTAAGCCATGACCAAGTTGCAGATATTTTTACAAAGCCTCTACCAACTGTGCTGTTCGAAAGTTTGAAGGAGAAGTTCGGCATGAAAGATCAGAGAAGTTTGAGTTTAAGGGAGGAATTTGTTGAGAATTAAACTCAAAACTGTCAGAATTTTTGGGCAGTTTTCATCAGCGATTTGGAAGGTCAAATGGAAACCAAATTCAACGTATGACCTATGAATCTGGATGCTCCAAGAGTCTACTTTCTAACGGTTCAAGTTTCAAGATGTTTGGAAATTTGTGGAAGAAGTTATTGCTGTTTTAGTAACGAAGGGTCAGTTTTGACTGCATGGAGTTTCAGTTTCATTTATGTCTTCTTTTAATTTTGTTGACTATAGAACATTCTAGTCTATTGAAAAATACTATAAATAGGTATGTTGTAGGTTTGGAATGAAAGAAGCAAAAAAATATAAGAAAGAAACAAATTAAAGAAAGAAATTTTTCTCCTATCTTCTCAAAAGTATTCAAATACTTATATCCTCTTCCATCAGTATAATGATACAGAAAAGCATACATAACTTAAAAACCCCAAATATGGAATCTTGTAACTCGTAAAAGTCCAATGTATTCACAAAATTAATTCAAATGCATAATCAAGCGATAAAACATACCTAACTTAAAAAACTAAAATAGGGCATATGCTCGCTTCTAAATGTCCAATGTATTAATCTAAATAGTTGATTTTGAGACATGAAAATTGGGTCGCGCTGCTAAGTGCAAGCCACAACTTCATAGATATAAGAAAAAAACACTAGGAATAAAAAACAATTGTCTAAATCAAAGCTTTGTATGCAAAGTTATCGCATTTCAAACCCTGACGTATAATTTAGTGCACAAGCGACTAATAATGCTGAAAACATAAAATTAAAGGTAAAATTTGTGAAACATGAGGACTTTCTCAAATCATATGCAAGAGGAAAATGTTACTACAGTGCAAAATAATGCGATAAAATATATGTAACTTAAGTAATTCAAATATTGAAGTAATTAGTTGATGTTGACGATCAAAATGGGGTCATGTTGCTAAGCGCCACCCGCGACATCGAAGATATAAAAAAAATACTTGTAATAAAAAAAATCTAATTCGGACCATTGTATGCAACATTATCATATTACAAAGCCTAATGTGTAGTATAG
The DNA here is from genome assembly GCA_036759665.1 of Gynandropsis gynandra. Classification (NCBI taxonomy): domain Eukaryota; kingdom Viridiplantae; phylum Streptophyta; class Magnoliopsida; order Brassicales; family Cleomaceae; genus Gynandropsis; species Gynandropsis gynandra. Next base: position 18,322,245 of record CM071864.1, on the reverse strand, counting down.
TAAACAATCAACCAATAATACTGAAATCATAAAATAAAAGGGAAAAAGTATGCAACATAAGAACTATCTAAGATGATATGGAATAAGCAAAAGTTATCAATGTCCATAACGGGCGAAGAAAAGCATACGTAACTTAAAAAAATCAAATATGGAATCTTGTAACTCCTAAAATTCCAATGCATTCACCAATAGTTAATGAAAATGGGTCGGGCTACCGAGAGGATGTGAAAAATAAAAAGTAATTCAAGAGGATATGAAAGATGCAAAAGTAATTTAGGTCCATAATGGCGTTACCAAACATACGCAACTTAAGAACCTTGAAATTAGCATCTCCTAGCACATAAAAGTTCAATGTATGAAATAAATAGTTGGTTTTTCTATTTATTGAAAAAATGTTTAATTCGTAGTTTCATATGCAAAGTTATCGTATTACAAAGCCTAACGTATAATTTGTGCACAACTAGCCAACAGCGTTGAAAACATAAAATAAATAGGAAAAAGTGGTAGTGTAAGGATTTACCAAAAGGATACACAAGAACAAAAAGTAGTTAAACTACATAATGACGTAAAAAGACATATGTAACTTAAGATACTCGAATAAGGCATCTTGTAGTTCCTAAAAATTCAATACATTGATCTAAATAGTTGAGTTTGATTATGAAAATGGGGTTAGCCTACTAAGTGCAACCCTTGCATCGTGGATATCGAAAAAATAATTGGAATAAAAATATCGTATTTCAAAGCCTAACGTATAATTTAGTGCACAAACGACCAATGAATATATAAAATAAAAGGGAAAATGTGTGCAACATGAGGACTTTTCAAGAGGATATGAAACATGCAAAAGAAATTCAAGTCATAATGACGCGATAAAACATGTAGTTCCTAAATTTTTAAGAAATTAAGCTAAATAGTTGAGTTTGATGATTAAAATATGTTAGAGGTGCTAAGTGAAACACAAAACGTCATACATATCATACAATGTATTCACATAAATTAGTTAATATTGATGATGGAAATGGGGTCAGGCTGCCAAGAGGATATGAAAGAGGCAAAAGTCATTCAAGTTCATAATTAAACGACAAAAGATACCTAATTTAAGAAACTCGAATAGGGCATCTGCTCGCTTCTAAATGTGAAATGTATTAACATGAATAGGGTCGGAATGCTATGTGCAAGCCACGACGTCATAGATATAAGAAAAAAAAATACTAGGAATAGAAAACAATTGTCTAAATCAAAGTTTTGTATGCATAGTTATCTTATTTCAAACCTTAATGTATAATTTAGTGCACAAACAACCAATAATGCCGAAAACATTAAATTAAAGGCAAAATGTGTGCAACATGAGGACTTTCCCAAAAGATATGCAAGAGGCAAATGTTACTACCGTGCATAATAATGCGACAAAACATTTGTAACTTAAGAAACTTGAATCGGGCATCTTGTAGCTCCTAAAATTCCAACGAATTGAACTAATTAGTTGATGTTGATGATGAAAATGGATTCATGCTGCTAAGCTCCACCCACGACATCGAAGATATTGAAAAAATACTTGTAATGAAAAAAAAAATTCTAATTCAGAGCTTTGTATGCAACATTATCGTATTTTGAAGCCTAATGTGTAGTAAACAATCAGCCAATAATGTTCAAATTATAAAATAAAAGGGAAAATTTGTGCGATGAAGAATTTCCATGAGGATGTGCAAATTTAAAAAATAATTCAAGTGCATAAGGACATGAAAAGAATAAATAACTTAATAAACTCGAATATGACATCTTATAGCTCTTAAAAGTCCAATCTATTGACCTAAATAATTGATTTCGATGATGAAAACAGGTTTAGGCTACTAATCGCAACCTGCGACATCGTAGATATCAAAAGAAATATTTGGAATCAAATAAAAAATCGACAAATTCAGAGCTTTGTATGCAAAGTTATTGTTTTCCAAAGACTAACATATAATTCAGTGCACAACCGACCAATAACGTTTAAAAGAGAAAATCAATGGGAAAAAGTCCACAACCGACCAATAACCAAACATAAGCAACTTAAGAAAATTTCGTAGCACATAAAGTTCCAATGTATGAAATAAATAGTTGATTTTTCTGTTTATCGAAAAAAATTTCGTTTAATTCGTAGTTTCATATGCAAAGTTATTGTATTCAAAGCCTAACGTATAATTTGTGTACAACTGAACAATAATGTTGAAAACATAAAATAAACAGGAAAAAAATGAAAATTTAAGGATTTTACAAAAGGATATACAAGAATAAAGACTAATTGAATTACATAATGACACGAAAAAACAGATGTAACTTAAAAAACTCGAATAGGGCATCTTGTAGTTCTTAAAAGTTCAATGCATCGACCTGAATAATTGATTTTGATTATGAAAATAGTGTTAAGCTACTAAGTGCAACCTGTGTGTTGTAGATATAAAAATATAATGGGAATGAAAGTTATCGTATTTCAAGGCCTAATATTTTAGTGCACAACCGGCCAATGAAAACATAAAATAAAAGAAAAAAGGTGTGCAACATGAGGATTTTTGAAGAGGATATTAAAGATGCAAAAGAAATTTAAGTGTATAATGACGCGACAAAACATGTAGGTCCTAAACTTCTAACAAATTGAGCTAAATAGTTGATTTTTTATGATTAAAATATGTTTGAGCTGCTAACCGCAACCCAAAACGTCGTAAATATCGAAAAATACTCTAAATGGAAAAAAAACTCCATCTTATTCAAATCTTTGTATGTAAAGTTATCATATTCAAAGCCTAACGTATAATTTATTGCACAATAGGTAAATAACATTGAAAACATAAAATAAAAGTGAAAACGTGTGGAACCTAGGACTTTCCAAAAGGATATGCAAGAGGCAAAAGTAACTCAACTGCATAATAAAATGGCAAAACATACGTTACTTATGAAACTTGAATATAGCATCTTGTGGCTCCTAAATGTCCAATGCATTAACCTAAATATTTGATTTTCATACATGAAAATGGGGTCGGGTTGCTAGGTGCAACCCAAGACAACATAGATATCGAATAATATTACGTATGAAAAAATCATCTAACTCAGACCTTCGTATGCTAAGTTATCGCATTTCAAAGTCTAATATATAATTTTGTACATAAGCGGTCGATAATGCTGAAAATATTAAATTAACAGGAAAATATGTGCAACATGAGCACTTTCCAAGAGGATACGCAAAAGAAAAATATAATTCAAGTGCATAGTGACGTGACAAAATACAAGTAACCTAAGAGACTCCAACCTATTGACCTAAATAGTTAATTTTGATGATTAAATGTGGATTGAGCTGCTAAGCTAAACCCATGGCATCATACATATTGAAAAAGTATTGTGAATAAAGAAACGATTATCTTATTCAAAGCTTCTTATTCAGAGTTATCATATCACAAAGCCTAATGTATAATTTACTACACAATAGGCCAATAACGTTGAAAAAAAAAACGAAAAAGGGAAAAAGGTGTTCAACATGTGGGGTTTTCAACAGGATAGTCAAGAGGCAAGAGTAATTCAAAGTGCATAATCTCATGATAAAATATATGTAACTTAAGAAACTCAAATATGGTATCTCATAGCTCCTAAAAGTCTAATGTATTCTGCTAAATAGTTGATTTGAGGATGAAAATGGGCTCAAGCTACAAACCGCAACTTGTGACATTTTCGATATCAAACTAAATACTTGGAATGAAATAAATAATTGTTTTATTTAAATCATTGTATGCAAAGTTATCATATTACAAAGCCTAACGTATAATTTAGTGCACAACTAGCCAATCACGCTGATAATAGAAATTAAAAGGAAAAAATTATGCAACATGAGGACTTTCCAAGAGGATATGCAAGAGGCAAAAGTAATTCAAGTGCTTAATGATGTGACAAACATACATAACTCAAGAAACTCGAATAGAGCATCTTGTAGCTTTTGAAAGTTCAATATATTGAGGCAAATAGTTGATTTTGATGATGAAAGTGGATTCGGGATACTAAGTGCAACTCAAGACAGTGTAGACTTAACAAATATAATTGGAATTAAAAAAATCATATGTTTTAGAGCTTTTATGAAAGTTATCATATTTCAAACACTAACGTATAATTTAATGCATAACTTACCAATAACGCTGAAAACTTAAAATAAAAGGGAAAAAGTGCGGAGCATGAAACTTTCCAAGAGGATATACTAGAGGAAAGAGTAATTAAAATGCATAATGATAAGATAAAATATACACAACTTAAGAAAGTTGAATAGGGCATCACGTAGTTTAGCAAAGTCTAAAAACAAATTCAAGTGCATAATGACTCTACAAAAGATTCGTAACTTGAGAAACTAAAATCTAGTATCTCGTAGATCTTAAAAGTCTAATGTAATTACCTAAATAGTTTATTTTGATGATAAAAATGGGGTCAGGTTGCTCACCGCAAACTATGACGTTAGAGATAGCAATTAAAATACTTGGAATGAAAAAAATCGTCTAATTTGGAAGTTCGTTTAGTAACCCCGAAACATAAAATAAAATGAAAAAAATTGTGTAACATGAAGAATTTTCATGAGGATATTCAAGGGCATAAGTAAATCAAGTGCATAATAACGCGACAAAAAAAAAGGAAAAATCATGTGTAACTTAATAAACTTAAATATGGCATCTCGTAGCTCCTAGAACTTCAATGTATTGACATAGATAGTTTATTTTACTTTTACTTAAGAAAACCAAATCGGGCATCATGTAGCTCCTAAAAGTCCAATGTATAGAGCTAAATAGTTGATTTTGAGGATGAAAATGAGGTCAGACTGCTTAGCACAACCCGCAACGTTATAGATATCGAAAAAGAAATACTGGAACAAAAATGTAATCTTCTAATTTGGAGCTTGATATCAAAATTTACTATATTTCACAACCTAATGTACACGTCTGTGCACAATCGGTAAATAACATGGAAAACATAAAAGAAGTGGGCAACATGGTGTAACATGAGGAATTTCTAGAGCATATGCAAGAGAAAAAAATTAATTCAAGTGCACAACAAATTGAAAAATGTAAATAACTTAAGAAACTTGAATGAGACATCTTGTTGATCGAAAATGTCAAATGTATTAAGCACAATAAGTAATTTGAGGATGAATATGGGGTTGGGCTGCTGAGCAAAACCCGAGACGTCATAAATATAAAAAAATATTTGGAATGAAAAAATTCTACTAATTCAACGCCTAATGTATAATTTTCCAAGAGGATATGAAAGAGACAAAGGTAATTCAACTGTATAACAACGTGACAAAACATACAAAACTACAGAAACTCGAACAGAGCATGTTGTAACTCCAAAAAGTCAAATGGATTGAGCTAAAGAGCTCATATTAAGGATGAAAATAGGTTTTGGGCTGCTAAGCCCAACCTCCGACGTCTTGAATATCAAAATAATATTTCGATTGAAAAAAACTTCGCTTCATTTGGAGCTTTACATAGAAAGTTTTCGTATGTAAATTGTTAATAAATAATTTAGTGCACAATCAACCAATAACGCTAAAAACATAAAATAAAATGGAAAGATATGTGCAAATTTAGAAAACGCAATAGGATCAGGCTGCAAAACGCAATCCTTGACATCATAGAAATCGAAAAAAAATATTGGGAATAAAAATGTATGTCTAGTTTAAACCGTTCTACGCAAAATTATCATATTTCAAAGCATAACATATAATTTTGTGCACAAACGTCCAATAACGACAAAAAAAAAAACATAATAGAAGAGTGTAAAAGGGTGTAACATGAAGAATTTCCAAAATGATATGCAAAAGGTAAAAGTAATTCAAGTGCATAATGACTTGATAAAACATATGTAACTTAAGAAAATCGAATGGGATATCTTGGAGGTCGCAAAAATCAAATATATTGAGCTAGATAGTATATTTTTTCAGGATGAAAATGGGGAGTGGCTGGTAAGCGCAACCCATGACATCATAGATATTGAAAACTTTGTGGAATGAAAAATCAAACATCTTATTGGGAGTTTAATATGGAAATTTATTGTCTTTCAAAGTCTAACTTATAATTTTATGCACAATCAGCCAAAAACGGCGAATACCTATAATATAATTTAAAAGGGTCCAACAAGTACGTAACATAAAAAAACTCGAATGTAGCATCTTGTAGGTTTTAAAAGTCAAATATATTGAGCTAATAGTTGATTTGGAGGATGAAATTGGGGTCGGGCTGCTAAGCGCAAACCGTGATGTTAAAGATATCGAAAAAAAATACTTGGAATAAAAAGTATTCAAATTTATAGTTTATATGAAAATTTACATAATTCAAAGTCTAACGTATAATTTTGTGCACAACTGAAAAATAACTCTAAAACATAAAGAAGAGGGTAAAAGTATGTCACATTAGACTTTGCAAGAGGATATGAAAGAGGAAAAAGTAGTTCAAGTGCATAAAGACATGACCAAACATATATAACTTAAGAAACTTGAATACGAAATCTTATAGTTTGTAAAAGTATTATATATTAAGCGAAATAGTTGTTTTTATGATGAAAATTGGGTCAGGCAGCTAAGGGCAATCCACGACGTCATAGATATTGATAAAATACTTCTACTGAAATATAAATTTATATAAATTGGAGCTTTATGTGCAAAACTAACGTATTTAAAGCTTAACGTATAATATTGTGCAAAATCGGCCAATAAGAGCGAACACATATAATAAAATTTAAAAAGGGTGCAACATGACGACATTCCGAAAGGATGCAAAACACAAGTAATTCAAGTTCATAACAATACGACTAACATATGTAACCGAAGAAACTCAGATAGTGCATCTCATTGCTCCGAAAACTCCATTATATTGAGCTAAATAATTGTTTTGAGGATTAAAATAGGGTCGGCTTGGCAAGCACAATCCGCAAAGTTTTTGACATGGAATACAAATATTTTTAATAATAACCTCACTACAATAAGATATGGTATTTCAAAATCTTGAATATAATTTTGTGTAAAACGAGCAATAACGGCAAAAACATAAAAGAAGAGGGTAAAAGGGTTCAACATGAGGAATTTCCAAATGGAAATGCAAGTGGAAAAGGTAGTTCAAGTAAATAACGACATGAGAAAACATATATAACTTAAGAAACAAGAATGGGGCATCTTGTAGGTTGTAAGAGACCAATATATTAAGCTAAATAGCCTATTTTGAAGAAGCAAATTGAGTTAGAACACTGTTCAAAACTTAAAACTCATAGATATCGAATACAATACTTGTAATAAAAAATCGTCTAATTAAGAGTTTTGATGGAAAAATTAACATATTTTTCAAAGCCTAACGAATAATTTTGTGAACAATCGTCCAAATAATGACAAAACATATAATAAAATTGAAAAATTGTGCAACACGAGGTCTTCCAAGAGGATATGGAAAAGGCAAAAGTAATTTAGGTCCGTAATGATGGGATAAAACATACATTACTTAAGAAAGTAGATCAGACATCACCTAGCTCCTTTTTTAGGATGAAAATGGGGTCGTGCTGCTAGGTGCATTCCGAAACGTCAGAGATATGATGCGTTCCAAGTTAAAGAAATATTAACATAAACTACCCGCAAGTGCACGACACGTGTGTAGTACTCTAGGTGCCGATCCCACAGGGACTACACAATACAACCTAAACCCAAACTACGAATCAAACTTGAAAACAACGAATATTGGTTTTAAGAATGAAATAATTAAAAACAATAAACTAATGAGTTCTTAACAGTGAGACAAACGTTCTAGGATTACGGTATAACCACAAGACTACCGAAACCAACAATCAACTATCTAATCATGCATTCCCAATTAAATTATCTAAGGAGGACGACCTAATATGATATCTACCCTCTCTCAAGGCATAGACACGTGATCTAGTCAAGTTATCCCCTACTTTCGTAGCTGACACCTTAAAAGGTTCTATGATTCATCGATTTTACCCTCAACCGCTACTATCCTACTTTTGTAGCCTAGTCTTGGTTGTTCTAAACCCGATTATCCGGAATTAGAATTCTTCTTTCGATCCTTCTCCTAAGTTCCTAAAACATGCATCTACGTGGCCATTTGTAAACACAAGTCAATCAAGCACTCAAACAAAGAATAGATAAATGAAAATGGGAAATTGCATTCAAAGATAAATCAAAGTGGTTCAGGGATAGCCATGGCCTAATCCCTTTTCCTAGAACAAAACGACTACTCGCTCATGCGTTCGAAAGCAAACAACATAATTGAAATAGATAGTTTAAAGAACATAAAAACAAAACGAAACCGAAGTCCCTATTCGATCTTCAATGCTCCTTGAATGTCTCCTCCACAAGAACTCACGAACAACTATTCTCTCCACTCTCTCTCTACAACTCTCTCTCTAATTCTAACGTGTGTGTTCTCTCCTCCCAACTGAAGTGAATTCGTCCCCTAGCTCTCCTCCTTGTCTTTCCTCTTTTCTCTCTTTCCTTTTCTCCTATTTTTCCTCTTTGGCCGTTCAATTCCACTACAAGAAAATTCGGATTTCGGGACTGCATTTGCGGACTGAAGTATCCGTCCCTAAATTTAGGGACGGATTAGGGACTAATTATAGACGGATTAAGAAAACAGTCCCAAATCCCCTAAATTTTTTGGGGACTGTAGGTCAGTCCCTAAGTCATCCGGAATTCGGGACGGATTAGGGGCTGGAATCGTGGCGGTAGGGGATTAAGAAAACAGTCCCAAATCCGTCCCTAAATTTGGGGACTGTAGGTCAGTCCCTAAGTCATCCGGAATTCGGGACGGATTAGGGGCTGGAATCGTGGCGGTAGGGAAATTGCGGACTGCTGACTGTGCAGTC
>CM071864.1:18287626-18308037 GCA_036759665.1 Gynandropsis gynandra | reverse complement strand
TCGTCTAGTAAATTCCTGAAGAAATGATGTCCCAAATCCAAACTACAACTTGATTAGAAATTCCTAGACTAAGCGCACGACGCCATAACACTTGTAATCTAATATTGAAAAGTTAGTGAACACCAAAAATTTCTCCAATGGATTGATAGCTAAAATCTCCATAATTAACTCACTACAAGAAATACACAGATTAGGGACTGAAGAATCAGTCCCTAATCCGTCTGGAAAGGCATTTAGGGACTGATTCGGGACTGGCACGGGCCGTCCGCAAATGAGCGTCGGCAATCAGCTCCAGTCGGTAAACCGTCCGCAATTGCGGACTGAAATGGTAGTTGGAAAACCGTCGGGAAATTCCGGACGGACTGTGCCGTCGGCAAATTTCCCGACTGGACTTTGCCGTCGGGAAATTTCCGGACGGCATGTTTCCGTCGGGAAATTTCCCGACGGCGTTGTAGTCGGGAAACTTTTTTTTTTTACAGACATTTCCGGACGGAAAGTGCCGTCGGGAAAATTCCCGACTGAAACGGGAAATTTCCCGACGGCGTGTTTCAGTCGGGAATTTTCCCGACGGCACTGTCCGTCCGGAAATGTCTGTAAAAAAAAAAAAGTTTCCCGACGGAAACATGCCGTCCGGAAATTTCCCGACGGCAAAGTCCAGTCGGGAAATTTGCCGACGGCACAGTCCGTCCGCAATTTCCCGACGGTTTTTCCAACTACCGTTTCAGTCCGCAATTGCGGACGGTTTACCGACTGGAGCTGATTGCCGACGCTCATTTGCGGACGGCTCGTGCCAGTCCCGAATCAGTCCCTAAATGCCTTTCCAGACGGATTAGGGACTGATTCTTCAGTCCCTAATCTGTGTATTTCTTGTAGTGTTCCTTTTCTCTTCTTTCCTCTTTGTTGCAGCATGCTATTTTGTGAGTTTTCCATTTTTCTTGCATTGGTTTCTATTCTTGAGTAAGTGGACACGTTTCCTTTATATTTTCCAGCCATATAACTCTCATTTCTCTTCTCTAACCATGTTTCATTTTTGTGTAGGCAACTAACCACTTCCTTTTCTTGTTTCCCGCAAGTTTCCTTTCTTGTTTCTGCAGGTGATGGACGCGCTCCATGCCGGCTGGAGAGTGTGCCCTGCGTGAGCTCCCTTGCTAAAACTGCACCCGCGTGTGCTGAAGGCCTACCCGACTTATCCTGAAGCTGCTGGACCTGCTGGACCAATGGCCCCGCGAGGGCTAAGGAATGTGCCCTGTGCAGGGTACGTTGAGTGCCCCGCGCGGGCTACGTTGAGTGCCCTGCATGGGCTGTGATGTTGCTCAAGGTCTGTACGGGCTGAAGTCCTCTCTAACCTGTGCTGTTTATCATCCCACTTGTTCCGTTATGATCCTCGATGCTAATTCTTTGTCCCGTGTACGTTCTTTAGCTCCAAAACGAACCAAATATGCATTATAACCTGTAAGAACATCTAAACACGAAAACGAGTAAAAAAGATACAAAAGCACACGTAAACATCGCATCCATCATCATAAACATCTCTAAAATCATGCGAGAAATACGTATAAAAACGAGACGATCAAGATATAAAAAAATACCTGGAACGAAAAAGAAATCGTATAAGTTATTATATTTCACAATCTAACATATAATTTGTGCACAGTCAGTAAATAACAGGGAAAACATAAATGAATAGGGCAATAGGGTGCATCATGAGGAATTTTCAAGAGGATATGCAAGAGGAAAAAGTAATTAAAGTGAATAACAACATGAGAAAACATACATAACTTAAGAAACTTGAATGAGATATTTTGTAGGTTGAAAAAATCTAATGTATTCAGCTAAATAAGCACTAAAAATGAGGTTCGACTGCTGAGCGCAAGCTGAGACGTCATATATCGAAAAAAATACCTGGAATGAAAAACGTTCTTCTAATTCATAGCTTTCTATGAAATGTTATTGTATTTTAAAGCCTAGCCTATAATTTTATTCACAGTCGATCGATGAGGGCGAAAGCATATAATAAGATTTAAAAATGGAGGAATACGAGAACTTTCCAAGAAGATATGGAAAAGTCAAAAGTAATTCAAGTCCATTACAACGCGACAAAACAAACAAAACTTAAGAAACTCGAACATGGTATCTCGTAGCACCTAAATGTCCAATGTAGTGAGGCAAATAGTTCATTATGAAGATGAAAATGGAATTGGGGTGCAAAGCGCCATCCGGACGTCTTAGTACTAAAGAAATACTGGGAAAAAATTCATCTAATTCGAACCTTTATATGCAAAGTTATCATATTTCAAAGCGTAACATACAACTTTGTGCACAAATTGTCAATAACGGCAAAACCTAAAAAAAGTGTGTAAAAGGGTACAACATGAGGACTTTCCAAAAAGATACACAAGAGGAAGAACTAATTCAAGTATAAAACGACTTGACCAAACATACGTAACTTGAGAAACTCGAATGAGGTATCTCAGAGGCTGTAAAAGTCCAACGTATTGAGCTAAATAGTCTATTTTGAGGATGAAAATGGGGCCGTGATGTTGAGCGCACCGCACTCAATTCAATGATCAAGCTTATCCTGATACATTGAAAATATCGAAAATACTTGGAATGAAAAAACTTTGTTCTATTTCATGCTTTATATGAACAATTCTGGTACTTCGAGCCCAACGTATACTTCTGTGGACCATGGGCCAGTAACGGTGACACAGAATAAAAAAAATTTAAAAATGGTGAAATACAAGGACTTTTCAATAGGATAAGGAAATTAAAAAGGCAATTCAAGTTCATAACATCGTGACAAAATATACCTAACTTAAGAAACCCAAATGGGTATCTTGTAGCTCCTAAAAGTCCAATGTATTAAACTATATAGTTGATTTTGTGAATGAAAATATGGTTGGACTGCTACCCGTAACCCGCAACCTTGTTGATATTAAACAAATTCTTAAAAATAAAAATATTTAATTTAGACCTTTATATACAAAGTTATCGTATTTCAAAATGTAATGTATAATTTAGCGCATAATTTGCCGATAACAGGGAGAACATATAATATAAGGGAAAAAGAGTGCAATTTCTCTTGCACCATTTAGTCTGATTCAACATCGTTGAGTGTACAATTTACCATACCCTTTGCACCATTTAGCGCCATTTCCCTTGCACCATTTAGCGCCAAAAAAGAGAAAAAGAGTGCAATTTCCCTTGCACCATTTAGCGCATAATTTACCATATCCTTTGCACCATTTAGTCTGATTCAACATCCTTGAGTGTACAATATCTTCCTTGAGGGTTTCATTTTTAGCCCCATCAATTTCAGACTTTTCTCATCTTTACGAGCATCACTCGTGGGTTAAGACATTCGTCAGCCATGAGTCCTCGTCAAATGCATTTAAATACAAAAGTTTACATGTACTAGAAGGAATATTTATAGAAAACGTCTTGTTATCATTGTTCTTTCTTTTTCGGTCAAGGTCTTTGGTCTCATATACTTCATTCATTATGATTGTTGTGTCAAAGTGCGGATTTTGAGTATGTGTCCAGATAGTTATGGCTAGCTTTCTCTTGATTGTTCTTCAAATTTTATAGAAAGATAAAAAATGTATTTGAAAATTATGATAATCATGTCTTTCTAACTTTTGTGCAATTCCAAAACGATACCCACCAAAAATGTTAGCCATACAAGTTTCTTTATTCTCAACTAGATGTTACCGAAGTATTCCTTAACAGTCCATTGCATTTCTTCACAATCCTTTTTCCTTGGCATACTTTGTATCGTTTTTGCATTTAAAGATGGAAATATTGGGGGTACATATCTCCTTTGCACTGGAAATTTTAGTTCTCTTGCTCTTGATGTACAAATATCCATCCATCCACTAATCGATCCCACCATGATATATCATTATCGTTGAATTAAGCTACTACATGTTACAAATATACATTCATCCACTAATCGGTCCCACCATGATATATCATTATCGTTGAATTTAGTTACTACATGTTGAACCTTCTTGCATTCCAAGTATGTGCTACTTTAAAAATGTTTTCCATCTGACTCTCCCAATTGAGAAACACTTTCAGTAACACATCTAACAAATGTAGATTGTTTAAATTTAATGATGTTACCATCTTCTAATTCTCATTGAAGACGATGTGGTGGTTCATCGTCAGACTCATAATCATCATATACTTGATTGCGATGATGTCAACATGATCAATGCGGTTTTTAATTATCATCCTCTATCAATATGAGGTGGTCATCATCGTTCCTCATGTCTAGAGGATAGGTGGGTGGGGTTGTTCATCCCCTTCGTTATTTACTTTTGGCCTTTGTTGTCGAGTTTGAACCACAAATTAATTGGATTCTGTTTTTTTGAGCCTCTTCAAGGGATTCATTTGTCGTTCCATTTTTTCGGAGCATTTGCGCAATCAAATCACATTGATTATTGTGTTGAAAATTTTCTCCTTGTTCAACCATACTATGTGGTTCTGTTTTTCTAAACAAGAAATAAAGAAACAATTAGTACAAATGGAAATAAAAATTCAAACGATAGAATCGTAATTTTTGTCCTTCAATCGAGTTCTTATAGAAAAGTAATACATGCATCGAGAGTTGGAAACTCAAAACACATACGGGGTGTAGACATTGCGTACGTCAACCATACATATGTATACACTAGTCGTAGACGTGTGGTGTATGACATGGTACACGTATATACTTAACCTGCTATATCAAGAAAAGGAGATGATCCAATAATAAAATTCTAGATTCACTACTGCTTTAATCGGTACATATCGGCATACACAACATGTACGTCAAAATTAACCACCATATGTACATGTACATCTATACAAACATAAATGTGCACCATATGTTACATACGCTACCATGTGGTGTATGTAAAGACATATAGTGCACACATGTATGTAAACTGGTATTCACGTGTACATGCACCATGTGCATACATAGGATAGGATCCATATTGTACATATAATTACTACACACATATGTTGACATATGAGTAGATGTACCATCTTTGTGTGTAAATGTCTGATGCAGACACTACACTTGGGTTCATATTGTGCATACTAATACTACCATACGTGCAACACATCTACAACATTTTGACCACGTATAACTACCAAACATACATATCGACATAAGTGTGGATCTGGTGCACAATACCTAGCACTACGACATATGAAGAGGCTGTCCGCCGTAGGTGCGATATGGGGAGAGAGGTGATCGAGAGGAACCTTCTGGAGTCAGTTGTGTGCTCGAGAAGACAGAAGGAAAATGTGATCGGGTGGGCCGAGTTTATCACCCGAGACCCAACAATGTTCAAGTCCAGCAAGGAACGATCCTGCCCAGCACGGTGAAGCCCATTTAAGCAAGAAACAGCCCAACAACCATTAAAAAGGCCCAGCAAGCAAATTGGAGGCCCATGCACAAGGAAAACGAGATCAGAAGAAAGAAGAAAGCAACAAGTAATGGTAAAGGATAAAATTAGCCATACATTGAATCAAAAATTAAGAAGTTAATATCTCTATATAAGGACCAAAAATAGTATAATAGGTCTGTAATTTTTATATGTAATTAGGAAAGGTGCGAAAGTGCATCACATCCCATATTCATCTAAACCGCGTCTTCTTCTTTTCTCACAAAAACACAACAACATTTTCATCCAAAATACACACGACATAACACAATCAAAAGATCAATCCATGCTATTTCTTATTCCGCATGCACAAGTAATATCAAGGCTCATGAAAAACACAAATTCGTTTCATGAACATAAAAACAACAATTGGTATCAGAGCCTTCTGGTTCTAAGCACAAAGAAGGAGCACAAGCAGCACAACCAACACAACATTCAGCACAACAAACAACACAAGAAAACCACACAAGCAACACATAACAACATCATGCAGACCAGACCTCCTATTCCTGTGTTCGACGGCAAAAGTTACAACCTTTGGATGATAAAGATGAAGGCTTTATTGAGATCAAAGCAACTATGGAAGGTGGTCATAGAAGGACTACCGAAGAAGCCTGTGATGGGGGTAGTGCCATTGGAGGAGGAGTTACAGAAAGCATACAACTTTGGGAGGAGATAGAAGCTAAAGCTCAAACGGCTTTACAACTGCTATATAGTGCAGTAACAAACGACATTTTCATAGCTCACCTATCTGTGTGTGAGTTTTCGAAGGCTGCCTGAGATCTACTAAAGGAGAGATTCCAAGGAGACCCCAAGACAACCATGATAAAACTCCAAAAGTTGAAGGCTAGCTACTACACCTTGAGGCAAGGTGAGAAGGAAAGCATTAAGGATTTTCCAAACAAGGTCACAAAATTAGGCAACAAAATGAAGGCGTTTGGAGATGAGATTAGAGAAGACACTCTAGTTTCTAAAATTCTGTGTTCATTACAAGAAAGGTTTGACCCATACGTTGGGGCCATAGAGTAGACCAAGGATTTCACAACACTCACGGTGGGAGAGTTGGTCATATCATTACAATCTCAAGAATCGAGATTAGATGACAGGCATGGGTGTGACTTAGAAGATATTTTCAAGCAAAGTTCAAAGGACTCAAGGTCAACAACAACAGATCTGAGTCGAGTAAGAAGCCCTTTGGAAAATAAAACTACAAACCTAAAGGAAATAAGTTGTGCAATATATGTAAAAGGATAATCACGTAGAGAACCACTGTTTCTTCAGAAACAAGCAAACCCAAGACAGAGGTGAACAAAGCAGACATAACAAAAGCAAGAAGGAGTGCTACACATTCGCCAAACTATACCATTTTTCTCGTGAGTGTAGAAACAAAAGACCCACCCAAAACCAAGCACAAGTAAATCAACAAGAAGAAGACGAAAACTCATTAGTTATGGCAACACACTTAACGCATCAGGTTTTGTGTCGCTAGTTGCCAGCGGTGCAACAAATCACATGACCAAGCAAGAAAGTTATTTCACAACTCTAGATAGGTACTTTAGAGTACCTATAAAGGTTGGAAACGAAGAGGTTTTAACTACTGCCGGTAAGGGAAGCATTCAAGTTCACACGAAGAAGGGGGTTGAAACCATTAAGGATGTTTTCTTAGTGTCAGAGTTGGACAAAAACCTATTAAGTGTGCCGCAAATGGGTTGAAATGGGTATGAAGTTGTCTTCACCAAAGAGAAGTGTCTGATAAAAGATAAAGCTGGTGCAAGGATCATAGAAGTTCCTTTGGTCAAGAAGGCAATAGTAGCTGAAGAGAAACTTGGAGTATCTTGTTAAGAATTAATTCTACATATATGAGATTAATCATATATGGATAGATTAGTTCTTAATAATCTCCTAAGGATTAAATAAAACACACACAACTATATTTGGTAGTCAAAGTGGCCGTTGGAAGGAAGGAAAGGAATATTGCTATTTTTGAGTAATTAGAATCACATGTGCAACTCAAGAAACCAAGCAACAAGGAGCTGTCCCTTTCTCCTCTATAACCGTGAAAGATGAGGACAAATTCATTAATTATGTTGTACTTGTAGTTTAAATTTCTAACATGGTATCAGAGCGGTTTTAATTTATTCTCTCATCATTCTCTTGTGTTTCTAAGCTCAAACTCTCGATCTCTCTTCTTCTTCTTCATATCACTAAAATCTCTTTACAAGCAAAATGGATATGGAAGGCACAAAAATGGCTGTTCCCATAATCCTCAAAGGTCCAAACTACCTATTATGGTCAAGATTAATCAAATCAGCCCTAGGAGGAAAAGGACTTTGGAAGCATATTGAAGAAAATGAAGCTTCAAAGGTAACATCTCACGGTGAAGATGGAAAAGAAATTATCACCATGGACTTGGAAAAGTGGACACAAGAAGATCAAGCTGTCCTATCTTTCCTTCAAAACTCACTTGAGCCATCAATCCTTGAAGCCTATTCCTATTGTGAAAGTGCAAAGGAATTATGGGACATCCTCAAGAAGGTTTTCGGCAACAGCTCCAATATAAGTCGGATTTATGAAGTGAAAAGAGAAATCAACAATCTCACACAAGAAGGGATGACCTTCAACAAACATTTTGGGAGGTTTAGGTCCTTATGGGCGGAGCTAGACATCTTAAGGCCGAGCTCCATTGATCCAAAAGTTCTCAATGAGAGGAAAGAACAAGATAAAGTCTTTAGTCTCCTCTTCACCCTAAGTCCCGCCTATAATGATGTTATCAAACACATCCTTAGGTCTGACACTCTACCAAGCCTAGAGGATGTGTGTGCTCAAATTCAAAAAGAAGAAGGGTCACTTGGCTTATTTGGAGGCAAAGGCGAGATGATTCAACTAGCAAACAAGGGACATTTTCAACAAGGAGGCGTTGGAGGCTTTGGCGGCAAACAAGGATTCAAAAAATGTGTGTATTGCAAAAAGAAAGGACACACTAAAGAGGAATGTTGGATCCTTCATCCCCACCTCAAGCCACCAAGGAACAATAATTTCAAGAACCAAAGAGCTCACTTTTCCAACAAAACACAAGGAGAGCCGACCGGTGCATCTTCTTCTCAAAATCATGGGGATGAATTCAAGACTATGGCCGCCTACATGATGAATGCTCAAGCTGAGATGGTCAAGAAGTCCGACATTGAAGCACTCATCAAAGCCTTGAAGGAGAATTCCGATAATAAAGAGGGTAAAGGTTTTCTTGCATCTAAAAATACTAAACCATTATTAATTGATTCCGGAGCTTCTCATCATATGATTAGTGATGCTAATCTCTTAAGAAATATTAAACCGGCCTTAGGTAGTGTCATAGTAGCAAATGATTACAGGGTTCCAATAGAAGGTGAAGGAATTCTTAATTTATTTGAAAAAGATACAAAAGCATTATACTTGCCTAAGTTTACATCAAATTTGTTATCGGTTAAAAGAACCACAAATGATTTAAATTGTAATGTGATTTTTAGTCCTAATGAGGTTTCTTTTCAGGATATTAAGACAAGGAAAATATTTGGCAAAGGAGTCACCAAGGATGATTTATACATGCTTGAAGACACCAAGTCTTTTTCGGATGTTTTTAAAATTTCGGATGTTTCTAATGCTTCTAATATTTTCAAAACTTTTTCAGTCTCTTATGATGATGTTATTTGGCATGCTAGATTAGGACATCCACATGTTCGTGCCTTAAGCTTAATGTTGCCTAATGTTTCTTTTAAATCGGATGAATGTGAGGCTTGTATTCTAGGAAAACATTGTCGAACTGTTTTTTCTAAATCTCTCACAAAATATGAAAATTGTTTTGATCTTGTGCATTCGGATGTGTGGACAGCCCCATGCCTATCTAGAGAAAACCATAAATATTTTGTCACTTTTATAGATGAAAAATCAAAGTATACATGGATTACTTTGTTACAATCTAAGGATAGGGTGCTAGAAGCATTTATAAATTTTCAAAACTATGTTACTAACCATTTTAATGCCAAGATTAAAATTTTTAGATCGGATAATGGTGGAGAATATATGAGCACAACCTTCAAATTACATCTATCTAAGCATGGCATAATCCACCAAACAAGCTGTCCATATACTCCCCAACAAAATGGTGTAGCCGAGAGGAAAAATAGACATCTAATGGAGGTGGCAAGGTCTATGATGTTCCATACAAGTGTACCAAAAAGGTTTTGGGGAGATGCGGTTTTAACCGCATGCTATCTTATAAACCGAACCCCTACAAAAGTCCTACAAGATCTCTCCCCATTTGAGGTATTAAACAAAACTAAACCTCTTATTAACCACTTACGAGTTTTTGGTTGTGTATGTTTTGTATTAGTACCCGGGGAACAAAGAAACAAACTAGAGGCGAGAAGCACAAAGGCTATGTTCATTGGATATTCTACTACCCAAAAGGGGTATAAGTGTTATGATCCCTCTACACGGCGAGTTCTAGTATCCAAAGATGTCAAGTTCATGGAAGACAAAGGGTTCTATGATGAGAAAAATTGGGAAAGTATAAAGGACTTGGCTAGTTCACCTTCGGACCGAGCTAACAACCTCAAGAAAATTTTGGAGACACTTGGGTTAGGAACCGTTGAACTACCAAGAAGGAACGCAACCATCCATCTAACACCAAGAAGCGCCGGACTTGAGGAAGAAAGAGCCAGACTTGAGGAAGAAAGATCACAAGAACGCAATACCGTTGATCATGAAGGGGGAAATGAAAATGGACAGTCCGAGGCTGACATAAATGCCATGGATGAGATGAAATTTCAAGAGGAAGAACATCAAGCTCATGATCAAGGAATTGCCGAGGTACAAGAAGTACAAGATGTAAATGAGGCCGAGGTACAAGAGGAGCCGAGGGTTGAAACACAAGAAGTGGTACAAGGATTGAGAAGAAGCGCAAGGCTAAGGAAGGTAAAAAGAGTGTATTACAATTGTGAAGCGGTAGCTCATCCAATTCAAGCAACATGCTCTCTAGCCGTGTACCCTCATGAACATCAAGTCTTCATGGCCAACTTGGATGAGGAGTACATCCCGAAGACATATGAAGAAGCCAAAGAGCATAAAGTGTGGAGAGATGCCGTGGGGAATGAGCACAAAGCAATGGAGATAAATGGAACTTGGTTTGAGTCGGAATTACCTAAGGGAAAGAAAGCCGTCTCAAGCAAATGGGTGTTCACGATCAAATACAATAGTGATGGGTCCATAGAAAGGCACAAAGCAAGACTCGTGGCAAGAGGATTCACACAAGTGTATGGAGAAGACTATGTAGATACATTTGCTCCCGTTGCAAAGCTCCATACTATTCGGATCATACTCTCCCTTGCCGTGAACCTTGAGTGGAATCTTTGGCAAATGGATGTCAAAAATGCATTTCTACAAGGGGAATTAGAAGATGAGGTCTACATGTATCCACCTCCGGGGCTAGAACACATAGTGAAACCGGGAAATGTTTTAAGACTTAGAAAGGCGATCTATGGTCTTAAACAATCCCCAAGGGCGTGGTACCACAAGCTTAGCACAACACTAAATGGACATGGCTTTAGAAGATCCGAGGCCGATCATACTCTATTCACATTGCCAAGCTCAAAGGGAAGGGTGGTGGTGCTTGTCTATGTTGATGATATAATCATCACGGGAAGTGACATAGAAGGCGTGGAAGCCACTAAGGTATATCTTAAAACTATGTTTGATATTAAGGATTTAGGAGAACTAAAGTACTTTCTAGGAATAGAAATATGTCGTTCTAAGGAAGGACTATTTCTATCCCAAAGAAAGTACACCCTTGATATGTTGAATGAGCTAGGTACAATGGAAGGAAGAATAGCAAGAACTCCACTAGAAGATGGATACAAAGTGATGCGTAAGGGGGAGATAGATGATGAGCCATTTGAAGACCCTAAACTCTATAGGAGAATGGTTGGGAAATTGATCTATCTCACCATAACAAGGCCGGACATTTGTTTTGCGGTGAACCAAGTGAGCCAATATATGCAAGATCCAACAACTTATCATTGGAAGATGGTTGAACGGATCCTAAGATATTTAAGTGGAACAAAGGATCAAGGAGTATGGATGGGATGCAACAAAAACACGGAGATTGTAGGATATTGTGATGCGGATTGGGCCGGGGACCGAGTGGATAGGAAGTCAACCACGGGCTATTGCACATTTATAGGAGGCAATCTAGTTACTTGGAAGAGCAAGAAGCAAAAGGTGGTTTCATGTTCAAGTGCAGAAGCCGAGTACCGAGCAATGAGGAAGTTAACCAATGAGTTAGTATGGATTAGAAATGTTCTCACGGACTTGGGCATTGAGACATCATCTCCCATTACAATGCATTGTGATAACCAAGCCGCCATCCACATTGCGTCCAATCCGGTGTTTCATGAGAGGACAAAGCACAATGAAGTGGATTGTCACAAGGTTAGACAAATGATTGAACAAGGAGTAATTCTACCGTGCTATACAAGAAGTGAAGATCAATTGGCCGACATTTTCACCAAGGCTACAAGCAAGAAAATTTGTGAGTCCATATTCCCTCGGCTTGGACTCACAAACATTCGGACATGATATGTCTAACATGGCAATGAATTGTACTCTTTCTCCTAAGTGTGATTTTGTCCCATTGGGTTTTCCCACTTAGGTTTTAATGAGGCAAGGAGCCATGGGTCAAGCTTATCAATAGTAGTACACTATAGTTAAGCTTGAGGGGGAGTGTTAAGAATTAATTCTACATATATGAGATTAATCATATATGGATAGATTAGTTCTTAATAATCTCCTAAGGATTAAATAAAACACACACAACTATAGTTGGTAGTCAAAGTGGCCGTTGGAAGGAAGGAAAAGAATATTGCTATTTTTGAGTAATTAGAATCACATGTGCAACTCAAGAAACCAAGCAACAAGGAGCTGTCCCTTTCTCCTCTATAACCGTGAAAGATGAGGACAAATTCATTAATTATGTTGTACTTGTAGTTTAAATTAAGCTCATGGTCTCTATATATAGAACCACTTATGTAATGCTTAAACTCATGGAATGAATTAAAGTTTATTCCTAATTCTTCTTTCTATTCTCTTAGTTCTACAAACATCTGATTCTCTTCTTAAACACTCAAATTCTAACAAAGAGGGCTCTATGGAGATGGATGTTGTGATGAAGAATGTATTTTGGATGATGGATGCTTGTCTTCTGCCCTTGACGTTTTATAATTTCAATTGAAGCCTTGGCCGAATCATTTCCATCAAATTCATCGGTAGTCCATTTTACAAAGTCATGCCCGACCGTGCTCTATATCATGTTCGGTCGGGCATGCTTCATCCCGTGAATATAGACAGGTTGTTTTCCTCATTGCCCGACCGTGCTCTCCTCAATGCCCGACCGTGCTGGATGGAAAGGAGGGTTCCAGACTGTGCTCTTGGAACGCCTGGCCCGTGCAGAAGTTACGAGGATGAATTTGCAAGAAACGCCCAACCGTGCTGGCTAGATAGCCCGACCGTGCTGGCTGGAACAAGAGAGTGCCTGACCGTGCACTTGGCATGCCCGGGTCGTGCACATCTCTCGAGCATAAAATGCCACAAAGAGCCCGATCGTGCTGCTTCCCATGTCTGGTCGTGCACTTGACTATGGGTGAGAGTTCGGTCGTGCACTTGATCATGCTCGACTGGGCTGTGCGTTGTAATTTGATTGCACACATTTCTTTAGGCTTTGAGTTTGATCTTTTCTGCATTCTTAATCCTTGAGGGATTTTCATATATATATATATATATATATCATTATCCAAAGATCCTTATAGATTTGTCGTAACCACATCCATAAGGTACATATCTAAATTTTTGGATGTTGTTAAACTCATCAAGTATCTAAATGTGATTGCATCCATAGGTTTCCTCATAATCATTTCCAGGTCTCTGGGAAAACCCTTGTGCGACAAGAGTTGCCTTATATCTTGTGATCTCATTATTTCTTTTCTGTTTTGCATAAAAAAAACCCATTTACATCCAATTGGTTTAACACCATTTGGAGTTTGAACGATGGGTCCAAACAATTTTCTTTTATTTAGTGAGTCTAATCTATTTGCATAGCCTCATTTCATTTTATCAAATCATGTCTCTATTCTAACACTAACATTGGTTTTGGATCTTCACTTTCATTTTCAATTTCTTTGGATACAGAGAAAGATAATATTTTATCATTGTCATTTATTTCATATCTTCTTATAATCTTTTCATCACAGATATATAGTTAATGAAAATCTCATTTTTCTCTGTATGCTCATGATTATTTTCATGTTTTTTATTATTAAGATCATCATCCTCGTTTGTTTCCTTTTGGATGTTCTCTATGATCTAAGAATCAAAATCATTATCAAATTTCTTTCTCGTTGGAGAATTTTTATCTTTAGAACCAAGTGGTCATCCATGCTTCAAGCGTGTTATAGACTCATTTGAAATTCTTTCACTCGCATGCCCTTTTAGTGTTTCTATACGAACAGATGCATTTGCAATCGGTACATGTAATTTTGTAACCCGAGCTGTATAACGGAACCCATCTGGAAGCTGATTTGCAATATTTTGCAAATGTATTGTCTTTTGTACTTCCATATTACATTATTTTGCAGGAGGATTAATATATAACAATGATTGTGTTTTACATATTTGATCTTGTGAGGCTTGTTTTATTCCTCCTCCTAACAGTGGGAATTCATTCTCATTAAAATGACAATCAACAATACGAGTTGTGAAGACATCACTCATTTGTGGTTCAAAATATCTAATAATAGATGGTGAATTATATCTTTCAATCTACATTGTGGGCCCATTTTTTATCCGTAATGGTGGAGCAATCGAAACAAATACTCGTAGATGAGATATATTTGGTTCTTGGTCATTTGCTAATTGCAATAGAGAATATTTATGATAAGCACTTGGTCTTATTTGAATTAGGGCTACAACGTGTAAAATGGCATGTCCTCAAGCTTTGGAGTTTCGTGATATAAACCATTGTTGTGATATAAAGATTTTCACGATTTTCATCATTCATTGTTTCAACATGATATCTTTGAAACTCAATAAGTTTCTTTGGGATCGTGGAGAGAATAATGCATCTTGAATAATAAATTTTGTCCCCCCGGATATTAGAAAGTTTGCTTCTCTACATCCCTTAATTATTTTTGCACTTCCAGATATAGTATTGACATTGGATTCATATATTCTCAACTTGAAGAAATACTTTTGATCTTTCAATATTGTGTGCGTTGTAGCACAATCGACAACACATATGTCTCAATCATTGATACTTGAAGCAAACATTTCATATGAAGCAAACATTTCATATAATTTATGTTGATATCTCATTTTCTTTATTCATCTTCATTGTCAGGTTGATACATAAAATATGCGATGTCTAGGTGCATTCCACCCTTGTCGTCATCTAGGAAATCATCGAGATCATTAAAGAAAAAATTCATTTGAATGTTTTTTCCTTTTTTTCGTTAGTGAATTCTGGTATAAATTAACAAAATATCTTGGTGTACAACACACTTGAGACCAATGTCCATTCATACCGCATCAATGACATATTGTATGTTTTCGCTTTTTAGACACATTTTCATTTTCAATCACTCGATTATCTTTCCTTTTATTTTCTCCATGATGAAAATTATTTGGTGGATTGCTCCGACCTCGTCCTCTACCATATACATTTCCACAATCGTAACCATGTCCATGGCCTCGACCACGATCGTGTATATATCCATGTCCACGACCATGACAGTGGTTATAATTTAACGAAGCCGCATTTGTTTCATAAAGTGGTGCAGAATTAGTGGGACAAGAATGGTGATTGTTCATTAATAGCTCGTTCAATTGTTCTGCAATGAGGAAAAACTGTAACAATTCGCGCTATGTCTTAAAATCCTTCGCGCGATATTATTGTTGTAAAATTACATTACCAGTGTGGAATATCGATAATACTTTCTCCAACTTATCATAATCACTTATCTTTTCTCACATAATTCATCTTGGAGATTATTTCGAACATCGCATATAAATAAAATAAGCAAAAAATAAAATAAATATAACGTAAAAAATGGTGGCATAGCCATCCTTATTGTTAAGAATTAATTCTACATATATGAGATTAATCATATATGGATAGATTAGTTTTAATAATCTCCTAAGGATTAAATAAAACACACACAACTATATTTGGTAGTCAAAGTGGCCGTTGGAAGGAAGGAAAGGAATATTGCTATTTTTGAGTAATTAGAATCACATGTGCAACTCAAGAAACCAAGCAACAAGGAGTTGTCCCTTTCTCCTCTATAACCGTGAAAGATGAGGACAAATTCATTAATTATGTTGTACTTGTAGTTTAAATTCAGCTCATGGTCTCTATATATAGAACCACTTATGTAATGCTTAAACTCATGGAATGAATTCAAGTTTATTCCTAATTCTTCTTTCTATTCTCTTAGTTCTACAAACATCTTGTTCTCTTCTTAAACACTCAAATTCTAACATGGTATCAGAGCGGTTTTAATTTATTCTCTCATCATTCTCTTGTGTTTCTAAGCTCAAACTCTCGATCTCTCTTCTTCTTCTTCATATCACTAAAATCTCTTTACAAGCAAAATGGATATGGAAGGCACAAAAATGGTTGTTCCCATAATCCTCAAAGGTCCAAACTACCTATTATGGTCAAGATTAATCAAATCAGCCCTAGGAGGCAAAGGACTTTGGAAGCATATTGAAGAAAATGAAGCTCCAAAGGTAACATCTCACGGTGAAGATGGAAAAGAAATTATCACCATGGACTTGGAAAAGTGGACACAAGAAGATCAAGCTGTCGTATCTTTCCTTCAAAACTCACTTGAGCCATCAATCCTTGAAGCCTATTCCTATTGTGAAAGTGCAAAGGAATTATGGGACATCCTCAAGAAGGTTTTCGGCAACATCTCCAATATAAGCCGGATTTATGAAGTGAAAAGAGACATCAACAATCTCACACAAGAAGGGATGACCTTCAACAAACATTTTGGGAGGTTTAGGTCCTTATGGGCGGAGCTAGACATCTTAAGGCCGAGCTCCATTGATCCAAAAGTTCTCAATGAGAGGAAAGAACAAGATAAAGTCTTTAGTCTCCTCTTCACCCTAAGTCCCGCCTATAATGATGTTATCAAGCACATCCTTAGGTCCGACACTCTACCAAGCCTAGAGGATGTGTGTGCTCAAATTCAAAAAGAAGAAGGGTCACTTGGTTTATTTGGAGGCAAAGGCGAGATGATTCAACTAGCAAACAAGGGACATTTTCAACAAGGAGGCTTTGGCGGCTTTGGCGGCAAACAAGGATTCAAAAAATGTGTGTATTGCAAAAAGGAAGGACACACTAAAGAGGAATGTTGGATCCTTCATCCCCACCTCAAGCCACCAAGGAACAATAATTTCAAGAACCAAAGAGCTCACTTTTCCAACAAAACACAAGGAGAGCCGACCGGTGCATCTTCTTCTCAAAATCATGGGGATGAATTCAAGACTATGGCCGCCTACATGATGAATGCTCAAGCTGAGATGGTCAAGAAGTCCGACATTGAAGCACTCATCAAAGCCTTGAAGGAGAATTCCGGTAATAAAGAGGGTAAAGGTTTTCTTGCATCTAAAAATACTAAACCGTTATTAATTGATTCCGGAGCTTCTCATCATATGATTAGTGATGCTAATCTCTTAAGAAATATTAAACCGGCCTTAGGTAGTGTCATAGTAGCAAATGGTTACAAGGTTCCAATAGAAGGTGAAGGAATTCTTAATTTATTTGAAAAAGATACAAAAGCATTATACTTGCCTAAGTTTACATCAAATTTGTTATCGGTTAAAAGAACCACAAATGATTTAAATTGTAATGTGATTTTTAGTCCTAATGAGGTTTCTTTTCAGGATATTAAGACAAGGAAAATATTTGGCAAAGGAGTCACCAAGGATGATTTATACATGCTTGAAGACACCAAGTCTTTTTCGGATGTTTTTAAAATTTCGGATGTTTCTAATGCTTCTAATATTTTCAAAACTTTTTCAGTCTCTTATGATGATGTTATTTGGCATGCTAGATTAGGACATCCACATGTTCGTGCCTTAAGCTTAATGTTGCCTAATGTTTCTTTTAAATCGGATGAATGTGAGGCTTGTATTCTAGGAAAACATTGTCGAACTGTTTTTTCTAAATCTCTCATAAACTATGAAAATTGTTTTGATCTTGTGCATTCGGATGTGTGGACAGCCCCATGCCTATCTAGAGAAAACCATAAATATTTTGTCACTTTTATAGATGAAAAATCAAAGTATACATGGATTACTTTGTTACAATCTAAGGA
Organism: Gynandropsis gynandra; assembly: GCA_036759665.1. Classification (NCBI taxonomy): domain Eukaryota; kingdom Viridiplantae; phylum Streptophyta; class Magnoliopsida; order Brassicales; family Cleomaceae; genus Gynandropsis; species Gynandropsis gynandra. Next base: position 18,290,192 of record CM071864.1, on the reverse strand, counting down.
TAGGGTGCTAGAAGCATTTATAAATTTTCAAAACTATGTTACTAACCATTTTAATGCCAAGATTAAAATTTTTAGATCGGATAATGGTGGAGAATATATGAGCACAACCTTCAAATTACATCTATCTAAGCATGGCATAATCCACCAAACAAGCTGTCCATATACTCCCCAACAAAATGGTGTAGCCGAGAGGAAAAATAGACATCTAATGGAGGTGGCAAGGTCTATGATGTTCCATACAAGTGTACCAAAAAGGTTTTGGGGAGATGCGGTTTTAACCGCATGCTATCTTATAAACCGAACCCCTACAAAAGTCCTACAAGATCTCTCCCCATTTGAGGTATTAAACAAAACTAAACCTCTTATTAACCACTTACGAGTTTTTGGTTGTGTATGTTTTGTATTAGTACCCGGGGAACAGAGCAACAAACTAGAGGCGAGAAGCACAAAGGCTATGTTCATTGGATATTCTACTACCCAAAAGGGGTATAAGTGTTATGATCCCTCTACACGGCGAGTTCTAGTATCCAAAGATGTCAAGTTCATGGAAGAAAAATGGTTCTATGATGAGAAAAATTGGGAAAGTATAAAGGACTTGGCTAGTTCACCTTCGGACCGAGCTAACAACCTCAAGAAAATTTTGGAGACACTTGGGTTAGGAACCGTTGAACTACCAAGAAGGAACGCAACCATCCATCTAACATCAAGAAGCGTCGGACTTGAGGAAGAAAGAGCCGGACTTGAGGAAGAAAGATCACAAGAAGGCAATACCGTTGATCATGAAGGGGGAAATGAAAATGGACAGTCCGAGGCTGACATAAATTCCATGGATGAGATGAACTTTCAAGAGGAAGAACATCAAGCTCATGATCAAGGAATTGCCGAGGTACAAGAAGTACAAGATGTAAATGAGGCCGAGGTACAAGAGGAGCCGAGGGTTGAAACACAAGAAGTGGTACAAGGATTGAGAAGAAGCGCAAGGCTAAGGAAGGTAAAAAGAGTGTATTACAATTGTGAAGCGGTAGCTCATCCAATTCAAGCAACATGCTCTCTAGCCGTGTGCCCTCATGAACATCAAGTCTTCATGGCCAACTTGGATGAGGAGTACATCCCGAAGACATATGAAGAAGCCAAAGAGCATAAAGTGTGGAGAGATGCCGTGGGGAATGAGCACAAAGCAATGGAGATAAATGGCACTTGGTTTGAGTCGGAATTACCTAAGGGAAAGAAAGCCGTCTCAAGCAAATGGGTGTTCACGATCAAATACAATAGTGATGGGTCCATAGAAAGGCACAAAGCAAGACTCGTGGCAAGAGGATTCACACAAGTGTATGGAGAAGACTATGTAGATACATTTGCTCCCGTTGCAAAGCTCCATACTATTCGGATCATACTCTCCCTTGCCGTGAACCTTGAGTGGAATCTTTGGCAAATGGTTGTCAAAAATGTATTTCTACAAGGGGAATTAGAAGATGAGGTCTACATGTATCCACCTCCAGGACTAGAACACATAGTGAAACCGGGAAATGTTTTAAGACTTAGAAAGGTGATCTATGGTCTTAAACAATCCCCAAGGGCGTGGTACCACAAGCTTAGCACAACACTAAATGGACGTGGCTTTAGAAGATCCGAGGCCGATCATACTCTATTCACATTGCCAAGCTCAAAGGGAATCGTGGTGGTGCTTGTCTATGTTGATGATATAATCATCACGGGAAGTGACATAGAAGGCGTGGAAGTCACTAAGGTATATCTTAAAACTATGTTTGATATTAAGGATTTAGGAGAACTAAAGTACTTTCTAGGAATAGAAATATGTCGTTCTAAGGAAGGACTATTTCTATCCAAAGAAAGTACACCCTTGATATGTTGAATGAGCTAGGTACAATGGAAGGAAGAATAGCAAGAACTCCACTAGAAGATGGATACAAAGTGATGCGTAAGGGGGAGATAGATGATGAGCCGTTCGAAGACCCTAAACTCTATAGGAGAATAGTTGGGAAATTGATCTATCTCACCATAACAAGGCCGGACATTTGTTTTGCGGTGAACCAAGTGAGCCAATATATGCAAGCTCCAACAACTTATCATTGGAAGATGGTTGAACGGATCCTAAGATATTTAAGTGGAACAAAGGATCAAGGAGTATGGATGGGATACAACAAGAACATGGAGATTGTAGGATATTGTGATGCGGATTGAGCCGGGGACCGAGTGGATAGGAAGTCAACCACGGGCTATTGCACATTTATAGGAGGCAATCTAGTTACTTGGAAGAGCAAGAAGCAAAAGGTGGTTTCAAGTTCAAGTGCGGAAGCCGAGTACCGAGCAATGAGGAAGTTAACCAATGAATTAGTATGGATTAGAAATGTTCTCACGGACTTGGGCATTGAGACATCATCTCCCATTACAATGCATTGTGATAACAAAGCCGCCATCCACATTACGTCCAATTCGGTGTTTCATGAGAGGACAAAGCACATTGAAGTGGATTCTCACAAGGTTAGCCAAATGATTGAACAAGGAGTAATTCTACCGTGCTATACAAGAAGTAAAGATCAATTGG